>CM072536.1:13104000-13724454 GCA_036898165.1 Silybum marianum | reverse complement strand
GCGTTTCCGTCCACAATGGCGTAACACAAAGTAAACCATATCAACATTACTAAGTAGCGTCCTAAGATAACGGTCCCGGTGTACAACACCTTAACGAGTACCCACCATAAAAGGTCCCGGAGCCCGACCCATACAGATTCATCTCCGAAACACCCCGACCCCAGACCTACTTGAGAACTATAGACTCACACTAAGAACCGATGATAATGGGATCCGACTCTAAATGAGTTCATTCCCAGAATACCTGTGTGAACTATAAGAGGCACCAACCTCTAAACATGGGTCCCGACAGCATACTCCAACGAGTTACATCATCGTAATACCCAGGGTCGCAGAGGCATTTCCACTTGGGTTCATCTCTGTAATACCCATGGTCGCAGAGGCAATTAACAAATCATAAATTATGCCATGTCTGCAATTAACTCTAAAGCTCGACATATAGTCATTTAAATCGGACAATTGTCCCTGAGACTCATTTAGTCAAAACCAAACAACAACTCTATAACTTCATACTTATGTGATTACTCAAAACGTTGGTTGAGACAAACCATTTTCCCAAATGAAATCATATTCATATATTTCGAAATGTCTCATAATGCCATAACATGTAATTTCTAATGGTTTATAAATCCAATACTCCCAAAATGCATATGACACCCAATAATCCTCATTTATAACATAAAACATCAAAACATCTCATAAATATGTTTTATTTATCAAAATGTCAATAACCCAAATATAAGCATTTTTCAAGATTTATAAAACCATTTATACCAAATAATTCGCATATTATCAAAATACTCACACATTTGACAAATAGCAAGTGAAACATGTTAATACATCAAAATTGACATTTTTGACATGTACACTGTTTTCACAAAACAACTTGAACTCACCTTGCTAGATTTAGGCTAAATCTAGGTTTTACCCCCAAAAGCCTCCTTTGAAGAGAAGTCCAGATCTTCAAGCATCCATCAGTAGAAACCTCATCTAGTTCATAAACAACCTAAAATATATAAAAAAACATATCTCTAAAATCAGATCCATGCAAACCTTAGTCAAAATCTAAAATCACCCCAAATACCCAAAATTGGTCAAAATCCAAGGATGTGTAAAATACACAAAGAGAGGTGTTCTAGAGACCAAAATGAAGTATTTTGACAAGAATTAAGGATTAGAAAGGTTTGGATGACTTACAATTTCGTTTTAGGAGAAATCCAAAACTAGGTCAACAATGGTGAAGAGGAAGTTGGAGAAGATGAAGATCTTGAGCTTCAATTCTTTATCTCTAATCTCTACTCTTAATCTCACAAACTCTCATGATTGATTGGGGGTAACAAATGATCAAGGACCAAATGATAGGGAGAGTAATGAGGAAAAGAAAGAAAAAAAACGTATTTAAAAGGGGTTTGTAAGGTTTCTGCCCAGATACTCGCGGGCGCAAGGAAAATAAGGGTTTGGTCGCGAGCATACTTCTGCCCATTTTTTAGGGTTTGCTCGCGGGCGCGAGCAAAATAGGAGCGCGGTCGCGAACAGGGTAAATTTCGATCAAAATGTGATTTTTTCCAAATACGATAACCAACTCAACCAACATCCAGAATACTTTTAAATGACTTAGCAAGGTCGAAAACATACGAAACTTGAAATTATGGATACTAAAAATCCGGGTGTTACAATATATATATATATATATAGAGAGAGAGAGGCTGGTTCAAATACAAACCAATTGATGGATACAAACTGGTTCAAATCAATATAAAAATAGTTTTTTCATTATTTTTTTTTCATCAAATGCTAAATCAATCTCACAAGTTTCAAAATTGAGTTAGCATAACAATAAATATGTTTAAATTTTCAAAACCTGTTAACTTGGTTAAATTATAGATAAGTAATATAACAATATAACTGTTATGTAGCATCATCATTTTTTTTGGTAGGACATATACAAAGACACAAGTAAAACTTGTTATAATTTGTTAATGATTTTGGAAGATATTGTTGTATACATAATCTCCTATAAGAAAAACAAAACAAATTTTAATATATTAGTTTTATAATATTTTACATGTATATAAGATATGAGGTTGGTTCATCTACAAACTGGATGAAGGGTACAAAGTATACAAACCGGTTCAAATCAATATAAAAATAAATTTTTTCATTATTTTTTTTCATCAAATTCTATGCTTTAAGATATTATTACACATATGTTTGTTTCATCTTGTGAAACAATTACATGTGAAACTTTTACATTATGAAAGAAATAAATGTGAAACTTTTTCATAAAAAAATATATGAGAAACTTTCAACTTATGAAAACAAATACACGTGAAACTTTTACATTATGAAACAAACATATGTGTAATAATATCTTAAATCATAGAATTTGATGAAAAAAATTATTTTTATATTGATTTGAACCGGTTTGTATAGTTTGTACCCTTCATCCAGTTTGTAAATGAACCCGAGTCTATAAGATATATGTTAAAATAATATTTTATAATCTATTTGATTTGCTCTATAAATTTTATATTATAGAATGAAGAGATGATCAGTTTATTAGGATTCAGCTACTTGGGATGCAAAAGACACTAGTCACAAAAACTAAAACCAAAATAGGATCACAAACCACCTAGATCTGCATATTATTGATTAGGCATGCCACATGAAACAGGTTGATCTAGATATCAATTTTCATTTTGATACTAAGACTTCAATAAATGCTCCTTTATCATCCAAAATTATAAACATATTTCTGATGATGATTCCTCGAATTAAAAAACAGTGTTGGTTGCTAGATATTGAGTAATGAGGCAACATGAACATGTCAAGATCAAATTTATGTGGAGAACCACAAAGCCTAAAGATTTTATGCAATTGTTCAACCTGCAGACATCTTTTTATATCACTATCAAACTAGAAAAGAGATTGTTTCATCCATTTGACTTTCTAAACGGACTGTTTCTTACTTTGCTAGCAGCTTAATAAGCTTAATGAGACTCACAACTTATTCGGTCAGCCATACATGATTGTTTGGTAATGGCTTAATGACATAGAAAGTGGCTTATTCAGTAAGCTTATAGGGGGAGCTTTACGCAGAAAGCCAATTGTTTTTCAAACATGTCATTCCCAACTAAAAAACATGCTCATTCCATCTAGGAAAAACCTTCCTAGACAAAAGTCAAGTCGGTGATGAGAAATCCTCTAAACATAATGCAATAAAAAAAGTCTTATTTCGAGTAATTTTAAATTCATTCTGGAACCAAGAACTTATATATTTATACTTTATAGATCATCAAAATAAATAAGAACCATCTACAAGCATGCAACTACGTAATAAAGAAGATTTTATAGCATACATAAGTAGTTAAGAAATCAACAAACACTAATGATATGTACTAGTTCTTGATGAAGCCTGTTAGTTTGCTGAATGACATAAATCTTCTCTTCAGTCAGCTTGGAAATAAGGGCCCTCGCCTGAATACAAACAAACTGAGGTGAATAATAAGAGGCGATGATAAAGTACGTGGAGTAGATCAAAGCTTATAAACCTTGAAATATAATCTAACATAGATGCAAGAAAATTAGAACATCCAGAAGGTTTTATTACGTTAGAGCCAAAAAACTCCTCATTTTCTTCAAGAAATACTTAACTGGGGTCGGTGTGGGTCGACTTAGGGTTACAAATGCATATGAATAAGTTGGTATATCAGAATTACAAAAACTATAATCCTAAGGATGTTCAAGATGGAATAAAGGTTTTATCATGACCAATTATGTTATAAACTAGTCTCTAGATAGTCTAGGATTATACAGCTCCTACATAATAGAGATAAGAGAAAGACTCAACTTCTACATCAGTCATATACAAATCGTCATCCCAATAGCATCATAAAGGTTGTTTGATGTTGAATTAATTGCATTAGACAACTATTTATCAGGAAGCTTAGAGGCTGGTTAGTGATGGATCTTTAACAATGTGATAAAATCATCATTGGACAATGTAGAGCATCCTTGATTTTTGAACTTTAAAAATGCATTGACCAAATCCAAGTCAATATAAGGAATTATACATAGAAAGTTAATCTGGCAAGAAATAAAACTCACCCTAACCAGTAAATCATCAAAATACTAAAAAATGTGGATGACATATAAGTTGAACAATTAAAATATCATCAGACTATTTGTTCAAGGTGAAACCGTATTTCAGCTTCCATTTTAATGAAATTGAGATAAACATAAATAGCATAAACATAATTAAAGTAAACATCATGTTATAATATCAAAATCTGTATCCCATTCAAGATTTTGCTAATTCCTAGCACCAAAATGAACAACACAAAATTTGTTGATGAAACAGAACCATACTAGAAGGTGCATATAGGGACTCAGGCATTAAATAAACATAATGTAACTTGCAGTAATTGAATCATGATCAAAACAGAAGATATTAGGTAGAAAAGTGAAACCATAAGACCACCAATTATACAAGAATCCCTTATACCACCCCTTATTCAAAAGAGTAAATCAAGACAAGAAGAAAGAAGAAAGAAGAAAGAAGAAAGAAGAAAGAAGAAAGAAGAAAGTGCAGTTTGTGCAAGTGCCGGATAACAAAATGTGATAACAAATTTGGCCAGATCAAAGATCAGTAGATCACCATACTAGAAGGTGCATATAGCAGTTTGTGCAAGTGCAGAAGCACCCCTACTTCCAAATTTGATGGCCTTCTGTATCCTCTTTTCAAACTCAAATACTTTTCAACTTTTATGTTCATACAAGTAAAGAGTTATAACTTCTTTTCGTTAGTTTAATCATTCAATTATCTTTATCAACTTCCAATTATCTTTTTGTTACTTAAGATGTTTTTGTTAGCAACTTAATGAATTTAATAGGATTCACATTTTACTCGGTCAGTGACATATGACTTGACGGTTGAACTTCATAAGCCCATAACAGACTTTTTTGACTCCTGAACATTACAGCATAGGACCATTTTAGTAAATGTAGCAAGAATCATACCATTATCTTTATCACGCAGAAACAAGTAGCTAAGAGTATCTCCAATAAGCCTAGAAATTTACTGAATAAGCCACTTTCTATATCATTAAGCCACTACCAAACAGTCATATATAGCTGACTGAATAAGTTGTGAGTCCCATTAAGCTCATTAAGCTGCAAGGCCTGCTATATATGACTGCTTGGTATTGGCTGAAGCAACTTAATACTCGAAATTTTATTACTTTCAGTGCATTATGGTGTTTCCACTAGGTCCAAGTAAGTAGGAAAGAAACATGGCTAGATGTAATATTTACCATCAAGTCATCAACTACCTTTCCGTATTATAAAGGAAACAATGAATGGGATAGTTGTAAACTTGTTATTACAACTATTAAAATAGATATTCTCACAAAATGACTATACCAAGAGACTGTTTGAATAAAATAAGAAAATTAGCTATGGAAGACATCTTCAACCCACTTAAAGGGAGTAATGCAAGATCATGGTTGATGAGTCTATTTTAGTAATATTTGTTTGTTATTTAGATTCCTAGATTAAATTGGGTACAATTCTCATTAAGCTGTCAATTACCCTACTTTCATGGATTTACATATCAGTCAAAAGTAAATACCCAAGATTGAGTAAAAAGCAAAATAGGAATAAAAGCTTACAGCAGCAGATGAGCTTAGACCATGGATATCTCAAATGTAAATATCATAAGACTTTCTTGACTTAAATGCTTTGAATGAGTTTGATCCAAAGTATCCTGGTGTGGACTAGAGGAGGAAGTTGGATACTTAAAGAGGAGCAATGTTAGCAACCGAATTGAAGATAATTATTATAGTTAATACAATCATGAGGCATGGTATGTAACATGCAAAATGATCAAATACTGACTATGATTACTAATGACATGAATTAGGAAAAAAGAAAAAACCTTGGCAGAGCACCAACTTTTGCAATAGAGATTTACTTCAATATAACACGATGGAGATCGAACAAAGAGCAACAGAGAGGTACAAATTGAAATTAGCAATCATGTATTTGAATTCCACAATGCGACTTGGACAAATTTCAAACCAAACCAATTATAACATATTAGTAATCGGTTAATCAAGTATAAAAACTAGGAACATAATCAATTTCAATTAAAAACTTGAGGTCGATTGCGCAATTAGTTAAATAATCGGAGCCCTAGAGTGAGCGGAGCATGAGCAGGCGAGAGTGTCATACAATGAATGTGAAATTAGAGAGGTACAACTTGAAATCAACAATCGTGTATTTGAAATCCACAATGCGAACAAATTTTAAACCATCTAACCAATTAATAACTTATTAGTGATAAGTTAATCAAGTGTTAAAACTAAGAACAACATCAATCATTTTAAATTAAGAACTTGAGATAGATTGCTCGAATAGCGAGATAATCGGAATCGTAGGGTGAGCAGAGGCGATAGCATGGAGCAATGAGCGTGGCGTTCATGAAGTTTTGGTGATTCCAAAATGAGAAGCAGATTTTGATTTCGAATAGAGAAGTGATTTTCAAGCAGTGGTTTTTAGGAGTTAAGTTAAGAGAGAGTCTAATTAAAATTTTAGTTAGGAGTTGATTTAGTATTTAGGTTTTATCTTTTTTGTTGTAAATAAAAGATTTATCTAAACTTAATATATAAAATATGAAATTCACAGTAATAACTTTTTTATAAATTTAATTAATTATGTTTCAGTTTTATCTTATGGTGGTTTTAAAAAGTATATTATTAGACATAGTTTTATACGATGATTTTTAAAAAATGTCCTAATAAAATTGGTTTTATAGGACGCTTTTTAAAAAGTGTTTTAATAGACTTTGTTTAAATGACACATTTTGAAAAGTGTCTCGATAGATTTGGCTTATACGACGCATACACTAAGAGCATCTCCAACAAATTCCCTAATTTTTTTCTAAAATGGAGAATGTTGGAACCCAGATCCCCATTTATACTCATATGATGTTGATTATGAATGTAAAATAAACAGTAAGCTGAAGTGATAAGTGAATAATTTATCACATTCTAACCACTCATTTGTGTCATATTTACCTTATTTTACTTTTCCAATTAGCATAAGTTGTGTCTTTATTCTAATTTGATGTTTATTTGAATCTGGATCTAAGTTTGAAAAATTGATCTGTTTTTGTGCATTTTAAGGAGTTTTGTAACACTTTTGGTTGTTGCAGCAGGACATCGTAGCAGGCAGGCAACATCTGCACTTAAAAGAGACGATACTTCATAATCTTTTTGGCAAGGAATCAATTCCCATAACTTAATGTCAACCTTGGGACCAGCTGGAAGAGCATTAAATGAAGAATAACTTTGATGGAGCCACATATGTATGTTTAGAAAGCATCTTTTGACTTTTGTAAAGTCTTTTGTTTAAGGAGTCTTATTCCTTTTTAGTACTATCCTTAAAGATGCTTTCCTAGTAGTGTAGATACTAGTCATTTGTAGTAGTTTAATGAACACACTTGACACTTGAAACCTACGGTGGAAACACCTAAGGCCTTCACTTTCATTTCCATTTCCTTAGTTTTGGGTTGTCTTGAAACCTACGGTGGAAACACCTAAGGCCTTCACTTTCATTTCCATTTCCTTAGTTTTGGGTTGTTTGACAAGGCAACCAACTAAGTAGTTCATCTAGCTACTTGGAGATAATTGTCATTTTCATTTCCTTCCAATTTAAAAGCTTTCAGTTACAATTTCTTGCACTTTACATTTCCTTGCACCTTTACGCTTGTTGTCATTTACGATTCTCGCATATTTACATTTCTCGTCATTTACATTTCCCATCATTTACAATTTCTGTCATTTACATTTCATGCAATTTCCATTTATGTCTTGTATTTATTTTCAAGCAATGATGGGCTAAAAACCCTAGCTTGGGTGTGAGCAAAGGTTTGGGAGATAAAGGAGATAAAGGGAGATAAAGGCCGATGTGATAGTAGATAATTGTGTTCGCTATTGGCCATCTACCTTACTCTTCACCCCTTGTTTCTATAGTTCATCCAAGTCATTCTTGAGGAGGTGACGTACCTTGTTTAACTTGGATGAGTTGGACTTGAATGCAAGCCAACGTAAATTATAGAACTCTGCAGTATTATAGAAGGTTATAAAGAACCATGTTTGCTTTCCCAAGTTGCAACTATATGGAACGCACGTGTAAGATAAGTATGAACATCAGTTGGGTCATTCAATTGGGTGCTGCTGGTTATTAATCTAATCTAAACCTTGAAAGAGGCTGTGCAATCCAGTAGTAAGGTAGAGAACCAATGTTGCAACATACCGCAGGGTTATGCTGTAGCAAGGTTCCCAACACATTGTTACTAAACTCCAACCTGAACTTGCACCCTTGCTTTTTTTAATTACTGTTTTCAAGCACTTTATCTTAAGTCACTGTTAACCAAACCATCCAAAGCATTCCTTCTAATTCTCTTTTAGAAATCACTTTTTAAGCCTGACTGTGAATTAATGCTTGTTTTTATTATCCTTGTGGGAACGATAATCCGGTACTTTGTACCATTATATTACTTGTTCAAACGATAGTAGTTTAACATGTATACTTGCATGGGATTCCATTTGTGATTTTCGGGTTACATAATCTGCCGACCAAGTTTTTGGCGCCGCTGCCGGGGACAGTAAAAAACAAGTATTTTTCATAGTTATTTTTAAACTCTGATTTTTCTACCACCCTCGTTACTAATTAAGTTGCATGCCACGTTTGTCACACGGTAAATTCTTTGATTTAGATCCCGACATTGAAAAAAAATTTCAACAAAGGAGAAGAACTCAAAGAAATCTGTCACCTGTTTTCAAAACTGTTAGCATGGCTGCTTATGGACCTGAAAATAGGCCAGTGCGTCCGTATATAATTCAAATTGCAAACTCAAAAGATGGGAATATTATGGCCTATGCTATGCATGCTTTGGATCAATTGCAAACAAGCATGGTTAGGCCAGAAATGGAAGCTACCCATTTTAAACTGAAACATGTAATATTTAATATGTTACAATCCAGTGGACAGTTCAGCAGTATGCCAATTGAAGACCCCCATCTTCATTTTAAAACTTTCATGGAAATCACTGATTCTTTCCATCTTAATGGAGTAACTGATGAAGCCTTACGGCTGAAGTTATTTCCTTTTTCACTGAGAGATAGAGCACGATCTTGGTATAACTCTTTGGAACCAGATTCAATAGTCACTTGGAATCAAATGGCTGAAATTTTTTTGAAAAAATATTTTCCACCAACCCGGAATGCTAAGTCCAGAAATGAAATTTGCATGTTTAAACAAATGGACGATGAAGCAGTTCCGGATGCTTGGGAAAGGTTTAAGGATTTGTTAAGGAAATGCCCTCACCATGGCATACCCTACTGTATACAGCTAGAAACATTCTACAATGGACTTGATTCCATTGCTAGACAAATGTTGGATGTTACTGCAGGTGGTGCCTTCACATCCAATACCTATAATGATGGCTTTGAAATATTGGAAAAAATTTCCAATAACAATGGTCATTGGTTAGATCCACGTGCAGTAGTACCTAGAAAAACTGCTGGAGGTATCCATGAAGTAGGTCCATATATTGCATTTACTGCACAGCTCACCTCAATGGCCAACATGATTAAAAACATGTCTGCAACCCCCGTTGATAGAAATATCATAATAGCTTCAAAAGGAACTGGGTTCTTAAAAGAGAAAAAGATCTGAAGAAGTTCTGAAGACACTTCTGAAGAGGTTCTGAAGAAGTTTTGAAGACACTTCTGAAGAAGTTCTGAAGGAGTTCAGAACCAATTCTGAACTTGTCTGTTATGAATGTCTTGTCACTTTAGTCTTTCTATTGTATGTATAAATAGATAGTTAGTTAGATTGTTAGAACTAATGTTTTCATATACCTTGTAAATATATATTCTGTATACAGTACATTCAATCAATACAAATTACATTTGGCTACTATCATTCCTGTTATAATCTTTTCATATATTGATATCTTGATTGTTTGGGTCTTATCAATTGGTATCAGAGCCAATTCATCTGTTCTTGAAGAAGATTTGTGAAAGAACTTGTCAGATCTGACAGTTCTTGGTGTTCTTGATCTACAAAATTCAAATTCAATACAGGTGAATTCTCGATCTTCTAACAATCAAAGATGTCTAAAGAACTAGTCTCAATCGGATCTAAAACGAAACCACCAACTCTCTTCTTAGGGGAATATCATCAATGGAGAATTAGAATGATTCAATTCTTGGATAACATAGATGAAGCCTTAATGCAATCTATCACAAATGGCCCACTAGAGGTATTTGTTGAGATTCCAGTAGTTCCCAGAACTGAATCCACCCCTGAAATCCCTGCATCAAGAATCAAGAAGAGTCCTGGAATGTATAATCCAGCTGAAAAGGCTCAAATGAAAGTTGATAGAAGAGCATTAACTTTACTCACCATGGCAATTCCCAATGAGATATTCAATAGGGTTGATAGTTTAACTTCAGCAAAAGCCACGTGGGATGAAGTAGAAGCTCAGATGCAAGGAAGTACAAAGGCTCAAGCACAGAGATTAAATATCTGTGTAGGAACATATGAAAATTTCAGATACAAAGAAAATGAATCTATCACTGATACATATCATAGATTCAATAACATTCTGAATGATCTAAGAAGAAATGGTGTTCAGAAATCAAATTCTGAGATAAACAACAAATTTCTGAACAATCTAGGAAATGAATGGTCAAGTTTTTCAGATAATATGGTAACTAGGAACTTATCTAGAAAGACAATTCATGATGTCTATGGCATCTTGTTCCAACAAGAGGACAAGATCAAAGTTAGACAATATGAACAAAAGAAGACACAAGAAACAGTTGCCCTTCTGAGCAAGAACTACAATAATTCTTTGACCATTGCTACCAAGAAAGTTTGTGAGATCCCAGAGATGACAGTGTGTGATGGGGATGAATCAGATGAAGAGCATAAAAGGATTTCTGATAATATTGCTTTCATGACAAGGCAATTCAAACAAAGATACAATCAAAAATATCAGAATAAACCTAGATCTGAAATTGGACCTAAGAAGGATCAAGAGGCTGGTCAATCTGAAACATCTGAACCAACAAGATGCTTCAACTGTGGAAAGCCTGGACATTATGCTAGACAATGCAAGATGCCAAAAGTCAAGAATTCAGGTTATTATGAGAAGAAGCATCTATTAGCAAAGAAAAAAGAGCTTAATCCTGCTCTAGTAACCAAGTATGAAGAAGACTGGTTAAACTGGAGTGATGGAGATGATGATGAAGAAGTTGCTCACTATGCAACCAATTGCTACATGTGTCAAATGGATCCAGAAAAGGACAAACAAGACACTGAGGTATCTTCTTCATCTTGGAACAAAATTACGAACATAATTACGAAATTAATAATAAAGATTCGTAAATGACAAATCAATTTCAAAATATGTTTTCGAATTTGAAACACTCGAAACGTAATTAAAGGTGAAAGAATTTTGGTCAATCAATTCAGAGCTGAAAGTCAATTATATAAAGAAAATTGTCAAGCAGCTGAACAGATTCTTGAAAAAATTTCTGAAGAAAAACTTGTTTAAAAGAAAAAATGGATAGTTTACAAAAAGAAGTTATAAATGAAAAATCTGAAAAGGAAATTATAAATGTTAAGATGAATTTTCTGAATCAAGAGAGACTTGATCTTTATAAAAAGATTAAGGAATTGGAAGATTTGAATTTTAAAAGAGGACAAACTGAACAAACTCTGAATATTTTAACTAGTCAGGCTCAGAACTCAAAATTTTACAATATAAAAGCAGGCTTAGGATATAATGACAGTCAAATTCTAAAAAAGGCACCTGCAAACTTGTATGATTATTCTAAAATGAAAATTTTCAATGAATCAAATACTGGCATCATTTCCAAACCTGTAAACCATTCTTTGCCTGAAAGAATTCCTTTTATAAAATCAGAGACTTTGTTTTCATAAGAAACACCTCTTAAAACTGGTGAACCAGAAAGTATCTCTGAAACAGAAGAAATGAATATAATTCCAAATATTTGTAAATCTTCTGAATCAAATATTATTTCTGAAGAAAAATCAGAAGTAATTGTTAAGTCTGAAATTATTTCTGAAGTTACTTCTGAATCTAATTGTGAAAACATTTCAGAAAATACTTCTGATAATAAATCAGAACATAAAGAAAAGTATGATGAATTCTCAGATATTGAATCCTCAGAAGATATTGATGAGAATTCCAATGTACTTTTTGATAATTCTGATAATGAGTAGACAACAACAAAAAATTCAAATATTTTTGCAACAAGTATGACTCATAATAAGTTTTCAGATCTAATAAATGCTTCTGATTCAGAAGATGATGATGATCAAATGGTGCAAGTCATTGACAAAAATGGCTATTTGGTTTATAAATCTCAATCATGTATGACTGAAGGAGAAAAATTAAAATCTGAAGTTTCAAAGATACCTTCTAATTGTTTGGTCTCGTGTTTTTAAAACCGAATATCGTAATTCAGATTTTTCTCCTACTAATACAAACATATCATCAAATTCAACACCATGTTCAGTAACATCTTCTGACTTTAACACCAGAGTTAAAATTTTTGAACAAGGCCAATCCTCAAACTCTCTCTCTGAAGTTCAGAAAATTAACACAAATCTGAAGATAAACCTAAAGTGAACAAAAGAATTTCTTATACTAATCCTCATTTCTTATCTTTTACAGAGCTATCCACTTTAGTATGGAGAAAAAAAGATGAAAGACTGTCAAAGATTGACAAATTAGAGAGTTTTTCATTTTTACAGAAGAATGATGTACCTAAAACAAAGAAAGTGAATAAAAGAATTTTTGTTGAAAAATCAAATGTTATTGATTCTTATATGTCTAATACTGTTGTAAATACATTAAAGAATCATATTCACTATATTAATTGTGGTCATCATAATTTTCTTCTTAACTCCAAAACAAACAAAAGAAATTTGATGAAATCTTTTCAGAAATGTTTGGCTACATTGACAAATTCAATTAAACAAAGAAATAGAAATAAAGATAAATCTCAAAGTTCTGAACAAACTTCTGAGTTGAAACATTTGAAGAAAAAGTTCAGAACTTCAAATTTTATTACTAATCACAAAGGACCCATTCTGAAATGGGTACCTAAAACTCAATAATCTCTTTTGCAGATATGTCATGTGTGGGTCTTAGATTCTGGATGTTCAAGACACATGACACCTTTCAAAGAACTACTAACTGATTATCATGAAAGATATGGAGGAACAGTTAGTTTTGGAAACAATGCAAAGGGATATGTAAGAGGATATGGCACTTTCATTAAAGGAGATGTGAAAGTAATGAAAGTTTTCTATGTTGAGGGACTAAGACATAATCTTTTCAGTATTAGTCAATTCTGTGACAAATACGGAAGGTTAATTTTGACATAGATTATTGTCATGTTACGAGTACAACAAACAAAAATGAATTAACCGCTTATAAAGATGGAGATATCTACACAAGAACATTCACCGCAATCGGTCAACTACAAGGTGTATGTTATATGTCTACATCAATGAAAAATGATAGTTGGCTTTGGCACGAAGAATGTCACATCCGAACTTCAAAGCCATTTACGAACTAGGCAAACATCAATACGTAAGAGGACTACCAAAGATCAGATTTGAAAAGAACTCTCTTTGTTCTGCATGTGAACTAGGGAAGATCAAAAGAAGTTCTCATCCTCTGAAAATGCTATCTTCATGCAAAGCTCCACTTGAAATGCTACATATGGATTTGTGTGGCCCAATGAAAACTCAAAGCATGGGGGGAAAGAAATACATTCTTGTTATAGTAGATGAATATACACGATATACATGGATTGAATTTCTGAGACTTAAATCTGATACTTCTGAAAGACTGATACCCTTTCTGAAGAAAATTCAAGTTCTTCTTCAACTCCCAATTCAAAAGATTAGAAGTGACAACGGAACAAAATTTACTAATTCTACACTTCAGAATATTTTGGAATCTGTTGGTATTTCTCATAATTTTTCCGCTGCAACAAATGTGAACAAATGTGAACAAATGGACATCTAGTCATCCAGTTCATCAAATAATTGGAGATGCATCAAAAGGTGTTCAAACAAGATCTGCAACAGCAAATGAGTGTCTGTATGTTAATTTTTTAAGCAGTATGGAACCCAAAAGGCCATATGAAGCACTTCAAGATCCAGACTGGATTTTAGCCATGCAGGATGAGTTAAATCAATTTGAAAGAAACAAAGTTTGGAGATTGATACCAAAGCCAAAAGGTAAATCTGTCATTGGCACAAAATGGGTGTTCAGAAATAAAAAGGATGAAAATGGAATTGTTGTAAGAAACAAGGCAAGACTTGTAGCTAAGGGGTATTGTCAACAAGAAGGAATTGATTATGATGAAACCTTTGCTCCTGTTGCCAGATTAGAGGCTATTAGAATTTTTCTTGCCTATGCTGCTCATAAAAACATGAAGGTATTTCAAATGGATGTAAAATGTGCATTTCTGAATGGTATTTTACATGAAGAAGTGTATGTCGAACAACCAGAAGGCTTTGTAAGCAAAGAATTCCCAGATCATGTTTACATATTAGACAAAGCCTTATATGGACTTAAACAAGCACCAAGAGCATGGTATGATACTCTTACAACTTTTCTTCTGAATTCCAAATTCAAAAGAGGTACTGTTGATACAACTTTATTTCTGAAAAAGGAGGGTGATATTTGATACAAATCTATGTAGATGATATTATATTTGCTTCTACTAATCCAAAATTTTGTAGAAATTTTGAGAAAATCATGCAAACAGAATTTGAAATGAGTATGATGGGAGAGTTGACATTTTTCCTTGGTCTTCAAGTTAAACAACTTCCCACTAGCATATTCATTAATCAATCTAAGTATGTCTCTGACTTACTTAAGAAGTTTGATATGACTGATTGTTCAAGTATTCAAACTCCAATGGCCACTGCAATTAAGCTAGAACCTGATCTAAATGGAAAATCTGTTGATCAGAAAAAGTACAGAGGCATAATTGGATCTTTGCTTTACTTAACTGCTAGTAGACCAGATATAATGTTTGCTACATGTATTTGTGCCAGATATCAAGCTAATCCTAAGGAATCACACCTTCTAGCTGCAAAAAGAATACTTAGATATCTAAAAGGTTCTCCTTCATTGGGACTTTGGTATTCTAAGGATTCTAGTTTTGAACTAACAGCATTTACAGATGCAGATCATGGTGGTTGCAAATTAAACAGGAAAAACACTTCTGGATCATGTCAGTTTCTGGGTGATAGACTAGTCAGCTGGTCTTCAAAGAAACAAAATTGTGTTTCTACTTCTACAGCAGAAGCTGAATATGTAGCAGCTGCAATATATTGCTCACAAGTGATCTGGATGCAAATTCAACTAAAAGACTATGGTTACACTTTCAAAAAGATTCCTTTGTATTGTGATTCAAAGAGTGCCATAGCCATCACTGCCAATCCTGTTCAGCATTTCAAAAACCAAGCACATTGATGTAAGATATCATTTTATCAAAGATCATGTGGAAAAAGGTAATATTGAAATGTTTTTTGTTCAGACAGATTATCAGTTAGCTGATTTATTTACCAAAGCACTTGATGAAAAACGATTTAACTTCTTGGTAAGTAAATTGGGCATGATGAACATGTCTATGTAAGTATTATACATCACCTATACTCTAGAAGTTACATTCTGAAGTTTTTTTTTATCAAATTCTGAATACTTTCCTCTTCAGAATTACTTTGTATATTCTGAAGTTTACCATTCAGATTTTTGCTACTTTTCAAACTCAGAAGTATATCTCTTCCGTAACTAGGTTGATTGTATTTTAATACTTTTCATTTATTTCTCATTTCACTAATATTTGATTGATTCTTTGATAAAGTTGCAATAATCAAGGGGGAGAATCATAATTGCTAGTGATTCAAGGGGGAGTGTTATTAATTTCAAATTTCTCTAACTACCCTTTCCTACATAACAACTCTGCATTGGTGAAATAAAGTCTTGCACTTTATATCTAAGAAGTATGAACAAGCTTACTTAGATTAAAACAGTTTTCTATTTGTTCAAATCTACTTCTGAATTCTCAATTATATTTTTCAGAAGTTTATATTTTTAAATGTTTTTTTAAGATGACCCAAGTTTAGTTCTGAACTTCACTTAAAAATTCTGCGGTTCTTCTGAATTCTTTCTTTCAGACTTCTGAACTTTTTCTCAAAAGTTCTGAACAACTTCTGAAGTTTTTGAACTTGTTCTCTGAACTAAAACTTCCCGTTGATTTTTTCATTTAAGCGTGTGCCACGTGTTTTAATTTCATTGGATTTCTCTTAAACACGACCATTAAACGGTTCATTTCTCTTAATAAATGATGATTACTACTCTAATCACATTTACTTTTTGGCCATGTGTTCTTCAACGTTTATCCGATCATATAAATCAATGGATTTCTCATCATCTTCATTCTTTTAGCAATTTTTCTCTGAGAAATCTTTCTGTGTTTATTGATCATCTTTCTGTTACCAATCCGTGTTCTTTCTCCATCATGTCTACTTCAAAAACCATGATTTCTACTTCCTCGAGTTCCAATAATAACACTGGATCATCAAGTGATGCTTCGTTCAAGATTGTGCCTCAAAAATTAATGGTTGGATCAATGGAAATCCCACTAAGTGATGATCAAATGCTTCATGACACAGCCACAACTGCAACTCATCAAGCCGGACCTTCAAACCCTATCATTAACCCTAACCCTAACCCGACAACTGCTAAAATTGGGGAAACACAGAATACACCCATTGATGTTGTTTCTGAATCAAATGTTGCTGAAAGTGAATCCCAGACTCCTACTGAAAGTGGTGACCTGTCCAAACTCTATGTACCTGCTGAGAAATTACTTGACATCGAAAGAAATAACTGTGCACTGAACTTCAAATCCAAAGACTTCATTGATGATCAATTAATGTTGATTAAAATTCTGAAGAAACATCCCCTGCGCACTCTCCTTTCAAGGAAATTCTCTGTTCCTGCCTCTTATCTTCAAAAATTCTGGCATTATGCTGAGGTAGATGAAACTGATGATGAAATTGTCTCTTATGTTCATGCCTACAAAGTTTGTATATCTGTAGATGACATTAGAAGCCTTCACTATTTGCCAAAACCAGATGAGGTTCTTGGGAAAACCTGTTATGACTCAATTCCATCCTCATCAGAGACGATCTCAGATTTTATGAGCTTGGGTTACTCTGAAAACCTTAGTGCTCTGAGCTCTTTTAGAAGAAAATGTTTACCTCCAATTTGGTATTGCTTGTTTTCCATTCTGAATACCTGCCTATCTGGGAAGAGCTCAAGTTTAGACCAAGCTTCAGCAAATGGGAGGATTATATTTCATGGTGTTGCCTTCAACAAACACTATGATTATGCTAGTCTCATCTTTGATGACCTCAAATCTGCAATTTTGAAGAAGTCTACATTCAACTATATACCATTTCAGAGATTTCTTCAAACACTTATCAAAGGAGCAATGAAGGCTGTCTCAAAAATTCCTGTTCTAGCTCATGAGGTACATGTTCCTATTTTCACTATGGATAGCTTAAGACCTCCAAATGCAAAACTTACTTTTCCAAATGCAGTTCCACTTCCTTCTCATTTACTTGAACTTGTAAGTACACCAACTAGGATTGGGAGTGAGCATTTAGAATCTATGGGATTACCTCAACCAGTAGTCCCTTCCCCTGATTCAAACCAGAGTGATGATCATGCAAGGGAGTCTAGACTTACTAGAAAGAGGGGGGAGGCTGTTCAAGGGGGAGAACAACCTCAAAGAGTGAAGAGGAAAAATGTAAATGAGAGACAGGGTAGAAGGGTCAGAAAAAGAATTGATGAGGGGAGAACACAGGTACAAGAAAAACAAACCTGTGAACCACATGTTACAAGCCGGGCACCCACATCTACTATTATTCCACATTCTTTGGTGGATAATATTGAAACAGCCAGTGAGCCCATGGCAACCTTGGTTAACCCCCCCAGCCACTCACCCATCTCTCAACAGAAGGGTGTTTCAACAACACAAATGGGGCAAGACTTATAATCCATTAGGACCCCAATTGGAGGTTCCTTTTGTTGAAAATGAAGGATATATGTCCCCCTTCACAGTTTTGAGCACATTGAGTCTGAGTGTCCACTCAACTTTGAGCCTTCTGAACCACTTAATGTGGCATCCATTCACACAAGCACACATCTTTCAGATGTTCCTAAGCAAAGTGTTGGTCACATTGCATCAACAACTATAGATATTCCAATTTTTGGATATCAAGGATTAGTTGGAAGTCCTGGTGGGGTGAACATCACAAAAGCTCCATTCCCAGAATCAAATGTGGTTCATGATGCCTTTGTGGCTCATATAGGCCAACCTTCTTCTGAAGGTCTGAAAACAAGTTCATCTGTTGATCTTGGCAACTTACCCACATCTTCCGAATTCACGAATTCAAAGATCTCTCGTACTTCGAATTTGCAAAGATTCAGAAGGACATCAAGGATTTGACGGATTCTACCAAAAAGGTGTTGGAGGTTAGGTTGGATCAACATGGGGAAAATTTGGTTAACAAGCTGAATGACTTTCATCTCAAATCTTCTAATGATCTTCATTTGTTTAAACAAGCACTTTTGTCAGCTTTTTCTGAAGCGGCTTCCTCTGTTTCTTCTTTGAAAGCTTCTCAGCCTTCTTCTTCTTCTGCTCCACAAGCTTATGCCACTAAAGATGATATTTCTCGAATTCTCAATCAACTTTCATCCATTCAGAGTTCTCAATCAGAATTAAGCACAAGATTATCTCGCTCCGGAATGCGGATCTCAATCGAATACTTTTAAAAGGAGTCTTGATGATCGGGATCCCGATAATCAAGAGGGGAGAAAAGACAAGAGAGTATACCGAACCGAAACTAATCAAGTTCAAAGTTCTGAGAAGACCTCTGAAGATACTCAGAATGTTGGTGAAGAATCAAATAAAGTCTCAGAAGCCATAGAAGATATTTTATCTGCAGAACATGAGGTACAAGAAATAAATGATCATTCTCCTGAAGAAATGATACAAGAAGCGTATGAAACAGAAAAGTTGTCTCTTGATTCTGAAGGTAACTTGGGCTCAGATAACACAGATATAATTCCAGATTCTAATGAAGAAATGCTAAGGGAATACCTTGCTTTTGAAGATGTTATTGGAGAACCAAGTGATCTTTCTGATGTGATCATGTTTGAAGAAGATATGATTGATGTAAATATGGGAGAAAGCTCAAATGAAATAAAAGATTTAGTAATTTGGAAGCCTCAACAACTTCTAAGTGAAGAGTTCAGAAGTGATTCTGAAAGATTATGGGATATTCTGAATCAATTCTGTTGGGTGCATGTCTTTCTGAATTATCCAAGAAGTCTGGAGTGTAGACTTTTGGACAACAGATTTTCTATCTTCAGAAATTTTCTTGAACAACCAGATGAAAGAGTTGAATTGGAATTTGATTTAGCTCATTTAGAAGGAGTTGAAATTGTTGATGAAATCTTAATTGCTTTCTCAGGAAAATTTGAAGTTAGAACCAGACCTTGCATTATCATTCCTAAGATACATCTTCCAATACTTGAAGAACCTGTATTGGATCAAGTGTTTGAAAAGGAAAATATACTTATTTCTGGAGAAAGCAGTCTGATATTTCCTGAAGACACTTATTGCTTCATGTACAAAAGAAGTATGAAGTTTGCAAAGTTGGAAGACTTTCTGAATGATGAATGGTCTGAAGATCATATTGTTCAAGTAAAGAACTTTATTCAGAATCATGGTGTTCAGAATTTTCATGATTCAACTTTAATAAAGAAGATCAGATGCATATCAAAATCAGTTCAGAATGATTTGACTATATTCGTATTTGGAGCGAGAAGAAGAGATGGTACTCTGTGTGAATTTACTCAGTTTGATGTTTACAAGCTAAGACTACAAGATAAGTTGGCAATCTTATCTTTTTGTGTTAATTCAGGTAATCTGTGTTAGTCTCAGAGATTAGAAGAATTTTGGGAATATATATAAGGAATCTCATAAAGCATGATTTTCAGTTGGCTTTGGATTATAGACTTAACACAGTAAATCTGTTGGAACCTATATACATTGAAAGATTTGGGCTGAAGAGATTGTTTACTAATCCAGATATTGGGTTCATGTATCTTGTTGAAGAAGTCTCTAAGACATTTGTTGTATCTGATATTCCAAAGTATTCTACATCCTCACTCAAATGGTTTCTGAACTACATGACAGATTTTATTGAAGAATCTGACATCAAAGAAGAAATTGTCTATCTAATCAAAGAAAGAATACATTTTAGAGAATTTGTGAGAAAGAGTTATCTAGCTGGTCACAAGAAAGTAAACAAGATAAAAGGAGCAGATTATCTACTAAGTGATGCATATGACTTCAAGATTCATACAAAGAGACATGATATGGAAGAAATTCAGAAGTACACTCTGAATGTTGAAAGTTCAGAAGAAAGACAAAAGGAAAAAGAAAAAGAAAAGGAAGAAGTTCTTGAAAGTATTTCTGAAGAGTTGGTTCCTGAAAAGCAAATATCTGAAGAGGAACAACTACAAGTACAAAGAATTGAAGAAAGTGCTTCTACTATGTTCCTTGAATATTTTCATCCAGAAATGTTCATGGAATATGAACAAAAATTCAACTATATAGATTGCTGGATTCAAAAGTCTTTTGGTTGGAAACAATGGTACTCAGACATCATCAGAAAGATAAGGATTCCAATCAATGAAGCAATAAAAGAAAGTCCTGTGATCAAAGTGATTAATGCTGATTTGAAGACAAGACAAAATTACAAATATGCATTCTTTACTGTTGAGCGACAAAATGGTGAGATTTCTACCTTTTCTGAAGCTGACTTTCAGAATGTTCATCTCAGAGATCTTCTCAGAGTATACAGAAGTCTTTATGCCTTCCATGACTCAATTACCAAGTTCAGAAAATCTTTTCCAGTGCTTAGAGATGGATTATACAGAGAATTCATATGGGCTGCAAAAACTGATTTCCAGGTTGCTTATGTTCTGAACAAGAAGCAAGTACACTTAAGCAAACCAAATCTAAGTCTACCAGATATTCAGAATTTGAAGAAGAGCACTTTAGTACTTCATCCTCCTGGATTCGTTTGTAAATGCTTTCATGAACTATTATTTGTGAGATTTGAAGAACTCCACAAATGTTGCAATGGAACTCTCATGGCAATCAGAGATCGTTTGGTAAAAAGACAGAATAGAAGACCAAAGAATCTGAGCAATGAAGATTGGGAGAAGCACAAGATACTTGCAAAAGAAATGATTAGAGTTGCTGAATCCTTACTAGAATACAGAAGACTAATTCTGAAGGATGTAAGAGAAATTCTGAATTTCTGGAAGTATGATCTGAACTTTTGAAGCTAAGAGGGAGATTGATAGAAATATCATAATAACTTCAAAAGGAACTGGGTTCTTAAAAGAGAAAAATATCTGAAGAAGTTCTGAAGACACTTCTGAAGAGGTTCTGAAGAAGTTCTGAAGACACTTCTGAAGAAGTTCTGAAGGAGTTCAAAACCAATTTTAAACTTGTCTGTTATTAATGTCTTGTCACTTTAGTCTTTCTATTGTATGTATAAATAGATAGTTAGTTAGATTGTTAGAACTAATATTTTCATATACCTTGTAAAGATATATTCTGTATACAGTACATTCAATCAATACAAATTACATTTGGCTACTATCATTCCTGTTATAATCTTTTCATATATTGATATCTTGATTGTTTGGGTCTTATCACCCGTTATGAATAACGTTGCTGCAACATCTACTTCTGAATCACTTGTTGTAGAATGTGTATTCTGTGGAGGACCTCATACCTATGACCAATGTAGCCAAAGTACTGAATCTGTGAACTATTTGAACAATAGGACTGGATTTTCAAACAATTACAACTCAAGTTGGATGCAATATCCCAACTTTTCTTGGAATAGTCCCAATTTGAACCCACCTTTTGCAAAAGAGCAAAGAACTTCTAATTTTCAAAACCAACCAAGCAACTCTCATCACCAATAGACTCATTTTCAACTAAATCAACCATCTTTTCAAAGTAAACCAAGCCAACATGCCGATTCATCATTGGAATCAACGATGAAGAGTTTCATAGCTCAAACTAATTCAAAAATCAATCATCAAAATACAGCTTTAAGGACTTTGGAAACTAAGATTGGACAAATTACCCTTGAATTTAGAAATAGACCTGTTGGAACCTTGCCTAGTGATATTGAGACTCCTAATAATCCAATCAAGGAGCAAGTAAAAGTTATGACCTTAAGGAGTGGAAAGGACTTAGTTGAGAAAACCATGAAAGACCCCAAGACTATTACAATAACACCATATGTTGTTACAACATCTTCTGATACAATTCTTAGACCTACCCCCAATTCTGAATCTGTGCCAATACCAAATAGGTCTAAGTTCCCTCTGTTATTTCCTAATGATAACAAGAAAAAAAAGTCGCATCCAGGTGATGCTACAGTAAGTCTGCCTCACACAGACACCATTGCTGCACCTACTGCACCTGGCAGACTTGGAAAACCACCAGAAAGTGAACAAGTTATTCCTATTGTTCCACCAACCCCCGTTTTATAGTACCACCCTATATTCCTTACCCATAGAGGTTGAGGAGTCAAAAGGATGATGTACAATTTAAGAAATTTCTAGATGTGTTTAAACAATTGCATATCAACATTCCTTTGGTTGAAGCACTTGAAAACATGCCTAGTTATGCCAAATTTCTTAAGGATATATAGAGTAGGAAGAAGAAACTCAATGAATATGAGACTGTAGCCTTGACAGAAGGTTGTAGTGCCCTTGTGACCAACAAGATTCCCCAAAAACAGAAAGATCCAGGTAGTTTCACAATTCCCTATTCTATAGGAGGAAAGAAGGTTGGAAGAGCTTTGTGTGATTTAGGTGCTAGTATCAATCTTATGCCCTTATCCATTTTCAAAACACTAGGGATAGGAGAGGCTATACCAAAAACTGTTACCTTACAGCCGGCTAACAAATCCATAGCTTACCCCAAGGGAAAGATTGAAGATGTTCTAGTTCAAGTGGAGAAGTTCATATTTCCTGCAGATTTCATAATTTTAGACTTTTAGGCTGATGAAGACATCCTTATTTTGTTAGGAAGGCCATTTTTAGCCACTGTTAGAACCCTCATTGATGTCCAGAAAGGATAGCTGACCATGAGGGTTAATGACCAAAATGTCAACTTCAATGTCCTTAATTCCATGAAGTACCCAGATGAAGTAGAGGAGTGTTATGTCCTAAGCTCAAAAGAATCTTTGTGTCATGAGGAAGCCTTAGAAGAAATTCTAAGTGAGGAAATAGATGATGAACTAGAAGTGGATGAGTTAGATAGGTCATTTACTGAGGATGACTTGAATGTCGATGATTTAGAAGATGAGTTAGAAGATAAGTTGGAAGATGATGATGATTTAAAGGATAGTAGTGATGAGCAATCCACTGGTATGTTGCAGCCTAAGACAGCATATGAGTTATTGGAAAAAAGCACTAGAGAGAATCCTTTACCATCCATTGAAGCACCACCTGATCTAGAACTAAAACCACTTCCTGCCCATCTTAGATATGTTTTTCTAATTGATGATAACAAATTACCTGTGATCATTTCTGCCAGCTTAGAACAAAAGTAGGAAGAATAATTGGTGAAAGTACTTCAAAACCATACCAAGGCCATAGGTTGGACCATTTCTGACCTCAAAGGCATTAGTCCATCAATCTGTAAACACAAAATCATTTTAGAGGACAAGGATTTCAGATCTGTAGAACCACAAAGAAGACTAAATCCTGTAATGAAAGAAGTAGTTAAGAAAGAGATACTTAAGTGCTTATATGCTGGAATTATTTACCCCATATCTGAAAGTTCTTGAGAATGAGAAGAATGAGTTGATACCAACTAGGGTAGTGACAGGATGGAGAATCTGTATGGACTATAGAAGGCTGAATAAGGCAACCCATAAAGACCATTTTCCATTGCCTTTCATTGACCAAATGTTGGATATACTAGCTGGGAAAGAATACTATTGTTTTCTAGATGGTTATTCTAGCTACAACCAAATTGCCATTGCACCTGAGGACCAAGAGAAGACCACCTTCACTTGTTCTTTTAGTATTTTTGCTTTTAGGAGAATGCCATTTGGACTATGCAATGCCCCGACCACATTTCAAAGATGAATGATGTCCATATTCTCTGATATGTTGGAAACTTCTATGGAAATATTCATGGATGATTTTTCTATCTATGGATCTTCATATGATGATTGTTTGAAAAACTTAGAACAAGGTCTAAAAAGATGTGAAGAGACTGGCCTGGTTTTGAATTGGGAAAAATGTCACTTCATGGTCAAAGAAGGCATTGTTTTAGGTCATTTGATTTCAAATAGAGGAATAGAAGTTAACAAAACAAAGTTGGAAGTTATTGAGAAACTCCCTGAACCTACTAATGTTAAAGGATTAGAAGTTTCTTGGGTCATGCTGGATATTACAGAAGGTTCATAAAAGATTTTTCAAAAATTTCAAACCCCCTCTGTTTATTGCTGCAACATGACAAGCCTTTTTATTTCAACAAAGAATGTAGGCAAGCTTTCAACCTTTTGAAAAAAGCTTTGATTTCAGCTCCCATTGTGATCACACCTGATTGGACAAAACCATTTGAACTCATGTGTGATGCAAGTGATTGGGCACTTGGTGCAGTACTTGGACAAAAGAAAGAAAAGATTTTTCATCCAATCTATTACTCTAGTAAAACTCTTAATGAAGCACAAGTTAACTACACAACTATTGAAAAGGAACTCTTGGCTGTTGTGTTTGCCTATGAAAAATTTAGATCCTAGTTGATGGGGACCAAGGTTACAGTTCACACTGACCATGCAATGATCAAGTATTTAATTGCAAAAAAGGATGCAAAGCCAAGATTGATTCAGTGGGTATTGTTACAAGAGTTTGATCTGGAAATACTAGACAAGAAGGGTACTAAAAACCAAGTTGCTGATTGTACAGATTAGAGAAAGGGAAAGGATATTTTGGAGAAATAAATGAAAAGTTTCCTGATGAACAACTTCCGGTACTACAGCATCATGCCGCAGCACCATGGTTTGCTGACATTGCAAACTACTTGGCTGTTGGTATCATTCAACCAGACTATAACAGTAACCAAAAGAAGAAGTTATTTTCTGATAATAAAAATTAACGGTGGGATGATTCATTTCTGTTTAAACAAGAAGCTGACCAGATCTTGAGAAGGTCTATACCTCAAGAGGATGTACAGGCAATACTTCAACACTGCCATGCTGCTGCATATGGTGGTCACTTTGGTGGCCAAAGGACTGCAACAAAAGTACTCCAATCTGGAT
Organism: Silybum marianum; assembly: GCA_036898165.1. Taxonomy (NCBI): domain Eukaryota; kingdom Viridiplantae; phylum Streptophyta; class Magnoliopsida; order Asterales; family Asteraceae; genus Silybum; species Silybum marianum. The sequence continues at coordinate 13,698,879 of CM072536.1, read as the reverse complement.
TATTTTGGCCCAATTTTTTTCATGATGCAGATAAATTTGTTAAAAGATGTAGTGAGTGTCAAAGGATTGGATCTATTTCCCAAAGAAATGAGATGCATCTTAATGGCATTTTAGAAGTTGAACTGTTTGATGTTTGGGGAATAGATTTCATGGGACCATTTCCTATTTCTGGAAACTGTCAATACATCTTAGTAGTTGTAGATTATGTCTCTAAACGGGTAGAGGTAGCAGCTTTCCATAGCAATGATGCAAAGATAGTGGTCAAGTTCCTTCACAAGAACATATTCACTAGATTTGACACCCCTAGAGCCATGATTAGTGATGAAGGAACTCATTTTGTGAACAACATGATGAAAGAGGTACTTGAGAAGTATAATATAACCCACATAGTTGCTACATCCTACCATCCGCAAATCAATGGCTTAGCAGAACTTTCTAATAGGGAAATCAAGAGTATTCTAGAGAAAGTGGTCAAACCTTCAAGAAAGGATTGGTCATTCAAACTAGATGATGCTCTTTGGGCTTATAGGACTACCTATAAATCACCATTGGAATGTTTCCCTATAAGCTAGTTTTTGGAAAAGCTTGTCACCTGCCATTAGAGCTTGAGCATAAAGCTTTTTTAGGCTCTAAAAGAATTGAACATGTGTATTAATGCTGCAGGTGAAAGAAGAAAGTTACAGATAACTAAACTGGAAGAGTTGAGAGACCAATCCTATGAGAATGCAAAGATTTACAAGGATAAAACAAAAAAATGGCATAGGAGGATTCTGAAAAAGGATTTTGAAATTGGTCAGAAGGTTTTACTGTTTAACTACAGATTAAAGCTTTTTCTTGGAAAACTGAGATCCAAATGGACTGGACCTTTTGAAATCAAGCATGTTTATCCTTATGGGGCTGTTGACTTAATTGATCCTGGTGATGGATCCATTTTCAAGGTAAATGGACAAAGGGTAAAACCTTTTCTGGATGTTGCAGCATCTACAGGGACATCCTCTGTAGTGCAACTTCAACCCACATAAACCCTTGATTTGTGATGCTCCAAAAATCCAAAGTGTACATTTGTATTGTGAGAAGAGCAGGTATGTTTAACTTTGGTGATCTTGTGCAGAGAAAGGACAGTTGAAGAAATGGCTATTGCCGCAGCACAGTACCTGCAGAATAGTAGGGGACCCTCTTCTTTGAAAATAATTTTTATTTTTGTTTTAAAAAAGTGGAGATAGCATTAAATATGGAGAATCTTGCAAGTACTTGGTACCTGGTTGTGTTTTTAAAAGGAGGGCAATAAAGTCTTTGTAAAAGACAAGGCATCTTTGCTTTTGCAAGATATCTTGTATCAACTTTTTAGGCATCATTGCTTACCATAGGCAATATGGCTACCTTAAAAGATGAAATATGATTTACTTTATCATCTCTAGACTTTCTCCATAAGTCCAAACAACTTGATCTTGAAAAAAAAAGAACTCTTCACTTTTGTTTTTGTTTTTGGACACAACCAGGTATAAAGGAAGGTTTTGGACGATTGAGTCCAATAACCACTAAACCGATCCCCCCATTTTCTTCTTTCATTTTCACAGCACCATGAGCGAAGAACAATCCAAAGGAACCATGTCTTCGCAAAGAAGAACGAACGGAGCCCGGAAGACAGTGGCGATGCCGGAAGTGGCCATTCAGGCTCCGTTTCTCCGGTGGTTGCTTCGATCAAGCACTCCAATGAAAGAATCCTCTGTTAAAAGCAAGTGTCACACCCCGCTAAAGCGGAAACACGAGGCGCGACAGCTCTAACGATGACACAGCCACAGATTTAGATAAACAACCATAGGCATTTAGAATATAATAGAAGTTTTACATATTGTTCTTTAAGTAAAATTACAACAATCCATAATTAAAAGAAGTCTTTGCAAAAACGTTCAAGTCTTCACGCGGTACACTTTTGGATCCTTACTAAGCTTTATCTACAGAAGCTTACTTATTACCCCTGAAAAGCATGATAAAAACAAGGTCAACTACAAAGAGTTGGTGAGTTCACAGGTTTTCATATGCACAAAACAGTTTTTATGCAGTTTTCAATTCTTGTGGAACGAACGTTCACACCAAGTATAAAATAGTGAAATTTATGAGCATTTAATTAATCCTTGTAATGAGAAACGTGTCAAGGCATAATGTACTCTAGTTCATAGCAAGTATAGAGCCACCACAAAACCTTTCGACCACACAAAAATATCTTTTTATAATTCTACCTTAGCGGTGGGACTAAAACCCCACATATGTAGAACCTTCATTTTTATAGGTATAGTGCACCCCTACCTGTAGTTTCCAGGTGGGATTGCTATCCACACCCCTACTTTGTCGGTTTTTAGGTGGGATTGTCCGTCCAAATAGCGCTATCCACAAATACCCTCGGCTCCTCACTTGAGTTAATAGTAGTGTACAAACTTTTATGTTACATTTTACTCAAATACAAACTACTAGTGTACATGCCTTAGTGCTCATATCAACAATTTCACATTCTTTTACATAAATCAATCATTATTCATCTTTAAACATGCTTTTCACCCCAAAACATATAAAACATTAAAAGAGGGGCTGTGAATACTCACCTTTTAGCAAATGCTTCCAATTAAATACAAGAGACGTCCGCTTGACGCCTAACGCTTTCCTATCAAAGCAAAATACCCAAATGACCACTTATATGACTAACGATTGCTAAGAGAATGCTTATAAGTCCTTATATGTCCAACTTGATTATCTATAGTCCCGTTATACATAATGCACATATGCTCTTTAATATGATAATTTATACCGAAAATGTAACATTATAGTCCTTCAAAGAAATAAAATTCATAAAATCAAACATTTAAGCATTTTCATTTTCTGACAGAAACTATAGATCTTAAAAATGGTTAGTTTAGAGTAATATCCAAGATGATAAAATTTCCCATATTTTTATATATGATACCTTACTGAGTTAAGGTCATTTTGACCAAATTTCATGCTCTAAAAAGATGTAAAAAGGTTTAAATACTTTACACAAAACTATGTGACACAACAGATATGGCAAATTACACACTGTTAGTAAAACAACCATTTGAGGAGTTCTACTAAATGTTTTTGAGAAATTCCAGTTGGAATGTAAACATAACACATAGAGGGAACTTATAAAAGAAGAATCACTAAATTTGGATGAGTTATGAAGGAGATATGACACCTCAAAGTTGCATGCACACATCTGTCATTGATTGACAGATTGCACTTTCAACTTAAATAAGTTGGTTAATACCTCAAAACTTCATATTTTTGAATGAAACCAGATTCATATGAACCCTAACTCATAAAAGAAAACTTTAGAAGAAGAATCATGCAATTTGACTAAATAATCAAAGAGATACAAACATGCAAAGTAGGGTTCAATTACTGGTGAGTTCACTGTTGCACAACCAAAATGTTTTGGATGTTTGGAGGTTCAAAACTTCATATTTTTGAGTGAAACAACTTTGGTTGTAATGATAACTCATAAAATTAACTCTTAAAAGAAAAATTATCCTTTTTCATAGAGTTTTGAGGGAGTTATAGCATTTTTAATACACATGCAACAATCTGTCCAGATTGTATTCTTTGCACAACAAATTTGTTTCAAGGTTTCAAATGGTCAAATCTTCATATTTTTGAATGAGACCAAATGTATTTGAAAGCTAACTCAGTATATTGAATTCCAGAAGGAAAATCAAGTGATTTGGGTGATTATTTAGAGAGTTATGGTTGTTTAAAGTAGGGTTTACCTACTGAATTAACAATCATAGATTATCACTATCATAGATTATCACTATCATAGATATGTTTCACATATCTTGGTGTATAATCTCCCTTTAGAATTAACAAATTCGTGGATGGTTGAAAAACAACAAAGAACACCAAAACAATAGGGTTTTCAACAAAATTTGTAAGAAATGATGAGGGTAAAGTTGTTACCTTGTTTAATTGATGACTAGAGCTTCAAGGCTTTGATGAATATTGATTTTTGATGATGAAATGAGCTTGAATTTGGCTGGAGTTTGGATGAAGGAGATGCTCTTGGAGTGTCCCTTGAGTTTTTAGAGAGAGAGAAGGGAAAATCTTCATTTTGAAATGTAAAAATGAGGGATTTTAGAAAAAAAATTGTATTTATATGTGGGGTATGGGGGGAGGCCGGTCATGGGGGCCCAAAACCATGGTGTTTCATATATTATTTTATTAAATTAAATAAATGTAAGGCCCAAAATGTTTTAAAATATCATTTATCTCAATTTTGACCTTTTTCCTCAAAATGCAAGCCCCAAAGTGGTTAAATTCTATAAAAATAAAAGTTTTATATTTAAAACACTAAAACTATATGTTTTATGTAATTTGGATATAAATTAGAGCATTTGGCACTATATAGGAAGTTTCAGATAATTACGGGTCCGAACCGGACTTTCTAAACAACTACCGGGAACTCTAGAAATTTTTCGGCCAATCAAATCTAACTAACTCCTATTCTTATAACTTATCTAAAATAACACTAACAAGGGCTTGATAAATACTAATCTAGAAGCTTAAATTTGACGGATGTCACAGTCTCCCCCTGTTAGAGGAATTTCGTCCCGAAATTTAATGACTGCTACTTCCAATGGATTTCTTTGCAAACAAATCATGATATTTGCCTTTCATGAAATCCTCTTGCTTCCAGGTAAATTCCAGCCCATACTTTGAGTTCCAACGAACTTTTATAATCGGAATCTTATTATGCCTTAATCGTTTGATCTCTCGGTCAAGGACTTCAACTGGTTCTTCCATAACGCGCATTTGTTCATTGACTTGAATCTCCTCCAATGGTAATACTAACGATTTGTCAGATAGGCATTTCTTGAGATTCGATACTTGAAATGTATCATGAATGGCACTGAGCTCTTGTGGTAACTTTAACTTGTACGCCACTGGCCCGATTCTTTCAATTATTACAAATGGGCCAGTGTATTTAGGACCCATCTTGCCTCTCTTCCTGAAGCGTACTAGTCCTTTCCTTGGTGATACTTTCAGAAGCACTTTATCACCTACTTGGAACTCTAACGGCTTTCTCCGACTATCCGCATAATTCTTTTGACGATTTCTTACTGTCTTGAGCCTTTCCTTGATAATTGAGATCTTGTCAGTGGTTTCCTGGATGATATCGGGACCGGTCAGTTGCCTGTCACCAATTTCCGACCAACTAAGTGGTGATCTACACTTGCATCCGTATAAGGCTTTGTATGGCGCACACTGAATGTTGGTGTGGTAGCTGTTGCTATAGGAGAATTCAACAAGTGGCAGGTGGGTATCCAAACTCCCACCTAAATTTATTACGCACACACGCAACATATCCTCTAGCGTTTGAATGGTTCTCTCCGATTGTCCATCTGTTTGAAGATGATATGCAGTGCTCAAATCCAATTGCGTACTCAATGCTTTTTGGAGTGATTGCCACAATTGTGACGTAAAACGAGTACTTCATCCGAGTTAATAGAAATAGGTACCCCATGACGCGAAATGACTTCATTAATGTAAATTTGTGCACGTTTTTTTTTTCCATACTGCAATCTTCACGAATGGGGATGAAATGAGATGATTTTGTAAGTCGATCTACTATAACCCATATAGAATCATGTCCTTTCCCAATTCTGGGTAGCTTGGTTACGAACTCCATGGTTATTTGCCCCATTTCCATTGGGGAATTTCGAGTTGCTGAAGTAGACCGGCTAGTTTCTGATGTTCGGCCTTGACTTGAGCACAGGTTAAGCACTTGTTTACGCACAAAACAATGTCTTTATTCATTCCTGGCCACTAGTATTATTCCTTTAGGTCTTTGTACATATTATCCATATTGCGTAAAAAAGAAAGAGAGTCCGTCCGTCTATTGAGCGGCCGAGAATCTTATGTCAAAAGGACCAATAAAAGCGGATATGCGACAGCTGATTTGATTCTCCTGGGTGAACCGAATATCTTGATCAATGGGCTTCATCCAAAATGGTTGATCGTATATTACTAACCTTTGGTACCTAAACTCTATTTTCAAGGTAATGTACCCCATCGGACTTTGTTTGAAATTTATTTTCCAAGTGATGTAGGGTCTCATTCTTCAGATTCTCTATTTTCAACGATTCTTCTTGTGCTTTAAGAATTTGAGCTTTTAAACTCGTCTGAACAAACATTCCCATAGCTCCTACTCTTGACGGTTTTACTCTTTCTTTCCTACTTAATGCATCGGCTACTACGTTAGCCTTGCCTGGATGGTACTTTATTTCACAATCATAGTCACTAAGTAACTCAACCCATCTTCTTTGCCTCATATAGAGCATATTTTGATCAAGGATGTGTTGAAGGCTTTGTGATCGGTGAAAATGGTGTATTTAGTGCCGTAAAGATAGTGTCTCCAGATTTTAAGTGCGAACACCACCACTCCTAACTCCAAGTCACGGGTGGTGTAATTCTTCTCGTGAACCTTCAGTTGTCTTGATGCATATGCAATAACCTTGTTTTTTTTTGCATTAGTACGTATCCCAATTCTTGATGTGAAGCATCGCAGTAAATTACAAAGTTATCCATTCCTTCTGTAAGTGTGAAAATCGATGCATTACATAACTGGTGCTTAAGTGTCTTGAATGCTTCCTCTCGTTTTTCTCCCCAATTGAATTTCTTGTCCTTTTGGGTTAGTGTCGTCAGTGGTTGCGATCTTGGAGAAATTTGCGATAAATTGCTGGTAATAGCCTACCAATCCAAGAAACTAACGAATCTCTGTTGGTGTCTTCGGGGCTTCCCAATTCTTAATGGCTTCAATCTTAGCCGCATCGACATGAATTCCTTTCTCATTTACTACATGGCCAAGAAAGTGTTCATCACGAATCCAGATTTCGCATTTGTAGAACTTGGCGTACAACTTTTCATTCTTGAGCAATTCTTGTATCAACCTCAGGTGTTGTTTCTGCCCCTTCTTATCGCAAGAGTAAATGAGTATGTCATCTATGAACACGATCATGAACTTGTCTAGATATGGTCGACATACTCTATTTCAAATCTATGAAGACTGCTGGTGCGTTTGTAAATCCAAATGGCATAACTAGGAACTCATAATGGCCGTAGCGAGTCCTAAAAGCCGTTTTGGGAATATCCTGTACACGGACCCTCATTTGATGATACCCTGATCAAAGATCGATCTTTGAGAAGTATGTAGCACCTTGTATTTGATCAAATAAGTGATCTATTCGAGGAAGTGGGTATCGGTTCTTGATAGTCAACTTATTGATTTCTCTATAGTCGATGAACATTTGGAAAGACCCATCCTTCTTTTTAACAAATAAAACTGGAGCTCCCCAAGGTGAAGAGTTAGGCCTAATGAATCCTTTATCGAGCAGCTCTCGAAGTTGTTCTGATAATTCCTTCATTTATGATGGTGCCAAATCATAAGGTGATTTCGCCACAGGCACAGCTCCTGGAATTGAGTCAATGTGGAATTCAACTTGTCTTGGTGGGGGTAATCCGACAACTCATCTGGGAATGCCTCAGGAAAATCCCGACCTATCGGAAGATCTTGAATACTCTTCTCTTTGTTCTTCTTATCCACAACATGAGCCAAAATGCAATGCAGTCCTTTCTCAAATATCTTCGCATCTTCATACACGTCACCATTTTTATTAATATTCCTTCTGGGCTTCTCTCCATGTACTTCAAGAATTCCTCCTTCGAGTAGTGGAACTCGAACGATCTTTTCAGATCAGAAAATTCCAGCTCGGTTGTTGGACAACCTGTCCATACCCACAATTTCATCAAAGCTTCCTAACTTGATTGGAGTTAAGTCCATACCAAAGTCCTTTTTGGCCAAATTTAAGGTACAGTTCATAATTACGTCTTTGGCTCTACTTTCCTGCCCGATGGCATATTCAATAGCGTATACCTCTTTTCAACTTTTGGAATCTTAAATTTACCTTTGGCCTAAATTCTAGTGATACATAACTCCTATATGCTCCATAGTCAAATAGTACTGTTGCATACTGTTTGTTTAGGAGAAACGTACCTGTGACCACGTTAGGATTCCGACGTGCCTCTTCTATTCTTATAGAAAATGTCTGTCCTCTAGCCTGTCCTCCTTGGTTCCCTTGGTTAGCTCGTGTTGCCTGATTCCCGATATTGTTATTGACTGTTACTCTACTCAACCTTGGGCAAATATTCCGGAAGTGGTCCTGACTTCTGTACTCAAAACACGCTCTTCTTCCTTCCTGGAGTCCTTTGTCCGTCCTATAGTTCTTAGTGTAGTGCCCTATCTTCTTACAAACAAGGCAGGCTCGCATGGTGAGTGTAAAACTTGTTACACTTCGATGTGGGTCCACGATGCTGCCTATGTTCCTGAGGTCCTTACTCCAAAATTTCTTGCTGGTTTCTAATTCCTCCATGAACTACTACCAACCCTCTTTCCTTGCTGAATTCGTTGTGCGGTGAGTTGTGTTATGTTCGGTCTTTAGTGTTCAGGATTCTCTCCCATGTTGCATAAGGATCTCCTTGTAGGCAAGATTTTAGAAACATATTTGGAAGAAAAAAAAATTTGGTTTGATTACAATTTTGTACGACCTTGATTGTAAAACTGTTTATTAAAAAAATTTAGTTGTAGAGTTTTGATGTTTCAAAAATTTGAGAATTTAAATTTACAATAAGTGATCATGTCACTTTAAAAGTTTGCATAAGAGAACTTGTTCATCAAAATTCAAATATTACAAAGAACATCACAAAAAAAAAAAATCGATACCACATGATCTTAAAGTGCGAGTAAACATTCACGGAAATCCAAATTACATAATTCATAAATGAAAATGTTTGCAAGGGGATCACGTCAGCAAAAACAAGCAAGGACCAGGACTAGGAATACCAACACTGTCACCATAACACTGGCCATCAAGCACACAACCTCCACTCTTCTTGCAGTCTTCCTGGCTGCATTGGCGTTTTACCACGCTCGAGTTGAACACTCGTACACAAGGTCGCCCAGCCCACTAAACTCCGTCAATGATCGTCCCTCGCTAATACCCTAGCTCCACAGTCATGGATATCTAGTGACATGGCATGCATACACCGAGCCTCTTCCCGGTTCATGCCGAGCAGGTATCCTATTGGTACTACTTGTACCACGGGGGTGTCCTAGTGTGGGGTTGCGTTGACGTTAGTGCTACTCTCGTAGGAATTCATATCCGTTTTTTTTAGCAGTTTCCCTAGTCCGTACCCAGTTCGTTTCGGGATTTGTTGATGCGAGTTGAGGTAATGCTGAAGCGGGTGATGCTTCAAGTTGGTTGTTCTGCCTCTTTTCACTAGTAATTTCCCTCTCGAGATTAGTGTTGCTGTGGGATGGATTGCTGCGGGGACGTCCGGTAACATATCCCGATTTGTTGGCTAAGTACTCCATGCTAGAAGAAGACGAAGATGATGATGATGACATCGTGATACTGAGATACGAACAATTCTTAGAGTCTACGTATGCAGGTAGTTAATAGTGTACCTAATCTCTAGGCGCATTAGTGTAGATGCCTATACTACACTATTGGCTAGTCGTACCACGCGTGATTTTTGTAAATATATATATATATATATAAATCAGTTTGAACATACTCTTACTATAACTATTTCTAGTTTGTATGCATCGTCCCTTAATCAAACAAAGGTGATCAGACTCTGTTTAATTGAGGTCCAATAATACACCCCGTACTCGGTCATAATAATACTATGTTTATAATCTTTGATTGTTGTTTTTGGCTATAGTTGAGGCTTTCCAAAGGAAAACCAACTTTCTCTATAACCTATGGCTCTGATACCAAATCTGTCACACCCCGCTAAAGCGGAAACACGAGGCGCGACAGCTCTAACGATGACACAGCCACAGATTTAGATAAACAAACATAGGCATTTAGAATATAATAAAAGTTTTACATATTGTTCTTTAAGTAAAATTACAACAATCCATAATTAAAAGAAGTCTTTGCAAAAACGTTCAAGTCTTCACGCGGTACACTTTTGGATCCTTACTAAGCTTTATCTACAGAAGCTTACTTATTACCCCTGAAAAGCATGATAAAAACAAGGTCAACTACAAAGAGTTGGTGAGTTCACAGGTTTTCATATGCACAAAACAGTTTTTATGCAGTTTTCAATTCTTGTGGAACGAACGTTCACACCAAGTATAAAATAGTGAAATTTATGAGCATTTAATTAATCATTGTAATGAGAAACGTGTCAAGGAATAATGTACTCTAGTTCATAGCAAGTATAGAGCCACCACAAAACCTTTCGACCACACAAAAATATCTTTTTATAATTCTACCTTAGTGGTGGGACTAAAACCCCACATATGTAGAACCTTCGTTTTTATAGGTTTAGTGCACCCCTACCTGTAGTTTCCAGGTGGGATTGCTATCCACACCTCTACTTTGTCGGTTTTTAGGTGGGATTGTCCGTCCAAATAGCGCTATCCACAAATACCCTCGGCTCCTCACTTGAGTTAATAGTAGTGTACAAACTTTTATGTTACATTTTACTCAAATACAAACTAGTAGTGTACATGCCTTAGTGCTCATATCAACAATTTCACATTCTTTTACATAAATCAATCATTATTCAACTTTAAACATGCTTTTCACCCCAAAACATATAAAATATTAAAAGAGGGGCTGTGAATACTCACCTTTTAGCAAATGCTTCCAATTAAATACAAGAGACGTCCGCTTGACGCCTAACGCTTTCCTATGAAAGCAAAATACCCAAATGACCACTTATATGACTAACGATTGCTAAGAGAATGCTTATAAGTCCTTATATGTCCAACTTGATTATCTATAGTCCCATTATACATAATGCACATATGCTCTTTAATATGATAATTTATACCGAAAATGTAACATTATAGTCCTTCAAAGGAATAAAATTCATAAAATCAAACATTTAAGCATTTTCATTTTCTGATAGAAACTATAGATCTTAAAAATGGTTAGTTTAGAGTAATATCCAAGATGATAAAATTTCCCATATTTTTATATATGATACCTTACTGAGTTAAGGTCATTTTGACCAAATTTCATGCTCTAAAAAGATGTAAAAAGGGTTCAAATATTTTACACAAAACTATGTGACACAGCAGATATGGCAGATTACACATTGTTAGTAAAACAACCATTTGAGGAGTTCTACTAAATGTTTTTGAGAAATTCCAGTTGGAATGTAAACATAACACATAGAGGGAACTTATAAAAGAAGAATCACTCAATTTGGATGAGTTATGAAGGAGATATGACACCTCAAAGTTGCATGCACACATCTGTCATTGATTGACAGATTGCACTTTCAACTTAAATAAGTTGGTTAATACCTCAAAACTTCATATTTTTGAATGAAACCAGATTCATATGAACCCTAACTCATAAAAGAAAACTTTAGAAGAAGAATCATGCAATTTGACTAAATAATCAAAGAGATACAAACATGCAAAGTAGGGTTCAGTTACTAGTGAGTTCACTGTTGCACAACCAAAATGTTTTGGATGTTTAGAGGTTCAAAACTTCATATTTTTGAGTGAAACAACTTTGTTTGTAATGATAACTCATAAAAATAACTCTCAAAAGAAAAATCATCCTTTTTCATAGAGTTTTGAGGGAGTTATAGCATTTTTAATACACATGCAACAATCTGTCCAGATTGTATTCTTTGCACAACAAAATTTGTTTCAAGGTTTCAAATGGTCAAATCTTCATATTTTTGAATGAGACCAAATGTATTTGAAAGCTAACTCAGTATATTGAATTCCAGAAGAAAAATCAAGTGATTTGGGTGATTATTTAGAGAGTTATGGTTGTTTAAAGTAGGGTTTACCTATTGAAAAACTCCCAGATGCACATCTAACTTCTTTTGAGTGTTTGGGGGGTCAAAACTCAATGTATTTGAGTGAGACCACTTGAATTAAAACCCCAACTCAATAAATAAACTTTTAGAAGAAAAATCATGTCTTTTGAACAAGAAATTTTACAAGAAATGGGCGACATAATCACTGATGTATAATCTGTCAGCACCAAAAATGCATTTTTATGAACCAATCCACCATGCAAATGTGTTTTTGCTTAGATTTATTGTGTTCTATGTGTTTGGGTCATATATTATCACTATCATAGATATGTTTCACATATCTTGGTGTATAATCTCCCTTTAGAATTAACAAATTCGTGGATGGTTGAAAAACAACAAAGAACACCAAAAAAATAGGGTTTTCAACAAAATTTGTAAGAAATGATGAGGGTAAACTTGTTACCTTGTTTAATTGATGACTAGAGCTTCAAGGCTTTGATGAATATTGATTTTTGATGATGAAATGAGCTTGAATTTGGCTGGAGTTTGGATGAAGGAGATGCTCTTGGAGTGTCCCTTGAGTTTTTAGAGAGAGAGAAGGGAAAATCTTCATTTTGAAATGTAAAAATGAGGGATTTTAGAAAAAAAAAATTGTATTTATATGTGGGGTATGGCGGGAGGCCGGCCATGGGGGCCCAAAACCATGGTGTTTCATATATTATTTTATTAAATTAAGTAAATGTAAGGCCCAAAATGTTTTAAAATGTCATTTATCTCAATTTTGACCTTTTTCCTCAAAATGCAAGCCCAAAAGTGGTTATATTCTATAAAAATAAAAGTTTAATATTTAAAACACTAAAACTATATATTTTATGTAATTCGGATATAAATTAGAGCATTTGGCACTATATAGGAAGTTTCAGATAATTACGGGTCCGAACTGGACTTTCTAAACAACTACCGGGAACTCTAGAAATTTTTCGGCCAATCAAATCTAACTAACTCCTATTCTTATAACTTATCTAAAATAACACTAACAAGGAGCTTAAATTTGACGGAAGTCACAACAAGGAGAAGGGTATAAACAACCGATCAACGGAATCCACGCCGGAAGTCATTTCGAAGAGATAGAAGGTGGACGTCGAAGGAAAAGGAAAAGGTAAGCTTACTGAACTAAACTCTGAATCCTCCTTTGAGGACACCATTTCAGATTACCTCGTTTGCGATAAACCAGAGATCCGAAATGAAGCTTCTTTTTTGGGAGATGTCTCCTCTGTTGAGAAACAACCCAAACAACCCTTCATTATGGACCTAAACCTTTCAAACCTAAACACCCCTGGAACCTTTGAAACTGAAAACCTACTTATTCAAGATGCTTAAGACCCAAATGATCAAACCATGGAAGCTGTTTATGCTCTGAATGATTTGTCCAATGCTGGGTTTGATATGAATCATACACCCCAAGCAAGTCGATACACCACCTATCATAGTTACCACCACCACCATAACCCCACTCCATAAGACACCAATATCCACTTCCCCTGTTTCTGTATTAGATACCACCCACCTACAAGAAACCAATTCTCAACAAGTAAATATGGACATCCCCATTTCACAACATGACGCTGTGATAGTCACTGTGCCACCTATACGAAGAGACCAACAACCTGAATTTCATGATGACATTTTGGATGAGTTATTGAATCTCTCCGATGACCAAAATGAGGGTACTAAAAGGAGGAGACTTGTAGATGAGGACGCTGATGTGGACGTAGTAGAGTTAGAAACAGTAGGGGAAAATGTTCAGAGTGATGTTAGGGAGGAGCCTGTGGAAAAATCTGTGGAGGAGGTAGTTAAGGTCACTGTTGAGAAGAAGGGTAAGAAGAAAAAGATCAAAACCAGGGCTGTCAAGAAGCCAGCTGCAAGAAGAGTCACTAAAGCATCTGTTTCTAAGGAGGTTGAACAAGAGAAAGAAGATGAGAAAGAGGTTGAAAGAGAGATGGAGCAGGAAGATGAGAATGTTCATGATGAGAATTTGGATGATGATGTTGATGTAGGCACTTTCAGTTGCCCAAATTCAAAAGAAAGATATCAGCAGTTTAAAGGAAAGTATGCCCCTTCTTGATAAAGGGTTTAGTCCTAAAGTTATGGATGAGTGTTCTTTCATCAGTGAGGTAATCAAGGAGTTTGGTTGGGAACGTTTGTGTAAGGTTCCACCAAAGCACAATATAGACTGGGTAAGGGAGTTCTATGCAGAAGTTGCTGTGACACCAGGAGATGAAGTTATGGTCAAAGGCACTAAGGTATCTTATTCTGTTGAAACCATAAATGATTTGTTTGGATTAACTCCCCCTGCTGATTCAGTTTATAGAAAAGTGATGAGAAGCGCTTCTACTGCTGATGCTAAGAGGATCTTAGAGGTCATAGGGAGGCAAGGTGTAGATTGGAAGGATGCCAATTCATCAAGCAGGCCCCTGTTGACTATGTGTTTGAAACCCAAAGCTAATGTCTGGTTTCATTTTGTTAGACATACTATTATGCTTACCTCACATGATACCAGTCTAGTCTTTGAAAGATGTTTGCTCATATATTCTATCATGAGAAGCCATTTGATGCAGGGCAGGTGATGTGTAAAAGCATCAAAAGTTGCATAAAGAAGCCTAAGGGTGAGTAATGGCATCCTGCCTTGATTCATGCCTTGATGGAGAAACCTAAGGTGAAGAAATTTGATAGAGATGAGTTGGTGAGCAAGAAGACAGCAATGAATAAGATTGCTATTACCAGGATCATGAACAACCAGATCAAAAGACAGGGTGACAAAGTTGGGCCATCCACTGGGGAGAATGCTAACATTGGAAATCCCTCTACAAGTACTGCACCAACCCAGCCTAGTTTCCTGGATACTGCTCCTGTGGTATTATTGATCAAGATGATGGAAGAAAACCAGCAAAAGTTAATGGAGAGGCTGGAAGATCAAGAAGCTTCCTGGGAAGAGAAGCTGCAAACTCAGAAGGAGGAGTTGTTGCAGGCTTTTGAGGAAAGAGAAGCCGAGATGAAGAAGAAGTTTGATCAACAAGAGAAAGTGGTGAGAGAGTTAAGGAAGGATGTGGCCCTATACAGGCAATGGAGAAGAAGAAGGATGATGTGGTGAGAAGTGTTTGGGAACAATAGCATGAAGAAGCTGCTAAAGACCTCCCCATTTACCATGAGGAGTTGACCAAGAGGCAACAGGAGGTGCTCCAGGAGCCTACAGCACCTACTCATTTTGAGTAGGACATGTTCAGTTCTTTTCCTTAGCTCCATAAGTTATTTTATTATTTTTTATTTCATAGTTTATTTTAGTGTTTAAGTGTCTGGGAATTTTTTTTACATTAGTTAAAATAATTGATCAATGAACATATCATAGCCCTGCTAATTCATTTGTTGCATAATCACACTCATAGCCATTGCTAGAACCAAGCCAAGAACATCTGGGAAGTAAATTGGCAACAGTTTTAAACTTTCAGGGAAGGATATAGGACCTGTTTCTCATACACACAACCTAAACACTTTCCCTTTGCCCCAATTATACCTTAAAAGCGTGACACGTCTTCAAACAATGAGGACATTGTCTCATTCATGTGTGGGGGAGGGACTGTTGTTAAAGCAGAAAAGATCAAAGGCTTTCATCCTTTTATCTTGTCCAATTTCAAGCTAGGATAATGATATTTGCATCACATGGCTCAATCAACTTGTGATATTGGCATCACTTGGCTCAATCAAAAACACCTGTGATATTGGCATCACATGGCTTAATCAGTTGTGATATTGGCAACTCTGGCTCAATAAATAAATAAATAAAGAGTGTGTGAGAAAGTGTGAAAAGGCCATAAATTGTTCAAATCCAAAAAGTCCTATTGATCCTAAGTTCTTAATAGATTTATGCCTAACAATAGGAACTTGTGTTTTGTTCCTATGGACATGGTGTTTGAGTGGTGATTAAACAATGATTTATAAAAGGCTATGCTTATTGTTTAAATTAGTATATACTGATCTCTATTTCTAGGTCTTTATTTTCTATTTCACCTTTCAAATTGAGTCTTTTTATTTGTCATTTATGTTCTTTGGAGACAAGCAACAATTCAAGTGTAGGGGGTGTGATAAGTGAATAATTTATCACATTCTAACCACTTATGTGTGTCATATTTACTTTATTTTACTTTCCCAATTATCATAACTTGAGTCTTTTATTCTAACTTGATGTTTATTTGTGTCTGTAGCTAAGTTTGCGGAATTGATATGTTTTTGTGCATTTTAAGGAGTTTTGTAACACTTTGGGTTGCTACAGCAGGACATCGTAGCAGGTACGCAGCGGCAACACTTAAAAGAGACGATACTTCATAATCTTTTTGACAAGGAATCGATTCACATAGCTTAATGTCAACCTTGGACCAGCTGGAAGAGCATTAAATGAAGAATAACTATGATGGAGTCACATGTTTATGTTTAGAAAGCATCTTTTGACTTTTGTAAAGTCTTTTGTTTAAGGAATCTTATTCCTTTTTAGTACCATCCTTAAAGAATACAATTGAATACAATTGAATACATTTGTAGTAGTTTAATGAATACAATTGACACTTGAAACCTACGGTGGAAACACCTAAGGCCTTCACTTTCATTTCCATTTCCTTAGTAGTTCATCTAGCTACTTGGAGATAATTATCATTTTCATTTCCTTACAATCTAATAGCTTTCAGTTACAATTTCTTGCACTTTAGATTTCCTTGCACCTTTACGCTACTTGTCATTTACGATTCTCGCATATTTACATTTCTCGACATTTACATTTCCCATCATTTACAATTTCTGCCATTTACATTTCATGCAATTTCCGATTATGTCTTGTATTTATTTTCAAACAATGATGGGCTAAAAAAACCCTAGCTTGGGTGTGAGCAAACGTTTGGGAGATAAACGATCACGTGATAGTGGATAATTGCGTTCGCTATTTGCCATCTACCTTACTATTCACCCCTTATTTCTATGTTTCATCCAAGTCATTCTTGAGGAGGTGACGTACCTTGTTTAACTTGGATGAGTTGGACTTGAATGCAAGCCAACGTAAATTATAGAATTCTGAAGTGTTATAGAGGGTTATAAAGAACCATGTTAGCTTTCCCAAGTTGCAACTATATGGAACGAACGTGTAAGATAAGTATGAACATCAGTTGGGTCACTCAATTGGGTGCAGCTGGTTATTAATCTAATCTAAACCTGGAAGAGGCTGTGCAATCTAGTAGTAAGGTAGAGAACCAAAGCTGCAGCATACCGCAGGGTCATGCTATGTTAGAACTTAGAAGTGTGAATCAGAACTTGTTAAGAAGAAACAACTTAACCTCTTCAGAAGCAAGCACTTCAGAAGTTCAGCTCTTCAGAGATGATAGTCCAGAAGCTACACTGTCAATCCAGAAGATTGGTCATCTTCGGGATTTCCCTTTATGGAATAGCATGTGCTTAAATGATGTGGCATGTCATGCTTCCTGTGCGTAATTAAGTCTGTTATTAGCACAGCTAACGTGTCAGCTTACGATAGGCTTACTTGTTGACTTTCTCTATGTAATAGTATGAATAGGGCTAGCATTCACTGTTGTAAATGTCGATTAAATCGGAGAGAAACATAGAGAGTAATTTGAGTACTGTAATCAATGATACATTGAGTGAAATTCAAATTACTGTTCTTCACTGTTTACGTACAATTCTATATTACTGGTTGATTAAATTGCTTCCGCTTTATACTCTTATCATTTGTATTCTAATCAACTATATTTGAGTATTTGGGGATCTGGGTTCCAACAATTGGTATCAAAGCTAGATAATCAATCTATTGATTATTCGATCTCATCCATTTTGGAGAAATCCCTACTCAGCTAGAATTTATTTCAGTTTTTAAACTATTGCTTTTCATTCTACCCTATTTTCTAACAATTTGTTGATCTCGTACAAATATCCCGGAATCAGTGGTAATTTTAGTTTAAATCTTGAAAATAGTAAGCTATCTACATCATTTTAAGTTCAGTGAAGTTTAATTTTTCTAAATTTCAATCGTATTTCCTGCAAATTTGATACTCTGTTTTCTGAAAAACATGGCAAATAAAATTTGAACGCCATGTACACCTCTGGCTCTTTGACAAAACCGCCTACACTAATCAGGGACGAATATTCTCAATGGAAAATTCGAATGATCAACTTCTATGAAGGGTTAGATGTTGATCTATATTCTACTGTTTTGAATGGTCCCTATGTACCAATGACCACAATTCCAAGAGTACCTCCAACAGCCACAATTGAAGAAGTTCCTGCTCAAAAGATTCCCAAGGATAGAGGTAGTTGGAATGATGATGACAAAGCCAAATCGAGATTGCCAACAAGGCGAAACGGCTGCTGATCATGGCAATCCCAAATGAAATATTCCAATCACTTGATTCCTGTGAAACTACAAAGGAGATATGGGATCAACTTGCAAATTAGTTGGAGGGAGGTGCTAAAATTAAGAAGAATCGAAGAGCACAAGCGTTAAATGAATACAACAGTTTTCAAGCGCTTCCAGAAGAAACTCTGGAACAGACGTACCACAGATTTAACACTCTGATAAATCTGTGTAAAAGGTGTGACATTGTTAGATCCAAGGAGGATAATAATGTTCTGTTCCTCAAATGTTTGAATCCAGAATGGTCAAATCTATCGACGTCTCTTCAGGAAAATCAAGATCTGGAACAATGGTCATTACATGACGTCTTCGGTACTCTCCAAGCCCACGAGAAGGAAGTACAACAAAAGAAGGGCAGTGTTAGTGGTCCCCTTGCCCTCATTTCTGAATCTAGAAGGTCAGGAAGGAGAAGTAAAGAATCAGAGAAGAAAGGGAAGAACAAGGCATTGACCTCAGAAGTTGATACAGAAGAAGGTCTCTTTGACTCAGAAGATGATGAGATCAGTTCTTTTGTTGAGTCTTTGGCTCTTATTACCAAACAATTCACCAAAAAGTTTGGTAATCGTTCATTTCAAAGAAACAGAAATTAGACAACAAAAATTAACGCCCTACTCAAGTATATGCACCAAGGCAGGAAGTAAAGAAGATTGAGAGGTCAGAAGCTAAGAAGAAGGAAGAAGAGATAAAGAAGAAGAAAGATGTATGTTACCGGTGCGGGAAACCTGGTCACTACTCAAAAGACTACAAAAGTGTTCTGGTTAAAGATAAAATGTACTATAAGAAAAAATATAAGTACAACAAGACTGAAAGAGCAAATTATGCTGAAAAGGAAAATTGGTTATCTGATTAGTCAAGCAGTGATGAAGCCATGTTCTGTGGAATGACTAGGACTAGCGATATAGAGGATCAACCATCTGAAACCCTAGTTTGCACTACCTCTAAATTCTTCTGAATCTTCTGTACTTGAGAAAACAATTTTAAACTTAACTTTTGATTTTGAAAATCTGAAACAAAAGCTTCTGAATGAGAAAAACATACGAAAAGATTTTGAAAAATCCTTTACTCTAATAGAGAGAGAGTGAAATATTTTTAAACGAGAAATGGATATTCTCACAGAAGAAAAACAAGAACTTAAAACAGAAACTCCGTATGATGATGGGGGACTTAGAGAAGAAGGCGGGTGCTCTTAAAACAGGTGGAGGCAGTTCAAATTAATTGTGTCTTAGACCCTTCTAATAAAGATCTTCAGGAGGAGCTTGCTCATATTCATTTAGCGTACCAACAAGTGTTGTTGGAAGTGGAGACGATGATTAAACAAAGAGCAAAAATCAAATGGCTGAATGAAGAGGATGGAAACACAATTTTTTTTCATCAAGTGGTAAAGGAAAAGCTAGCTTGTTCTAGACTATGTATGGTGGTAGATGGTCAGGGGATGTCTGCGTATGATGATGATGTGCCTATGGTCTTCATTGATTATTTTTCATCCATCTTGGGAGTTAATCATCATATGATGCAACCTACTTTGGATCCTAGCTTATTCGACCGAAAGCTTAGTCTTTCGGAATCTCTCTTTATGATACCCCCGATTGGGGATAAGGACATCTTTGAGGCTCTTTCTCTTATTGGCAATGACAAAGCCCCGGGGTCGAATGGTTATTCTGCAAAGTTCTACAAATTGGCATGACCCGTGGTGGCAAAGGAGGTTTTGCGGGCCATTCACAACTTTTTCTATTCCGGGAGATTGGATAGAGAACTTAATCATACACTTCTATGTCTTATTCCAAAAGTCCCAAATGCGAGTAAGGTGTTGAGCATAACTCCTCTCGATGATTTGAATATGATTTCTTTTATATACTTAGTGAAATTCCATTATATAAGCTTCTGTTAATATTCAGCAATAGCATACGCTGATTACCATCAGCGATCGTTGAACATTAAGGAACAACAAGCTTATCTCTGAAGACCTGAAGATCAGCTATCACACCAGAAGACCATTCAGCGAAAGTCAAAGACCCTAGCTGAAGAAAGAGATAACCAGCTAAGTGAATTGAAGCGGTTCAGCGATAGCAGCGATTATCTAATCAAAGTGTGAAGTCTTGTGAAGCCTCAGCGATACTGAAGTTCATCCTTGAAGGTTCAGAATCAGTGATCAAATGAAGCTTCCTTTACAAGATTAAAGATTGATCTTATCCTCGATGCACAACAGTCAAACCTAATTCCTTGTCAGAAAAGGACGTACAAATTATCTCTTATGTCCCCATCATATCTGATATGGTACCGTTCATATTCGGCCAAAAACATGGCTATCTCATTAGCAAGGACAGGCTTCCTATCCAAGCTTGACACGTGGCATATACTTTTTGTCTTGCATTAAATGCAAACAGGTATAAATAAGATGAAGATATCTTCTTCATCTTAATGCATGCTTCCTTCTAACCTAAACCCTCTTTATTTCTTTCTTCCTTCTTCTTGTGCATCAAACTTAGTGTTTCTTAGTTACAATAGAATAGGTTTTAAACTTGTTCTTATTCCGCTTGTAACTGTAAATTTGTTTATGATATATAAACTAATTTAAAAACCAAAATCTGTGTGTTTGTATTCAACCCCCCCCCCCCCCTTCTACAAACTGTTTACTTATTATTGAACTCTTGTAGACCCTTTAGGGACCAACAAGTGGTATCAGAGCGGTGTTTGCTTCTTTTATCTTTAAAATAATTTTCTTATAAACTATTTTAAAATGCCAAACCCTAATACGAACTACAATGATAATGGATCTTTAGCTAAACCTCTAAGATTTAGCCATGATAATTTTCCATTATGGAAGGAAAGAATGTCTCTGTTTCTAGAAGGATCTGACCCAAAGATCCCCTACTATCTAGTAAACGGACCATTTGTTCCTACAACTATTGTAGCTGGTGTTCCTGCCACCACTACTACTCCAGCCATCCCTGAAAGGAGTATCTTTAAAACTCCTAATCGATGGACTGAAGAAGATAAGAAAAAATTGCTATTGATTCTAAAGCTATATCTATAATAGCAATGTCTTTACCAGATGAAGTCTATCATTCTTTTATGAAAATGAGGACTTCTAAGGCCATGTGGGATACTCTATGTATCCAATATGAAGGAACCTCTGAAGTACAAGTCACGAGGTGCATAAGCCTTGTAAGACAATATGAGAGTTTTATGTATCATAAAGGTGAATCTCTTTCTCTAATTCACCAGTGTTTCAGCTGTTTGTTGATTGATCTTAAACCAGTAAACAGAGTGTACTCTAACGCTGAAATACTGACCAAATTCATGGAGGCACTACCCGATCAATGGGCAGTGTACACTACATGTTTAAAGTTGTCAAAGAATCTTGAAACTCTGTCCGTAAGTGCTTTATATGGAATGCTCTTAAATGAGGAACAATCTCAACTTCTAAGGAAAAACCTCATAAATGAACTCAAAGGTGCCAAAAGTACTTCTATGGCACTTGTGACTTCAGAGGCAACTTCTCCTAAAAATGTTTCTTCTTCCACTATTACCTCCATCACTGAATTAGGTCAAACTGATTCAGAAGAACAACTCACTGATGCTGACATCTCTGAGTTTGATAACTCTCTAGCTCTCTTAACAAATAATTTTAAAAGATTCGCTAGAAAGAGAAACTTTCGAAAACCTTCAAATCTCTCTGACTCTGAAAACCAAAAGACAATGCCCGCTGAGAAAGCCTCAGCTATATGCTTCAACTGTCAGCGAAAGGGTCACTTTGCTAGTGAATGTAGATCAAAGAAAGTTGTAGCTCCTACCACCTCCCAGACCTCTGATAAAAAAGAGAAGTATTTGAAATTGAAAAACAAATACAAGGATCTGAAGAAACACCAGCAAAAAGGCAAAGGTCTTATCGCCGAAGAAGTTGATTGGGACGCTGAAGATGACTGGGCCAAGACCTCTGAAGAGTCTGGCTCTGATGAAGAAGATCTTGCCTTCCTATGTCTAATGGAAAGAATAGAGGACACTGAAGAAGCTACTGAAACTTCTTCCTCCGAGTCCTTCTATCTCTTTACTCTCTGAAAGTGATAACTTGTCAGCTCTCGATGCTATGACTGTTGATTTTTATAATGCTTTAAATGGAAAGATTAAGGCCGAGAAAATTAACTCTGATTTATCTGTGAGCAATTAAAAAATTGGCAGATAAGAATCAAAGAACTTTCTAAAATTGAGGAAACTCTCAAGGACCAAGTCTTTGCAAATTAAACCATAAGCAACGAGAAGCAGCAAGCCATCGCTGATAGGGAAAAGGCTATCGCTGATCTCAAGTCTGAAAAGGCAACCATCGAAGGATTGTGTAAGGCTTCTGATAAAGTCAATAAGATCATCAATGCCCAAATACCTATGAAAATAAGAAGTGGGTTAGGCTATAACCCTGAAAAGGAAGAATCAGAAAATGATCGTTCCATGCTCAAATTTGGAATGTTTGTCTCTTCTATCCCTGATCCTTCTTCTTCAATTTCTTCCTCTTCTATTAAAGAAAAGTTGCCTGTGATAAATTCTAAGAAGGTGATCAAGAACGAGTTTCTTGACCAAGTTCCTAAGAATAAGATCGCCCAGAATAGGAACAAGAAATCCTCGGAGAGAAATTCTAAATCTAGGAAGAAGGGCTCTGACTGTTCTCAGAGACCAACCCCCAGAATTAAGATCAATCTCACTCCTACCCCTGAAAAGGTTGTTATAAGGACTATGGATGAAGGAGTTCTTGGTCCTATCCCTGAAAAAGTTTCTGCTTTCTCTCTGAATTCCAAACCTTTTAAATATAGGAAGTGCTATCACTGTGGTGAAACTACCCACAATGCAAGTAAATGTCCTAATGCTACTAGAGCTGATAAACTAGCTCATGGAAAGAAAGTAGCTCAAGCTGATAAATCAACGAGAGTGAAATCCACCAAGGTTGCAAAACCAACAAAGGTGAAGATATCCACTGAAGAGAGTTCTTCAGCTAGTAGCTCTTCCGCCAATCCTTTATCTAACCAAGCAGGACCCATAGTAGTATGGGTACCTTTAAACAATTAATCTTTTGTTGTATGCAGAGTGCCAAAGGTATCTGGTATCTTGATAGCGGATGCTCAAGGCATATGACTGGCAGAAAATCTCTGCTCTCTGATAACAAAGAAGAAGCTAGTCCATTAGTGACCTTTGGTGGAAATGGCAAAGGATACACTAAAGGATATGGAATTCTATCCAACGGAGCCACATCGTTTTCTCGTGTTGCCTACGTTGAGGGACTAAAGCACAATCTTTTGATCGTTAGTGAGTTATGTGCCAAAGACTTCAAAGTTCTATTCTTAAAGAGTGGAAAATGTGTATGTCATTAATATGAATAGTTCTCACTCTGAGAATATGCGCTTTATCTCTAAAGCATCCACTGACATAAACTGGTTATGGCATAAAAGACTCTCTCACCTCAACTTTAAGACAATAAATGAATTGTCTCAAAAAGATCTAGTTAGAGACCTCCCGAATCATACCTTTACAAAGGAATCCCTTTGTTCAGCGTGTGAAAAGGGAAAGCTGACAAAAGCCTCCTTCAGGTCAAAGCAAATTTCTTCAGTGACCGCTCCTCTTCAGCTACTCCATATGGATCTATTTGGACCTGTCAATGTCCAATCTATTTCTGGAAAGAAATATACTTTGGTGATTGTTGATGAATACTCCAGATACACATGGGTGTTCTTCCTTCGATCCAAAAGTGATACCCCTGAAATGATAATTTCTTTTATCAAAAAGATGGAAGTTCTGAATAATCTGATTGTTCGTTCCATAAGAAGTGATCATGGTACTAAATTCAAAAACAACACTCTGGTGAATTTCGTTGAAGAAAAAGGCATCTCTCACAACTTTTCCTCAGTAAAAACTCCTCAGCAAAACGGTGTTGCTGAAAGAAGAAATCAAACTATCATTGAAGCGGCTCGCTCAATGCTCAGCGAATCGCATCTACCTACTCAGTTCTGGGCTGAAGCAGTCAACACAGCATGCTTCACTCAAAATCGATCCCTGATAGTTAAGTGATTTAAGAAGAAACCCTATGAATTGTTTAATGGGAGAAGACCTACTCTGAAATATTTCTATATTTTTGGATGTAGATGTAACATTCTGAATGACAGAGATCATTTGGGTAAGTTTGATCCAAAAGCTGACGATGGTATATTTCTTGGATACTCCTCTGTATCTAAGTCTTTCAGAGTCTTCAACAAAAGAAGACAACATGTTGAAGAATCCATGCGTGTTAACTTTGATGAATCTCGTCCCATTCATACTTCTCATACTCATGATGATGATCAGGAATTGAATGCTTGGATGAGATCTCATTATGGGGAACCTGAAAGGTATTTCAGCAATCAACCTCCTGCTGAAGCATGTGATGACGAAATCCCTGTAAATCCTTCAAATGACAATCATCTATCTTCAGGGATGAATGTTACTCAATTAAATCAGATTCCTATTGCTGATTCCTCTCTTGGAAATTCCTCCGTGAACAACCAAACTACGTCTAAAAATCAATCTCCTGAAATGATTCTAAATAAAGTACCTGTTGCTGAAACAACAAGTCCTATTCTAGAAACTGAAAAACAAGTCGCTGAATCTGTTGTTGATCTTGATATCTCTCCTCAACCTCTAGCTCAGCGATGGACTGCAAATCATCCAATAAATCAAATTATTGGTGATCCCAATACAGGTATCAAAACACGTAGAGGTACAGGTAATATCTGTCTTTATGTTAACTTCATTTCTCTCTCTGAACCTAAGAAGATAGATCAAGCTATCTCTGATCCTAGCTGGGTTTCAACTATGCAAGAAGAACTAACTGAATTACGTAGAAATAAAGTTTGGAATCTTGTTCCTATACCCTCTGATAAAACTGTCAAAGGAACCAAATGGGTTTTCAAAAATAAGCTAGATGAAAACGGGACTATAATTCGCAATAAGGCTAGACTTGTTGCTCAAGTTATAGACAGGAAGAAGGGCTTGACTATGATGAGACCTTTGCACCTGTAGCTCCCTTAGGAGCCATAAGACTCTTTTTAGCTTATGTTGCCCATAAAGACTTCAAAGTTTTTCAAATGGATGTTAAAAGTGCTTTTCTAAATGGAAAACTCAGCGAGAAAGTTTATGTTGAACAACCCCCTGGTTTCTCGGACCCTAACCATCCGGGTTATGTTTTCAAACTTGAAAAAGCTCTTTACGGGTTAAAACAAGCTCCTAGAGCTTGGTATGATACCCTTTTTAAATTTCTTCTTAAAGAAAAATTTGTTCGTGGAAAAATCGACCAAACCCTGTTTTTAAGAAAATATAAAGGTCATACCATACTCGCTCAGATTTATGTCGATGACATTATCTTTGGTTCCACAAGACCCAAATTGTGTACTCGTTTTGCTGCAAGAATGTAAAAGCAATATAAAATGAGTATGATGGGTGAACTAACGTATTTTCTAGGTTTGCAGATAAAGCAATCTGACAAAGGAATCTTTATTTGTCAAAGAAAATATGTTAAAGACATGCTGAATAAATTCAACATGAATCAATGCTCAGCGATAAAGACCCCTATGGCGCCTCCTCTGACTTTGAACAAGGATCCCATTGGGAAACCAGTCAATATAACTGCCTATCGAGGGATGATTGGATCTCTGTTGTATCTTACAGCGAGTAGACTTGACATCATGTATTCAACATGTCTCTGCTCTCGGTATCAAGCTGAACCGAAGGAATCCCATCTAATCGCTGTAAAGCGAATCTTCGGATACCTGAAAGGAACTCCAAATCTAGGTCTTTGGTATCCCAAAGGCTCAGGATTTCATCTTATTGGTTATTCTGACAGTAACTTTGCAGGTTGTAAGATAGATCGAAAAAGCACCACTGGTGGGTGTCAGCTACTAGGTGGAAAGTTAATTAGTTGGACAAGCAAAAAGCAAAACTCAGTGTCCACCTCCACTGCTGAAGCAGAATATGTAGCCGCTGGTAGTTGTTGTGCTCAAATCCTTTGGATTAGAAATCAACTCAGAGACTACGGTCTCAAGCTCTCTAAAATTCCTATATATTGTGATAGTACTAGTGCTATTGCCATTGCTAACAATCCTGTACTTCACTCCAAAACCAAGCACATTGAGATCCGATATCACTTTATCAGAGATCATGTGATGAATGGTGAAGTTGAGATTCATTTTGTACCCACTGAATATCAGCTCGTTGATCTTTTCACCAAGCCTCTTCATGAAACTAGATTCAACCTACTTATCAGCGAACTTGGTATGTTGAACGCTGAATAATGTTTATTCAGTGACTTACAACAAGTACAAATAAAGCCTTCAAACTTTCCTTCGCTGAACTCTGATTCAGCGATATCTGGGGCATCTCCTCAGGTATTATCTTCTAATCTTTATCACTCTTTGATATCTTTTCTCATCAAAGAATGAATCTCTGAAAATAAAACTCCTCACTACAATCCTTTATTGTCATTGATGAAGATTTTAAATTAATAATGATACTTTCCTTGTGGATAATTATCATTATAATCTTTTAAAAATAAGAAAAGGACACGTCAGACCTTTTTTCTGACACACGATGGACCGCGACGTTTCCCTTCCAACTCCATTTTTGGAACGTGCGCCAGGTCATCATTTCTTTTTCAAAAAGTTAAACCGTCGTTTAGCACTCCTTTCTTTCTCTCTTCTCATGCTATTTAAGCAATTCTTTTGCCTCATTTGCCTCTTTACGCTTTCATATCTCTCCAAAAGGCAAAAGAACCTTCGAATCTTCAAAGCTTTCTCTAGAACACCAAGAACACGCACTTGTGCGTTTTTCTTCTCGAAAACAACTAAGGTTTGATCTAAACCTTTACTTAAAACTGGAAACATCTTGTTTCACATCTTCTTATCTTTAATCTTCTTAAAATGCAATAAAAACATATTTTATGAAGAAAATAAATTTAATCTGGATTAAAACCAAAAACAATTTCTATTTTCAAAACCCTGTTCTAAGTTCTTTCCTTAGAACAGAAGACTTTCTTCTTAAAGTTTTATCCATTTTTAATTAAATTTTATTTTTTAAATAAATTTTTATTTTATTGTTCTTACCACAAGCATTTTGATCTTGTTCATCAAAATACTTGTTTCTTTCAATCTTACATTTGGTATTCTTTATACCAAACTCTGGTTTATACATTTATGTATAAAACCATGATTTATCTCTTTGGTGTTCCCATTTTTCCTACATAAATGGCCTCTGCAAGTAAGAATGCTGAAACCTCTGCTGCTACAACTGTTGACAACACTTTGGTCGCTGCACCAACCTGCCACTTCCCAATGGAGAAAGTTGTATTCAAATCATGCAATTATATTGCATTGGTTGACATACCCGCTGATCGCCCTCACTTCAATGAAGGAGCTACCTTCATCAAGGCGTGCCCGCTGATGTACACATTTGTCCACAACCCAGTGGGCATCTCCTCATATCTTCAAGCTCTCTGGTACACGACTCACTGTACCACGCTCACCACGGACAAGGGGACCGTTCTCTCTGCTATTGGCTTCAAGATTCCAGACCTTGGATACTTCTCCTTCACTGCTGGTTTTGTGAGAAAGGCCCTTCATCTCCCTACCCGCGCCAAGAATGCGCAATGGGGCGCTGAACCTACCAAGATGCAGATCGATGCCTTCTTGGACTCTAGCGTCTAAGCCTGGGAGAATCCATCGCTGAAAATGGTGGGCTCAAAGCTGGAAAAGAAGAGATTGCCTGCTCGCTGGCAATACGTCTTTACCCAGGTGATCCAATGCCTTGGGTCAAAGATTGGCTCACATGACCAAGCGAGCAAGCACTTTCAGGATCTTGCCTTCTCTCTCTGCACCGGCCACAACCTCAACTACGCTGACTATATCTTCAGCGATATGATCAGTCGCATCAACGCTGCTACCAGACACCCCGTCATACCCTACCCATGGTTCTTCGCAACAATCTTGGAAGTTGCGGAGGAATACCCGAACGTCGGTGACCACTCCTTCTCCATGGTGGGGAAGAAGTCCCTGGACATAGAGGAATGTCAAGGTGATGCTTCTTTCACGCCTTACATGCTGAAAGTGATTGGAGCCCCTCTTTCAATGTCTACCTCGCTGCCCATCCCAACAGCGAGCATCCAGGACACTGCTGCTAAGAGGAAACAACCAACCGATGGTCATAAAAAGACCATCGCAACCAAAAAGCCAAAGAAGATGGTCTCTCAAAAGACCACTCTCTTTGATTTCGGTGTACTACCAACACCAACAGCAGCCGCAGCCAATTCAACGGTCTCTTCATCCGTTGTTGCTTCATCAGCACTACCTCCACCATTAGAGACTTCGGTCACTAACGGTGTTATAGCCAGCTCTGCTGAAGCTGGATCAGGTACTACTCTCAGAGCCTTCTTAACTGCTTCTATCTCCTCTCCTTTGGTCTTCACCTCAGCACATGACTCAGCGATAGTTGTCCCTATCCCTGATAATGCTGAAATGCACGCAGTACAAACCTCAATATTGTTTAGACAATCTGAGTTTTGGAAGGCCAATTTAAAAGGACCTCAGAGTGTCTCTCTCAGACACTCTAAGACACTGGTTGGTGATCCTCAAGACACTACCTCTGCAAACGTAGTCTTTGAGAGTAATCCTCATGATACTTTCAAGGAGAAAAATAATTTTTTTCATCCATCATCTAATCCAGATGCATTTTTGGCATCTTTATCTATGTCATCATCAGGTGTCGCTCCTCTCTTCTCCTCAGCGACAACGACCACCACCACCACCAGCGCTCCACCTCTCAGCAATGAAATAGGGAAGTCTCCTCAGGGCCATCCCAGTGCTGCAAATCTCCGAGAGGTCAAGACAGAGATGGCAGCTCCCAAGCTTCCCACTCCAGTCACTGAACTCCCTCCCATTGTCCTTCCCAGTCCTACATTCCCTGCTATTGACTATCTGGTCAGGGAATGTGCTCTAACAAGGGCTAGGGTTGACAATCTTCAGATGTCAGCTGAACTCATCTTCAGACGCATCGTTGGGAATCCAGCGATCAAGACCAACGTCAGCAACCTTATCTCTGACGTCTTCTCTCTGAAGGAAGACAACCGGGTCATTGGCCAAAACCTGTCCAACTTAGAGAAGAAGGTTGCTGCTCAGGCAAACGTCCTTGAGTCTATTCAAAAGACTCAATCCGATATGATTCAGATGCTCACTAAGCTCTCTGAGGTTAGTTCCTCCTTCACTGCTGCTGATCGGACTACGCTTCAGGAAAATGATACGAAGCTCAAGGACATTCAGTCAAATGTTCGCACTCTGATGGTGCATTGTCTACCTCCTAATAACATCGAGGGAGAGAGATGTGCCAAAGAGTTTGCAGATGAACTCATTGCAGAGCACAACCGGACGTTCCCTGGTGAAAAGATTTCTCTGTACATCCAGCGAACGGGATCTTCCCTCCCTGAAGGGTTGGCTGCTGAAGCTGAAGAAGATGATGATGATGCTGAGAAAGATGATGATGAAGAAGAAGAAGATCATATCCCTCATTATGGGGGAATGAATGATGATGAAGATGACGATGACATTGGAAGTGCCTTAGAGCACTTCAGAATGTCTAGGCCTGGAGTCTCTCATCAACAGCCTTTGGGGGACGGACAACATCCCTCTTAGGGACAAGCCGGTCCCTCAGGCAAAGGAAAAGAAGTGGTAAATCTGGATGCCACTATCCCATTATCTAAGGGGGAGACCACTAATGAGGTATCTCTTCCTCTTATCCCTTATATTACACCTCTCTCTGAAACCCCCACACCTCCTTCACCTACAAAAACTCTCTCTGATAAATCTTTTTCCTCCTCTCCTTCCCTCAGGGATCCCCGTCCCCCAAAGGACTCCACTTCATGGAAGGAACCTTCTTCCGAAGAGCAGTTTATGTACATAATAGAAACTGACTCTGAAGAAGAAGAGGGCCTTATTCCCAGGCGTCGCGTTCAAAAGCCGATCATAAGAGAGCCTGAAGAAGAAGAAAGGCGAATAAATTTTTTTAGGGAATTCGAAGCAAGAAGAATAAGGGTGCCTCAAGCTGAACCCATAGACGCTGTACCAATAAGGATGGTAGATGAATTCTACTTTCTGTCTAGCGAAGAGAGAGAACAAGCATTGGAAGCACAATGTATCAGGGATGAGAAGACAAAGCAAACTGAGAATGATCTTGCTTTAGCAAGGAAATTACTCAGGGAAGACTCTGCTAAAGACAAGGCAGCCAAGGAACAATTGAAAAAGAGTGAAAGGGTCGCTGAAACTCTTGTACAGAAAGAACTTGCACAGGAAAACTTGAATGTAGATCCAATCCTTGCTCAACAAAAGATTCTAAGTGCACTATCCGCTGAAGCCACAATTCAGAAAGACAAAGAGCTTAACTGGTGCACTGATAGACTGAAATTTCGAAGATCTAAGGCCAAAATCATTCATGCAACTATTCAAGGGCGACACTCCAACATAGGTGGTCCAAAGGTATATGTAAGAATGACAAGGACAAACAGAACTGAGAGAGAAGAAGCAAAGTTCTTAAGGATTTATGGATAGACTGAATGGTTAGAAATCAGAGACGCCATTCGGGGTTCCAAATCCAAATTCAAGGATCTGGTGGAAAGAGTACTGGATCAGTTGCTGCAAAGGATATCACAACACGTGCAAGTTCCCCTCTTCCTGAGTCATCAAAGAAAAAAAGATCAACTGCTGAAGGTGGTTCAAGCTCTAAAAATGAGCATGAAAACAAATTTGATTATCATAGCATTCTTGGTCATCTTGAAATCCCTGATATTTCAATGCTATGTACCTCTCTTCCTCAAGATCGAAGATACGAAGAAGATGAAATCATCCCACTACCTGAACCTTGTATGGTATTTTTGGACAATGAAGGATTCTTAGGACTCTTCAAAAACCAAGAAATTTGCAAGCCCCATCCTCTCTCATAAAGATCATGTTATGGCGCTGCTGGTCAGATACCCCTCTGATGAATCGACAGAAAACGCTTTATGAGAATGAGCTACAAAGAAGAAACGAGAACATCTCTGATTAGTCATAGGTTTCTATTTCCTTTGTAATATTTCTTCAGCGTACAAGTACTTTACTTTTATTATTGTAATTTCATTTTCCTGTACTTTTTTCAGACTATATTTAATGAAATTCAATCAGAGTACTTTACTCCATCTATGTACTGAAAAGATCCCTAAAAAAATATATAAAAAAAAGGTAAAAGGGACAATGAACATAAGAGTTCTATTTTCTTCAAACTATACTTTACTCACTGATTCTTCACTTTGAAAAATTAATCAGTGAATGTACTTTATGCTTATTTACTTGTAAAAATTGTGCTTTCATATCCTTATAAATGAAACTCAATTCAGATAGTAGACTAGCTAAAAAAGATTATACAGATTAGTACTTAGAAATTTTCCTATGTTGCTTAATCATAATCAAATAGGGGGAGATTGTTGATCATAACTCCTCTCGATGATTTGAATATGATTCCTTTTGTATACTTAGTGAAATTCCATTGTATAAGCTTCTGTTAATATTCAGCGATAGCATACGCTGATTACCATCAGCGATCGCTGAAGATCAAGGAACAACTAGCTTATCTCTGAAGACCTGAAGATCAACCATCACACCAGAAGACCATTCAACGAAAGTCAAAGACCCTAGCTGAAGAAAGAGATAATCAGCTAAGTGAACTGAAGCGGTTCAGCGATAGCAGCGATTATCTAATCAAAGTGTGAAGTCTTGTGAAGCCTCAGCGATACTGAAGTTCATCCTTGAAGATTCAGAATCAGCGATCAAATGAAGCTTCCTTTACAAGATTAAAGATTGATCTTATCCTCGATGCACACAAGTCAAACCTAATACCTTGTTAGATAAGGACGTACGAATTGTCTCTTATGTCCCCATCATATCTGATATGGTATTGTTCATATTCGGCCAAAAACATGGCTGTCTCATTAGCAAGAACAGGCTTCCTATCTAAGCTTGACACGTGGCATATACCTTTTGTCTTGCATTAAATGCAAACGGGTATAAATAAGATGAAGATATCTTCTTCATCTTAATGCATGCTTCCTTCTAACCTAAACCCTCTTTATTTCTTTCTTCCTTCTTCTTGTGCATCAAACTTAGTGTTTCTTAGTTACAATAGAATAGGTTTTAAACTTGTTCTTATTCCGCTTGTAACTGTAAATTTGTTTATGATATATAAACTAATTTAAAAACTAAAATCTGTGTGTTTGTATTCAACCCCCCCTTCTACAAACTGTTTACTTATTATTGAACTCTTGTAGACCCTTTAGGGACCAACATAAGGTTTCTGATTTTCGGCCTGTTTCTTGTTGTTCCGTCATTTATAAATGTATTAGCAAAGTTATAGCGGAATGAATGAAACCGAAACTGGATTTTTTGGTGGATTCGGCTCAATCTGCATTTATACCGGGTAGAAGGATTCCTGATAATATTCTTATGGCGCATGAACTGGTATCGGGGTACCACCTGGGGTCTGGCCCACCGAGATGTGCTCTTAAAATTGATCTTAGAAAGGCTTATGATATGGCTAATTGGGATTTCGTGATATCTATGCTTAATGGCCTTGGTTTTCATTCGGTGTTAGTCAAATGGATACGGGTAATGATTTCTACACCTTCTTTTTCTATAGCCATAAATGGAGAAACGCATGGATTCTTTGAAGGGAAAAGAGGTATTCGGCAAGGGGACCCCATTTCTCCCTATCTCTTTACCATTGTTATGGAAGGTTTCTCACTTATCCTTAAGCGGTGTATTGAAGAAGCAGGAGACTTTCGATTCCACAAGGGTTGTAATGAGTTTCCGATCACACATCTTTGCTTTGCGAATGATCTGTTTGTTTTCACAAAATGGAGATGTACGGTCAGTGAATGTAGTAAAGAAAGTGCTGGAAATTTTTGATAGTAAAGCGGGTCTAACTCCAAATCTGGAAAAAAGTGATATTTTCTTTGGCAATGTACCGGATGATGTGAAAGATGCAATACGATACTCCCTTCCTTTTAGGATGGGTGTCATCCCTATCAGATACTTGGGTGTTCCTTTATCCCCTGTCCGACTTCACATTGAAGATTTTAATGGTCTGCTTACGAGGGTAAAAAAAAGGATTCTTAATTGGAAACATAAATTCCTCTCATATGGTGGTAGACGGCAGCTAATTATCTCAGTCCTCCATTCACTTCAAGTTTATTGGAGGTCAGTGTTTATATTCCCTTCGGGAATCATTTATGAACTTGAGGCCCTATTTCGAGACTTTTTATGGGCTCATGGTGAATCTGCTCGTGGGAAGTGTCGTGTAGCATGGGAGGATGTATGCAAACAGGAGAAATATGGGGGCCTTGGTTTTAAGAAACTTGACACTTGGAACCGGTGTTTGGTTACTAAACATATCTGGCATATTTTGTCCAAACGTGATACACTATGGGTAAAATGGGTATGGCATCATTATATCCAATATGAGAACATCTGGCTGGTAAGGAAAAGAGACTGGTGGTCATGGATCTTTAGGAATATTCTAAGGATAAGGCCATTAGTAAGAAGGTTTTTTCAGTGTTCAGATTGGAGATGGTATGGATACACATGCATGGGAGGATAAATGGTTATCTATTGGAAATCTTAGTTCCCTTATCACTTACAGGAATATTCATACCATGGGTTTTACTGCAAATCATTCGGTTGGTCAATTTTTAGATACAGTTGGGAATGAATGGCCGAATGATCTATTGGCTAAAATTCCATTAATTGGAAATATCCCGGTTCCATCCCTATCGAACAACAGGGATACTATTTGTTGGTTGGGGAGGAACAATGAGCTTATACAATTCTCTATAAATCAAGCGTGGAAATCAATGCAACCAGTAAATATGAAAGTAGGGTGGACAAAAATGGTTTGGAATGAGGCTTATATCCCAAAGCATGCTTATGTACATGGTTGGCGTGTTGGAAGAGACTCCCTACACAAGACCGGATTCGGAATTGGAAGCATAATCCCCAGGACATGAAATGCCTATTATGTCATCAATGCTTGGAAACTCATGATCACCTTTTCTTTCAATGCTCTTTTTCGAAAGAATTTTTGTACTTGATTAAGGATGAGGTAAATTTACCAAATGTTCCAGAAAGGTGGGAGATTATTTTGGAATACTTTGGCACTGGTAGTTATAATCATTGGTCTACGTTACAAAGTCTATCCTTCTCAGCCATCATCTATTACATTTGGCAAGAGAGGAACAGAAGACTGTTTGAAAATTGCTCTGGAAGGCCGTTGAATCTATTCAAAGATGCTAGAGATGCTATTTTGGGAAGAATGGCGTGGAAGAGAAAAAGAAAGATTTCACTTGTGAATCATGTCATGGCCTAAAGCTCCTTTCGGTTTGGTGTGGTTTTGGTTTGGTGTTGGTTGTTTCGATTTTTGCTATGTGTATACCGTTTGTCTTTGTTTGTTTTGGTTGTTGGTCGCTTGGTTTATTATGGCCGAGATTAGTATTTTTCTTTTCATTCATGTTTGTACCTAAACGTTCCTGTTTTTTGTGTTTTTAATGGAGGTGCCTTGGTTTTTCCGCTAAAAAAACAAGAACTTTCTGAAGAAAATCAAAAGATTTCAAAACTCAAAGATTCCACAGAAAGTACTTTAAAAGAAGAAATAAATGAGCTTAAAAAGCTTCTGATAGCCAAGGATAAAGAATTTGAGGCTAAAGAAAATGACAGATTAAAATATGTCTCACTTAAAAACTATTTTCAAAAGGAAAGGGAATTTCTGCACATTGATCTTCTGAGGAAGGAGCTCTTGATTAAAAATTATCAAGATAATTGTAAGAAGAGATCTACTTTAGATTTTGTATTTTGTGTGGGCAAAGAACAAAAACTCGTTTTTCCTATTCTATATGAACAATCAGTATTTAAAAGATCAAAATATAAGAATGGACATCAAGTTCGAAAACTCAAATATAAAAATATCAAGTATTCTTCTGAAAAGATGAGCCAAGTGAATCTTAATCAAATTCGGAAGAAGAACGACATTTTTTATTTTGGTTCATTTACTCAAATAACTTAAAATCCAGATGCTGATGAGTTCATACCCACAAATGCAAAA
Organism: Silybum marianum; assembly: GCA_036898165.1. Taxonomy (NCBI): domain Eukaryota; kingdom Viridiplantae; phylum Streptophyta; class Magnoliopsida; order Asterales; family Asteraceae; genus Silybum; species Silybum marianum. Next base: position 13,663,373 of record CM072536.1, on the reverse strand, counting down.
GAAGAACTAAGACTCAAATTTCAAAATGATATTCTTCGAACTCTAGATGAGTCTGAAAGTGCAAAACAAAAATCCCTCTCTTTACAAAAAGTACAAAACGAAATATTTTTACCTTTTGAAAACCATCTAGATGATTTCTTTGAAAACCATCTACAAAACGAAATATTTTCACAAAAACTCCATGTTCGTTTGTTGATTTAAATCTAATTCAAGAAAAAGACAATGATCAGTTTGATGTCTATCCCTACGAAAACGATGATCAACTTTATGATGATTTCTTTGACATGTTAGATAAATTACTCATTAAATTTGAGAATCGTATGCCTACTACTTATGTTCCAGTTAAACCATGTATCAAGAATAGCAATGCTCCCTTCTTATACACAAATGAACCATATGAAGTACGGGAAACTGGACTAGAAGTTAAACGTCTTCTAAATGGAATACCCCTTATCTCTATTCCTCCTAAAGAACAAAGAATAAGAGGTCCCCATTTATCCAGATTTCCTTGGAATGTGTCTTCAAGCTAAGACTTGTTTGGAGCTTGAAAAAGAGGCTGAAATCAACCAAAAAGAAAAAACTGTGCACCAATTTCAGAAGCCACAGCCTCAGAGTTCCTTCTGTTTCAGTAGCTTCATCAAAAGTTAAAGATTGGACTTTCAAGAAGAAGATCGTAAAAAAGACTTCACCAGTTCCGAAGCATAAGTTTAGACTAGATAAGAAGTTCTTTCGAACAATTGATGCTAGAATAGACACTAATTAGAAATATTGTAATTATCATTCAAGTAATAAAAATTCAATGAACTCTTTTATGTTTCAGAACTCTGAATGTTTCTCTCTATTTCTTAAACTTAAACAATTCTTCTTAAATCCTAATTGCTTTAACAACAAAAACCAGAAGAAAAGATATTTGAAGTCAAAATATGACAAACCAAAAGCCTTTGGACCACAAGCCAACTCTTCTGGACTTAAAGAAAAATTTCACATGAATCAAAAACCTAACTATAAAGGACCAATTATGAAATGGGTACCTAAATCTCTCTAATTTTGTTGCAAAAACAGCGTGTGCACATCTGGTATCTTGACTCTGGATGCTCGAGGCACATAACTGGAACAAGAAACTTACTCTCCATGTTCAAATACAAATCTGGTGGAGCAGTAACGTTCAGAGATAATGGTAAGGGTCAAATAAAAGGCTACGGTACTCTACAAGAAGGAAATGTTACCTTATCAAAAGTAGCTCATGTTTCTGGATTGAAACAAAATCTTCTAAGTGTAAGTTAACTCTGCAATGCTAAAATGTTAGTCGTATTTGATGAAAAGCATTGTTACTAAGGCAGGACAAAAGCTATGGAGAGCTGACAGAAAAGGTAATCTATACATGATGAACTTCACTTCTACACGATGAAAGGCACCTGCAAATGCTACATGTCGACCTCTGTGGTCCCATTGCTGTGCAGAGTCTTTCTAGATATACTTGTGCTAATTGATGAATATTCCGGGTATACTTGGTTAGCCTTTGTGCGACAAAAGTCAGAAGTTCCAATTGTTTTAATCAACATGATGAAGAGGATACAGGTGCTTCTGCAAAGATAATTTCAACAGTTGCGAAGCGACAATGGTACCGAATTCAAGAATGCCAAACTTGATGAGTATCTTGCTAATGAAGGAATTACACAAAACTTCTTTGTTGTACGCACTCCTCAACAAAATGGTGTAGTAGAACGCAGAAATTGAACGCTAGTGGAAGCAGCGAGAACCATGCTTGCAGCTTCTAGTTTACCCACTCATTTATGGGCTGAGGCTGTGTCCACTGTATGTTTTATACATAATAGATCTATAATATAGTCAAGAGATATATCAAAAATTCTTATAAACTCATCAATAATAGAAAAACTACAGTTAAATATTTACATATTTTTGGCTGCAGGTGTTTCATATTAAATGACCGGGAAAAGCTTGGTAAGTTCGACAAAAAGTCTGATGAAGCAAAATTCTTGAGTTATTCTATGAATTCAAGGGCCTTCAGAGTGTTCAATCTGAGAACCAAGACTGTAATGGAAAGCATTAACATAGACTTCGATGATCAAGCCCAATTGACTTCTGACTACTCCGGCTCAGAACTAAAACTCAACAACGTCACCTCTGACTATCTGTCTGGCTCCAGAGAATCCGAGATTGATGCAATATTCAATGATTTTCTGGAAGAAGACATCCAATTAGACGAAACAGTCAGAAGTCCCCTTGTAAATATATCAGAAGTTCTTCAAGCTTCTGGTCTTACCCTTTCAGGCCCGGAATTATCAAATTCAAATGAAAGTCCAGAGGAATCTCTGTCTCATCCCGACATAGAGAGCCCCACTCACATATCAAATCCCTTTGTGCCTTCATTTGAGGGGGAGACATTAGGTTCTACTCCAGAAGCTGTTCCGATTCAAGAAGAAAACCAACTCAGTTCATAAATTGAAATTGAACCTCCACAAATCCCCCAAACAAGAATGAAAAGATGGACAAAAGCTCACACTTCCGATCAAATCATTGGTGATCCCTCTGTTAGTGTCCAAACAAGATCTGCCACTGCTAACGAGGCATTATTTGTAAACTTTTTAAGCATGGTGGAACCAAAGAAAGTTCATGAAGCTCTGCAAGAACCCAGCTGGATAGATGCAATGCAAGAAGAGTTTCTTCAATTTGACAGAAATAAAGTGTGGAAGCTTGTACCATTACCTAAAGACAAAACAACAATCGGCACTAAATGGGTCTTCAGAAATAAGAAGGATGAAGATGGAATTGTGATCAGCAACAAAGCAAGGCTAGTAGCTAAGGGTTATTGTCAAGAAGAAGGCATTGACTACGATGAACCCTTTCCCCAGTAGCAAGGTTAGAAGCAATTAGATTGTTTTTGGCCTTCTCTGCATACAAAGATTTCAAGGTATATCAAATGGATGTCAAATGTGCCTTCCTGAATGGAAAACTTAAAGAAGAAGTATACGTTCAACAACCCCCTAGCTTTTAAATTGCAGCTCATCCAGAATATGTTTATCTTCTGGATAAAGCTCTATATGGTTTAAAGCAAGCTCCGAGAGCCTGATATGAACGCTTATCAAAGTTTCCGATTGACAATATGTACGAGAAAGGTAAAATTAACACTACTATGTTCATCAAAAGATGTAAAGGTGAGTTGACAGTCGTTCAAATTTATGTGGATGACATTATATTTGGTTCTACAAATCAAGCAGAAGTTGAATTGTTTTCAAAATTAATGGAAAGTGAATTTGGAATGAGCATGATGGGAGAATTAAATTTCTTCCTAGGGCTCCAAGTCAAACAGACTACCTCTGGCATTTTCATAAACCAGGCCAAGTATGTGTCTGACATTTTAAAGAAATATAAACTTCACAATTCCACTACTATGAAAACACCAATCTCACCAAACACAAAGCTTGACTCTGATCCCTCTGGAAATCTGGTAGACGTCAAGAACTACAGAGGTATGATTGGATCTCTTCTGTATTTAACTACAAGTAGACCAGATATAATGTTTGCCACATGTATTTGTGCTAGATATCAAGTCAATCCAAAAGAATCTCATTTGGCTGCTGTGAAAAGAATCTTTAGATATCTAAATGGAACACCCTCACTGGGCCTCTGGTATCCAAAGCATTCCGGCTTTCATTAAATTGCATATACCGACTCTGATCATGCAGAATGTAAGTTAGACAGGAAAAGAACCTCTGGAAGCTGTCAACTTCTAGGGAACAGGCTAATTAGTTGGACATCCAAGAAACAAAACTGTGTTTCAACCTCTACAACAGAAGCAGAATATGTTGCTACTGCTAGTTGTTGTTCACAAGTCATATGGATGAAGACTCAACTTAGAGATTATGGCCTTGTGTATGACAAAATGCCCATACTCTGTGACTTAGAAAGTGCAATAGCCATCAAAGAAAATCCAGTGCAACACTCAAAAACCAAGCACATTGATGTCAGGTATCATTTTATAAAGGATCATGTGGAAAAAGGTACCATTGAAATGTACTTTTTCTTCACTGATTACCAACTTGCTGTCATTTTCACAAAAGCCTTAGACGAAAATCGCTTCAATTTTCTAATCAACGAATTGGGCATGCTTAATATGTGATGGAAACTCAGAAACTATTTACCAAAATAGCTCTTCTGTAGTCTCAATTAAGTATGTCATTGTCTTACTTTTAACTTCTCATAATCATCTGAATAAAAGGTTCACCATGGCAAATCTCACAAAAGCCTCTAGCAACAATAAAATAATTATGTATATCAAAGTTGTACTTCATTTTTGTTTTTATGATCCAAGCAAAGTTTGAGGGGGAGCAGATAAACAAAATGGTTCATTCAAAGGGGGAGCAAACAACAATGCCTACTTCAAGGGGGAGAAATTCTGAATTTCTAGACATCTCTCATATTCCAGAAGATAATTTCCCAGAAGTCTCTGACACGACCATCGTATCTTCTGGTTTGTCAACTCTTAAAAATACCTACTACATCCAAGACTTCTGCAGCACAGAATCCTCTGGTATGTCTTAGAAGCCTACTGAATGCATTTTTCTAGAGCCAGAGTTCCTGCTTCTGAGCAACCATCATCCTCTGTACCTCAGTATGAAGCATCTACCTCTGCACAAAATGATCAAACTAATCTTCCAGAAGAAGTCACCACAAAAGCTCAAACCTCCTCTGAAATTCCAACCTCGGTCATTTAGGAAACCATCTCAATACCAGTGACAAATCAACCAGAAGGTCCAAGTTCTGAATTTCCAATCTCTGCAAACCAAGAGTCGGATCAACCCCCATCAAATAAGCCTATCATAGAAGATCAAGCTGAAAAAGAAGAACAAGACAAGACTCTTACTGATTCTAAGAGAAAGTTAAGAAGGATTGCAACTAAAATCAGTATGGACTCAGAGAAAATCCAAATAGTTGCTCCATCTCAAACTTTTGCAATAAGAGAAAGAGTCTTCAGATGCATGTATGTTGTAACCGAAGAAAGAGTTGCATTAATCCTACCTAACTTTGCAAAGGATTACAAGGTAAGTGATGAAATCGAGTCAAAATTCTTAAATCATAGGCAAGACCGAAAGATGTCTTCTCTTCTTCTCCTATCAGAAAAATTACTAGAGTAAAGCATGTGAAGTTTGAAGACTCAGAAATTATCTACATTATCTATCATGTGGAAAGAGCAAATAAACAAACTTGTTATTCCTGTGACAACGATTTGCTTTCTCTAAATCCTTCTGATTTGATACCTCTAGGAAGGTTTATGAAGCAAAAGAAAGAATCAAACACACAAAGCCAAGACAAAGTTGCATGCTTTAGAATTCTTTCATGTATGGAAGCATTTGTTGAACATAGAAAGAAAGTTGACTTCCAGATCGGTTTTGAACGACAAGTAACTGTGTTAAGTATAAATTCTCCAAATGACGATAGGAAAGGGATTGAGCATCTCAAAATTAGGCACACCATACTTGAACCAGAACAAGGAGTAGTATTCAGAAGACCAGGAAGAAGAAGATTTTTCAGAGTCAAAGAGGTATTCAAATATTCAGCTGGAATATTAGACATAATAAGAGGATTGGTAATATCACAGAAAGAAGATACAAGTGTTGAAGTATAGATCAGGATAGCTACAGAGAGAATAGAGAAACATATTTGGGTTATCAAATTGAGGGAGATAACCAACCAATTCTATAAAGTGCTTTGTGGTCATCGTCAGACACCTTTTTAGATGTACTCTTCTATTTTTTTTTTGTAATTTCTGTAATTTCAAGTTCTTGAAATGAACAATTTTCAATCTTGTTTCTTTCTAAGTTTGTATGTTATGTTTCCGACTTCACACTTAGAGGGAGATTGTTAGAACTTAGAAGTGTGAATTGGAAGCTGTTAAAAAGAAACAAGTTAACCTCTCCAGAAGCGAGCACTTCAGAAGTTCAACTCTTCAGAGTTGATAGTCCAGAAGCTACACTGTCAATCCAGAAGATTTGGCATCTTCTGGATTTCACTTTATAGACTAGCATGTGCTTAAATGACGTGGCATGTCATGCTTCCTGTGCGTAACAGAATCGGTTACAAGCACAGCTAACGTGTCAGCTTACGATAGGCTTGCTTGTTGACTTTCTCTATGTAATAGTACAAATAGAGCTAGCATTCCCTGTTGTAAGTGTTGATTAAATTGGAAAGAAACAGAGCGAGTAATTTGAGTACTATAATCATCGATACGTTGAGTGAAATTCAAATTACTGTTCTTCATATTGTTCTTCCTTGTTTACTTACAATTCTATATTACTGGTTGATTAAACTACTTCCGCTTTATACTCTTATCATTCGTATTCTAATCAACTGTATTTGAGTATTTGGAGATCTGGGTTCCAACATGCTGTAGCAAGGTTCCCAACACATTGTTGCTAAACCCCAACTTGAACTTGCACCCTTACTTTCTTTAATTACTGTTTTCAAACACTTCATTTTTAAGTCACTGTTAACCAAACCATCCAAAGCATTCCTTCGAATTCTCTTTTAGAAATCACTTTTTAAGCCTGACTGTGAATTACTGCCTGTTTTTATTGTCCTTGTGGGAACGATAATCTGGTACTTTGTTCAAACGATAGTGGTTTAACATGTATACTTGCATGGGATTCCATTTGTGATATTCGGGTTACATAATCTGCTGACCAGGAAGCAAGTATAATCAACAATCAAACTAGAATGCAATAAGTTATAATGGAAGAGAATAACAAGATGAACCACGAATAATAATCTGTATTTTCACTGAAGATGCCAATGTATACAACACTGGAAATACATATTAAGCTCTTAAGTTCTCTCCAAGATGATCGACACCTAATACAGTGATGGCACTCTCTATTTATACTATTACATATGTAAAAGTCAATCAACTAACCAATCACGTATTGACACATAAGCAAGTCTCCTAACAGATGCAGTTACGCACGGAAGGCATGACTTGCCACGTCATTCAAGCACATGTGTAGTTCCTTAAGCAATATCCAAAAGATGTTCAATCTTCTGGATCGTCATTGTGGCATCTGAACTACACTTCTGAAGTGGCTGTCTCTGGAGTGACTTGCTTTTGGAGAGTTACTTTGTTCTTCAAGGTGTGTTCTGATCCATACTTTTACATACAAATAAAGTCTAACAGAGAACCAAAAGTTAAAATCTCCAAAATAATTTACATTCATCTCCAACAAATTCCTCATTTTGGAGAATACAACATTCATTATAATATTAAAATATTGCATTTATCTATTAAAATATTATTTCTCTCTCTAAGTATTTATTTTTCAAATTTTCTAATTGGTCATCTCATTTGGTAATCATTTTTGGAGTGAACTTCATATTTGGAGAAAAAAATCACCGTCTCTCCTACTTTCTCCATTTGAAGATAATTATGGGGAAGCTGTTGGAACAAAATCGATACTCAAAATCCCTATTTTCTCAATTTTAAAATGGCTGTTGGAAATGCTCTAAAATGTCGTATTATGTTTTGTATAGAATGCTTCTAAAACAACATCATATTGTTGTAGTAATAATGCTTGCTGTTTTTATTACAATTTATCTTTTTAAATAAAAATAAACCTAAAGTGGCCACTTTTTTAATTTTAAATAATATTAATTTAATATTTTTGTTTAGGTGAATGCAAGGGCATCTTCAATTAATAGGCGGAGTCTTTTCATAATGTTTGATTTTGGGTTTTCTTCAATGTTATAAAACCTGTTTTTTCAGTTGAATCGGTGTGGTAGTCGAGTTATGGAAACCGATTCAACCATTGGGTCAACTCGGTTTTAAGAATTTCTTTGTATTTTTTATCTTCCAGCATATATATATATAGGGGAGAGATCATACGAGAACCACCCCTTTTTAAAGGAATAAAGGAACACTTTGTGGACCACATTTGGACAAAAACTCTTAAAAACAATCTTTTAAGCCTTAGGTACTGCTATTTAATGTTAATTACTTAATTTTCAAGATTACAAGTAAATTGTGCGTAACTACAACTTATTAAAGCTTTATTTCTTAATTAGTGTAACTAACTGCAGATAACCATCATTCAAAATACAGGATAAACATTTAATTTTAAATATAAAAAATCTAAAGTATAATTAAGATAATCATTGAGTTCTAACAGAAAGCTTAATTATTATCATTATAAAAAATTATATTATTAAATCAAAAATAAATTATTTTGTTATTAAACATAATTATATTATGATACAAAAAATTGAAGAAATTAAATAAAAAATGAGAACTTTTAAATGAACATTAAAATCGTTTTCTCAAAACCACATAAAATCATTAGAATATCGGTAGGAATAAAAAATTAAAATAAAACCTAAAATCGAGATATATCTCGCTGCATTGCGCGAGTACCTTTCTAGTATATATATATATATATATATATATATATATATATATATATATATATATATATATAGCAGCGGATTCAATTAAGAACTCAAATTTGGTTGTGAACATGAGAACAAAGCAGAGCGCGACATGTGTCATATTCTGACTGCATAATGAAGGAAAATATTCAGACTGAATATAGTGTTATTCAGACTGAATGTAGTATTATTAAGTCTGAATGTAGTATTATTCAATCTGAATATGACACGTGTCGCGCTCTTTTTTATCCTCATATTCTAATGTTTTATGCCTTTCCAAGTGTAAACATGAGTTAACTATTTATAAGATTTGTTTAAAGTTATCTTTCCTGTTTAAAGTATATGGTGTAACACCCTTAAAAATAGGAGACAATTTAAACCGAAATAAAATTACGGAATGACGTTTAATAACTTAAAGATCACCCAATTGATGGGGAAGAGTAATAGGAGTTTATATCTACGAATGGATACTAGTACAACAACCGATTAATCTATACAAATCTGGATATAGATTATGTTCGGGTGTTGCTAATATCCTCAAACTATTTATACTAGTAACTCCAACATATGCACTAGAAAGTGCAATCCCAAAATATGCCTCAACCGGCAACTGCTCCCACTCAAACCTTGGAAGCCCCGCTAATACGATCACCTGATATACATGTCGTTTAAGAAAAGTGTTAGGCTTAACGCCTAGTGAGAACAAACAGTTAATGATTAAAGCTATGAAACTTTGAAATATAAAATATAGCTTTAAAACGATTGATTTATAGAGTTTAACTCACGCTTGCCCTTGGAAGGGTGTAAAACATCCGAAGATGACGAGGGAGACCCGATTTACCATTAGTTGTGACGGGACACAAAGGTAAGCCACGAACCAATGTTATAGAGCGTCACATAAAGGTCTGATAGCCATAGACATCAACGAAAGCCAATATTATAGTCATTTGTGCACATAGCTCTGGCCTCAAGAATTACACAATTTATCACAATGCCTATTCCGAGTAAGTGAAATGATGTATGGAAGTTACACAATTTATCGCAATGCCTATTTCCAATTTATAAACGAGATAATACAATCTTTCACATAATTAATTACCGACTTATATGCATATGGATCCATTACATTCTAGCCATGAAGTCTAATACATCAATCTACACATATTATAAATCTTCCAACACCCACACTGTATAAATATTATTTCTCATCAAATATTAATTTCCCAAAATTAGGTCAAACTGGTTTCAAGTTCTAAAACAAACAATACTTTGAAATACGTCAATACCAAGTGGTTAAAACCATTCCTCATGCTCATTTTAACAATATAATCATAATCCCCAAATATCTCTAGTTTGACCTAAATTGTCAAAATTAACCAAATGCATAAATACTTGAAATATAAACTTGTAGGAAGTAAAATGCATCATTTTAACATGTATATAGTTTTGTAAAAGTATAGGATGAACTCACATTACTAAGGTTTAAGAAAACCCTAAAAAAAACTCCCTAAAATGATGAAGATGGTGAAGAACACCTAGGTCTTGAATAGGAAACTTAATCCTTGACTTGAAAGAGAAATTAATGCCCTTGGATGTGGTTGGTGAGAAAGATAAATGCTCAAGAAATCGTAGTCTAGGGCAAAGCTTTGGAGAAAAACGAGTATGAGAATGTTGGGAGTGAGAAATGGCTGCCAAATCGATTTTAAGGGTCTAGGCAACCCAATTTTTGCTGCGCACCTAAAATCCAACACCCCAATTTCATAAACATTCCCAACACTAAAAATTCAACTTAAGTTCTCTTCTTTTATCCTAAACACCTTAAATTCATCTTAACAAGTACTAGTGTTCGACATCACGCGTTGCATGGTGATCAAAACACATATCAAATAGGATATAAAAAATTTCTGATACTACATCAACTCAAAACTTGTGGAGATTAATTTTCATTGTACATTTGTCAATACCCTTCCAGTATTTCAAGACATATTTTCAACTCTCTACCAATATTTCATTTTATCATCAATATGAGATAACAAAAAAAGCTTAACTATAATTCATTATTTGAGAAATTCTAAATTCTTATTATCACAATACCTTCCGGCAAATATTTCTTTCATATTCTTTTTATTATATTTGTATTTATATTCATTATTGTATTGATTTAATTCTAATGAACATTTTGCATTTAATCATATCGAAAGTGAAAGGTGTTGTTTTTTAATAAAATATTTTAATCACATTACTTTAAAATTACCATTTAATACAAAAATTGGATAGCAAGTGTCTCATATTTATTGAACCAACTTTTTAAATCTTCAAGACATTCCCTCTTCTTTCGTATACCTAACTAACTCTTTACAATATTGTATCATTTAATGATGCCATATGAATCTCTCCAAATGTGTAAAGTGTATGGCCAACCAATAACGATATTATGATAGTTTCGTAGAATTCCTTTATATATTTATATTGCTATCGATTTTCAAGTCATTCCCCTTTCTTTTATATATTCAACTATATTTTTCAACATTTCTCATTCTCATCAGCATGAGATAACCAAAATCAATCACAATTTGAGAATACAAAATTCTCATTCACCATGTTAGTACCTTATAACTTTCATTTATAGACTTATATCTTTTTTACTTAGAAATGTGGGATATCCTCGCATTCCTTTCATATACGCAACTACATTTTCTAATATTTCCCATTCTCATTCACGTAAGATAACTCAAACTCAACCATAATTCATGATTTGAGCGTATTAAGTTTTCATTATGTTAATACCTTATATCCTTCATTTATATATTTGTGTTGAACGGTAGCAAAAATATATTATTAGAAAATCCGTAATAAGTTAAGATCAAATGTAATTTGATAACTGACAACTAATGATTGTCATTTTCATTCCTTACCTTTTAATACCCCCAAGCAAACAACCACTAAATGTACTATAAGACAATAAAATAATTTGGATTGCTTAGATGTAAATTATATATTTCCATTGATATTGTTTATTGTAACGAAAATAATTTCATATATTATCTTATTTTTATTGTTGCAAAAAATCTAATCTATTATCCAAGTCTAAACTATGATCAGAAAATAAATAAACCTAATCTCACGCTAAACAAATAAACCAAAACGAAACAAATAAACCAAATCTGAACTAAAGTCTAAACATTAAACAAATAATGAAATAATTAGAAACCTAACCTAATCAAATAAAACAAACAACTAAATTAGAGTATTGAAACATCTGTACATCATAGATTTTCAATATCACACATTGACATACACGTGTATATAAGTATAATATATATATATATACACATATATAGAGGCGGGTTTAAATTAGAACTCAAATTTGGTTGTGAACATGAGAACAAATGAGAGCGCGACATGTGTCATATTCAGACTGAATAATCAAAAAATTATTCAGACTTAATATAGTATTTATTCAGTCTGAATAAACATTATTCGGAGTGAATAAACATTATTCAGACTGAATAAATACTATATTCAGTCTGAATATGATACATGTCGCGCTCTCATTTGTCCTCACGTTCACAACCAAATTTGAGTTCGCATTTGAACTTTCCTCTCTCTCTCTCTCTCTCTCTCTCTATATATATATATATATATACATATATGGAATGGTTCAAACGAGAACTATTGTGATTTACAAGAATGCGAGAACAGTCTGTAACCAAGTAATGTGATAACAATCAAAATTAAGAGATTTTTTTTTAATTTAAATTAATATTAAAACAATTCAAAAATATTTAAGATGTGGAAGGGTAAAATTGGAAATAGAAGTGATAATATTCAAATAACACGATCACAACAAGAAGATTGTAGAGATATTAGATTCAAAGTTTGTTTCTCACAGCTTTATCACACTTTGAATATAAATCGATCGTATGTAATTGATTAGGGTTGTATCACACGTTTATCATATCGTAATTGATTAGGGCTGGATTAATGTATGTCTTCGACTAGGGTTGTATCACATGTTTATATATCACATCAAATACGACTACGCAATAGAACAGTAATCGGTATAGTCAAGTCTATCACACGATTATCACAACATACAATGTGTGTAATCGATTAGGGTTGTATCACATGTTTCTCGTAATTGATTAGGGATGGACTAATGTATATCTTCGAGTAGCGGTTGTATCACATGTTTATCACAAAAAATACGACTACACAGTAGAACAGTATTTGATATAGTCAAGTCTATCACAAGATTATCACAACACATTCAGTTCCGAAATGACTACATTTTATCACATCGATAGCAGATTTTGGAGGTTGTTTGGGGGTTCGTTTTCTCATCCTTGTTCATCTAGGGTTGTATCACATGTTTATTTTATCGAATATTTTTATATTCAGATACGACGGGGAGAAAATAATGGGAAGAAAATGATAAGGACGTGCTATTCTAAAGTGATTCTAAAATCATTGACCATCGTTTGGCTATTCGACTGTTCCATTCGATCGTTCGTGGAGGCTGAAGCGAGGTCGAGAAAGAAAGGTAACGATGCCCTTGGGCTCTATATAGGACAGTTATGTAGGGAAGGAAAACCTTAATATTTTTAAGCCCAAATGAACCTCTCTATACGGTATCGAGCTTAAGCAGACGATGCCCTTGGACTGCCTGTTGCCCTGGCCGTTGCCCCTCTGGCCTATTGCCAGGGCCAACCCTAGATCAAACCACAAACCGATCCATTTATGTTTTTTTTTTGTTGGTTTAATGGCAGAGATGAAAATGAGATTCAAGAAGAAGCGGGTTAGACGATTCATATGTACAAATAGAAACGCAAACTACATGCTTTTATTTCTTTTTTCTTCTTTTGTTAGGATAAAAACAAGTTTTTATTTCAACTTGATGTTGTTAAAGACATTAAATTGCTTTTACTAGTTGTTCTTTTCTAAGTAGATGTTTATATTTGATGCAATAAGCACCTAAATTTGAAAATATCAATTTCCTCCTTAAAATACAATTCATGAATGAGCATGAGATTAAAAGTAATCAAGGATTCAGATCTCTTCTTACGCTTCTCACCTTAACTCTTCTTCTCACACGAACCTTCGCCTTAACTGATACGTATGCATTATTACATTTTTTCAGATCTAGGTGCTCTTGAAAACTATCTATTTGATACATTACATCTATTTTATAGTTATCAACTTAATATAGAATCACGGTTCTTCTAATAGTTGCAAGTATGTTTTTGCGTTTTTTATGTTGGGCATAGGATCGTGTAAGAATGAGATTTAAGGTGAAAAACGTAAGAATCGATCTGGACCCTTGATCACCTTTAATCTCAAACCCACCCATGAATTTTGTTTCATACGGGGATTGATACGGTGCATCGCGATGCATCTCATCCTAATGTACATCCAAGAGTGGAGATCCTTCTTCCGCTTCTCACAAGGCCCGACCCTAAGGTGGGCGACCCAGGTGATGGCCCAGGGATCATAGGCCCAAAGGGCATCAAATGGGTCTAGGCGGTTCGACTACTATTAAAAACTAATGAAATGGACAGGCAACGAACCTCGAACTCACGACATGAGGGATGTTTATGAAACAACTTACTAGTACTCTTGTTAGATCTAATTAGCCTCAATTAGATAGAAAGTTTTATAAAGAATTGTATTGTATTTTGGGCTTTTTAGTGTTTTATGGGTTTGGGCTTAATATATGTAATGGACACCTATATAAATGGTGTCTTGGTCATTTTATAATAGAGAAACTTGGGAAAGAATACACTTTTTACACATACAGACTTATGAGAGTCGATTCATTCCAATGTGTGGTATTCTTCACATTTCCCCTCCATGTTGTTGAATACATGAATATGATTTGAAGATTTGATGATTTGATGATTAATGTTCTTTAATTCTCTATCTCTTCTCTACATTATATGGAGTTTTCTCAATTTTTGCTAGTTTGGGATCTAACATTTGGTATCAGATCCAATTGAAGAAACTTTTCTTCAATTCGGTCATCCATGACAACGATTGTAGAAATTGTTATTGATTTTTGTGTTTTGGTGCTTTGACTGTTTCAATCACATGAGCCTAAACCCACATATCATTTCTATGATTTAATCTTCTGTTTTTGTGCTTATATGAGATCCAATATTTCATTTAGATTGGACTCTTTTCTATAATTGTTATTTTACAATGAATCAATAACCTTATTTGTTTTGAAATTAGAGGGATAAGGGAGATGTTCTTATCAGATCTTCCAGTTTCTAATCCTTATGCTTAATGTCACTATCAAGAGTTTGGTGTTCAGTGTTGTTGATCATCTTGGATTTTGCTCCATATGGAGTTGGTAGAAATTGTTCATAATACTCAAATTGAGGTATTGTTGGTCTGAATTTCGTTTGGGAGTAGTTGTTGTCACCTCCTCTATTCAAACAAGACTTTGGATCATTTTTAAGCTGCTGCAAATGCCTTACATCACTAATTATATCTTATCCAGAGGCATGATGAGTATTCAAGAGATCCATAATTCTTATATCTCACTGATGATGACACACTTATGAACTTTGTTCAAGTCCATCTGGTTGATTTTCTTGGAATAACATCTATCATGGAGGTGTTGGTAAGACTTATTGGAGCTAATGATCATATATATATACAGATTTTATGGATGTGATGCAATGAATAACAGATAACTTAAATGAGAGTGGGTCTGTCAGAAGTTCTTATTTGAAGGTGCCATCTGTTGGTAAAAGTGATGGAAGTGCTCATGTCCTTGCAAGGATCACCAATGGAGACTGATGATCCCACCACCAGTTACATGCTTCAAGCATGGGCCAGGACTTCCTTCCTTATATGAGCGTTGTCATGCCTCTTTTGCTTCAGTCCGCTCAACTCAAACCTGATGTGATCATTACCTCGGCAGATTCAGATAATGAAATTGATGAATCTGATGATGAATGTATGGAGACCATCACCCTTGGTGATAAAAGAATAGGGGATCAAGACTAGCGTCCTAGAGGAGAAAGCTACCGCTTGCAACATGTTGTGTTGTTACGCAGACGAGTTGAAGGAGGTTTCTATCCATGGATCGACCAGGTTGCCCCAACCTTGGTGCCACTTCTCAGATTTAATTTTCATGAAGAAGTTAGGAAGGCGGCTTTTTCAGCCATGCCGGAGTTGTTGCGGTCTGCAAAATTAGCCATAGAGAAAGGGCTTGCTCAAGGCCGTAATGAATCTTATATAAAGCAGCTGTGTACTACATAGTTCCATCGTTGGTCGAAGCTTTGCATAAGGCACCTGATACAGAAATATGTGCAAGTATGCTGAATGCTTTAAACGAATGTATACAGATCTCTGGACCACTTTTAGATGAAAACCATGTCTGAAGTATCATGGATGAGATAAAGCAGGTAATCACAGCCAGTTCAAGCAGAAAAACAGAAAGAGCGGAGAGGGCTAAAGCTGAAGATTTGATACATTTTGGCCATGCCAGATGAAGCACTACATATGATTCCTTCTCAGGTCACTGATCAGAATTTGAGGCACACACTATAACTCGGTATTGGGTTACAACACATGGAATGGGATGTACAGAAGGAGTTTGATGAGCATCGTCTTTAGTGGATTAATGAAAATTTGGTTTCCAGTGCTTCTCTTGGTGATTTTGAAGGGAAGAACAAAATCCTTTATGAAGAACTTGCTAGATGTACGTCTGAACTGGTCTCTTGATTGGAACGAAAACACTCAAGAAGATGTAATACATAAGTACCATATGGTCGAAGTGCTGGATGACTACAGTGAAGAGAATGGGGTGAGTGTTAGCCATCTTGTGAAGTATGCAGGATTTAGGACGGTTTTTCATGCTCGTTCAGACGAAAGTGAAGTGAAAGTGATTCCGAAGGAAGAAATGTTCAAATTCTTTCATCAGGTAATGAAATACGTGCTGAATGGTGAAGAAGGCCATAATGCTCCTAAAGGTTGTTTGGAGGTGGATCCAGCAGCAACACCATTAGATCTGATTCAGAAGCATTTCTGTAGAGCTTAATGACAGCTTAATCAAAAAAAATCGTTCAGAAGCATTCGATCAAAAATGTTTATGTTCAGAAGTTTTTTTTTGTGTTGCAGCCGATCAGAAGGTACTGTTTCAAGAAGCCCCGATCAGAAAAATGTTGTTGTGATTAGAAGCTTCAATCAGAGGTGTTGATCTGAAGTTGAAAACAGAGCTTGAAGCTTAATGAACCAAAAGTAAGTCTATGCAGAAGCATAACACAGAGGGTAAGCTGAATCAGAAGCTTAATTCGATCCAGAAGGTTTAACAGATCAAAGGATTAATCAGATTCAGAAGATTAATAAGACAAAGCTTATCTAGAAGAAAAATACTCACATCAGTGAATGTGCAGACCTCCCAGAGCTGTCCAGAAGCCTCTGAGTGCTTCGGTCTGTCTAAAAAAGTTGTCCAGAAAATGCAACCCAGAAGCTATATTTTTCCAGAAGCTTCGCTATTTTTTCGAGGCTTATCATCCAGAAGTTAAACGTTTCAGAAGCTTAATCAGAGATTAATGAGACAACTTAATGAGAACTTATTCAGAAATATTTTTCAGATCAGAAGACGCAATCAGAGATTTTATTCAGAAGCATGGTTCAGAAGCTTATTATCCAGAAGTTTCTGAAGAATCTCTTAATGATGCTTTTTATGGCTCAGTACGATCAAAACTCTCAAACCAGAGCTCACGGAGATGAAAATTCATGATGGGCCAGAGACGGACCAGAGGTAGTCCAGAGCTCACGTCGAAACCAAAGCCCGTAACCCGATTATTTTTCGGTTTTCTGACAGCATTGCGCTGTCTCAGAAACACGCACACAACTTTTCACTCAAAGCTTCAATTTACATGAATCTAGTTGCGTGAGAACGATAACACACAGATGCATGACTTTGAAATTTTGAGTTTTCTCAATTTCAGTGAGCTGATATGTCTTATTCACTGTCAAAGTCTGCTGACCGATGCTGGAACGAAAGCATTGATTTTCACTCATACTCCTTCCAATTTCAGATGGGTGTTCGCATGTCCGTTCTTCATGGATTCAAGATACATGTGTGACATATTTATCTTCACTATCTCCTCTGTTTTTCAATCTAAAGCTCGGAGCTGAATTCAACTCAACGAGGTCTAAAGCGTCACATTCTTTGTTTTAATGATTGTTTTGCGCAGCAGAGGGAAAACTTGCACAACTCACTCAATTTTTATCTAAATTGGTTGAATCAAAGCTTGTTGATAAGCTAAGAGGCTGAAGTTCAATGCGCATATTTTATGTTTTCTCTCAATAAGTCTCCTTAATGGTCAAAAACAGCGATAAAGTTGAGTCATGAAAGCTGGACAGAATGTGTAAAATGTCTTAGTTTTTCAAGAAATGAGCCTACATTTGAGGGGGAACTTGTAACGCCTTGAAGACTTGAAGAATGACACATTAGAGCTTCTAAAGAAATCAAGGGGAGTTTATTTGATAATACTTTCTTTATAAAACTTTAAGGGGAGATTATTAGATCTAATTAGCCCCAATTAGATAGAAAGTTTTATAAAGAATTGTATTGTATTTTGGGCATTTTAGTGTTTTATGGGCTTGGACTTAATATATGTAATGGACACCTATATAAATGGTGTCTTGGTCATTTTATAATAGAGAGACTTGGGAAAGAATACACTTTTTACACACACAGACTTATGAGAGTCGATTCATTCCAATGTGTGGTATTCTTCATATTTCCCCTCCATATTGTTGAATACATGAATATGATTTGAAGATTTGATGATTAATATTCTTTAATTCTCTATCTCTTCTCTACATTATATGGAGTTTTCTCAATTGTTGCTAGTTTGGGATCTAACAACTATGCTGCTGATTTTCATATTTCTCTCCCTCATGCTGACTTTATAACTCTTCTTCCTATTTCTTTTTCTTACTCTATACGTTTTGTCTCCATCTTATGTCAACAAATATTTATATGAAAGTCTCCATCTTATGTCAACAAATATTTATATGAAAGGAAATAAAATAAAATTATATTCAACAACTAATAATCTAATATTTTGTCTTAAAAACATTGTGATATTAATGGGACTTATTATATTGGTTCGACGCATGATTTCATCAATTTTTGTAATAACTTGGGTATTATCATTTTATTTCAGATAATAAATGTATGTTAACATCAAATTCATAAAAAAAGCAATTGAAATTAATCCCATGTAGTAATTAATACTTTGTATGGATTTTTTTTCACTACTAGAAAATTGAGTATTTTCAACGGAAAATGCCGTTGAAAATTTTCCACGAATTTTAGAGGGATTATTGACAGAACATAAACTTTCTACGAATTTTCAACAAATTTCCGTTGAAAATCCCTCAAAAACATGCATTTTTAACCAAATTTTTTTCAACGGAATGTCTCGTAAAAAAAGGTTGAAAATGCATGTTTGTGAGAGATTTTCAACGGAAATTCGTAAAAAATTTATGTTCTGTCAATAATTCCTCTATAATTCATAGAAAATTTTCAACGATATTTTTGTTGAAAATTTTCGTTGAAAATACTCAATTTTCTAGTAGGGTTTGCTTTGTCTATGATTTCATCAAATATATTTATAGAGTTAATACACGTCTATTAGTTTATAGTTATTTTAACAAATGACATGAATTCTCTTTAAGATGATGCTTTTAATTAAATTCTTTTTGAAAATTGGCTTCAATAAACAATTGTTTGAGCCTACTATTACCAAACTACTCTACACGCAATCAATATAGATCATTCTTGTTTTAAAATGAAAATATACCAACTTCTACTATACATTAAATATAGTTTATTTTCAATTCATTTCAACTAGTTTCTTGACAATATGAAGTTTAATTAAGAATTAATTAATAACCAGGACAAAAGTTTTTATGTTATCTCAAGTGCAAATTATATGTGAATTTGTTGTTTAGTAACATCATCTTCAATATTATTATAAATTACGAAAAAAATAATGTATTGTTAAAATTAGGACATTTTTTTATGTTTTCGTCCTGGACATCAAAAATCGTTGGATTGAACTTGTCCTTCAAACCCGATATATTTTACATCTCGTTGCAATATAACTAGTGTCTTAGTTAAGGATGGAAACTAGAAACATATTTAATACATTGATGACATTAATGGCAATATATGTTCTAATCATGCCCTTTATTTCTGTTTCTCTTAATTATAATAAATACTATGAAAAACACTATAATGAAAGGGGGAAGTCTAACATAAAAAATCTAATCTTAGCTACTCTTCATATACTTTTTGTTGTTTTCTGAAAACAATAGAATTAATGCGTTATTTGTCTACATTTTAGGGTTTCAGTCTTGGACAGATCTCAAAATAATCTCATAGGTAGCGTTTGGTACGCAAACATGATTGAACTGGATATGATGGGACAGAACTGGATAGGACATGACAAGAGGGTGGGACAGGACCGGACAGAACAGGACAGAACAAGTGTATGTTTTGTACACCTAGGACTGGAGTCTGGACAGGACAGGACAAAGCTAGACAAGTTATCACATAAGTTATTTGACAATTTTATATATTATACAATAGTTATAATTATACAAAAAAACAAAAAAATTAAATAATTAAATAATTTAATTTATAAGCGTTTTTACTCAACTTTCATTTATATATATATACATACATATATATTAGTATAAATTTTGAATGAGAATTTTGTTATAATTGATGATAGTTTGAAAAACCAGATTCACACAAATAAGAAATTATGCTTTATTTTGATGGTAGTATTGGTGGCGGCAATGGACGGTGGTGATCAATGGTCGATATTGATTATAGATGACTTAACATGGTAGTGGTGGTCGGCGGCGGCGGTGGTTATGGTGGAGGTGAGGTGGCCCATAGTGGTGGTGGTGGTAGGCGGCGGCGGTGAGGTGGCCCACAGTGGTGGTGGTGGACGGTGGTGGTCGGTGGCCAACAATGGTTGTGGAGGTGGAAGAGAAGGTTGGTGTAGTAGAGGAGGAGATGGAGGTGGCCAACGGTGGTAGTGGTGGTGGCAATAGATGGTGGTTGTGAAGGAGGTGAAGATGGTAGATAACGGTGACGATGGTGGTTGGCAGTGGTAGTCGTTATGGTGGAGGTAAGGTGAGGTGAGGTGGCCGAAGGTGGTTATAGAGGTAGTGGAGGAGGTTGTTGTTCTAGAGAAGAAGGTGGAGGTGGTCAACGATGGTGGTGGTAGTGGCAATGGATGATGGTGGTTGGTGGCCGACTGTGGTCTGTGGCTGTCGGCGGTACCGGCGGACATGACTAGTGGTGTTGACCATTAAAACAAGTATCATATTAAGGTTATATATCAAATGAGGGTAGATTAGTGATATTTGATTTTCTGTCCCATTCTTGTCCCATCTTTTTCCACGTATTTTGGTGGAATAAAAAAAGCCTTTTTTGTTCCACTCTGTCCCACATTGTCCCAGTCCTGTTCCTGTCCCATGTCGCGCCAAACGTGGAACAGTGAATTCCTGTCGTGTCCCATGTTGCACCAAACGTGGGACAGGGAGTTCTGTCCCGTCGCATGTACCAAACGCACCCATAAGGCCCTGCAATAGTTAATAGGCACCAAAGGGTCTTTGCCCTAACGGTATGTGAGCCCTTTGTTTTTTAGGAGGTCAAGATTTCAAATCTTACCAAATGTGAGGTAGGTGTATGAGTTTATTTGTTTCATTTTCCGTATATAAATATTATATACTTAAAAAAACAGTTAATAGGCAAATAGCTAGGCAGTCCTCCAATGAAGTCAAAGAGACTTGAGCTGGCATTACAAAATAGGTAGCCTTTACTGCGGACCAGTTCACCGGTAATAGCCATCAGCGACGGATACCGGTAGATAAGTGTTGTCACAAAAGACTCGTCAGTAACTATCATTGTCATCAAGATTACGGTCATCGTAAAAAAATCGGGTTTATAGGACACCAACACTTTCTACGTATCCCGAAACACCACTTTATAGGAGCAAACAATAAAACTTCTTATATGAAGGCGTTGTAATAAGTTTATAGGACATCTTTATTAGAAAATGTCGTATGAGCTATTTTATAAAACATTTTGAGAGGTGTCCTATGAACACATCTTTTTGTAGGGCACTTGTTTTTTTATAAGACACTTTTTAATACAATTTCCTATGAAATAGCTAATATGATGTCTTTTTCAATTAAAATGTCCTATAAAAACTTGTTAGAACACCCAAAACTGTCCTACAAACTTATTACAACACATTTAGATCCAATGTTTTATTGTTTGGCACTATAAATTAACTCGTATAAAGCAGTATATTGAGACGCTCAGACATTTTTGGTGTACTATAAACCCAATTTTGTTGCATACATCAAACACGTCATTTTACTGGTTTGGAAACTCCAAGAGGCAGCCAAAAAAAGGGCATTTTTCTGGAGATGGAAAACAAACAGCATATGAGGGTTTTCTTGTTCAAACGACATATATGCCTTATGGCTGAAGATAAACCATTTTTGGTGTGTCTATAGCTCCACCAATTTGCTGGGGTTTTTTTATTATTGACAATATAAGCAATGAAAAAATGTGGATAAAACTTATCTCTCTATAAAAGCTAAAACGTAAAAGAAGAGCCAACATTACATGTGATTTTAATCAAGCCTTCCTGGTTTACTTTATTTAGAATCCAACATTATCCCACATTCCCACTTATGAACATATACTGTTCACATTAGTTGTAAAATTTGCCACTTACCGTGAGTTATAAAGCGAGACCAAGTTCAATTGTATGAAAAAGTATGTGCAAAATGTTCAAAAATAAACATATATATATATTAATTAATTCACATATCATTTTAAATCAACATTCACTTTCCAGGGGCAAAATTTGTAGCATACGACCATGCATTGTTGGCAACTGGGTCAGCAAGATGGTCAGCCAGGTTCTCCAATGGTCCCTTTCCGGTCACAATGGCTTGAACAAAGAACCCAAACATAGAGAACATGGCTAGCCTTCCGTTCTTGATCTCTTTCACCTTCAACTCAGCAAAAGCCTCTGGGTCATCTGCAAGACCCAATGGATCAAAGCTACCACCCGGGTAAAGTGGGTCAACGATCTCCCCCAAGGGTCCACCCGCAACTCTGTAACCTTCAACCGCACCCATCAAGATCACTTGGGTGGCCCAGATGGCCAAAATGCTCTGAGCATGGACCAAACTTGGGTTTCCCAAGTAATCGAGCCCACCTTCACTGAAGATTTGGGCTCCCGCCTTGAACCATACGGCTTCACCGAACTTGACACCGTTACGGGCCAAAAGCTCCGGGAAGACACACCCAAGAGCGCCAAGCATGGCCCACCTACAGTGGATGACCTCGAGCTCACGGTTCTTGGCAAATGTCTCTGGATCAGCAGAAAGCCCAGCAGTGTCCCATCCGTAGTCACCAGGGAATTCACCGGTGAGGTATGATGGGGCCTCACCGGAGAATGGGCCTAGGTACTTGACTCTGTCAGGACCGTACCATGGGCTTCCTGATGGTGCAACCTTTTTTGCTGCAGTTTTCCTCATTGAGACTCGTCCAGATCCAAAAATCTCGGAACTGGATGGAGCTGTTTTGACGGCTTGTCCGGCAAAAGGAGAAGAGAGAGCCATGGAGGAAGCAGCAGCCATTGTTAGGAAGAAGAGATTAATTGTTTTGATCTAACTAGAGTTTGTGAAGATATGCGAATGTTGAGACTTCATTTATAGGATGAAAAGGCTTAGCCTTTGTTATCTTCTGATATCTATATCTCCATTCTAATTGGTCAACTGATATCTTAGTTTTCCTAAGATAAATATATATATAATATATTAAATGTAATTTGTTTTCTGATGCTTTGTATTTTAGATAATTTTAAATTCTTTTATAAAAAGAAGGGGATCAAAACTTTTGTTATTAATCACATAGATATGCTTTTTATGGTGTATTTGGTACGATACTAAGTTTTTCTTTAATAGTATGTATTAATCAATTATTATTGATACATACTGTTTTATACCGTGTATCGATCTATTGTACTAGGTACTAACTTAATTAGTAACAACTTTTTTTGGTTGATATCTGTTGATAGTGGTTTTGTACCGACTTCGCGTTATTTATAACTTACATATATGAAAAATTGTCATTTTCTCAAAACTTTGAATGACACTTTGAGTTTCGTGTAACTCGCCTTATGTTTAAGTCTTTAATTAAAAAGAATTGCAAACATTCATATATTAAAATAAAATATAAGAAGTTACAATATTTAATACATAAAAATATAAATAATTAATTAAATAAACTGATACAATAATACATGATATTTAATATCATATACCAACTAAATTTATATATTTCATGAGATATCATAATTCGACTATAATTCTTACCAACTAATTTTGTGCCAATTCAATCGATATTGTTAGTACAAATATTAATTGGTTTAATATAATATAAAATGATCAACTACATATATATTCTATATTCTTAATTTTCAAATGAATTTCTGCTTAAATATAATAGTGTTATCATCTGATTTTGGATTGCTACGTCGACGTGGCAGCTCTGTGATCCATAAGTCTTACATATTTGGATATTCTCCCACATTTGATAATAGCCGTGCAAATATCATTTGCTTCGGACCACAATTCTTTTATGTAAGGGAGCTCGGTTTAAAAATAATATTACGCCCGATTATTAAATGTTTAACTGATAAGCGTTTATAAAAATAATATTATGCCAGATTATTAGATGTTTAACTGATAAGCGTTTTAACTGATAAGCATTTTAACTGATAAGCGTTTATAAAATGATTTTTTTTGTTGGAAGAATATTGTAAGGGTTGAAAATTTTATCAAGTAAGAGTAAGTGCTTGTTTGTTAGCAGCTTAATAAGCTTATTTGATCAGCTATAGATGACTATTTGATAGTAACTTAATGATATAAAAAGTGGCTTATTCAATAAGCTTCTAGGGGGAACTTTATGCATAAAACCAAGTTTTTTCCAAACCTGTCACTCCCAATTAAAAAACAACCTCCTTCCATCTATGAAAAAACCCTCCCAAACACAAAAACCTTTCTAAAAAATCTATATAAGACAGATTAACCCACACAGACATCTATATCAATACAGAACTTAATGGAAAACCAACCAAACAGACCCTAAGACTGGGCTTAAGGTTTAGGATGTTCGTGGTGGAAAGCACAAAAAGCAACTCATAAACAAAATAAACTATTTAAAGAAGTTAGGAACCTAGTTAAGTTAGACGGATCATCCTCATGTTGATATTTATTAAATATAAAAAAATAAATGATATAAACAAAGAATATAAACCAAAACCCTGAATTAAAAAACGTAAAACATATCACCCAACACGATGTCTTTGTGCGATTTTTGAACAACATATGTTATGAAGCATAGAAATAAAACAATTGAATTGAATTTCTCCAATTGGATCTATATTTTATGCAAACATCAAAGATCAAGCACGAATAAAACCAAAAATCTTAATTTAGAAAATCATAAACTCAAAAAAATCACTAAAAATTCTAGTAAACAATGAACTCAAGATTAATGAGAAAAATGATTAATGTGATTACGAGGATAACCCAAAGTCAAAGGAAAAAAAGCTTTAACAAAAATTAATGATTAATGAGAAATTAAGAATAACCTAAAACTTAAGCAATAAACATCTGAACATAAAAAATCCTTAGACTTAGGCTTAGGGCCTACTAGAACAAAATCAGGTTTGTAAAATGCCAACAAGGTTAAAGTGTCTTAATAAACCGTTATGTAACTAACCTTTGTTATCTAGCGTCTCACTAGGTCTTGGTTGGAATAAAATCTGTTTTTGTTGTCCAAAAAAAGAGTTTATAGAAATAAACAATCAGAGGCGGAACCCCATAGGAGCCTTTAGGGGCCATGGCCTCCCCGCCTTTTTAGTTAAATACCAAAGATAAGATACTAGGATGTATATGATGGCTAGCTCGGTTGGTTAGCACTATGTGGCCTCCTGCTTAAGGTCACGGGTTTGATTCTTAATCTATGCACTTTTTGTTTTTCTTTTATACTCTGTCATTTCTAACCCACTACATATTATATTTTCTATTTTGTCATTTTTAACCCACCGCATATTATATCTTCTATTTTTAACCCACCACATATTATATATAATGATGTTTCAAGTCCATTCCCTGCACTTTTTCATTTTGTCATTTTCCACCATTTCCTTGCACATTTCATAATAGTACAAAAACATAACAAATTTATATTACTATTTCCGGTTAATAGTTTAAAGGTTCTGAATTTTACGGGTCATTAATCCAAACATTTATCTGGTAAATGCTTACTAGAAGTTAACAACCACTTACTTTGCCGGATAATATTTTTATTCCATCAAAACCTCATCATATGCAACAAGTCACCCAGTATAAAAAATTTCACCTTTACTTAACGTGTAAGACTTTTGGTATTTACCATTGCTCTTATCGGGCAAACACTTACTAGATAAGTATTTGATAAACAACCCTTTAATCTTACACTAACCAGTTTTTAAAAAAATTAATATTATATCGTAGAAAACCAAACAAAAAACAAGCTACGTGCGTACCATTTTTGCACAGCAGGGTTATGAAAATCCACGAGAAGCGACTGGACGTGATCATTTTGATCTCTGGATTTTTGTAATATTATATTCCGGCCCCCCGGGTTATAACGGTCGTGTTCCGCCCCTGCAAACAATAAAGTGTCATATTTAAAAGTGTTAAAATAAGTCACTACTAAAATGAAAGAATTTCACCTACGGACATTTCCTTGGGAAATCCGTCACTAAAAGGTGATTCGTCACAGAACCGTCACAAAAGTTCGTTGCTAAATTGTTGGTGGGTAAATTAAATCAGTGACAGATTACCCAGGGAATTCCTAGGTAATCCATTGGTATTTTCTTGAAAACATCGGATTTTGTCGGAACCATTAGTATTTCCGTGGATGATCCGTGGTAATCACCCACGGAAATTTCTCTGGGTGTTTTTTTGTGGGTGAAAGTCATTTGTTTTGTAGTGAGTTTATAAGACGCTTTTGAACGTTGTAACAAGTAATAAATAAGAGTGATAATATATCGTTTTGATGGACTAGAATTTATCCGATAAAATAACATAAAATATTAAATCTTACTGATAAATACACTTAGTCGATGAATGTTAAAAACGGGCCTTTAACTGTGAATCCAAATTCTAGAGTGAGATTTCTCGGAAAGATGCAACACTGATTAAAGAATAATAAAAATTAAGCCCTTCTTTTTAGTCAAGCCGATGCATTGATGGAGTTAAAAAATCAAAATCCAAAAACTTTTTTCTTGTGGTGAGTAGTTTAGGCTTGTCAAACATTATTTTTTTGTTGTCCTCAAAATTTTGCAGCCAATGACCACCGCTATCATTATCATGGACAAAGGTCGGCTGTGGGTAAAAGAGAAGACAAGGATAAAGAGGTTTACTCGACAGTTGAGGGTGACAATTCTTATCCGGGTAAGTGTTTACTGGGTAAATTATTGCATACAATATCATTTTGATGTACTACAATCTTATCTGATATAATTAATTATAGCGTTGATGACCTTCAATCTTAGAGTTATTTGTCAATCTTTTAAGCCCTTTTTCACCCCCCCCCCCCCACCATTTATCGATTTGAGTACCCATTTGAGCCTTCTAACTTTTTTTTTCTGATCTAAATCATTCCTAAATCATTTTTTTGAAGTTGTTGAGTCATTGTGGCGACTGCTATGGTAAGCAGTTGCTGTAAAAATCATTGTTTAAGATTTATTGACAAGTCTTTGATAAAGGGATGAAGGATTCAGCGAAGATCAATGCTAAAGCTTTCATTAAAGTCTTGAGAAAGAAGACAATAAGGGTGAGACAAGATTGGAGTAGAAGACAATAATGACAAGTTCATTTCCTCTTTTTCAAGTCATTATCACCTCTTCTATTATAAAATGGGAGCTTGATATATCATTTTGAACATACTACACACTTGATCATCGAGATTCAGCCCAGAAGTCCACCTTGTTCTTTTATTCAGCTGCTTGTCATTTGAATTTATGCAATTTTACTTTTTGTTCACCATTGTGGTGAGTTTGTGATCACAATGGAAAGTTTCAGTTTAATGCATTTTACGTGTAAGTATTTTTTTTTCTAGTATGTCTTTTATTTTAGCTACTAGCTAAACTCCACTTGGATGTGGGTGTAAGCCACACCCAAGAAGTCAAAATGTAATATTTGGGTGTTACCACCTTTTACCAACTCTTAGGTTTGGCCATTCGAGCTAAAGCAAAGCAAACAAGTCGATTACTTGTGTGTTAATATTAGATCTTTGACCTAGAGATGGGAAAATTCGAAATATGGCTTGAATAATACTAGGAAATTTGAGAAAATCTTCAATAATCACATAGAGATATGGATTTTTGCATAATTGTACTACGCTTCAACTGTCGGTAGGGCTGTAAACGAACCAAACAAACACGAACGGATGTTTGTTCGTTTTCGTTCATTTAACTTAACCGAACAAACGAACGAACGAACACGAACGGTAAACGAATAAATTTTTTTGTGTTCGTGTTTGTTCGTTTAACTTAACCGAACAAACGAACGAACACAAACGGTAAACGAACGAAATTTTTTGTGTTCATTTAGAAAATTTGTTTGTTCATGTTCGTTTGTTAAGCTGTTAAACGAACGTAAACGAACAAACATAAATGAACGTAAACGAACGAACGTGAATGAAGATAAACGAACGTAAACGAACATAAATGAACATAAACGAACAAACACAAATATAGAATAAAACCACCATTACTTATCATTTTGTTCCTAAAAAGTAACATAGCAAAATGAAAAACCGGATAAACTTAGGAGGCATAAAAAAGAAATTTTAAAAATTTAATTTAATTAGATTTTACATATTAATGTCATAATATATAAATCTATTTATATATATAAACGAACGTAAGCGAACATAAATGAACGAACGTTCATGAACGTAAATAAACGAACGAGACCATTGTTCATGTTCGTTCGTTTAACTAAACGAACGAAAAAATGCGTTCATGTTCGTTCCTTTATTAAATAAACGAACATAAACGAACTTCCCGACGAATGGTTCCCGAACGGTTCGGTGAACGTTCGGTTCGTTTACAGCCCTAGATGTCGGGTGAGTTAGTGTGTCATGGAGATATGCCCATCTCTCCACCCTGACGGGACTAAGATTTTCGAGATCTACTTAGTAAGGTTGGTAAATCGAAAGTTAGCATTTGTGGATACTTTATGATAAAACCGCAACCATAACCCATACGACGTAGCTTCGAGAGAAGGAAATTGTATGGGGTTATTTTATGGCCGGTTTCGTCAACCGTATCAATAACCCATAACACTTTTTATTACTTTTTATTTTTAGGTCACCAATATTCTCTCAACAACAACCAACTTTTGTAAAATCATATTTTCCACGGGAAGTTCGTGAATTCTCTAATTTTTGTAAAATATTCTCTCAACAACAAATCACCTTGTTTTTTTTTTGGTAATTTGAATTAAAGGAAATTTAAGGTATTATAAAAAAAAACTTCTCCATCCTCTCTCCTCTGTTCTCTCTTCTCTCTACGACCTCAGGTCTCCGAGCTCTGGTCTTCGTTGAGTATTATTTCGCCGAACATCGATACACTGTGATACCAAAATACCAAGTAAAAACAAGATACATAATGTAATACCAAAATACATACAAGACTCACCGTGATACCCACTGTCAACTGTGATACTCGTGTATTACACCCAAACTGGTAAAACAAAAAAGGGATAATACGAAAAAAGTCATATTGATTGAAAATTTAAGGAAACTTTATAATTGTTAAAATTAAAAATGTAAATTACTAAAACTAATAGTGCATTCTTTAATAATAAAATAAATAAGAAATTACTATCAATATTTGATTGGTTGATGCTTGATCTCATAGTTATCATAAAATAGTCGATTCTAATTTAATTAAACTCATGTATGTATATATATTTTATTATACTTCTAATATATGATTTTCAGATTTTTACTTTCTAATCTATTCAAACATGTTTCAAATCATATCTTCAAAATTACAAGTTGCAACAAAATAAACCATTAATGCTTAACTCAATCCGAACATAATCAAATAAGATCCCGATAATGTGTGACAACCATGAGATTTAATATTAGTCACTAATTTGATATAATCAGTTTATAATCTAATTTATTCTATATTATACTTGAATTACAAAATGATAAAACTATCATTGTGTGTGATGGAAAAGGAAAAAAAAACATGAAACATGAGTGATTGAGTGCCATTTCAAGTTATCGCCATTTCAAATTATATATCATTCTTCAAACTCGATATACTTTACATGTGGTTGCCATATAACTATCGTCTTAGTTAAGGATGGAAACCAATTTTATTTCAATACATGGATGACATTTATGCCCGTAAATGTTCGAGTCATGTTCTTTATTTATGTTTCTCTTAAACCAACGTCATCAAGATTAATTACAGGCACTAAAACAAAATCGAGTTTATAGGTTACCAACGATTTCTATGTATTTGAAACACCATTTTATATTTTTATATAATTTAAGTTTTTAGGACCGAACAATAAAACTTTTAATTTAAAGGTGTTGCAATAAGTTTATATGACGTTTTTGAGCGTTACAAATTATTAATGACAACTTTATTACAAAGCGCCGTATTAGTTTTTTTATGAAACACTTTTGAAAAATGTTCAATGAACACATCTTTTTATAGGCTATTTGTTTTCTATAAAACACTTTTTTAAAATAACGTTCTATAAAATAGTTAATACAACGTCTTTTTAAATTAAAATTTTCTGAAAAAACTTGTTACAACACCGAAAAACGTCATATAAACTATTACAACACATTTAGATATGAGACTATATTATTTGGTCCTATAAATTAATCTTGTATAAAGTAGTCTATTAAAATGCTCAAGCATTTTTGGTGTGCTATAAACTCAGTTTTGTTGCACATAGTGCGTACATAAAACAAGTCAGTTTGCAGGTTTGGAAACTCCCAACGGCAGGCAAAAAAACGACATTTTGCTTGAGATGGAAACCAAACAACATATCTGGTGTTTTCTTGTTCAAACGGCATATATGACTTGTGGTTGGAGATGAAATCATTTTTTAATCATTGACGATATAAGCAGTAACAAAATGTGGAGTGGTATCATAGATTTACGTATTCTTATTTGATAAGAACGAAAAACAATAGAACTTATTTCTCTAAACAAACGAAAACGATGAATAGAAAAAGAAAAAAATAGCCTATATTACTTGTGATCGATCAAGCTTTCGTGGTTTACTTTATTTCTTTGAATTTTCCATGGTAATCGTATACTAAACGCTTATCCGCTAAGTACTAAATTACTTACCCGATCATTTACCTTATCGATTGAACATGGTAAGGGTCAAAAATCTTACCCGTTAAAAACAATGATAAGCATGGAGAGTCTTACCATAAGTGCGGGTGATGAATCTTACCGGGTAAGCGCTTACAGAGTAAATTGTTGTATGTGATACTGTTTTAATCAGTGGCGGAGCCACCTTAGGACCAGAAGGTACACATGCACCTCCTGAAATTCAACCTTTTTCAATTAATGTTTCAATTATGCATATGCTCTCCTGCCTCTTCATAAACCTGCTGTTGGTTTTATGCTTTATCTATTTGCATTATCTATTTAATTGGGTCCCACATAGGATTTATGAAACTGTGTTAAACTTGTTGTTGACAACCGAGTGTATATCCAAATAGAATTTGTTTGATGCTTCTTTATTAATTTATGGTGTTTGCTACTTTAGCATTTTTAGGGGTCGTTTATCCACTCTTAACTGGGTTCGTGGGCGTTTATTTGATTGAATTATCATCCTCACTTACCTTACTTGGTAAGATTGTCTGCCTTCAAAATAACATAATATATTACTCAATAAGCATTAATTGGGTAAGAGTCACCATCCTCACTTACCGAGTAAGATTCTTAGTAGTTGTTTACCAAACTCTTACCTTACAGGATGAATATGACAAAGACCAAGAATCTTACCCGGTAAGAGCGAGACAATGACCAAGAGTCTTACCCGGTAAGTGAGGGCGAAGACTCTTATCACGGTAAGTGCTTATTGAGTAAATTGTTGCATACGGTGCCGCTTTTGTTGACTAAAATTTTACCCTGTAAGTAAGTGATAGTGTTAAATTTTACCAGTAAGCGCTTACTGGGTAAAGGTTTGGTGAACTGTCCCTTACTGGGTAATCATTATTTTTCATGCTCACTTGATAACGTAAGTGATCCGTTAAGCACTTTATCGGTTAACATTTGGTAAGCGGCCCTTTAGTGAGGTTAAAACTATATGTTGCCACAAATTATTTGATTTGAAGTGCACTAACATTTTAGGGATTTTATTTAATTGGTGCTCCCTCTGATCCTCAATCCTGGCTCCGCCCCTGGTTTTAGTGGATTACAATCTTATCTGTCACTACTAGAAAATTGAGTATTTTCAACGAAAATTTTCAACGGAAAATGTCGTTGAAAATTTTCTATGAATTTTAAAGAGATTATTGACAAAACATAAATTTTCTACGAATTTTCAACGAAATTCCATTGAAAATCTCTCATAAAATGCATTTTCAACCAAAAACTTTTTGACGAGACATTCCGTTGAATTTTTTTTTGTTAAAAACGCATATATGTTTGTGAGAGATTTTTAACGGAAATTCGTTGAAAATTCGTAGAAAATTTATATTCTGTCAATAATCCTCGAAAATACGTAGAAAATTTTCAACGACATTTTCCGTTGAAAATTAATTTCCGTTGAAAATACTCAATTTTCTAGTAGTGTGTATAGTAAGTTAGAGTGTTAGGTAAGTGTTTGGGTAAACGACCCCCAAAAGTTAATACAGTGACCAAATTGTTTAAAAAAAGTATGTGTAAAATGCCCAAAAATAACCATATATATTAATTAATTCACATATCATTTTACATCAATATTCACTTTCCAGGGACAAAATTTGTAGCATAGGACCATGCATTGTTGGCAACTGGGTCAGCTAGATGGTCAGCCAAGTTCTCCAACGGTCCCTTTCCGGTCACAATGGCTTGAACAAAGAACCCAAACATAGAGAACATGGCTAGTCTTCCATTCTTGATCTCTTTCACCTTCAACTCGGCAAAAGCCTCTGGGTCATCTGCAAGACCCAATGGGTCGAAGCTACCACCAGGGTAAAGTGGGTCAACAATCTCCCCTAAGGGTCCACCCGCAACTCTGTAACCTTCAACCGCACCCATCAAGAACACTTGGGTGGCCCAGATGGCCAAAATGCTCTGGGCATGGACCAAACTTGGGCTCCCGCCTTGAACCATACGGCTTCGCCGAACTTGACACCGTTACGGGCCAAGAGCTCCGGGAAGACACACCCTAGAGCTCCAAGCATGGCCCACCTACAGTGAATGACCTCGAGCTCTCGGTTCTTTGCAAATGTTTCTGGATCGGCAGAAAGTCCGGCAGAAGTGTCCCACCCATAATCACCTGGGAATTCACCGGTAAGATATGATGGGGCCTCACCGGAGAATGGCCCTAGGTACTTGACACGGTCTGGACCGTACCATGGGCTTCCTGATGGTGCAACCTTTTTTGCTGCCGTTTTCCTCATTGAAACCCGTCCAGTTCCAAAAATCTCGGAACCGGATGGAGCTGCTTTCACCGCTTTTCCAACGAAAGGAGAAGAGAGAGCCATGGAGGAAGCAGCAGCCATTGTTAGAAGATAGAGATTAACTATTTTTATTTAGTAAGAGTTTGTGAATAGATGTGAATATTGAGACTTCATTTATAGGGTGAAAAGGCTTAGCCAAATTATCATGTGATATCTATATGTTCATTGTGATTGGTCAACACATATCTTGCTTTTTCGTAGCAAAAAGTAAAGATACATATTTGTTTTGTTTAACGAATTGTTTTAGACACAATGTAATATACTTGTAATACTTAGACACAAAAAGTAATGATAAAGATTTAGACACAATGTAATATACTTGTAATGGTTTTTATCTCATTGGTTGTTTGTTTAAATTATAACAATACTTTAAATCATTAACAATTAAATCTTGTTTGGTAAAAAATAAGTCTGTGTCTTAATAATTTTAAAATATTTTGACCCATTTTATATCCTGGATCTCTTTTAACTATTCATAGCCTAATTTAATTTTGAATAATTACCAAAATATTATCTTTTATTTTGTACTATATCATAAAATCTTTTAAATGATTATGCATCAAATCATTTAGAACATGTCAAAGGGTCTCTTAAAAAAATTATTTAAAAAAGTTTTATTTTGTTATTTAAGATAGGGTATTTTAGATAAGAAAGATTGATATTTTTACATGGCTACGGAGTAATTCACAAATTTATTGTATCTTTATAATTAAATAAAGCTTTAATTAATTTTGAGTTAGAAACTTGAACAAAATATAGTTATTTTAATTATATTTATTCTTTTGTTATTAATTACGAGTTGGCTTTCGGTGGTAACTTACCACTGGTAAGGGAAGTTATAGTAACAAGAAAAAGAAAATATCTTTACTTTTAGATCATTCTTAATTAAATGTTAATATTAACGAGGTATATCGAGATATACCAAATTAATTTATTTCTAAAACACAATTTATAAATAGATGTAAGATTAAAAGTAATCAAAGATTCAGATCTGTTTTAAAGTTTCTCACATTAACTTTTTTATACACGATCCTTGGCCGTTAATTACGTACATATATTTTTATATTCTTTATTTTTTAATGGGTTTTTGTTAAATATAGTAATATTTTTATCTGATTTTGGATTGCAATCTCCACGTGGCAGCCCCGTCCTCCATAAGTCTTCGATATTCTTAGTTCGTCTTATAACAGCCATGTAAATATCATTTGCTTTGGACCACTATCCTTGTATAGGGATGAGCTCGGTACCGGACCGGTACCGGACCGGTACCGAACCGGTACCGAACCGAAAATACCGAATCCTGAATATCAAAAAATCTCGGTACCGAATACCGAACCGGTAATAGAGATTCGGTACCGGTACCGGTACCGGGATTTTCGGGACTAACACCGTTTGGTACCGTTTTTTTAGGGACGACTAACTTTTTCACCGTTGTGTCAACATTATTTAAATTAAGTCTAAGTCTTAATGATCCCATCCTTAATATACATTCATGACATGTTTATATTCATTTTTAAAAGTTTTTTAGAGCTCAAAATGATTTTTATAATTGTGGAGTAAAATGTGGGGAGGAAGTCATTCAACTTAAATTGGAATAAAAAAGATTAAAGAACACCGGTAAAAAATAATTTTTTAATTCTACAAGTTGACATCCAAATTATGTAACGATGAGAAATTGGGATTCGTATATATATATATATACACACACGTATGAAGAAAAATTGATATTTGGATGGAATATTACAAGAACCAAAAATTTTAAAATATTTAGGTGGGTTTGGTATAAAAATGAAAGATATAATGTTGGGAAAAGGAAAGAGTTTTTTTACCAATTCAAAAAAGAAAAAAGTTTTTTTTTTTAATTTGAAAGTGTCCTTTAATATACCCGGTTCGGTTCGGGATTTATGGGTACCAGTACCGGTACCGAACCGAAAATACCGAATCCCGAATATGAAAAATATCGGTACCGAATACCGAACCGATAATGACATTCGGTACCGGTACCGGTACCGGATCGGTACGGGACCGGTTCGGTTTCGGGATTTCGGTTCGTATGCTCATCCATATCCTTGTATGTCCGTTGCCCTCATCATCATGCAAGATGCGAGGGACCTTGGAGTATCTTTAATTTTTTTAAAAATGGAGACATAAAAATTAAATCCAAAAAAAAAATTACATTCATTTTTAAGAGTATCAACTTAGAGAATTCAACATTAATTATATTATTAAAATATTCAGTATATTTAAAAACTTTTAAACTAACTTTTATATTATTGATGGATAAGTAGAGTATCAATAAAATATTATTTTTTAGAGCATGTTAATCATTTTTGAGGTAATCTCCAAATATGAAGAAAAAAAAATATTATCTCTCATGTTTTCTTCATTTTGGAGAAACATTTAGAGATGCTATTAGAACATAATTTTAGTCAAAAATCTTCATTTTCCTAATTTTCTCTATTTTAGAGATGTTGTTGGAGATGCTCTTAGTTCCAAAACATAATATTTTGTAACGACCCAATTTTCATAAAATGAAATCCAACTTAAATAGACAATTAAAATACCAATAAAGGTCTAATATATATTACAACCTAATATTTTGCAGCGGAAATAAAACTATACACAACTGAGAATTTTTAAGTTAAGTAAGTCTCTATGTCATCCGATCTCCTCAACGACCGACTCACATCCTACCCTTTCCCTTGGACGAACTCTCGACCAAGCCTTTACCTGAAAACGGTTTTAGTTTTTTTTTTTTTGAAAACCGAGGGTTAGACCACAAGGTCTAGTGAATTCCCAATTAAGCAACAGTTAACCAAAACATTTAAACCCGAAGAAATAAATTGTTAGAAAATTTGGAAGCAACAATTAAATACAGGACCATGAACATGGATAGTAGGAGAAACCCCAGTTAGTCATAAACTTGCCACATATGACTTAATAATCATTACCTATAAACTTGCCACATGCGGGTATGTCGTATTACCTCAAACGAGTTCGAGGTGTACGAATTAAACTCCCAAGTGATTTGCAAGATCTCAAGGTATACACACTATCCAATGAACATGTCCAAATTATCTAGGCATATCATGATATCTTGGCCAGTTCAACAATTAACGTTTATATAAACCGAATGTATATAAAACATTTAGCATGCTTCCAATTTAAACACCATGTTCAGTTTCATAAATCAACTTTGCCAAAAAATGTAGTTTAAGTCAAAGGAACTCACCTGATGAAGCCTTACTTACTTTCGAGCCCAAAACGACCAAAATTCCCAAACCGAACGCCTAATTTCACCAAGATAAAATCGGTGTTAACCTTGATTAAAACCCTCAAAAGTCTTCTATAATAAACCCCTAAAGAACCCCTAGAATGATGGTTCAAACATTGGCTTCGAACGGGAATTGATTCGGCCAAAATTTCACTTGGGCAGAAACTCCCGTGACTTGTCCCGTGGCTTGAAACCGCTGGGTAAGTCGCGGGGTTTTCCTGACAAGCACAAAACTGACCTTTTTCTTACTCAGCTACGAAAATTTACTCCAAAAACATGCTTCCAAGGTTTAAAACTCGAATTTTCACATCTAAAATCACCCAAACTCAATCCCAAAATTTGAGTGTTCATTTATAAACAATACCAATCATAAACCTCAATCCAAATCATAGATTAATCCATCAATTTTAAACCAAGATCATCCCAAAAGATGAACAAATTTAGAAAGCTTTGAAGAACACTATAAATGCTAACAATGGTGAGATTCTTGGTATGTTTCATTGATTGAAATCCAACAAAAATACTTGGAGAAATAAACCCAAACCATTGTCTTCTATCTAACAACCAAAATGAAGAATCCCTAAATTTGAAATCAAATCAAAACTCCATTGATGGTGATTTAAACCAAGAAGAAGAAGAAGTTTATACCTTGAAGAAGATGAAGATGATCCATCAGTATTGTTCAACATCAAAATCGCTCCAATCTTCAAGTATTTTCCATCTTTCCCGTTCTCTTACAAAACTCACACACTACACCTTTGGTTGCTTTCTTGAAATGAGGTGAAAAGAGTGAGACCCCTCTCATTTAACCCTAGAAATTTTAGATTAAGGCCTTGGGCTTTTATTGAACTCACGGTTTTCAAAAACGCGTCTACTTTTGACTTCATAATAAATTCTAGTTCTTTAATAGAAAGAACTTTTAACGAAGTTTACCCTTCGACAACCATGAACCCTGACTAAACATTTTGTCCACTCAGTTTGTCGACTTAACAACAAGTCATCCTTGTACCTCCCACTGAACTTTTAATTAAGAGTTGCTTAACAAGCAACCTGCAATTCTTCACGATGCCTATCGTCACAAATTAAATCCACCCGGATTAATATTGCATCTTTACTACATTATTGACCATTAATTTATCAACACTACTCTTTGCCTTCAAACTTTACAAGCATCGCCCGCAACTTTATTACCACATTTACTTACGTAAGTAAATGTATTTTAACAATATTTTACAATACAACATCCGAATAGTCTACCAATCAGAATTATCCAACTCTGGAGCCACACCTTTCAAAATTTCCATCGAATCAACCAATAATTCAAAACCTTCTTCAAAACAAATTTTCGAGTTCATTTGCCTCATAAAGGGAGCAACCACCTACTAGGAATCATTCCAGCTAGCACAATATCAAACACAAGATTCACGTAGAATGCGTGTCACTCCCATAAAAATTCAACTTCACAATCTGCCTCTCAAGTTGTCACTTCCAACTACTCTTACTTGTCTACAAAAATAAAAAGTTACACACTCAAAATAAGACTTACTAGCAATGCAAGTTTCAAGCAATCTCCTGACTTAATTTACAAGCGTTACCACCCTTATCCTTTTGAAGGGTTTAAATACATATTTTCCATATTTGACATGCTTAAACATAACTCTATATCTTTTCATCATTCCATCAACTTCTTACTTTCATCAAAATCACTTATTCCCACATGTTATTTTCACCTCCTCACACTAGTCTGGATTACCGATGACTAGTCAATATCCCTTGCCAAGTTTTCAGCAAAAACAATTACTAAAGCCACACATCCAACATTGCAAGACTAAATCTAGCTAAACAATTTCATCAAAATTCTCAGCCAAGATGATTACTATGCTTCCATACTTGGCCCTCACGCGTAACCATACTAATGTGTCAAACTACCACACGTCTCACAATTCCCGACAGAGGTTAACCGGACTACTAATATTCCTTTACATACAAGAAATACTTCCATATTTTGATTTAAATCATTAAACCTACTATCAAGCACCATCAATCAAACAGATCTGACATTTCACTAATGTCCCAACGGAAGTAAACAAACTCATCAAAATCACGACACCACCGAATAAATATATGTAAACCGCACATGCCAATCCCTTAAGATATGTAAACCGCAGAGTGACCATATTCCCACTCCTTTAACTAAACACACATTTCCATTCATCGTACGCCTTCACACCAGGGCGACTAGCAACCCCACCTTACAATATCGCCAACTAACAGTAGCACATTCAATTCGATTAAAGAGAAAAACACCCTCTTGTGTGGACCATTGTAGTCCCACACACCCATATCTGCCCTGATGGCTACTTCATTCTCATACTCAGCCATCAATCCAAACTAACGACCTCCGGTCTTCATAACAATCATACTTGAAGATTAGCCTAAAGCCAAGAATGCCTCTTGCTTGGACGACCACCCACATTGTTGTCTATTCACAACCAACTAAGCACATTACAGTCAACCTTCCAATCCTATACTTTAGTCGCTCCATACCCATTAACAACTACTCACAGACCACACCTGATAATGATGCTCGGCCTCATTACCTCATAACCCAGCTACAAGTCTAATTTAACACTCTATGAACACTTCGATTCATAGTCCTCGATCACTTCTTTTATAGCTAGCGTCTCTTCGAAACGATGTACCACCACATTTCAGCACACTTCAGCTTAAGATATCTCGACTATCAACATTAATTGCCAACCACCTCATCAACCACACCGAGACAAGAATTTAAATTCCTACCACATGAATCAATACCCACTTTAGCTCCTTGAATTACTATTATGCACCAAGCGTCCACATACGAGCAAGCCACGATTAAGAATCAACCTCAAATGACCAAACTTCATATCCCAACAACCTCTCCTTCTTTTTACTCTCATCATCCTTCTTAAAGGAAAAAGTTAAACCCAACAGCCCCACGAGTTCATAGCATTAAGCATGTCGAGACACCCACATGCCTGCTTGCTCACTCACACGTGACCAAAATATGACTCGGATCTACCAATCCAAATTGATGCCATCACTAATTATAATTCTTGCAATAAACTCGCTTCTTCATTAGGATTACTAACGATCTCACACTTTTTTCTTTACCGAAGTTTCACAAAATCATGTTCCAACCATTCCTGAGTACGTTGATGATAAACTCATCATGCTCACAAACTCATAAACCCACGTTAAAACATAAGCAACGTGATACATGAAACTCGCCTTAGAAATGAGGGTAACTAACTCTAACCGCATTGCAACTTGGCAACAACCTCACATTCACTTACATTTAAAATCGAAGAACGAGTGTTCTACACGATTTCTCAGACCATACCATGTCCAACTCATCACTGATTGTCTAAATACCCGATCTCAACAATTTTGAGTCTCTTAGATCATTTGTCGATCCCTTCAATTCCCTCCATAATTTTCCTTCATTTCCCGAGTTAAACAATTCTATCTTTTCAAGATACCTTATCCCATACACCGACAACTATGAATCAAAGGGACTCATTAATTTTATTGCTTTCCTATGAAAGCTTCAAAAATCCAAACACACTCATCCATTCGATAACATTCGAATGATGTGATCACCCTACCATTGGGAACTTACCCAAGATTTAATAGTACTCACTTAGACAAAAATATATTCTTATTCATTTCTCAAGAATTCTATTTTGAATAATCACCAACACTCTCAACGGAAACTTCATTTTGAAGGTCCAAACAACTACTCTCTATGAATCCCATATAGCACACCAAAACTCACGATCAATCTTTGCAACTCTAGCCTTTATACACCCTACCACATGCATCAGTTGCCTCAACAATAGCGAGTAAGCACACTCCTACACTAACAAATTTAAATTCTACACTTTCAACCTCTTTTCTAAAATAAACTCTCATCTCATGATCCCCAACTGACATCACAGTCCCATAGAGTTCACTACTCTTCCACTTCCTCGATCACGGTTGTTAGCAACAATCCGAATTTCCACTCTTTCCGTTGGTACAACTCCAACACAAGAGTTTTCTCCTTCAAACATCACAGATACGAAACCCACTGATCAACAAGACCAACCTCTACATTTCTAGAATTATATGAACCACAAAATGACAACTAGATAGCTCGTAACAAGGTATATAAGCACCTTCATGTACCTGTAAATTCACAATGACATTGGCCGGATGTAATTTTGAACTCACCTTACACGTTAGTCCTTACCATCCTATTAGAAATATCCCTGTCAAGGTCTTTATCATATGGTCCCTAAATTCTCAGCCATGTTTCCTAACTCATAGTCCAAGAATAGGCACTCCTAGATTGCCTAATTCACTTAAACTAGGGCTCTGATACCACTTGTAACGACCCAATTTCCATAAAATGAAATCCAACAAAAATAGACAATTAAAATACCAATAAAGGTCTAATATATATTACAAACCAATGTTTTGCAGCGGAAACTATCCACAGCTGAGAATTTTTAAGCTAAGTAAGTCTCTATGCCATCCGATCTCCTCAACGACCGGCTCACATCCTACCCTTTCCCTTGGACGAACTCTCGACCAAGCCTTTACCTGAAAATGGTTTTAGTTTTTTTTGAAAAGCGAGGGTTAGACCACAAGGTCTAGTGAATTCCCAATTAAACAGCAGTTAACCAAAACATTTAAATCCGAAGAAATAAATTGTTAGAAAATTTGGAAGCAACAATTAAATACAGGACCATGAACATGGATAGTAGGAGAAACCCCAGTTAGTCATAAACTTGCCACATATGACTTAATAATCATTACCCGTAAACTTTCCACATGCGGGTATGTCGTATTACCTCAAACGCGTTCGAGGTGTACGAATTAAACTCTCAAGAGATTTGCAAGATTTCAAGGTACACACACTATGTCCAAATTATCTAGGCATGTCACGATGTCTAGGCCAGTTCAACAGTTAACGTTTATATAAATCGAAGGAATATAAAACATTTAGTATGCTTCCAATTAAAAACCATGTTCAGTTTCATAAATCAACTTTGCCAAAAAATGTAGTTTAAGTCAAAGGAACTCACCTGATGAGGCCTTACTTACTTTCGACCCCAAAACGACCAAAATTCCCAAACCGAACGTCTAATTTCACCAAGATAAAATAGGTGTTAACCTTGATTAAAATCCTCAAAAGTCTTCTATAATAAACTCCTAAAGAACCCCTAGAATGATGGTTCAAACATTGTCTTCGAATGGGAATTGATTCGGCCAAAATCTCACTTGGGCAGAAACTCCCGTGACTTCTCCTGTGGCTTGAAACCGCGGGGTAAGTTACGGGGTTTTCCTGACAAGCACAAAACTGACCTTTTTCTTACTCAGCTTCGAAAATTTACCCCAAAAACATGCTTCCAAGGTTTAAAACTCGATTTTTGACATCTAAAATCACCCAAACTCAATCCCAAAATTTGAGTGTTCATTTATAAACAATACAAATCATAAAACTCAATCCAAATCATAGATTAATCCATCAATTTAAACCAAGATCATCCCAAAAGATGAACAAATTTTGAAAGCTTTGAAGAACACTATAAATACTAACAATGGTGAGATTCTTGGTATGTTTCATTGATTGAAATCCAACAAAAATACTTGGAGAAACAAACTCAAACCATTGATTTCTATCTAACAACCAAAATGAAGAATCCCTAAATTTCAAATCAAATCAAAACTCCATTGATGGTGATTTTTAAACCAAGAAGAAAAAGAAGTTTATACCTTGAAGAATATGAAGATGATCCATCACTATTGTTCAACATCAAAATCACTCCAATCTTCAAGTATTTTCCATCTTTCCCCGTTCTCTTACAAAACTCACACACTACACCTTTGGTTGCTTTCTTGAAATGAGGTGAAAAGAGTGAGACCCCTCTCACTTAACCCTAAAAATTTTAGATTAGGGCCTTGGGCTTTTATAAAACCCAACTGAAATTAGCTTCAAGCCCAATTATTATTAATTCAAAGATTTGGGTTATTACATATTTACTCTGCCTTAAAACAAGTGTTCTGTAACTGAAATGATATATAGTTTTATGTATACATAATTATTGTATTTTTATTCTTATTTAATCTCTTTTTTCTATAATTTTTAAATATTTATGTATTAATTAAAGAATATTTAAGAATTTAATAATTTATTTTAAAAGCGAACACGTATTTTGGGACAAATATAAATAGAAATATGGACACACATATTTTGAGATGGGAGGAGTATTAATTTTGAGTTTGATTTGAGTTCAATATTTTTTATAGGTTAAAGTTTATATTAGAATGAAAGATCATATGAGAATAAAAGTTAAAAGTGAGAATCATAAATATGATCAGGATCTTTGATCATTTTTAATTTTATCTTCACCCCATAAATTGTGTTTATCATGAGAATCGATCCATATTATTGTTGATTTTCAATTAGAATTAATCCAAGGGTGAAGATCTCTTTTTACCATTCTCACTCTTCTCATATAACTTCATTCTCATCAAAACTCAACCCTTAAATTAGAAGTTGAATATCTCTTTGAATATTTGAATTTCAGTTCGATGTTCGTTTAACAAATTTGAGCATATTCGAGTGGCTCGATTTGGATTCGAAAAATTTGAACAAGCTTTCACACGAGTCGAATATAACATTATTTTTATAAATCTTGACCGGTTAGATAAAACAAGTTTTATTTCAAATTAAATCTCAAGAAATACTATAAACTCTAAGCTTAATTAACTTGTTAAAAGAAGAGACGCACTTGCATGAAATGGTATAGGGGAAAAGGCCCCACTCAAAGGTCGATTTTTATCTCGGTAAAAGGGAAAAAAAGTATCCTTACATGCTT
Source organism: Silybum marianum (assembly GCA_036898165.1). Classification (NCBI taxonomy): domain Eukaryota; kingdom Viridiplantae; phylum Streptophyta; class Magnoliopsida; order Asterales; family Asteraceae; genus Silybum; species Silybum marianum. The sequence continues at coordinate 13,619,908 of CM072536.1, read as the reverse complement.
AGTCAAGAACTTTTTGTTTTTGATTTCTGATTTACCAGTTAAAGAAAATTCAGATTAGATAACCTTGAATTTTTATCGAGCCCTTTCAATCGACATCAGTTTTTATCGAGTCCTTTTCTATCAACAACTTTTGTTCTTGGCTCCTTAGTGATCGGTAACTTGTGTTTATCAAGTCTTCTTTGATCGATAAAACTTCTTGTCGATCACTTTGAACCCGAAAAGAAAGTTTCATCGAGTCCCCTTCACCCGATTTTTTTTTCGAGTCACATACACCCGAGAAATCTTCTTATCGAGCCCATACCACTCGACAATTTTTTTTGTCGACCCTTCGTCACCCAAGAAAATTTTTTCTCGACCCTTCGTCACCGGAGAAAAATTCTTCTCGGCCCTTCATCACTCGAGAAAACCTTCTCTCTCATAAAAAATAAATAAATAAATAAAAATTACCAAAACTCACCTATCGAGATCAATTTATCAGGTAACAAGTTCTTTAATTTTTTTTATTATTCTTCAAGATGAGTTCTCAAAACCAATTTTCTGATCTCAATGCTGAAATTGAAAGACTTGAAGCAAGACACACGAAGAACATGAAAGTGATTGATGAACTCTTAAGAGAAAATGTTTATCTAAAGGATTTCAAACACACAAATAAAGAATTGAAAAACAAAAATGAGTTTTTGGAAGAACAACTCACCGAGCATACTAGAAATACATATCATGTATTTTATGAAGACGTTTGCAAAAAAAAGAAATCTTGAGTTGATAAAAATAAATTTTGATCTTAGAAACAAAATTTCTGGGCTAGAGAAAAGGAAAGATTTTGCAACGACTGGTGGAGAACCTGAAAAGTTTTTAGATTATGTAAAAACAGACTTTGAGAATAAAAGAAATATTTTTTCTGATGAGAAACGCAAGTTTGATATTGAGAGAAAAGCCTTTGAAAGCAAAATTAGAATTTGTGAACTGACCATTCAAAAACTTTCTACACAAGTGTCTGATTTCAAACAAGTTGTGATTTTAGAAAGAAAATCATCTGAAACGAAATGTCTAAAACTATCAAAGCAGCTTTCTGAACTTCAAAATCTTTTAAAAGCTGAAAGAAAAGTGTTTGAAACTGATAAGACGAATTTAATCAAGAAACGTGTTTTGATCATTGCTAAAAGCAAAAATTCGGAAAAAGTTTTTGAAAACGAAAGTAAAACTTTTGAAGAGAAAATCAGTAAACTTTCAAACAAATTATCTGTTTTAGAAACAACTCTTGTGAATAAACGGAAAATGAGATCCGAATCTCAAACAAAATTTGATGTGATTTTGGAAGAAAGAGATCATCTATTGTGCAAAATTAGAAAACTTGAAAGTTCTATAACTGCTTCAAGTTCAATTTTTCAGTTGAATTTTCTTTCTACAATAAATGTCTGTAAGAATAACTCGTCGGCAAGTGTCAAATCAAACAGTTATTCTAACAGCTCCAAATCATATAATTCTCCAACTTCCTGGACTCATAATTCTACTTTATCTCACAATGATTTTGTTACTAATTCCGGTAATTCTAAGAAGTTTAAAATGGTTTGGAGGAAGAAATCAACTACAGATGATAGTGTTGGAAACATGTCACATACATCTCCTGTAGTTGATACAAGATCATTTGTTTCCAAGACTAATTTGCTTTATTTAATCAAATCTATCAATCAGCTAATTAGTCTAAGTACCACAAAGATTTGTTGTTCTACATGTGGAACAAATGATTTTGTCAATCAAAATTTCAATCATAAATGGTATGGTACTTACAGTATCCCCACTTCCCCACTTATTGCATCGAAAGCTAACCTCCGAGGACCCAACAAAGCTTGAGTACCAAAATCTTTTTAATCTGTTTTGTAGGTATGTCATGTGTGTTCCAAATTCAGAATACTCACATCACATGACAATCTTTCAAAAGGTTATGCTACATTTAAGGGGAGTACCACATGTTTACCATTTATATAATTATATTAGCTTCATAGTATCTCAGCTATGGACCTGCTCTTAACCCGTTTTTTATGTACACTACGACTTCTGAATACATCAGTTCAGAACTCAGACTTCAATGTTTTAACTCTTTGTGTGTGATAGGATTTAGATGTTCCAATGGTCAATCTAGAGCCGGAAGGCCCTACCCATGAAACACATCCCTAGGTTAGATGTATTTTGAAAGGGTGTGATTGAGATAAAATTGAGTACATGTGCGTTAAAAAAATGTGCGAGTGTGACAAGACTTAAAAGAAAACATTTGGTCTTCACCAAACCTAAACAGTTATCCGGGTAGCTACAAAATCTATTCATTCTCGATTCTTTGGAGATGAATATTGAACTAGACATGGACCCAATGTCGATAACTCGTGTCACCCCACCCAACTACTCAAGTATCTCACGAAAGATATTTGTTTCATAAATCACGGAGAATGAGCATATCTGCTATCTTTTCTTCACTCGTAAGATTAAGATATTGAAAAAGGAAGACACACCTCCAGTCTCCGAACTTCATATTCTGTGCACAATCGAGTCTATTTTTGAGCCGATATATATATATATATACAAATTCTTTCTACACATTGCACGAGTCTTTGTGATTCACATTGCATATCTTTGTGTTTATGCCGGAACAGTTTGAGAAGTTAGTTTTATAACATACGTCTGTGATAACTGGAAGTCCTATCAGTGCCAACCCGCTGCCAATACTGAATATAGGCCACTTAATTAAATTTGTTTTTGATTAAGTGATAACAGTTGCTACATGTGCTTCTGTCTGTTAGCCCATTACCCGATATTCCATATTTACATTTGATCATATTCGCACTTATTGTCTTTGATTGTTCATAATGATTCGGATTCTCCTTATCATTCTGAGGGGAGAAAAGTTATATCAAAGACGTATACTATTATGAGGGGGAGAAACAAATTTTTTTCGATTCGGAAAGTGGTATCAGAGCAGACGATCAGAGTTTTTTTTTGATTTTCTGAAGTTTTTCACGAAACAGAAGGTAAATTATCGATTTCTGTTGTTTTGGATGTTTCTCGATTCATACTAAATATGTTTCACCCGATAAAAGGTCTTATCTGTTTTTTCTCGATTCTTACTTCTTTCGATTGACTGTTTCTAGATTACGTTCTACCCGATAAAAACTCTTATTTTTTTAAGATCTGTTTTTCTCGATTCATACTTCATTCGATTAAATTTTTGTCGATTCATAGTGAGTTATTCTTGATTTTAGTCAAAATTGTTTAATCTGTTTTAATTAAAGTTATTCTAGTTTATTTTAATTACTTTTGAAATTCTTTACATAAGAAAACTCAGGAACTAGTGACTCTTGCCAATTTTCTTACTAAAGAATTCTCTAGTAAAAATCATAAACTCTAGTAATTTTGATTTCATTTTCTTGACTGAACAAATAAGAAACTCGAGAACTTAGACATTCTTGTCCATAAAAAGACTTGTTCTTTTTAGTCAAGAACCCTATTGTTTTTTGTTTCTGGTTTATCGGTTAAGAAGAATTCGGATTAAGTATTCTTGATTTTTTATCAAGACCTTCCTAATCGACAAGATTTATTTATCGGGTCTTCTGGTATCGATATAATTTTCTTATCGATTCGTTTTTTTAAAAGGATTTTTTTGTCGAATCTTAATCGATCGAGAAAAACTTAGTTATCGAGTCCTTTGTGATTGATAACTTCTTTTTATCATTCAATTATTTTCTTTTAGAATTTTTATCGAGTCCCCTATACCCGACAATAATTTCTTATCGAGTCTCAAACAACCGACAAAACCTCTTGTCAACAAAGTCTAATCCGATAAAATATTTTGTCGACCCTTAGTCAATCGCGAAAACTTTCTGTTTCATAAAAACACCTCAGAAAATTACCAAAAACTCACTGATCGAGATCATCAAGTAAAGTACAATGACCACTCGTGAAGCAATGCCAATTGGTTCAGACACGAAACCGCCTATTCTGTTCCCCGGAGAATACTCTCAGTGGAAAGATGATTTTATTGAACGCCATGATTACGCCGATCAAATCATGCGTTCAATCAATGATGGCCCTCCTCCAGTTTTCTATCAAACTCTTCCAGCCAACCCAAATGCAAATCCTCCCCTCCTTTCTCGATAAGGAGTTAGCCTAAATCTGCCTATGATGACAACGAAAAGAGGATCATGAAAGGAGATCAACTTGCAAGACCATATCTCCTCATAAGCATCCCGAACGATATCCATATGAGTATCGACAGCCATAAAAGAAACGCCAAAGCTATGTGAGAAGAAATAGAGAAATTCATGCTTGGCACCAAAATCGGGACCCAACTCAAAATTACGAATTGCATCTCACAATATGAGGACTTCAAAGCCAAAGAAGGTGAGAAACTTACTGTCACTTACTCCCGGTTCGTACACTTAGTAAATAAACTAAGTAAGAATGAGATTCGCAAAAACAAAGATCGAGAACAACGTAAAATTTGTAAGTAACTTGCTGCCTGAATGGCGTCGATTTGCCAATCAAATTAAACATAGCAAATATCTTGCTGATCTCGATCTGCATGAAGTCTATGAAACCCTCCTTCAAGATGAAGAAAAAGTGCTCGAAGCTATGGAGGCCAACCAAAAGATCAAGAAGCCCACTGATCCCATAGCTCTAGTTGCAAAAGCTAGCTCTATCACTTCCCATAGCTCTCCTCAAGAGGTTATTTCCGAACTTGAAGAGGAAGACTTTGATTATGATCCGGACATTGCTCAATTCCAACAACAGTTGGTGCTCCTCACAAGAAATTTTCAACAAAAGTTTTCCCGTCGCTCTAACCCAAATCAACAACGGTATGCTTCGGATAACAAGAATTATGAGCGAAAGACTCTTTTCGAAGCAAAATCAAGAGAGCAACGTCCGCCAGCCAAACCGGAAGATAAATTCAAGAGTGAAAATAGTTTATGCTACAACTGCGGCAAGACCGGTCATTATGCCCGTGAATGCAAAAAGCCAGTCGTCAAAGATTCAAACTACTTCACCTACAAGTTGATGTTGGCTAAACAAAAGGAGGCCGGTAAAGTTCTGATGGCGGAAGATGAACAATGGCTCAACCAAGGCAATGATGATGATGATGAGGAAAACGATGTCCAAGCACACTTCAGTTTGATGGCTTATTCTGATGGCTTATTCTGATGATTCCCCTTCAAACGCTTCCGACTACACACCCGAGGTAAGCCATTCTGACTATGACGCTTTCGTTTCCCAAATGCATGATTGGATGCTTAAATTAAAAGAATTACAATCTAAGTTGAAAACCGAGAAACTCTTGGTTTCCAAATTAGAAGCACGCTTAGAAAATAAACATAAGCAATTGCTAATTTACCAAAAAAAACTTGCAACATCTCAAAGAATTGCACACAATCATCAAACAGAGAAAACTGCTTTTCAAGAAGAAAACATTCTTTTAAAACAACATATCTCGGATCTCACACTTCAACTTAACCAATCTAAAAGGGAGACCGAAGATGTTTCATCAAAATATGAATTTGTGAGTTTTCAAAGACAAGACCTTTTGGAAAACTCATAGATTTGAAACTAAAACTTTATAAAATTGGTCAAACGAAGCACACAATTCATTTAAACATTCCAAAAGAGTTAAGTTCAAAAGCTAGATTAGGATTTGATAATCCGAAACATTTAGAAAAGGCCATCTACAATACTCCGACTATCTATAAATTCGAATATCTGAACCTTGGTCCGGATTACGAAATTCCATTTATGAAGTCGGAGTCCAACGTCGAAGAAAGGGAAGATTGGAAAAGACAAAACAAGAATTTTCATCAAATTCCTTTCTGCTATCCTCAAATAGTAGAAAAGGAATCTTCAAAAGAAACTCTACCGAATGACTATTTTCCCTCGTATTCTAACGAAGAACATCAAAATAAAATTCCTGAATGTAAACCCTACATTCCCACTCTCTTTTTAGAAAAGAAAATTGTTCAACTTGAAAAAGTGTTGGAACTCGAACGTTCTTTGTCGGACAAGGAAAAAGAGGCATTAATCGCTAAAATTCAAACATTAGAAAACAAAGCTTTACAAACTCAAAACCCCGAAGTTGATACAGCTTCAAATATCTCTTCTTGTAAAGCCTTTGTCAGCTCATATTTGGATGACTATGATTTTTCATACTTCCCGATTGATCCTAACTACTGTCCTCCAAAACAAAAATGTTCTTTCTCACAAGAACAAATAAATAAGGAATTAGATGATCTTGAAAAATTCGATTCACTTGATGACAATCCCAGACATTCTCAACATAACTCAAAGGACAGTCCAACTGAATCAATTACCAGTTCTTTTCCTCCTAAAAGCCAGACTTCCCTTACTCCCGACCATATTGATGGTGAATTAGATGACCTTGAGCCAATATATTGTTCGGATGCAAATTCTAATCTTTCTTTACTCGAAGACAACGAATGTTAAAACAATTTAAATGCTGACTTTGACTTCAATCCTACACTTCCAACTCATACGGAGTTTTTGGACAAAGGAAAAAAGCCAATTGAATTAGTTTTGCTTCCGGAAAATCCAAACGAGTGTTCCACAAGTCAAACGCGTTACACTCCTGTTAACCAAACAAATCGAAATCATTTTTTTCCAAAAAGTACTAACAAGTGTCCAATTGATGTTTCAGATGTTCATACTTTAAAGACCAAACAAGTTTGGGTTGAAAAAGGCAAACGCACTTCAAAGTCGTCATCTCGTAATAAAGACAAATTTTCGTTTACAAATTCTACATATGTCAAAAGAACAAATCATCAATTTTTATTTCCGTATACTATTTATTCGTTTCGACATTTAATTAAATTTTCACGTAATCAAATTTGTTGCTCAAATTGCGGTGTGAATGACTTTGTGCGCTTAAATTCATTTGATTATGGTTGTGATTATTTTCCGAACATGCATAATTCTTATAATTTTCATCATAATTATTTTCCAAATCCGCCTGTTTATAAATGGGTTCCTAAAAAGACCATGACTTACGACCTTAAGTCTCACTTCAAGTGGGAACCCAAAGGTACAAAGTCAACTAACCCCGAAGGACCCATTTACAAATAGGTACCTAAATCTGCCTGATTTTGTGCAGATCGGTCATGTGTGGTACTTAGATTCTTGTTGCTCCAAACACATGACCGGACAAAAGGAGTTACTTGCTAATTACAAGGAGAAAAAGGGCGGATTCGTTAAATTTGGCAACAATCACTTAGCACCAATCCAAGGACATGGGGACATCATTCATAACAACCTCACCATTTCAAATGTTTCCTATGTCCAAGGCCTGAGCCACAATCTTCTAAGTATTGGCAAATTTTGTGACAAACAACTTGAAGTCAATTTTTGACCCGAAAGATGCTGTGTGCGAACCTTTGACGGAAAGGAGATATTGGCCGGCACACGCAAATCCAATCTCTACACCATCGATTTTTCCCAAGTGACCGCTCCTTCCAACGTTTGTCTAATCTCAAATGACTCTAATCCGAAGACCTGGTTATGGCACCGAAGACTTTCTCACTTAAACTTCAAGAACATCAATCGCCTCTCCATTAATGGATTAGTCACCGGCCTACCAACGATGAAGTTTGACAAACCACACTTATGCGACGCATGCGAGATGGGAAAGATGAAGAAGGTTTCTCACAAACCCAAGGTGGTTCATAGTACAACTCGACCCCTTCAACTCATACATATGGATTTGTGTGGCCCGATGCGGACTCAAAGTATTCATGGAAAGAAGTATGTTCTAGTTATGGTTGACGATTTTTCTCGCTTTACGTGGGTTAAATTTCTTCGCTCCAAGGATGAGACTCCCGAAACCATTATTACGTTCTTGAAAACCATTCAAGTCAAACTAGAACTTACCGCTCAAACCATCCGCACTGATAATGGAACCGAATTCAAAAATCGTTCCCTTGACGGTTATCTCGAATCAGTGGGAATTTCATACACATTTTCTGCGGCTCGCACTCCATAACAAAATGGTGTGGTCGAACGCCGGAATCGTACACTCGTTGAAGCGGCTCGCACTATGCTCACATTTTCCAAACTACCACTCTACCTCTGGGCAGAAGTAGTCAATACCGCCTGCTACACTCAAAATCGTTCCATCATCAACAAGCGCTTCAACAAGACACCATATCAGTTAGTCTACAATCGCATTCCTTCCATCGATCATCTCCGAACCTTTGGCGTTCGCTGCTTTATTCTCAATGAAAATGAAGATCGTGGAAAACTCAAGCCAAAGGCCGATGAAGCTTATTTTCTTGGCTACTCTCCAAATGTCTCAACGTATCGGGTCTACATGAAACATGCTCGTTGTATCACAGAAAGCGTCAATATTCAGTTTGATCCTAAAGCCGAAATGGCTCCTGAACAAGACAGTTCTGGACCCGCACTCACCGGTATTTTAGCTTCTGAACACATCCGTTCGGAACCTGCCCCAAACCCCGCTCATCCTTCTACATCCAAAACAACTTCTTCCAATCTTGATGATCTATTCGAGTACTTTTACTCGGATTATTTTGGTTCTCACACTGATATCCCTAAACATATCACCCTACCTATCTTGGAGGTTGCCGAGACTACCAACCTTTCTGGACCGCTAGTTACATCGGAAACCGTCTCATCTGCTGCAACTCCAAGCTCATCTCCATTCGCTCCTCCCGCTCAACCTGATGCTCAACCGAGTTCCAATCCGCTCCCTACTAAACCGACATCTTCTCCCCCATCATCAACCTCGTCCCCCAAGGATGTCTCTAGTTCCACAAGATCCTCTGCCGTGGCTCCAGCCGTGGAATCAATTCAAGATCTTCCACTCGGTACTTATGCAGATGATACCCCGGATCCTAATGCATTTCAACCGCTTCCACATTCCACCAAATGGGTCCGCTCTCATCCAGCCAATCAGATTATTGGAGATCCAACCAAACCAGTCACGACGCGTTCTGCCTCGACCAACGATTATTTGTTCTCTTCCTTTCTAAGCAAGATCGAACCCACATCCATTCGAGAAGCAATGAATGATCCTGATTGGATTGTGGCCATGCAAGACGAACTCAATAAATTTAAAAGCTTGAAAGTTTGGCGCCTCGTTCCTCGTCCATAAAACAAAACCATCATCGGTACGAAATGGATTTTCAAAAACAAACAAGATGAAGATGGGGTTGTCATACGCAACAAAGCCCGACTTGTAGCAAAAGGATACCACCAACAAGATGGGATTGATTATGACGAGACATTTGCGCCTGTGGCCCGTATTGAAGCAATTCGAATGTTCTTAGCATACGCGACACATAAGAATTTTGTGGTTTTTCAAATGGACGTCAAAACGGCCTTCTTGAATGGTGTTCTGCGTGAAGAAGTCTATGTATCCCAACCTGATGGGTTTGTCGATCCTTCAAAGCCAAATCATGTGTACATACTCGACAAGGCTCTCTGCGGCTTAAAACAAACCCCGTGCGCATGGTATGACAGCCTGTCTGCCTATTTGGTGAAAAATGGATACTCCAAAGGTAAAATTGATCCAACTCTTTTCATTAAAAAGGAAAACAGTGACATTATGCTTATTCAGGTCTATGTGGACGACATTATATTCGGTTCGACTAACCCACAACAATGCAAGGAGTTCTCCGAACTCATGATTGCAAATTTTAATATGAGCATGATGGGAATGATGAATTTTTTCCTCGGCCTTCAAATAAAACAATTTTCAACGGGAATATTCATCAACCAATCGAAATACATCTCGGATATGTTACGTAAATATAACATGACGTCATGTACACCGATTGGTACACCCATGTCTCCGGGTTCAAAACTACACGTTGATCCCTTGGGAAAAGCAGTGGATTCTAAAAATTACCGGGGAATGGTTGGTTCCTTAATGTATCTAACGGCTAGTCGACCGGACATAATGTTTGCCACATGTTTATGCGCTAGATATCAAGCATCTCCAAAAGAATCTCACCTTAGTGCTATCAAACGTATTTTTCGGTATTTAAAAGGTACTACTGATCTTGGCCTATGGTATCCCAAGGATACGGGTTTCGAGCTAACTGCCTTTTCAGATTCTGATCATGCCGGATGCATGCTTGATCGTAAAAGCACGTCGGGACACATTCAATTCTTAGGCGATAAACTGGTAAGTTGGTCCTCGAAAAAGCAAGCTTGCGTCTCCACTTCTACCACGGAAGCCGAATACATTGTTGCCGCAAGTTGCTGTTCTCAAGTCCTTTGGATGCGCACACATATGGATTCTGGTTTGATAACATTCCCATATACTGTGAATCCAAAAGCGCAATCGCCATCTCAAGCAATCCTGTCCAACACACGAAGACTAAACATATCGACGTTCGGTATCATTTCATAAAAGATCATGTCGATAAAGGTACGATTGAATTATACTTTGTCAATACAGAACTGCAGCTTGCCGACTTATTCACTAAGGCCTTGGATGAGAAACGCTTCCAGTTCCTAGTGTCCAAGTTGGGCATGCTGAATCTTAAAACCTGATTTTCTAACCAGACTTGTCAAAATACACCAAACGTCTATCCAAGTTTTTATGCAGATTCCCCTTGTCTTAACTGTGAATCTGCATCACTCTTGGTTTCTCGTTTGTTGGCTTTTGAATTTTGTTTAACAGTTCTGTATTTTCATTTTTTTTCTTTCTTTCTTTCTTTTTGGCTATTTTTTTTCTAACCATTTCAGATTTCGAGGGGGAGCGGCAAGGTACGTTTTTTACTATCTCACGATTGTAGGGGGAGCAAAGTATTCTTATTTCACGTTTCATTAGGGGGAGCACTAGTTTAACTTTAAATCAAATCAGACTTAGTTTTTAAAATCAAGTCAAAAGTTCTCGGCCCCTAATGGCCCGACAATAATATTTTTGTCGACTGAGTTTGGCCCGACGAAAATCCCGCTCGACATCTTGCTGATGTCATCAACTTTATCGGCCCAATGAAAGCTTGCCACGTGTCATCACCCGATGACCCACTATTTAAATATCGGGGCCCACTCTCATTCACTTACTTTTTAAACAAGTTTGATTTTCCCTCTTGCTCTCTAAAACCCTTCGAATTCTTGAGTTCCAGAAAGTGTTTTCACATATCTTCGAGTTTCACAAATCTGAAAACATCACCAGGTTCGCAATTTCTATACCTACAACTTTAATTCATTGCTTAGTCACTTTTAATCATTGCATGGTGGTGTTTTTGTCATATGAACTGTTTGGTTTTCCCAAAAACCCTGGGTTTCTGCTTTTATGATGATTTCTGTCAATTTTGGGGTTCTGTTTGTTCTTATTTGGCTTAGCTAATGTTTTAGATATGTTCACAACCATTAATCGCACCTAGGCATAGGATTTTCTTTAGGTTTTAGGCCGATTTTTTCATCTAATCACTTAGGTTTTTCACGAATTTTATTTTGGGTTTTTATCGACTCCTTAAAGACAAGACTTAGAGTTTTGTCGAGTCCTCAAGGTGGATAAGAACATCTTCACAAAAACTCTTAAGTGTTTTTATCGACCCTTAAGGACCCGACATAAATTCTTATCGAGTCTTATAGGATCGATAACCTTATCTTCAAAAATTCTAAGTGTTGTATATCAACCCTTAAGGACCCGACATAAATTCTTATCGAGTCTTATAGGATCGATAACCCGATCTTCAAAAATACTAAGTGTTTTTTATCGACCCTTAAAGACCCGACATAAATTTTTATCGAGTCTTATAGGTTCGATAAAGTTGTTCTTCAAATGCCCAAGTATTTTTCTAGACCCTTTAGGTCTCAACATAATTTTTTGTCGACATTCTAAGGATCGATAAAATTACTTCATCTTCTCTAAGTATTTTTTTTCTCTCGAGTATTTGAGACTCGATATTTGTGATTCTCGAGTCCACATGGCCCGACATGTTTATTGTCGATTCTCACAGGTTTGATCTTACAAAATTTCACCAAGTCTTTATGTCGACCCAACTTGACTCGATATTCTTTTTTCATCGATCCTATAGCACTCGATAAAACTGTTTATCGACACCTCTGGGCTCGATATTCAGGTTTATCGACTCCTTAGGACTCGACATTCAGACTTGGATATTTTTTTAACCTGATTTCATCTATAGCACTGACTTTTCCTATGGTTTGCTAACTGTTTTTCTTTCAGTTCTAATTGCGGCCATCAATGATCCGAATCTTTCCGACGATGAACACCCCATGCCTTCTGAACGATCAACCGAACCCAGTACTAACGCGGTCAACCGGGACGAAATCTTGATGCCTAAAGAAAAACTTTGAAAAATCAAACCAAACAACCACCGTCTCGATTTTGGCATCACAATCGAACACCAAGTCATTCTCGATATCCTTCAACGCCACCCCCTTCGATATGCCTTTTCCTTGGATCATCGGGTACCCCTGTTCTATCTCCAGCAATTCTGGTATACTTTAACATACCATCTGGATGACGGTGACCACCACTTCACTGCCAAAATCGACGACTTTGTCACCCGCTTAACACCTTCACGGATTCATCGAATCCTCCGCCTGCCTGTCGCCACCGACGAACGCCCATATGATGCCTTTGCAACCGAAGAACAACTCTGTGCAGATATCCGAGCCCTTGGATATAATTCACCCGAACCCCTCACAAGCCCCAACCAGTTCAAAAGAATGTACCTACCTCACATCTGGTTTTCACGGTTCACCATAGTCAATCGATGTCTAACTAGCAAACACACCGGCATGGACAAGGCCAGTACTGCGGCCTTACGCATATTTCACGGTATTGCTTTCAACCGCCACTATGATTATGCAATGCTTATCTAGACGGACTTCGTGGAGCTCGTTGAAGACAAATCCAATTATCGCGATCGTGCCTTCGTACCCTTTCAACGGTTCCTTCAGTTATTTATTCATGCCATGCTCTCTTCCAAACCCGATATACCTAGACGAACCGGATCACTGTTGGGACCAACCAACTCGCTTAAGTTCCTCAAGCTTAATGACCGCGAGTTTGACTTCATCATGCCAATCCCTGAAGCACTACTCGCATATGCTGATCAGAATGCACCGAGTGTGATAGCTTATAGGGAGAGACACGACTTAATGGCCCAACCACCTCCGGTTGAGCCTGCCCAAGAGCCAATCCACGAGGAACATAGTGTTCAAGGAGAGGGTCCTAGGGTAGACGAGCAGGTTCAGGATCATGGGGATCCTGAACAGGGTGATGAGCGAATTGTAAGGGGACATGATGAGGGTGGTGCACCTGATCAGCCAATCCCAACAACTGCTGCCCCATCCATCCCAATACCACCACCCACTATCTCAAGAGCTGCTTCCACTTCTCGATCTACTCCACGATTCAAGATGCTCGTTAGCCGTAACCGTGTTCGCCCACGACCTTCATCGTCTGATGAAGATGAATCCGATACTCAACCACTTTCCCGCCGTCCAAGAACCGCATCCATTGAAGAACAAGCTCTTCACAGAATTGGCCAACAACCACCTCTAGCAGATTCCTCATTAGACTATGACGAACAAACTGCTGCAACAAATGATGAAACTGATGAGCCGAATGAAACCTTCGACTTTGAAGCAGATCAGTTCTCTGGATCGATGTCCGACATCTTCACAGAGCCTTATACTGGAGAGATAAGGAGAGAGGAGGGAGAGTTAGTTGAAAAAGAAAGCATGAGCGTGAGCGATGGGACGAGAAAAACTATAGTGAGCGCGAGACCAGACTCCCCCATCCAGGTAACCGCGTCTACTAGCCCTAGTCATTCGTTGGGTATGTCTAGCGGACAAGACGCTGTGGACCTAGCAGCGCACATGCACGCCCCTCCTAGCCACTCTGAAGGCTTCCAACAGCCGACAGTTTCACATATACTTGTGAGTCTAGCTCCTTATCTAGCTCCCCTCCATTCGGGAGGCACAACTATTGAAACAAGAGGCAGTAGCTCACCTGCTTCGACTTCGGTTGTATGCACTTCGAGTCTAGAGCCGAATAGGGAACACGTGTCTACACACACTGAGAGCCTTCGTGCCCAGTCGGAACTCCCATAGTGATGTCCATTCTAGACATTCCACGAGGATTGGGAGGAAATTCTACCAGTGCTACATCCATGCCAACACTGAACGTAGGTCATACAGTTTATTCAACTGTCATGTCAACGGGTAATCTAAGTGATCCCAGTGTTTCCCTAACAGGTACCTCGACTCCTTCTTTCACTATTCCCCTTGCGGCTCAAGAACTTATCGACGCTCAATTACAACGAGCCAGAGCGACTTTGAACAAACATGCTGCTCTTATGACTGCTGAGAGAGAAGCTTTTGTTCGAGAGATACGTGTCGCTGCTCTCTCCAGTCAGCTAGATCCGAATCAGGCTAGTTCCTCCAGTCCCAGTAGTAGTCGCACTCCACCACCGCAACCACAACATCCTGATCCGACCCCGGACCCCCGAAATCGGCCTCCCTCACCATATCGATATGAGTATAACAATGATGAGCTCATGTCGATGTTATACGCTAACCTACTTGCCGAAGCCACTGCTTGGGGTCAACCGGAAGATTCTTTAATGGGTCTACTGAGGGGAAATCTGGAAATCCCCACCGTCACCAAACATGAATTTGAACTGTTCAAAGCTGATATGGAACAACAGTTAAGTGATTTGCACACGTCTCAACAAACATCATAATGAGATGCTGGGTGCCATCACCGCTCTACACACCGAAATTCAAGAATCTTGTCGACCGGCTGTTTCCATTTCTCGACCTCGACCTGATCAGGACGATCCGAGCTCTGCTCCAAATCGCCCTGAGGGGGAGACACGCCGAGTGTCAAGAACTCAGTCTCAACCATCTGCTCCAACTCCTACAGGTCCATCTGCGCCATCAACCCGCCGAAGACAGCGTCCTAATCTGACTCAAGAAGCAAAAATGCCTACGGTTGAAAAGCCTGCGGTAGATATTAACTTTGAGAGCACATCTCAAGCTTCCGAACCGGAATCAAATGAAGAGATAGCTAATGTTGAACCGGAAACCAATGAAGCGACAGTTGATGTTCAAAATCTGAGGAACTCCATGAAGCACTGGTTTAAAGACCCATATGAACCGGTTCTCCAAGAGAAAAATTATGTGAACTTGAAGCACGCAATAAAGAATTACACTTCAAGAGATCAAAATGAACCAAGACTGTTACCTCATCAAATTCGGTGGCAAAGGTTGCTAACTGAGCGCAAGTCTAAATGGGTAAATCAACAAATCCGGGTGCCGTATCTTGAAGAAACTATGGAACGGATATTCAGAAAGAACAAGAAACCTGAAGACCTGGTGCACATCCACTTAGTAATGGAGATGGATCCAGCTCAAGTTAAGGAATATGTTCACATCCTGAAAATGAGAGCTCTAAAGCCATCCGATGTAATCTCATGACACCGGATTATTGGGAATATGCATATTGGTTTTGATAGAGCCTTTCAAGTCGAGTATCCAACCTTCAAAGTTCGAAGAGAAGATGGTAAAATTTACAATTTTTCTGAAGCTGATTTTTCTAACCTTGACATCTTAGACTTTGAAACGTTGTATCACGACCTGAGAGACAAGAACCAAAGAAACGAGGATGAACAAAGAGCATTAAGAGCGGTGGTGCGTCGCATACAAAAGGAACTCAGATACAGTTACCTTCATGATTTGCAACGTGGAATTGAAAGTGAACAAAAGAAGATTCATATTGGCAAGCCTAATCAAACAATTCCTGAGTTGGATAAATATGATGTTACGACAGTTTTGTCATATCCAACACATAGAGTTGTATGGATGCATATGAAGGGCGAAAATAGGTTTCTGAGATTTGATGAAGTTGCTGCCTATTCAGATGGAACTCTATGGGGGAATCGAAACATATTAGTTTCGGAGATTGCTACCGACAAGAAGAATACGACAAGGATGAGCTCAAGCAGAAGAAGTTCTCTCTTGGAAGCTATCAGATTAATTGACGAAAGGATACTATTTCATCAGACTTTGAGAAGATTTGAAGGAATGTTCGAGATGAAGAAGTAAAGACTTATTTTGCCACAAAAGGGGAGATTGTTAGGTCTATTATTTTATTGTGTCAAAATAAGGAAAGGATATGCTTTAATTGTAAAAGTAAGTTTATAATTCCTTAAACTCTTTCCTTCCTTAATTAGATTAGACCTTTCAATACAAATAGGAGTCTAGGGTTATCATGTGGTAGGAAGTCGATTACTAGAGAGCTGCATACAGGCAAATCATATTGTAATCATACGAAGTAAGATATATGACTACGGAAATTCGCTAATTACTTTGTTCTTATCGCTTTACTCGTTCATAATCATTGTGCTTGCATAATCTGGGATCTACAAATTATTTACAAATAAACGTTAAACCTTATTTGAGTTATGGGCTGACTGTGATACCGGTCCATAGAAATAGGTTGATAGGCAAAATCAATAAGGGTTGATTTATTCTTAGATTTGACTATCAGTAAAACATAGAAAAGAAACCTTTTCTTTTATGTGAAACAGATATAGATCTAGGGTTCTTGGGCTAGCATCCGGTGGGAGATCTAAGCGTGCTCGTGTGTGGATACTGATAGAGGAATCCTGCTTTGGATTATTGGTGCTCCGTCAAGTCTCCGTCTGATCTGAAAGGTACAAATTCTAAACACCCTATGGTGTGGTTTTTAATTAAATGTTTCATTCGATCCGGCTATGGGTTTTAGATTTAGAAAAGCTTTCTAAATTATTCTAACCAAAATTTATTATTTTCCGCTGCGCTTTTGAGGTTACAAACTGTATTAAAATCCAACAGTGGTATCAGAGCCTCTTTAAACATTTAATTAAAATAAGAACAATGAATTATATGGCAAATATTAAAATTAAAATTAAAATACATAATTGTAATTATGTATTTATTTTATTCACTTTTGACCCTGTGTATAAGAGGACGCTGACGAATCAAAAGGGTTTTGAAAACCCTAATAGCATGTTGTATCTCCAAGACCAGCCGCAAGCGGCCTTCTGCCTGGTTTTGTCATCACCAGCGACGCCGGAAATACACGGTCCCTCACCGCCGGCCATCATCGCCTCTCTGTGTCTTAACCGTTGATTCATCCTCTCATTGTCGTCGATCTACGGCTGTTGCCGTTCGTCCATGTCGTTGTGTTGGCTCACGACACCACATTAGGGGCAAATCCATATATTATTATTTGTGGTTGTTTATTTTGTGTTTGCATTTATTTATTGCTTTTATTATTGTTATAATGATTGCAAACGTTTCTAAAATGAAACGCAAAATAAAGTTTTAAAATCGGTAATAAAATATGATATTTTAAGATTGACGTGTTTGTCAAAATCAAACCGATTTTTGTGTAATCTTTTAAAATAAGTATTTAAGATAAAATTAAGTGTTTTAAAAGATAGAAATGTTTTCTAAAATCAAACCTTTATAAACGTAGACTAAACGCCGCCCATTTAAAGTACTTGTTGGAGCTTACGGAATCCGATATGTTCAGCGCATTACATATCATGCCGGATGACGACAGTGTAAGACAAGGCACCAGAATAACGAGATTTAAGTTAACAGAGTATTGACCAATTACTTAAATAGTCATAGTTTTGGGCGACTGATCCCAATAAAACCCAAGTCAGTGATAAAGGTGGGATCACGATAGTTTAGTATGGTTAGTTTACTTGAAAATTTTCATAGACAGCGAATTGACCATTTATGAATATTTTCAAGGCGTTGAAGTGAGATTAAACGTGCCTATTTTGATATATGATATATTGAATAGAATCCCACGATCTCCTAAGAGTTACGTTGAACGTAATTGGATGATGCCTACCTAAATAACCAATTTCCATAAACAGCGCATTAACCATTTGTGGAGATTGGTGAAATATGGATCTTAGCTCAAATTAAAGTATTTTGAAAGGTTAATTATTTAATTTGAGATTTTAAAGTTACTAAAATTGAATTTAATTTTGTAGATGACTGCTAATTTTTCCAACTTATCCCAATTTACGATGCGATCGATCTTCAATATAGAAAAATTGAACGGGACGAACTTTATCGAATGGTTTCGTTTCCTAAGGCTTAATCTTAGGCATGAAAAGAAGTTCTACGTTCTAGAGAAAACCCCTCCAAACACTCCTGCTAAAACTGCTTTAGTTGAAGTATGGGATGCTTATGATAAGTATATCAATGACTCACTAGAAGTTCGTTTTTTCATGTTAGGGCCTATGACTCACGAGTTATCGTGGGATCATGAACACATGACTGCATGGGATATGATATCTTCACTAAAGTCAATGTTTAAGTTACACATTAGGCAGGAAAGGTTTGATATAGTCAGGGTAATGCTTGCCTGTAAAATGACCGAGGGCTCGTCTGCCAGCACCCACATTTTGAAAATGAAAGGGTATATTGACCGACTAGCCTGTATTGGCTTCCCAATGAAAAGAGAATTTGCAACCGATTTGGTTTTCAATTCTCTACCTAAATCATATGGTAAGTTCTTTATGAACTACAATATGAAAGGTTTGGATAAAAGTCTCACAGAGCTTTACAGCTTACTTAAAATTGTTGAGAAGAAAATAAAATCCAAGTTGGATTTAACCAAATCAAAACAGGTTCTGATGATCAAACCTAAAGGTGGGATAGTCAAGATTAGGAGGGTTGTTGCCAAAGGAAAGGAAAAGGTTGGAAGTTCCTACACAGATAAGGGCAAAGGAAAGATTCCTGAGAATCCAGTTTGGTACAACTGTTATCACGATGGGCACCGAGAGAAATCTTGTCCAGCTCGATTGGCAGAGATTAAGAAGCAGAAGGCTGACAAAGCCGAAGTTTCAGGTATGTTTACCATTAATTTGTTCACTTTTGATCCTGTTTAATGAGTATATGATGATGGGTACGATATTCATATTCATACTATTTTTCAGGGAGTAAGAAGTGAAAAGAAGATGAAACCAGACCAAATGGAGCTAAGCTAGCTGATGTTGCTCAAGAGACATATGATATGGAACTTTCATATGGTCTTACAATAACGCTTAGCAAGTGTTTTTATATACCTAGAATTGCTAGGAATATTGTTTCATTTTTCTCAATTACAACCCACTGAATTTATGATTATTTAAGTATTAATAAAATTTCAGTTTACCTTAACAATGTTTTGTATTTTGTGGCCAAAACCACTTAATGGTATTTATGAAATGAGTAGTTGTAATTACAAATCAAATGCATTAAGCTAGACTTAAAGCAGACCTACTTGTGACATAAACAAGAAATGCATAGCCAAACTCCAGGCGGACGGAGTGTTGGAATCATGTGATGATTCATATCATATATATATATATATGTTTTATTTAAAGACGACAAAATATTTTAAAAGAGCTGAGAACTGTTAGTAGTAAATCGTACTGATGTATGTAGGCCTTTCAGTTCAGTCACAAGGAATGGTCATCGCTACTTCATCACGTGTACTGATGACTTCAATAAATATGGGTATGTTTACCTAATGCGAAATAAGTCTGAAAAACTTTAGATATTCAAAGAGTTTCAAAATGAAGTAGCAAATCAACTTGGCAAAAGCACTTTGGTTGAACCGAGGTTGCAAGTCAAGAGTTTATTGATCATCTAAGAACTTATGGGATAGTATCCCAACTAAAACTCCTCCAAGAACACCACAATAGTGTGTCTAAAAGGAGAAACAAAACCTTATTGTACATGGTTCGCTCTATGATAAATAATATAACTCTGCCTAAGAGTTTCTAAGGTTATGACCTAGAAACAATTGCCTAAATATTGCATAATGCACCAACCTAAAGACCTGTCAAACTCCATTTGAAATTATAGATTGGGAAGATCCCAAAATAATATTATAAGGGGTTGTGATGCTTATGTTAAGCAGAAAGCTTTTGAGAAGCAAGGTTCAAGGTCTCAAAAGTGCATCTTTGTAGAATATCCAAAAGAGATAATTGGATATTATTTATACAGACCCATCGAGAACAAAGTATTTGTTGCGAAGTAGTGGATTTTTAGACAGATTGCCCATCTTTTCTTTTATCTCGGAAAAATAAAATGATTTTCTAAACAAAAACCACTATGGGGTGAAAGTAGAAAGAATTCTATAAACCACAAGATGAGACTACGGTTGAATTGAACATCAACAAGATGTTGAATAACGAGATACAAACAATCCGAAGAGCGGGTAGAAACCATCAGGATTCTTCTGGATGTTAAAACCACGTTCCTTAAATAGAAGTTTAGGCGAGGACGAGAACATGGTTTTAAGTATCTAAAATATTTTGAAAAAGGTATGCAAGTTGCATAAATCTATTTATAGAGTAATGAAAATATCTCGTACTTGAAATCTTATGTACCGCAAGAAGGTCAGTGGGAGCATAATAGTATTTTTCTTAAAAAAAATATACATCATTGGCATAAAGATCTATCGAAATAGATCTAAACGCTTAATTGGATTAAGCCAAAGTACATACATTGGCAAGATCTTGAAACACTTCAAGATGAAGGGTTCCAAAAGAGGACATGGACTGTATGAAGGGTGTTCCCTACATATCGGCCATCGTGTAAGCCATGTTATGTATTAGACTGAACGTCTCGTATGCCACAAGCATGGAGAGCACACCCAAGTGATGCTCACTGGGTAGTAGTAAAGAATATCCTAAAGTATCTGAAAAGACCTAAGAATATGTTCTTACTACTGAAGGGCGGTTAGGAAAGAGATCCGTGTATCCGAGGATATGTAGATGCTAGTTTCCAAACCGCTTGTAACGACGTTAATCGTAGTAAGGGATAAACATTTTAAAACCATAAAACTGTGAAGTTTTTGAAAAAAGTTGATCTGATCTATTATTTTAGTAAAATTTGTTTGAACAATAAAACAGTTATGTTTTTATATGTTTTGGCATATTGGATATTAGTATTTACATTAAACATCTTTGTGTTCAAATTATTAGCATGTTTAAATATCCTTAGATAAAATGATGATCATATTATCTAAAATGTCCTTCATCAGTTATTGCCAGGGGACTGGTAATAAATAAAGATCATTGTGAAGTCTGGTCATAGTCCAAATTGGAAGTGCACTGGGTGCAACCAGAGTCACATACGCTTGTCCGGGAGGGGGGGGGGCAAGTGTTCGACAAGACCCACAATCAGGATCACCTCATAGAACGATGTCATAAGGTGAGTCCTGAAATGGTGGACACCCCTATCCTCATACCTAAGATGTACATTGGTACCTAATATGTAAGGAGTGTTGTACTTTGATATAGTCTAACGTTGCCCTTAACCGGGTAATCATAAGGGTTATGTTGGGTATGTCACGAATTGTGTCTAAGTCATGTACATGTAATATGGGATTTGCTCCTCTCAAGTTGGGAGAGATAATTTTGGGCCCCTCGATAACATGGTTTGATTCACATGGCCATAGACAAGTGGATTAGTTGACCTAATAGCACATGTCTGATTCAAATATGTTGGGATCGAGAAACACAATCTTTGAACAATAAAGGGTGAGACAGATCTATGCCTTTAGTTCAAAACAAAATATCGTGAAGCAAAAGGATAGGAATGATACTACCATATGATTGATTGAATCAATCAGATTGCTCGAAGGAAAAGCACATTTACATAGCCTTGGGGGCGGTGACGTGTTGCTAGACGCTTACCACCGTCTGTGTTATTGTGTATCGTGTGCAAGTGGGAGAATGTAAGTTATTATATGCCCACGACACGTGTCACGCAGCGATACTGCTGTGGAGTATGTAAACCTATAGGGTCGCACGTAAAGAATACGTTTACTTCCATTTGAAAGTAACCCGAAAGTCATGTTTGACAGTTAAATAATTAATCATGAAGAATAATTATGAAATATGTGTTGAAATGTAATTATGATAATTACGGATATTATCTGTAAATATTTATGATTATTTAAAGTTTTAGATAATCATATATTTATTTAATGTTTTATATAATAATATATAATTATTTATGTTTTAGATAATTATATAATTATTTACAGATAAACGTTAAACCTTATTTGAGTTATGAGTTGACTATGATACCGGTCCATATAAATAGGTTGATAGGCAAAATCAATAAGGGTTGATTTATTCTTAGATTTGGCTATCAGTAAAACACAAAAAAAACCCTTTTCTTTTCTGTGAAACACATATAGATCTAGGGTTCTTGGGATAGCATCCGGTTGGAGATCTAAGTGTGTTCGTGTGTGGATACTGATAGAGGAATCCTGCTTTGGATTCTTGGTGCTCCGTCAAGTCTCCGTCTGATCTGAAAGGTATGAATTCTAAACACTCTATGGTATGGTTTTTTAATTAAATTTTCATTGGATCCGGCTATGGGTTTTAGATTTAGAAAAACTTTCTAAATTATTGTAACCAAAATTTATTATTTTCCGCTGCGCTTTTGAGGTTACAAACTGTATTAAAACTCAACAAGTTCTTACAAGCAAACTACAATAATAATAATAATTGGTTGATGGTTTATTAAATATATCTCAATTTAGTTTAAAGATAATCAGTTCACCTAATGACTAATGCTAAGTTTATATATACTTAAAATAATTCATCTAGAATAAATTTATATAAATTAAATAAGAGTATAGTTTGCTATTCGGTTCATCGATATGATAAAAATTCGAAACCGAAACTTACCTTATACGGTTAACCGAATTGTTAAATCCACAAACTAAATAACCTGAAACCGTTATGGTTCGGACTTTCAATCACCTAATTTTTTTTGGAGCGACCACGATTAAAAGCTCAAATTGTAAATACCCCTAATTGTAACTATGTTTGAGCGACATGTCGTGTGCTTTGCCGTTTGTTATTTTGAAGTGTCTTCATTGCTTGGTTTTCCTAAATTTCCTTTCCTTTCCTTTCACTTTTAATCTTATTCTTTTTTAAATTACAAAGTTTGACTCTTCCCAAAAAAGAAATAATTATTGTCGTGATTTAAAACATCTAATAATTATTTTTTAAGATCCCTTTTTACGTTTCTCACTATAACTTCCTTTCTTACTGGAACCTTATCCTTCATGCCGTTATGCATAAATAGTTGTGTCAAATGCCCAAAAATACACTAACCAAATTGTTTGAAAAAGTTTGTGTAAAATGCTGAAAAATAACCATATATATTAATTAATTCACATATTGTTTTACATCAACATTCACTTTCCTGGGGCAAAATTTGTAGCGTACGACCATGCATTGTTGGCAACCGGGTCAGCCAGGTGGTCAGCCAGGTTTTCCAATGGTCCCTTTCCGGTCACAATGGCTTGAACAAAGAACCCAAACATAGAGAACATGGCTAGTCTTCCATTCTTGATCTCTTTCACTTTCAACTCGGCAAAAGCCTCTGGGTCATCTGCAAGCCCCAATGGGTCGAAGCTACCACCAGGGTAAAGTGGGTCAACGATCTCCCCCAAGGGTCCACCCGCTACTCTGTAACCTTCAACCGCACCCATCAAGATCACTTGGGTGGCCCAGATGGCCAAGATACTTTGCGCATGGACCAAACTTGGGTTTCCCAAGTAATCAAGACCACCTTCGCTGAAGATCTGTGCTCCCGCCTTGAACCATACAGCTTCACCGAACTTGACACCGTTACGGGCCAAGAGCTCCGGGAAGACACACCCTAGAGCTCCAAGCATGGCCCACCGACAGTGGATGACCTCGAGCTCACGGTTCTTTGCAAATGTTTCTGGATCGGCAGAAAGTCCGGCAGTGTCCCACCCATAGTCACCTGGGAATTCACCGGTAAGGTATGATGGTGCCTCACCGGAGAATGGGCCTAGGTATTTGACACGGTCAGGACCGTACCATGGGCTTCCTGATGGTGCAACCTTTTTGGCTGCGGTTTTCCTCATTGAAACCCGTCCAGTCCCAAAAATCTCGGAACCGGATGGAGCTGATTTCACCATCTGTCCGGCGAAAGGAGAAGAGAGAGCCAGGGAGGAAGCAGCAGCCATTGTTAGAAGAAAAGATTAATTATTTTGATCTAATTAGAGTTTGTGAAGATACATGAAATGTTGAGACTTCATTTATAAGGTGGAAAGGGTGAGCGTTTGTTATCTTTTGATATCTATATCTCCATTCTAATTGGTCAACACATATCTTACTTTTCCTAAATAAATATATATTTTTTTAACGATTTGTTTTTGACACAATGTAATTTGTTTTGTAATTGTTTTTATTTTAGATAGTTTATTTAAAAAGTTCTATTTTGCTGTTTAGATAAAAAAGATTAATATTCTTTTTCACCGTTTTTAAAAAGTTACGCTTTGATAGTAATGGCTGGATCTACTACGCAAGTAGCATACTCGGATCAAGCAGCATCTCTTTTGGTTCAAAGCGAGTCCAGGAATATCTGACAGGTTGGGCGGACGGTCTCTCAAGCGATTCTTCCATAAAATTATTGTATCTTTTCTTATTACATAAAAAATATAATTATCTATACCATATTATAAAGCATTTGGCCAAAAACTCTTAAAAACATATTATTATGCAATAGGTACAATTGATTAAAACATAATTACTTAAAATGCAAGAATACAAGTTATACATGCATTGGTACAATTTATTAAAACTTCATGTTTGAATTCGTGTAACTAACTATATAGATAAACATTTAATTTTGAATATAAAAAATGTAACATATAATAAGGATAATCATTCCACTCAAAATGCTTAATTTGTTATATTTATAAAAAAATTATATTATTAAACCAAAATATATTCTTTCATTATTAAACCTAATTTATAATTTAAAAAACGGAATTAAAAAAGGTATACAAATAAAATCGTATTATAACATTGGTAGAGACAAAAAAATAAAATAAAACATTAAAATTAAGATGGATCTCGCTGCATCGCGCGAGTACCCTTCTAGTTTTATCAAATAAAAATTTGAAAAAAAAGGAAAAAAATATATTTATTTAAATTTAATCTAGACTTTTGTTATCAATCACATGTATATGTTTCAGAGGTGTAATTGGTAAGATGCAAAGTTTTTCCGTAATACTATGAATCAATTATTTATTATTCGTACATACAATTTTATATTGTATATTGATCTTGTATTTTTGGTACTAACTTAATTATCAACTATTTTTTTAGTCGATGTCTATTGATAATGGTTTTATATGGACTTCAAGTTATAACTTACATATAACAAAACTCGTCATTTTTTCAAAATTTAAGTGACATTTTGAGTTTTTATGATGTAACTCACTTTATGTTTAAGTTTTTTGATTAAAAAGAATTGCAATCATTCGATATGTCAAAATAAAATATAAGAAGTTACAATATTTAATACATAGAAATAGAAAAACTAATATGACTTAGATATCATGTACCAACTAAATTATATATTTTATATAATACCATAAATTGATTATAATTGATACCAGCAAATTTTATGCCAATTAATTCATTTGATACTATTAATACAAATATTAATCAGTTTACTTTGATACAAAATTATCACCATGGATATATTGTATATATATTCTTAATTTTCAAATGAATTTCTGCTAAATATAATAATGTTTTTATCTGATTTTGGATTGCTAATTCCACGTGGCAGCTCTATGCTCCATAAGTCTTGCATATTTGGATATTCCCCCACACATTTGATAACAGCCATGCAAATATCATTTGCTTTGGACCACAATTCTTTTCTGTACGTTGTGTTCGTTCACATGCAAGGGAGCTCGGTTTAAAAAATAATATCATGAAAGCAGGGCCGAATTCATGAGGGAGAGCACAAAAATATAAATAACAATGACCTCGTCGAGTTTTTATTTTCTGAAACTTATCTATGATATCTTCATTATCAATCTTGCCAAAAAACGTCCTTTTCATTATCAACCTTTGGAGGTAAATATGATTGGATTCTGATTTTAACGACATGTGGTTAGGGTAAAAATAAGATTTTAGGAGGTATATATGATATTACAATTAATTGGTTAGTGTTTTGGTGGGTTTTAGACTTTTAGGAGGCCCAAATAAAAATTAAGATTAGATGGATCTAAAGTAAGAAGGTCCAATAATAAATTAAAAAGTATTTTATGTAAAAGATGATTCAAACCCAAGACCACCTCCCTATGTATAAGGAGCACTAACCAACTGACCCAATGAACTATTTGTGTATTGAATATTTCAATTAAATAATATTATTCAATAATTTATTAAATTATATTTATATCAATAATTTTTTTAAATTTCAGGGGGTGCCCAGGGCACTTCTAGCTCTGCCCCTGCATGACAGTTGATTAAAGCATTTATCTGATAAATGTTTATTCGATAAATTTTTTATCGGATAAATATTGTAATGGTTGAAAATTTTATCTGGTAGTAAGGCGGTCTTGAGTTTTCGAATGCTCGTGGTGCAAAGTCAAAAAGTGTCTCATAAACAAAATAAATATATGAAGAGGTTTGGAACCTAGCAGTCGCAGATCTAGAAATTTAAGTGACTGAGGTCACTTAGAATCGTCGAAAATTTTCCGAAACCAAATAGTCCATCAGACCAAAATGCAGGGACGGACCCATAATTTTTTTGATACAGTGACACTATACAATATAGACAAAAACTAATTATAAAAAATACTATTTCTATAGACGTGTCTTTCCGTTTTTACCGGCGGTCAATATATTTTGATGTGTTTTTAACCTAATTCTACCGTTTTGGGAGATTTTTAAAGTTTTTTTTTATCGATTTTGAGATATTTTTTCGGTTTTTTTGTTGATTTCAAGAGTTTTTATTCGCTTTTAGTATTTGATATTGATGGTCTTTAATAACTAAAAGCAAATCAAAAAACTTTCGGGAAAATTAATAGTGTTTATTAAATGTTATTTAAGTATAAAATTAATAGACTATTTAGTAATTAATTAAATGTTATATAGAGTTCTACCCAAAAAATTTAATTATTTGCATCAAGGTGGAATCGAACCTAAGACCATCTCTATAAGAAGCCACTATGGCAACTATCTTATTTGTTCATAAGTTTAATTTTAAATTATTTAAGAGCACCCCTAAAATGATATGGTTGCACAGCTAACAAATCCAAAAAATTTACCCTTCGACGAAGATATAATACGGTGGTCCGTGCCACCGTGTGAACCTATACAGGTCCGCCCCTGCCAAAATGGCTTCGGGCTAAACGGTCCGGTTCCGCTTATTCTTTTACTATTTCGGTTAAATCGAATCACAAATCACCCAAATAATTTTATTTATTTTGTCTGTAGATAATTGGTTCAAGACTTTGAGCATATAAAGTAATTATTAACATATGATAAATCCTTTTATATTAAAGAAAAAATAACAAGATATTGAGATTGATTTTAAAAGAACGATACAAAAGAACTAGATGTTAAGATGCCTAATATTGAAATATTTAACAAAACGTTACATAATTTATTTCTTTTGGTTTTGATGGAAAAAATTCAAATGTACGGGGTCTAATAAAAATTGAATGGATTCTTTAAGCTTGAATGTAACCATTTCATTTTTGACTAGGGTCAAGAGACCCCATAAGTTTGTATGTGGCTCCGCCACTGGAATCTAGTTAAGTTAAGTGACTCATCTTCATATCGATTTTTATTAAATATAACAAAAAGAGGATACAAACAAAGAACATAAAACAAAATCCCGAATAATAAAACGTAAAACACATCACCTAACATGATGTCTTAGTGCATTTTTTGAACTAAGTATCTTATGAAGCATAAAACAAAGATACTTATATTGAATCTGTGGATCCCATAATATCAAGTATTATCGAATAGATTAAGCACACAATGAAGAACACAATGATTTAGAGAGAACGTAAGTCACATATCTTACATGTGTAATCGGGTTACAATGATGTCGCATGAACCTAGATTATCGATTACAAGAATGCTATTCTGTCTCTCTCTCTAATGAACCCTTAAGCCTGTATTTATATTGCTAGGAAACTCGATATAAGGAAACTAGAGAATAAGGCATTATACACTTGCCTTTTCTTTACAATCAATCATTTCCTTATTTTGACACAATAAAATCAGCATGTTACTCGATTTTGGCAAAATGAGCATGTTACCCGATTTCGAACATCCCTTCAAATCGACGCAGAGGTTGTTGGTAGATCAGACGTTTGTCGATGATTTCCATTGCGTCCAAGATCTTTTGACATTTTGATTGATCCTTTTCTGCAAGAGCTGATTTCTGCAGACAGTCTCAAACGAACAACTTTCAAAGTTCCATCGTTGTAAGCAACAGTTTCGTTGAAGAGCATGAACCGTTTGGTGCCGGTTTTGTTGATGTAGACGATTCCGTGAGTTGGCTTGGTTAGGATGGTGAGAATTTTAAGTCCTTCAAATCCAAGAATGTCTTGATTTGGTTTAGTGATGAAGATCTTTTTTCTGCTTGCTTTTGAGACCACGTTGAAAATCGTGCAGATAGCTGAATCGGATTTCCTTTTGGACATACCAAACGATGGCTCTTAATTCTCTTTGTTCATCTCTTGATCTTCTTCTTTTATCTCTCGGCTCTATGTATATAAATTCCAGATCACTGATTTCCATGTTCGGAAAGTCAGCTTCAGTAAAGATCTAGTCTTTTGCATCATCGCGCATGACCTTGAACGTAGGAAATTTGACTTGACTTAGCTAATCATAGATGATTTCCTTTATCACGACGATCTTGTTCTTTGTGTTCACTGTTTCTCTTGGTAGTGCAACTCTTCTAGGTAGACGTACTCGATCAGTTCTCGAGACGACATTTTAGTGATACTGTGAATGTGAGCCAAATTTTTTATGGTCGTGGTTTCTTTGCGAAGAGCTTCTGCTTTGTCTCTTCCAGATAGGGAACTCGGATTTGTTCTCTCCCCCATCGTGGGTTATGATTTTCAATGATTTTATAGTTTTCATCTCCAAGATGGAGTTGCTTTGTCTCTTCCAGATAGCAATTGTCTTGTTAATGACCCAGGTAAGATGGAGCTGTTTTGTTGATGGATGCTTTTATAGTCTTCATCTCCAAGTATTGGAGCATAAGGGTCTCTAAACCAGTCTCGTACTTCTCGTTACATGCTCTAAAAGTTTACTTGGATCGGCTCATTATTATCTGGATCAACGGCTCTTGCTATGTTTCTAAAGTTTAATTCTGGAATTGTCGTTTCTTGACGGGATAATTTGAAGAGGTATCGGCTTTTTGTTGAACCGGAGTAGTCGTTGTGGTTGTTGTCGTGCTTGTTTCCGACATCCGCGGCGTTTCTCCCCCTCATGGCGATTAGGATCATCCTGATCGTCATGATCATCGCGTGGTTGTTTGGAGGAAAAACGGGGACGGTAGTTCTGACGGATCTCTTCACAAAGACTACTAATGGCACCCAAGACGGTTTATTCAGAAGTTGAGAGTTGGGCCTTCACGTCGGCAAGATCTTTGTGCACTTCGGCTTTGAAGAAGACAAACTCGTGGCGAGTGACTGTCGGAATCTGCAGGTTTTGACGTAGTAGACCGATTAGATCGTCTTCGGGTTGTCCGCTGGCTTGGGCCTGTACAAGCCAGATGGGAGAGTCAGCGTTGGAGGAGTTGGAGGTGTCGGAGGGGTAGGAGGAGAATACTGACTACCACTTGCAAATGATTGGCGGGCACGTGCACAATCGGCCATTGGTTCGGCAAATGATTTGTCCTTAAGGAGGCTTCTGATTTTGTTGACGAGAGTGGTAAGTGAAGCTTGTGCGTCTTGTAGGGCACTAGTGACGAACTCTCTTATCGCGAGAGATTCTGTAAATGCTGGAGGAGCAGAGCTAGCCGGGGTAAAACCAGGGTCACGTAGAGCCCCTGTTATCATCAAAGTTGAATCAACTGTGAGACCTATGTTCAGTGTTGGCGTAGAGGTAGCGCTGGTAGGATTTCCTTCCAATCCTCATGAAGCATCTATAGACGACATCACTATAGAAGTTCCGACCATGCCACGAAGGTTATTGGTAGATGTAGTGACCGACGTCCTAGAAAGTGGTGGCTCTAGACTCGATGTGCATTCAATAGAAGTCGAAGACTGCAGGTAACGTCTTCTATGTTCAATAGAAGCTCGTCCCATTGGATGTGAAAGCTACAATTTTTGAGAGATACCGGAGTGGCTGGGAGGGGCATGCAATTGCGCTGCTGGGTCCACAACGTCTTGTTCAATACCGACACCCAATGGATGAGTGTCGATAGATGATGTGGCTACCTGGCTTGTAACGGTTAGGATGCGTTCACTCTAAATATTATTATACGTCCCTTCAGACACGCACACACGTACATTTTCTACTTTATTTTCCTCCTCTCTCCTTATTTCTCCAACGTTAGGCATGGAATAGGGTTCGGTTTCAGTGCTATCAGAGGATATGTAGGTGATTGAGTGTTATCGGCCAATATGGGAAAATATTGCATCTTCATTTGATTGGCGGGGTTGGCGCAGCTCATCAGATGTGTCGTAGAGGTTTAGATCAACAGTTCATTCAGATTTAGACTCCAAAAAGGGTATGGCGGTTTGGCGTGAGGTTCAGCGGAAAACTAGGACCTTGAGACGTGGAATTCGAGCTATGGGTTGAGATGTGGTAGCATTTGGGGCCTCGGAGGTGGTAGGGATATGGGCGGTAGATTTGGCAGTAGTCGGGATCGGCTGATCAGATGCACCACCCACTTCTAGTCCCCTGACCTCTTATTCTCTCTCAACACCCTGTTGAGGACCACCAAGATCCTAAACCTACTCTTCTAAGTGTGTAGGACCTTTATCTAACTCGATGTTTTCCTCACGGGGCGTCTCTTGCGGAGGCCCTTCCGGTACCGGAGGGGCCATTAAGCCATGCTCTTCCCTATAAGCTATCACAGTCTGATTAGCATAGGCTAATAGGGATTTAGGGATATGCATTTGGTTGGAAAATTGTGTGGTATGTACTTTTAGAAAATGTTGGACAAAGTGAGGGCCGGGAGGTACACTGTTGCGACGTGGAATATCCCGTTGAGAGGCCATCATGTTGCGGATGATCAGCTGTAGGGTTTTGATACCAGGATCACAATAAACATGTGCAGCGGAAACAAAAACAATAACCGGTAAAAAACTTAGATAGCCCGGATCCGTTACGAACAACTTTAAGGATTAAACATAACCATAGGGGGTTGAAAACAACACCTCAATGGTTTGGATTGGTTGATCAAGATCAAGCTTTAGGAATCAAAGTAGATTCTCTCTAGCACTATCCACGCGAATGTGAATTCGATCACGATTGGTTGCTAGCCCGAATACCCGAAGAACACCAAGAAATCGATTCTTGGTGTTTGTGTGTGTGCTTGTCGATTTCCAAGAGTGGAGAGGGAGGAGAGAGCAAACTTCAAGTTTCTCAATTTTGTGATGTGAATTATGAATTCAATAAGGCAACATGCCTTTATATACTTTTCCCTCTAATCTCGGACCAGACACAATTAGGCCCGTAAGGCTTAATTGATACAATTAAAACATTCCATATATCAATTAATTAATTAATTAATTATTAACTTAATAATTAATTAACCAATTGGGTTTGGGCTTAAGTAAACTTTACTTAACCCTTTGGGTTTTTAAATAAAACATTATTTTAGGCCCGATGGATATTTAATTATAATTATTAACATAATAATTAGTCCAATTTAATTATTAACTTAATAATTAAATTACATAATTAACATAATTATGTTTCACACACTTTAATTATTATTCTACTAGAATAATAATTTTACACTTTACAACTTGTAACTTTGTCGGGTTATAACCAACTTGGTTAATTCGTGATCTACACACTCTTATGCGTGTGACCCTCAAGGTTCATATGACGTCAGCAGTGTTTTCATATGACATGGGCATATAAGATCCTACAGTCTCCCACTTGCACACGCCATATAAAACACAAACAGTGGTTATGTGTCTAGCAACGCGCCACTGCCCCCAAAGTCAAATGAACGAACGCTCTTCAGCTTTAGGTTCTATTGACAACAATCAATGTGTTGATCAGTGTATTCCTTATCCCTTTGCTTCACGATATCTTAATTGAACTCAAAGCATATATCTGGCTTATCCTTAATTGTTCAATTATTATGTTTCTCGATCCCGATATTTAATGAGAGAACAACTACTATTGATTCAATCAATCCACTTGTGTACGGGCACACATTTCTCATTTTAGTATCATCTAGGGGCCCAAAGATTTCTCTCTCAACTTGAGAGGAGAAAATTCCATATTTCATGCATACGACTCTTACATAGATCATATTGCACTTAACATAGCCCTTATAATCACCCGATCAAAGGCGACGTCAGACATATATCAAAGTACAATACTCCTTATGCTCGAGGTCCCAATATACATCTCAGGTCAAAGAATAAAATGAATAACTATCATCTTCAAGATTCAGTTTATGACGTCGATCTATGAAGTGATCTTTAAAACGGGTCTTCCAACACTTGAACCTACAAGTGCAAGTGACTTTGGTCGCAACATGCTGGCCCAACTTAACCTTAACCAAACTTCACTATGATCTTTGTTTATCACCAGTCCCCTAATGATAAGTGATCATGGATAGTTTACCATATCATATAGTTTAGGATCTAAACATGTTAATATAGAACACAACAAAATTAATGTAATCGCTCATACCCAGTAAGCCAAAACAGATAGAGTTTCATTGCTTAATGTTCCAAAGGTCATACTTAATTTACATATCATTTCAAACACTTAAAAACCTCAAACCTATCGAGCTAGCGTGGCAATCATGCCTACTTTGACTCATAGGTTTAGTGAATGGATCTGTCGGATTATCTTCCGAACGAACTTTGCAAATCTTCACATCTTCCCGATTGATCATCTCTCGGATAATGTGAAATTTCCTCAGAATATGCTTGGACCGTTGGTGCGACCTAGGTTCCTTTGCTTGTGCTATGGCACCCTCGTTATCGGAATAGATTTCGATGGGTCCATCCACGCTAGGAACTATTCACAGGTCCATTATGAATTTCTTCATCCACACGGCTTCTTTCCCGGCATCGAAGCTGCTAGGTATTCTGACTCAGTTGTTGAGTCTGCTACAGTGCTTTTCTTGAAGCTCTTCCAACTCACAACACCACCATTAAGTGTAAACATAAAACCTGATTGTGACCTGAAGTCGTCACAGTCGGTTTGGAAGCTAGCATCTGAGTATCCTCGGACACACAGCTCTTCTTCTTCACCACTGTATAGCAGGAACATATCCTTAGTTATTCTCAAGTACTTAAGGATATTCTTTACCGCAACCCAGTGAGCATCACCAGGGTTTGACTGGTATCTACTAGTCATGCTCAAAGCATAAGATACGTCAGGTCGAGTACATATCATGGTGTATATTATAGATCCAATAGCTGAAGCATAGGGAACACCCTTCATGCGATCTATATCTTCCTTCCCCGAAGGACATTGAGAGTTGCTCAGTTGTACTCTATGTACCATTGGCAAGTTCCCCCTCTTAGAACTCTCCATCTTGAAGCGTTTTAATACCTTGTCAATATATGTACTCTGGCTTAATCCAATTAAGCGCCTCGATCTATCCTGATAGATCTTAATTCCAAGGATAGAGGCAGCTTCTCCTAAGTCCTTCATTGAGAAACACTTCCCTAGCCAGTATTTCACACCTTTTAGCGTCGGGATGTTGTTTCCAATTATCAATATGTCATCCACATACAGGACTAGGAAGACATCAATGCTCCCACTAGCTTTCTTGTATACACAAGGTTCATCTTCGTTTTTGACAAAACCAAATTCTTTGATTTTCTCGTCAAAACAAAGATTCCAACTCCTAGACACTTGCTTCAGTCCATAAATGGATCTAAGCAACTTGCACACTCTATTAGGATGCTTGGGATCTTCAAAATCTTCTGGTTGTACCATGTACACGTCCTCGCTTAACGTTCCGTTAAGAAACGCGATTTTGACATCCATCTGTCATATCTCATAATCGTGATATGTAGCTATAGCAAGCAAAATCCTAATGGATTTTATCATGGCTACCGGAGAAAAGGTTTCATTATAGTCAACACCATGAGTTTGCGTGAAACCCTTTGCTACCAACTTAGCCTTATAGGTGTGCACGATCCCATCCATGTCAGACTTCAACTTGAAAACCCATTTGCCTCCTACGACTTTGCAGCCATTGGGTGCATCCACCAGACCCAGACCTGGTTATCAACCATGGATTGAAGCTCAGCTTTCATAGCATCATGCCATTTGTCAGATTCTGCACCTCACATAGCCTATCGGTAGTTTAACGGTTCATCATCAACCGTATCGTCACAGCCAATTAGAAACCCTAGGTATCTATTTGACTCTTGACGAATTCTCCCCGACCTTCGGATCGTTTGTCTCTCATTGGTATCCTTAGCATCTTGTTGAGGTTCAACATCTTGTTGAGTTTCAACATCTTCTTGAGCGCTAGTGTCAACATGTGCATCAGGTGTTTCCCGAACTTCCTCAAGTTCCACCCTATCCCCATTGCTTGTCTTAGTTAGAAAATCATTTTCCAGGAACTCAACCTTGCGTGAGATGAACACCTTGTTCTCACTGGGGTTGTAGAAATAATAACCAATAGTCTCCTTGGGATATCCTGCAAAGATGCACTTTTCAGATCTGGGCTCTAGCTTCCTAGAAGCTTCTCGCTTAACATAAGCATCGCAACCCCAAACTTTCATGTAAGATAGACTTGGGATCTTCTCAGTCCATATCTCATATGGAGTCTTGTCGACCTTCTTGGTTGGTATATTGTTTAGTATTTTGGCGGCTGCTTCCAAAGCAAATCCCCCAAAACTTATAGGCAGCTTGGTATGACTCATCATAGACCTAACCATATCTAACAAGGTACGATTCCTCCTTTCAGACACGCCATTATGCTGTGGTGTTCTTGGTGGAGTCAGTTGAGATACTATCCCACACTTGCTAAGATGCTCAGTGAATTCATGGCTCAGATATTCAGCACCTCGGTCCGACCGAAGGGCTTTTATTTTGTTGCCTAGTTGGTTTTCTACCTCATTCTGAAACTCTTTGAAGATTTCAAAGCTTTCAGACTTCTGCTTCATCAAATAAACATATCCATATCTACTGTAAACATTTCTTGTGGCTGGGTTGAAGGGTCAACACACATCAGTATGTATCACTCCCAACAACTCACTCGTTCTTTCAGGCTTTCCTTTAAAATGTGCCTTAGTCATATTCCCTAATAAACAAGCTTCACATTTATCAAAAGAATCATCAGTTGATTCCAAGATCCCTTCCACTTGGAGCAAGGCAATGCGCTTCTTGTTTATATGGCCAAGACGACAATGCCACAAGTATGTTTGACTTAAGTCTTGTTTAAGTCTTTTAGTATTCACATTATATATCGATTTAGAGTTGAGACTACCATGAATATCTATTTCATAAATGCCAGTAACTGGCCTGGCAATAAAATATAATATACCATGCAAACATACAGAAATAGATCCATCATCATTGAATTTAAACATTAATCAATCTTGTCTCAAACGTGCAACTGAAACAATGTTTCTAACGATACTAGGAACGTAAAGACAATCATTTAGTTTCAAGACTAGACCATTTGGAAGGGACATATCATATTTCCCTTGGGACACAACATCAACTCTTGCCCCATTGCCCATCTTGAGCTCCAACCGGCCTGATCGCAATTGCTTTCACTTCTTAGACCCTGCGGAGTGGCACAAATATGAGCTTCACACCCAGTATCCAATACCCAAGAATCATAATCAGAAGTGAATAAACCGATAGTAAACATACCTGAAGGTCCAAATATCATAGCCTTCTCCTTCTTTGCCTTAAGAACTGGATCATTTCTTTTGGATGAAACTGAGTCTACGGGAAACTTTCCCTTATTCTTCTTGGTCCGATTGGAACATCCAATCTTTGCCTTTCCTTTTTCAGCCATAACTTTCACACCCTGTTTCTTTCTTATCCCTCTTTGCGTTTTGATCATCAAAGCGGCTTTGGCTTTCTCCAACTTGGAGTAATTCTCCTTTTCTTGTCTCAGCTGTTGACAAAACATGGTCTTTAGATTGCTCAGAATCTCCCAAGCTATCAACTCCTCGTGCTCCCGACGAAGTTCAGGAGTCGTTGAGGCTAACATCAGATAGGCTACGCTGATAGAGTCTCTTTGGTACTTATCATAAGCAACCTGAGCACTTTCAGATGCGTCCCTTGCTGGAAGATTTGGAGGGGAAAGCTCGACTATGTAGGATTTCTTTTCGTATCTTAGGACAAACCTTAACAGTTGGAACCATTCCAAGAAGTTTTGTCCATTCAGAATTCTCACATTAAAACAGGTCGAATAATGTATTGAGACAGGTTTGAGTTTGTGTTTTCTTGATTAGTAGACATCTACAGAATTTAAGTCCTATTTTAGTATTAATTTAAAATTTTGAATAACCATTAAAATTCAAACATTTTAACTAAGTTTCATATTTCATTAATTTTCACGATTGGGCAATACGCAAATGGTGAAAACTAATTATTTAGGTAGGCAACTTCCAATTGTGATCATCACAACTCTTAGATCCTTCGTGAGATTCTTTGGAAAAAACAAAGACATGTTTAATCTCACTTCTTCACCTTGAGATCATTTGTAGACGGGTAATACACAATGTACAAATATCCCAAGTGAGTTTAACCATACTAAAATGTCACAATTTCTATTTTGAGTAACAACTCAGAAATTGGTCGTCCGGGTCATGACTATCATTACAGGCAGGCAATGCACAACGCGTAATGATCTCGTGAGTCGGCACATTATCTCACCACATACTTTTCCGACCCAGATTCGCCAATGCTTATCCGAAATCGACTAGTTATGCGCTCGATAACCGTTTTAAGTGGGCGGTGAAAAACTCACATTTTAATTGTAAAGGGTTTTACCGATCTCATTCCAATTTTACAAATTAATTAATTTTAAAATTATTTCGAGTCGGTACCAATTTATTTAAAAAATCATTATTTGATAACTTATCAAATTTATTTGTAAAAACATTTACAATTTATCCAATCGGTATTAGTTTGATAGCTTATCAAATTAATTTTGTAAAAACATTTACAATTTACCGATATTAGTGGTTGTTAAATAATTTTTTCAAATTTTAAAAACCATTGCAATAATTATAACATGTAATTAAATGCAATAAAATACAAAAAATAAACAATCACAAACATGGAAACATGCAAATACACAATATGGATTCGATTAGGCCCAACTATGAGGTTTTCGTGAGCCCGCACGAAAACCCCGGTCTAAACCCTAAGGACACCGCAAGTTGACTCCCACTAGCTCCGCCAATCATGGTGGACTCTGGGACGTCGTCTTCGATTCCTTCGGTCTTCCAATTTACAAAAACTAATCTAGGTTAACATAACCTAACTGTTACATTACATTGAAATCAGAAACGATACGCAGATCGCACAAAAATACAACCCATGAAATTAAATACATTTTAATTTAACCAACAGGAAAAATTAAAACGAACCAGGGGTCAAGGCCTAAATCGAATCCATCATGGCAAACAACCAGATCAACCAAATGGGCTTGGGTCCAATTAAACATAATTAACAAGCCCAACGAATCAATCAAATTAGGTTAAAACCCTATTAGGCTCAAACGGGCCTAAACCATGAAACCCTAAATGCCCCATTAACAAAAAGAGAAACAACCAAACAAACCAGAAACGCTCCACCCGAAGGTGGCCGTCGACGGTGGAGGAGCACCGCTCCGGCGGCATGGCGGCGCACGACGACGGCGGCGGCGGCACATGGCGGCGGCGGCGATGGGGTGGTTTTCTGGGTTCACGTGTTTAACCAATTTTCTATTGATTGTAACGGGGCTCTGATACCACCATAAGGTTTTGATACCGGGATCACAATAAACATGCGCAGTGGAAACAAAAACAATAACCGGTAAAAACCCTAGATAGCCCGGATCCGTTACGAACAACTTTAAGGATTAAACATAACCATAGGGGATTTAGAACAATACCTCAATGGTCTGGATTGGTTGATCAAGATCAAGCGTTAGGAATCAAAGTAGATTCCCTCTAGCGGTATCCACACGAATGTGAATCCGATCATGATTGGTTGCTAGCCCGAATACCCGAAGAACACCAAGAAATCGATTT
This sequence comes from Silybum marianum, assembly GCA_036898165.1. NCBI lineage: Eukaryota > Viridiplantae > Streptophyta > Magnoliopsida > Asterales > Asteraceae > Silybum > Silybum marianum. Next base: position 13,581,606 of record CM072536.1, on the reverse strand, counting down.
TTGGTGTTTGTGTGTGTGCTTGTCGATTTTCAAGAGAGGAGAGGGAGGAGAGAGCAAACTTCAAGTTTCTCAATTTTGTGATGTGAATTATGAATTCAATAAGGCAACATGCATTTATATACTTTTCCCTCTCGGACTCATTTAGGCCCGTAAGGCTTAGTTGATATAATTAAAACATTCAATATATCAATTAATTGATTAATCAATTATTAATTTAATAATTAATTAACCAATTGGGCTTGGGCTTAAGTAAACTTTACTTAACCCTTTGGGCTTTTAAATAAAACATTATTTTAGGCCCGATGGATATTTAATAATAATTATTAAGATAATAATTAGTCCAATTTAATTATTAACTTAATAATTAATCTACATAATTAACATAATTATGTTTCACACACTTTAATTATTATTCTACCGGAATAATAATTCTACACTTTACAACTTGTAACTTTGTTGGGTTATAACTAACTTGGTTAATTCGTGATCTACAAACTCTTATGCGTGTGACCCTCTAGGTTCATCTGATGTCAGCAGTGTTTTCATATTACGTGGGCATATAGGATCCTACAGTTGCGACGTGGAATATCCCATTGAGAGGCCATCATGTTGCGAATGATCAGCTGTAGGAATCGTTGGAAGGGCACAAATTTCCGAGCCCGACCATGGCGTTTGTCAATCACGACTTCCACCAATTCAGTTCAGATAAGAGTGGTGTAGTTATAGTGGCGGTTGAACGCGAATCCGTGGAAGATGCCGAGAACGGAGAGGTTTGCACGATCAACACCTGTGTGTTTGGAAGTTAAGCATAATTTGATGAGGGAGAAGAGGGTATACCAAATCAGTGGGAAGTGCACACTCTTGAACTGGCCAATAGCTGTGATTTGCCAGTTGTATCCGAGAGCCAAGAAGTCACGGCAAAGTTCAGACGAAGGAATCGGCGGAGACGGGAAGGCGTTAGACGGTTGTGAATTTGTCTATTTGAGCGATGAAGTGGAAATCTTCGCCGATCGGGTGGTATTGAAGGCTGTGCAAGAACTATTGCAGATAAAATGTTGGGACTTGAGCGATCATGTTGAAAGCGTGTCGGAGTGGATGTCCTTTGACAATTTGCATGACGACTGGGTAAGTCGATTTCATGTGGAAGTCCAGTTGGTGGTTGCTGGAATCGAAGTCGAGCATGTCCTTCTTGAGCATAAAACCATCATCCGGGTTGTCGGTTGTGACACTCGGGGTCGAGGACCGAACGGATGGCATTGGGTTCTCATCGTCGGACGCATTTGGGTCTTGGATAGCCGCCATTTGCAGTCTGTGAAAGCATGTTAGAAAGGACGACAAAAGTGGGGCATTAGCGAGAGGAAAAAAAACTTTTCCAAAATGTGCCCAAGGTATTAACCCGTATTACACTGAGGTAGTGTGATGCGATAACCTTGAATGTCCTTGGGATGCGAAAAAATTGAGTTATGAGTGCCTTAAGGGCCCGAGAACATATAACATATGAGGCTCATATGTCGAAGTCCACAATCGAGTATTCTAAGTTAAAATTTTGAGTTCGATGGGCGTCGAACCGGATACTGGAGTGTAAGTCGACTCTTATTGAACAGGTATTAAGCACTTGTGAGCCAAATATCGAAAAATCCTTAGGATTTTTGTGAAACCTAACAGTCATGTGAAAAATAAAGTAACATGCAATGGACAAATCGAAAAACTTCAAGTAATAAAGTTGTGCATGAAGTGAGGAAGAAACCGGTAGTGGTGATCGTGTTGCAAGAATCGCCAAAATAAAAAAAATGATACAAAATGGGGTGCTCGGGTGAACTGTAGAGAAAAGAAGAGGGAAATTGATCCGAGAAGTGAATAGGGAAAGTGGGGCCCTGTGTTTAAATACTCTGAAAAGGACATGCCACATGTCAGGTGCTTAGTGGTCAATGAAAAATTGACCAGAAGTCAACTTCTCAGATGAGGTTTGTGAGGAGTTTCTCGGGTGTTCGACATCCGAGGAAATTACTGTGCTCGGATAGGCACATGCGAGAACCTTGGTTCTCGGGTGTATGGAATTCGACAAGCATGTTTGTCGGGTTTCGGGTCTTTGTGATCCGAGAAGTGAGTTCCTCGGATGCACTTAGTTCGAGAACTGAGTTGCTCGGGTCTTGAAGGTGCGATAAAAATCACTTAGAATTTAATCTGAACCAAAGTGCTCCTCCTAAACTGATGCATGATGTGTAAGAAAACTAAACTCCCCTATGTTGTGCAGAGTTAAGAAAAACTTACATGTACGTTCCCCCTTGAATACTGAATGGTTAGATATATAAAACATGTATTGAGATTGAAAAATAATAATACAGACATGACGAATGTAATACGTAGAATTATTAAGTTGGAAATACATAAAAATATAAAAATCAAAGGGAACCAAACGAGAATTCAAGAGTAATGAAAAATCAGAATACTTAAACTTTGAGTTTGCATTAATCGTGAATAAGCGTTTTGTGCACTTCGAGTACACTTATCAGAATCAAGTTTTGAAATTGAGTATGCCCAACTTAGACGCTAGGAAATGGATGAGAAACGCTTCCAAGACTTTCCCCTTCTTTGGCTTTGAACTCTTCATATTGGAAGATGCAGTTGGTGATCTAGAGTTGAGTGTCGATCTTTGTACCAAGCATGAGCTTTTCGATTTGTTCCCACATTCCCTTATCCGTTGCTCCATGGCAATCAATGTTCATGTAAATTTCATTTGGAAGACTTTGGAGAAGGTAGGATTTGGCAAGTTGGTCGCCTTTTGCAATACGTTGTTCGTTGGTTTCATACTTGGACTTTGGTTTGAGTTCTCGTCGAGCTAGAACCGAAGGAGTTTTGTTTGGCATGGCAGGGAGATCCCAATAAATCGGAGGTGGTGGTCCTTCGGTGATTGAGCGCATAATTTCTTTCGCATAGTCATCGTGGCCGACAAAGTCAAGGAAGCGATCTTTCCATTGTGAATATTCTCCTCTAAATAGGACCGAAGGAAGAATATCGGAGCCTATGGCCATGGCTTCGCGAGTAGTCATGATGTACTTGATGAGTGGATGTGTGGGTTTTGAAAGGATTCTAAGACAAACTATGAAATAAAGGGTTTTAAAAAAATTGTTTTCTTGAGTAAACTGGGTGCAAGGACTGAGGAGCTCGAATTAATAAGGTTCAAGGACTGGAGATCTCGGATCTAACGGACTCGAGGACTGAATATGTCGGGTCTTAGAAGTGCGAGAACCAAGTTGCTCGGATCACAAGTATTCGAGAACTGGCTTTCTCGAATAAAACATTTTGAGAACAAGTTCCTTTCTTGAAGTATGCAGACCCGAGAAAGAATTTTGTCGAGTCCTTAAGTGTGAGATCCGAAAATTATCAACTTTGTTTGAAGAAAAATTAACTAATATTTTAAAAGAAAGATAACCAAGGTTTCTTGACTAAAAAGAGCTGCGAGTAACAAAGTTCATGAGTTATTTTATAAACAAGAATGTTCAGGTTGTCTATTTCCCAAAAATTACTAGATAACTAGTTTTAACCAAAAAGAAATTAAAATTGATTCAAAGATTTGAGTCTAAAGAAAACGATAACAAAGTTTTCTTAACTAATAAGAGCTGCGAGTAACAAAGTTCACGAGTCTTTTTATGGACAACAATAGCTAAGTTGTCAATTTTCCAAAACGTCAAGATTGAATGTTCACTCAGTTCTTAGGTTTTATCAAAATCCAACCTAATTACTAAAGTTTCTTGACTAGGAAAAGCTGCAAGGAACAAAGTTCTTGAGTTTTTCCGTGCACAAGAAAGTCTAGGGAATCAAGAGTGGATATGATAAATAATTACCAAAATTTATAATAATTACTAAAAGTTTCTTGACTAGAAAAAGCTGCAAGGAACAGAGTTCTTGAATTTTTCTATGGACAATAAAACCTTAAGTAACCAAGATAAATAGGGATAAAGTAAAAAATAAATTTTGTCAATTTTAGAAGGCAATAAAAAGTTTGTCAGGTATGTATGGTCCGAGAAAGTTACTATTTTTGTGTCGTTTAGTCCGATAACCTAGGTTCTCGAATCTAAAGGGTCCGAGAACTTTGAAGGCTGATGAGAAAAATAACAGGAATCTAAAACAAACCACACAGATCAAATCGCAAGCCTAAGGTTTACTTAACAGAGATAATTTCCTAAGCATAAATCGAACGGATGCGATAAAATCAAGAACCCAGAACTTCGATGAACTAAGGATGCAATAACCAGAAAAACATGATTTTAATGGCCAAAAATCGTTTGAAACAATGAGAAAAATTGCAGATCTGATTTTAAGGATAAATCGATGCTATTGAATGCATAAAAATTATCAAGATCGTGGTTTTGAAGGATTATCGCATGAAACAGTATTACCTTTATCCGAGAAAGAAGAAAAAAATACCTTTAAATTCAAGATGTCGATTAGAACCAAATCAAAACTCTGATCGGAGGATCTCATACCAATTGTGGATACAAGAATATCAAGTATTATCGAATAGTTAAGTACACAATGAAGAACACGATGATTTAGAGAGAATGTAAGTCATATATCTTAGATAATGATGTTGCATGAAACTAGATTATCGGTTACAAGAATGCTATTCTCTCTCCCTCTTTCTAATGAACCCTTAAGTCTGTATTTATATTGCTAGGAAACTCGATACAAGGAAACTAGATCATAAGGCATTATACACTTGTCTTTTCTTTACAATCAATTTTTTCCTTATTTTGACACAATAAAATCATTTCCTAACAGAATCATTTTCTCCAATTCAATCTCTGTTCTATAAGAACATTAAAGATCAGACAGGCACGAACAAAACCAAAAATCTTAATTTAAAAAATCGTAAACTAAAAAAAATCATTTACAGATCTCTACAAAACAATAAACTCGATTAATGAGAAAACTTAATGATTAATGTGATTTTGAGAATAACCTAAAATAAAGAAAAAAATTACAAAACTTAAACAAAAACTAATGATTAATGAGAAGTTGAGAATAACCTAAAATTCTAAATACTTGAGCAATAAAAATCTGAGCACAAAAAGTCCTTAGACTTAGACCTACGGTCCGTTACAACAAAAGCAGGTTTATAGGATGCTAACGATGTTTAAGTGTCCTAATAGATTGCTATATAGGATTTAAGTTTATATAATCAAACAACAAAGTGGCATATTTTAAAGTGTTGTAATTAGTTTATAGAACGCTTTTGGATGTCTTAACAAATAATAAATGAGGGTGAAGACATTGCTTATAGGGTAAGTTGTTGTGTACGATACCGTTTTGATGAACTTCAATTTTACCCGGTAAAATAAGTTAAAATATTGAATCTTATACAAATAATCACTTACCGAATGAACGTTTGAAAAAACGGGCCCTTAGCCATGAATCCAAGTTCTAGAGTGAGACTCTAGGAGAGATGCAACGGTATTTCAAAAATAAAAATATTAAGCCCCTTTTTTCCCGCCGTCTTGAGTCAGGTCTTGATAAAGTTACAAAATTCAAAATCCAATTTTTTTTCACGTAGTGGGTAGTTTAGGCTTGTCAAAAAGAAAAATTTGTTGTCCTCTAAATTTTGCTACCCATGACCACCATCATCATTGCCATGAGCAAGGCCCGACTTTGGGTAAAATAGATGATAAGGATGGAGAGTTTTACCCGGTAAGTGAGGGTGACAACTCTTACCCAGGTAAGTGTTTATCGGGTAAATTGTTGCATACGATGTCATTTTGATGTACTACAATCTTATCCGACTAAATAAATTATAGTGTTGATAAGCTTCAATCAATTCTTAGAGTTGTTTCTCACTCTTTTAAGTCCATGTTTTCCCCCTTTTACCTATTTAAGCCTTCTAACATTTCTTTGGGCTAAATCGTTCCTAAAGTCCATTTTCGAAGTTGTTGAGTCATTGTGACGAGTCACCAATGTGGCAAGCATAGCTGTTAAAATCTCTATTTGAGATATCTTGCCAAATCGGTGATAAAGGGATGCAGGATTCAACCAGGGTTAATACTAAAGCTTTCATGATAGTGTTGTGAAAAAGACAATGATGATGAAGACAACAATGACAAATCGCTTCCTCTTCTTCAAGTCAGTGTCACCTCTTCAACTATAAAATGGGAATTTGGCATTTCATGTGGAACACACTACACACTTGATCATCGAGATTCAACTGATAAGTTCACCTTGTTTTTTATTTAGCTAGTTGTCATTTAATTTTTTGCAATTTTACTTTCCGATCACCACTATGGTGAGCTTGTGACCATAGTGGCAAGTTTAAGTTTAATGAATTTAATGTTTGAGAATTTTTTTTATTCTAGTATGTGTTCTATTTTAAATATTAGAAACACTTGGGTGTTACCACTTTTTGTTAACTCTTCGAGTTGGTCATTCGAGTTGAAGCTTTAACTCAATGCGGACAAGCCGGTCAGTAGTGTTGTTAATATTAGATTTTTGACTCAGTGATGGACGGATTCCAAATACGACTAGAATGATACAAGGAGATTTCAGAAAATCTTCAATAATCATATAGAGATATGGATTTTTGCATAATCGTACTAAGGTTCAGATGTCACACGAGTTGGTGTGTCATGGAGATATGTGCATCTTTCCATACTGGCAGAACTAAGATCTTCGAGATCTACTTAGTAAGGTTGTCAAATTGAAAGTTAGCATTTATGCATACTTTATGATAAAACTGTAACCACAACCCATACGACGTAGGAAATTGTATAGGTTTATTTTGTGATCGGTTTCGTCAACCAGATTCAATAGCAAAGAAAAGAAGCGAGACCACGAAGACTAAGAAGACTCTCGGATGGCACTCAGTTTCCTAACTCATTTACTTTACTTGAAGCTACTATCAGGGAAAAGTTACACCCATACCCACTTTTTGTTACTTGTTGTTTTTAAATCACCAATATTCTCTCAACAACAACCAATTTTTATAAAATCTAACTTTGCCCCTGAAGTTCGTGGTAATCTCTAATTCTTAGTAAGATCAATCTGTATGGATACAATTTTTGATATCTTACCATTATATTACTTGTATGCGAATCAATTGTTGGTATATACTTGCACCACTATTGTGCCACATTTTACGTGTGTGTTATTTTTGCTATCAAGTTTTTAGTGTCGTTGCTAGCGACTGGCACGATTTTATAGCATAAGATATTAATTTCTACTTGAGGGCTTCTTTATTATTTTTGCGTGTTGTATGCAACGGCTACAACACGGTGAATTTTTTTCTCTAGATCCGCAAAATCGAAAAACCGTTCATAGACGTCGAAGAAATAGAAGAGGTCAAGGTAAATGGCAACCCCCCATTAATAGCCTCATGTGTGACATTGGTAGAGGTGAAAACCCTGAAAACAATCCACCACCTTTTAAGCAAAATATAGAAAGGATTGTCAACAAGGATCGAGGAATATGAGACTATGCTAGTAACGCTACCCCCGAGTTTGGTCAATTGAACTCGAGTATTTTTATATCCAATATGATCGCATTAAACTTTGAGATAAAACGGTTAATGTTCCAAATGATCCAAGTAATGGGAATTTGGAGGATTCCATTTGGAAGATCTGAATTTCCATTTAAATATTAGGGAAAATGATTTCCTTAATCTCCAAATGAGAGTTACAAAGATAAAAATACAAATTAACAGGGCCATGGGCCTTATACGATTGGGCTAAGTTATGGGCTAAGCTATCTATAAATATACACACTAATAATAATAATACACTAACATCCCCCCACAGTTTGAGCTTCTGCATTTCGAACGTTCAAGCTGGATTTGAAATCTTGAAAGAGTGATGACGGTAATCCCTTCGTGAATATATCGGCATACTGTGAACGTGATGGAACGTGTAGGACGCGAACTTGGCCGATAGCAACTTTGTCCCTGACAAAGTGAATGTCAATTTCTATATGTTTCGTGTGTTGGTGTTGAACCGGATTGGATGACATATAAACCGCACTCACATTATCACAATAAACAATTGTAACTTTTGTGGGCGGCCTGTGAAGTTCACGAAGGAGGTTTCTGAGCCAACTGGTCTCGGCCACGGCGTTGGCGACACCGCGATATTCGGCTTCGGTACTAGAGCGAGACACGACACCTTGGCGTTTGGAGGACCAAGACACAAGGTTATCACCTAAGAAGACACAATATCCGGAGGTGGATCTGCGAGATACTGGGCATCCCCCCCAATCTACGTCCGAATATGCGATAAGACCTAATAAGGGGGAGACATGTATCTGTAGGCCGTGGGTGAGGGTGCCTCGTAAGTACCGCAGGATACGTTTGAGAGCATGAAAGTGTGGTTCTCGAGGGTCATGCATATAAAGACAGACCTGTTGGACCGCAGACGTAATATCCGGTCTCGTGAATGTGAGATATTGAAGGGCCCCGACAAGACTGCGATACAACGTTGAGTCAGTTACCGGGGGGCCATCAGCGGTCAATTTCTGAGCAGACTCTGTCGGGGTGCGACTAGGTTTACAGTTGAGCATGTTAGCATGCTCTAGAATCTGGGCGGCGTATTTCTGTTGAGAGAGAAATAGACCAGTAGAAGATCGAGACGTAAAGATCCCTAGAAAGTAGTTAAGTGCACCCAGATCTGTCATGGCAAACTCATGACTCAGCTAAGTAATGATATGAAGAAGTAAGGCGGAGGACGATGCTGTGAGAATGATATCGTCCACATATAAGAGAAGATAAGCAGTCGCCTCTGGTGTGTAGTAAATAAATAGAGATGAGTCAGTGAGGCTATGGTGGAAACCGATCCGTAGTGCATACTGGGCAAATCTGTGATACCATGCCCCGGCGGCATGTTTGAGGCCATAGAGAGAGCGTTGAAGGTGGCGGACATGATCCGGATACCTGGGGTCACGGAAACCCGGTGGTTGATGCATGTATGAGGTTTCCTGAAGGAGTCCGTGAAGAAAGGCATTCTTCACGTCCAGTTGGTGAAGTGGCCAGTTTTGAGAGACGGCAATACTCAAAACAGTTCGTATGGTAGCCGGTTTCACCACCGGACTAAAGGTCTCGTCACAGTCTATCTCTTGTTGCTGACTTCGACCATTTGTGACTAGATGTGCTCTATATCGAGCGAGAGAACCATCAGCATTATGTTTGTGGCGAAAAAGCCACATGGAACGAACTATATTGACCTCGGGGGTCGCGGGACAAGTACCCAAGTTCTACTCGTGATAAGGGCATGATATTCCTCGTTCATGGCCTTTTGCCAGTGAGGGTCCTGTAATGCATGTAGGTGGGACCGGGGTAAGGCGGAGACGGATGTGGTATGAAGGTTAAGACGCTGAGTGGGTTTGACTATACTGCCTTTAGCACGAGTCGTCATAGGCTGTGTGGGAGGATGAGCGAGATTAGAAGAGGATGAATTTTGGGGTGTGGTGTGATGTGGAGATCCTCTGGAGGGCTCGACTAGGCCAGTCGGGCCAGTCGAGTCGATGTTGGATTCGAGGTTGGCATCTTCTAGATGGCTCGACTGGGCCGGTCGAGTCGGTTCGGATTCGAGGTTGGCATCTTCTGGATGGCTCGACTGGGCCAGTCGGTCCGGTCGAGTCGGTTCGGATGTAGAATTGGTAGATGAGTGGTGTGGAGGTGTAGGGGAGGGAGAAGTTGTGGGATGATGCGAGTGAGGTATGTCACGCATGATAGAAGAGGTGTCTGAGGTGTCATCGAGGAAGGAGTATGAGGGTGGGTCAGTTGGAGTGACCGAACCAAACGGAAGAACAGACATTGTTAATGGTGCGAAGCATGCGTTTCGATTTCCCATTTTGTTGGGAAGTGTGGGGACACGAGAAACGAAATTGAATCCCGTTTAAGGCGAAGAACTCATGAAAGTGTTTGTTGTTATATTCCCCACCATTATCGCATTGAAAAGATTGGATATTAGAATTGAATTGTGTTTTAACGTGGTTATAAAATTCGTGAAATTTTGCAAAAACTTCAGATTTTTGTTTTAGGGGGTAGACCGACAAGTAATGAGTGAAGCTATCTAAACATATCACATAATATCGTAAGCCACTGTTGCTAGAAATGGGAGAGGTCCAAACATCGGAATGTATTATTTCAAAAGCACGTGAAACAGTGGACTTGAAGAAGGGAAGTTTGGTATGTTTTCCAATTTGACAAAAATTGCAAATAACACCAAGTTTATCGCTAGTACACGAAATAGAATTATTCAAAACTAAAGATTCTAAGACTTTATCATCAGGATGACCGAGTCGTTGATGCCATGTGGAGTGAGTAGCGGAGAGAAGGACTTGCGGATTCGTTGGGTTGACTGGATAGAGAGGCCCATTGCTATCACATCAGATTAGAGGGTGTCGGGTCTTGTAATCCTTAACAGTAAAACCAAAACTGTCAAACTCAATAGAGGTTTTATTTTGGCGCGTAAATTGACGAACAGGGATTAGGTTTTTGATAATGCTAGGAGAGAGAAGAATGTTTCGAAGGTGTAACAGATGATATGGGTTTTTAAGCGGAAACGGGGTGTGTCCGGTGGTCACTACAGGCATTTTGGAACCATTACCGACTAAGATGGAACGAGTGTCATGTTTATCAAGAACAGAATTGAGAATACCTGTATTGGCATGCACATGGTCGGTTGCCCCGGTGTCCATAAACCAATTCGTCGAGGTCGGGTCATTCAATGACATTGTGTTGAACAACGTGGGAAGAGCCGTTGACAGATCTGGAGGAGCCCAGATCCACAGTGGTGAGGGGTCCACGGTGGCGGGGCTGTTGGGTGGTGTCCTTAAGACGCGGGGCGAAGGATGGTATTGGGCCATGGTGGTGGGATGAGGGGACCACGTGGCGGAGCCGTCATGGCATTACCGGTGGTGCCGTGGCGCTGGACCAAGCAGGTTGTCGGCTTGCTGTTGCTGCCACTGTGCCGGCGGCGGTGGTGGCGGCTGTTGACGGGGCTGCATCAGCAGAGGAATATACACCCAACCGTATCGAGGTGGTGCGGCCGGTGCAACTGTTGGTGGTTGGTGGTGGCGTGACTCGGCCATTGTAAGAAAGGTAGAAGGTGGTGGCGATGATTGAGAGAATGTTGTCGGCCCTAGATAGGTCAACAGTTAGATGAAGAGAGGAAGGAGATGAGAGAAATTAGGTAAGATCCTAATTTTTCTCTGATACCATATTAGGGAAAATGATTTCCTTAATCTCCAAATGAGAGTTACAAAGATATAAATACAAATTGATAAGGCCATGGGCCTTATACGATTGGGCTAAGCTATATACAAATATACACACTAATAATAATACACTAACATTAAAATCATTTTTAGAGATTGTGGATGCTTTAGAATTCAAGGAATTCCAACTCAAGCCTAAAGTCTAATGCTCTTCACTTTCTCATTAAAGGATAGAGATAAAGTTTGGCTAAATTCTTAGCCACCCCAGTCTGTAGCTACTTGGGTTGATCTTGCTAAAAAATTTCTGAAAAAATACTTTCCTCCAACGAGGAACGTAAAACTCATAAATGGACTTTTGTTGTTCTAGTAAGAGGACGATACACTTGGGAGACATTCAAGGAACTTTTTCGGAAGTGCCCACATTATTGAATCCTCCATTGCATCTAGTTCAAGACATTTTATAATGGTATTTCCAGATATGCAAGAAATAGTCCTTGATGCTATAACAGATGAAGCTTTAACAATGAGGTAAAAGATATTATTGAGAAGGTTTCAAACAACAATACCGACTGGTCTAATCCCCGTGCACTCCCTCCCAAGAATTTTTCGAGCATTCATGACATACATGTCATCACAACCATACCAATTGTTGGTGAATTTAGTGTAATTGTAATTTACTTGAGATCGATTAGGTAATAAGGCAAACATAAGTGACTTAGGGTGGGTGAAATGTACAATTAAAAATGTTGCCTCTATCACCTTATATCACCTTAAGACCGGGAGTCATGGAGGTTGCGGCCTTGGTGGTGGTCCAAAAAACTTCTATAGATTTTATGACGAGGTTATGTGAATTTTAAGTTTCAAGACGTTTTGGACCTGAATAGAAAAATTTAAAACCTTCTAAATATAGTTACAAAACTTGGTTTCCCAAGTATGCACTAAGTGTCCTTAGTCCTTATAGTCAACCCTTTGGTTGGGGCTCCTCTGGACTCCACCCCCCCCCCCCGGGTCGTGGTGCTTCTAACTTAGAGTTTCTTAGTCAATTGTATCTACTACTAAGTACGGATGAGCTCGGTACCGGACCGGTACCGAAACCGAGAGTGGAAAAAATCAATACCGAATACCGAACCGATAAGAGAAATTCGGTACCGGATTTTCGGGACTAGAACCGTTTGGTACCATTTTTTGGGACGACAACCGTTTTTCACCGTTGACCATTAAACACAATAACAAAAACCAAAATCACTTGAGCGGAGACCGGATTGGAGGAGCCAATTGTGCAAGAACCGGGTTTTGGATAAATTACGGAATCGATTTTGGAGAATTGCAATAACCGAAATATGAAGAATTGCAAGAAAAAATCGGTATTTGAGTGGAAAATACAAGAACCGAAAACTGTAATATATTTAGGAGGATTTTCTATAAAAAAAAGGAAAGAGTTTGTTACCAATTCAAATAAAAAAATGACTTTTTATATTCCCCGGTTCGGTTCGGGATTTACCAGGACTAGTACCGGTACCAGTACCGAAAATACCGAATCCCGAATATGGAAAATCTTGGTACCGGATACCGAACCGGTAATGATATTTGGTACCGGAACCGGTACCGGTTCGGTACGCGACTAGTTCAGTTTCGGGATTTCGGTCTGTATGCTCATCCCTACTACTAAGTAACGTTGTAGTTGTTGTACAGTTACATTTAACCGTCAATTTTTCATATAAATATGTAAACGTGAATCTGGGCGTAGATAACGACTCGATCTTGGAAGTCTTTAAGATTAGAGTTTTCATATGGATTATCTCAATACAAGATTTGCAATAGCCACTAATTATTGTATTAAAAAACAACCTGTCACGATCCAATCTCCGCTTTTTCCTATCTAATACCAATAAACCTTTCACAATTTTTATTTACAAACAATGAATATTTAATTTACAAGATTTTTGTGTATCCCCATAATTATATGAATATCAATTTCACTAACATTTGTAAATTTGATCAAAGGGAATTTGGCTTGGCGGTATTGGAGTATTTGGCTTAGCGATATCAAAGCCTTTGGCTCCCTAGTAGATCAATTGTTCAAACAGATCATATCAAAGATGTGGAGAATGTGTGAGTTTATTTGTTGTATTTATTGTATATAAATATTGTAATATTTAAAAAAAACTTGCAAGTTTGCAATTATGTATATTTAGAAAATACATTTTCGAACAAAAAATTATGTATTATTTTGGACAACTTATAAAAATATTATGGTTGCGTTTAGTTGATGAAAATTTTTCTGTTTTCTAGAAAAATTTCCGGTGAAAATGAAAATTTGGAAAACGCGTTTAGTTCGTTTAGTTTTCAAAAAATTTCCAAAAAAAATTTCATTTTCATTTTCTAAATTTATATTAGATTTAGAAAACAACTTTTTTGAGTTTTCAGAATTTTCATTTTCAAAATAATTTTCTCCATGCACACAGACTTTCATTTTTACACGCGTGCACACACACACACATACACTTTCAAACACACATACACATACACTTTCACACACATACACATACACAATTTCATACACACACACTTTTACTTTCACACTCATACACAATTTCACACACTTTAGCGCACACACACTCACTTTCAGATACAATTTCACACACACGCACTTTTACTTTCACACTCGTACATAATTTCACACTTTCGCGCACACACACACACACCCACTGTCACACACACTTTCACACACATACACTTTCACACACTCACTTTCACACACACACATACACACACTCACTTTCACACACACACACACACACATACACGTTCACACACACACACTTTCACTTTCACACACATTTTTTCACACACTCACTTTCACACACACTTTCACATGCACACACACACACACACTTTCACTTTCACACTCACACGCACACTTTCACTTTCACACTCATAAAAAATTTCACACACTTTCGCGCAAACACACACACTCACTTTCACACACACACACACACATATTTTCACTTTCACACTTCCACATACACACTTTCACTTTCATACTCATAGACAATTTCACACACTTTCGCGCACACACACATTCACACACACACTGACACACACTGACATACACATTCACACACACACTTTCACTTTCACATTCACACTTTCATACACATAGACTTCCACACACACACACACACTTTTTCACACACACACACACTCACTTTCACACACATACACTTTCATTTACACATACATACACACTCACTTTCACACACATACACATTCATTTATACACACACACACACTTTCACACACACACACACACTTTCACTTTCACACACACACATACACACTTTTTCACACACACACACCCACACTCACTTTCACACTTCCACACACATACTTTCACTTTCACACTTTCACACACACTTTCACTTTCACACACACATACACACACACACACTCACTTTCACACACATACACTTTCACACACACAGATGCACACTCACTTTCATACACACACACACACACTTTCACTTTTTCACATTTTCTCTCACGCGCGCACACACACTTTCACTTTCATAAAACACGTGTGGTTGTGAATGTGTGCGTGTGAAAGTGTGTGTGTGTGTGTATGTTTGTGTGAAAGTGAAATTTTGTGAGTGTATTTCTATGTCTATGTGAAAGTGTGTGTGTGTGTGTGTGTGAAAGTGTGTGTGTGTGTGAAAGTGAAAATGTGTGTGTGTATGTCTGTGTGAAAGTGAAAGTGTGTGTGTGGGTGTGTATGTGTGTGTGAAAGTGTGTGTGTGTGTGTGTGTGAATCTATGTTTATGTATGTGAAAGTGTGTGTGTGTGTGTGTGCGTGTCTGTGTGTGAAAGAGTGTGTGTGTGTGAATCTGTGTTTATGTATGTGAAAGTGTGTGTGTGTGTGTGTGTGTGCGTGTCTGTGAAAGTGTGTGTGTGCGTGTATGTGAAAGTGTGTGTGTGTGTATGTGCGTGTCTGTGAAAGTGTGTGTGTGTGTGTGTGCGCGTGTATGTGAAAGTGTGTGTGTGTGTGTGTGAAAGAGAGTGTGTGTGTGTGTGTGTGTGTGTGTGAAAGTGTGTGTGTGTGTGTGTGTGAAAGTGAGTGTGTTTATGTGTGCACGAAAGTGTGTGTGTATACACACTTTCTAATTTGAAAAAAAAATGAAAAATGAAAACTCCACAATTTCAACTAAACGCGTTTTCTAAAAATCTGAAAATGAAAAATGAAAACTCCACCATTTCAAATAAACGCGTTTTGAAAATTTTTCATAGAAAACTGAGAATGAAAACTCAACTCCATTTTCTGAAAACGTTTTCTTGAAAAATGAAAATAGTTTTCGCTAACTAAACGCACCCTATATGTTTCTAGCAGAGAGTAATTTAAAAAAAAATCATTTGTTTGGATTTACGAGAGAAAAAGTATAGTCTTAACTATAACTATATGAGACTTGCATGATGCTTGTTTGATAAAAATCTAAACTTTATCAGTATTATAAATATTAAATTAATAAGCAACTCAAAATTATAATCTTGGTCCAATTTATGAGTGAAAAGTTATGATATCACAAATTTTACATGATGCAAATGGTTTCTCGATATAAATCCAAATTTTATCCGAATCCAGATCTCGAAAAAATGAGTAGCTTAAAAAAACATCTTGATCAGAGTTACAAATGAATAGTTATTACATCACAATTGTTACACGGGAATTTAGATAGAAGGTTGGTTCCTAAAATAGAAACAAGGACAAATTTGATTTTATTTTTGTACGATTTACCTTTATTTACATAACAATCTTAAGACAATTAAAGCTCATCGTGATCATCACACTCAAATATCATTTAAGAATCATTTGCCAACTGAAATCATGTAAATGCTGATATGGTAAGAGTATAGTGTTTGTCAGCACTAATCCCTGATTCATTAATCTTGGTCAAAAACACCACGGTCAGATAAAAGGGGTTTGGTAAACATTATCTCTTACTTGGTAATGGACTGTAAGTAAGTAGTAATTAAATAGCCCCTTAATCTACATCTGTAAGTAAGTAGTAATTAAATAGCCCTTAAATCTATGTCTGTAAGTAAGTAGTAATTAAATAGCTCCTTAATTTACATCTATCTATGTTCATTTAGTGATCCTTATTTTCAAAATAAGAAAAAATAATCAAGTTTTGTTGTATTTTTGTCCAATTTACTCTTATTTTCACTCATATAGTTCATTTTAAACTTGCAATCAAATTACTCTATTATTGTTTTTTCTAATAACACGTCAAAACCAGCTTACTTGTACTTTGATTAATTATTTCATACTTGTTATTCTAGCATTTTAGCTTCTTCAATTACTTATGAAGTGGACAACGGATAAGTTGTCTAAACCACTTTACAAATCAGATTGAAAATTTCTTTTTCCTTCTACTTTATAATAATAAAAATATAACCATCTCACTACAAAACAAATGACTTCCACCCATAAAAAAAATACCCAGGGAAATTTCCATGGGTGATTACCACGGATAACCCAGGAAATACTAATGGTTCTGACGAAATCCGATGTTTTCAAGAAAATACCAACGGATTACCCAGGAATTTCCTGGGTAATTTATCACTGATTTAATTTACACACCAACAATTTAGCAACAAACTTTTATGACGATGTTGTGACGAATAACCATTTAGCGATGTATTTCCCAGGGAAATGTCCGTGGGTGAAAGTTTTCCATTTTAGTAGTGTCTCCAATGCAAGTTTATCGTAAAATATTTTACTATTTGAAAAAGTGGTTGAGAAGAATATTTTGCGTTCGGGCCAAAGCTTTTTTAAAATGTCATTTAGAAAAAGGGTATTCCATACCAACCTATTTCAAATATATGTTACAACAAAATACATAATTAAAAATCTTTCTTTAAGAACGATCAAAATGACACCAATATGAATACCTATAAAAGTATAAAATTATATAATCTATTAGTAGAAAGCTGATGTGGTAAAAACAAAAAAAATATTTTAATGACTTCTACATTGGAGATGATTGTGTTAAATTGTTTCATAAATTGCGCTTATAAAATCCCAAAATAAATCCGGAAAAAGTTTAAATATAAACTAAAACTCTATTTATTTATTTTTTCCGGACATTATGCTGTATTAGGTATTTAAAAATAGAAATGATAAAGAAATAGCATATATCAGTGTTTTTATGGTTACTTCTTAAACTATGAAGTCTTTTCTATATATTAGAGTCTTTACTTCATTTAATCAATGTTATTGCTAACTTGTATAGTTCACATTCTTCGACTCTACCCATAAATTATCCAGTAAAAGGTCTTTCATAAAGAACCCTACTGATACAGTAACGATATTTAACTATGAAGGTTGGCTAGGTAGCTAACCCTCTTAGTCTGTTCTTACAAGAGGGGTCTATATTAACTAATATTTCCTACACATATATTGAATAATTATTTGCTACCAATGGAGAATTGCTTTAAAACCATCAATTTCGTGCACAATAAAATGGATATGATCCATTTTATTATTTTCATGATCTTGTAAGCTGTAGCTATTGAATGACAATACCCTAGATGTCACATCAATTCATTAATTCACAATCATCTGGTTATGAATCGATCTAAACAACCCAACCCAATCCAAACCGTTGACGGCATCTGAACAATCCAACCCAACGTTTACGGTTTGAAAAATCTCAACTCAACCCAACCCAACCCAAACAAAACTACAATCCAACACAACCCAAACCGTGTGGGTTGATCGGGTTGAAACTTTGTTACATCATTATAGAATCTTACTAAGTGTTTTGTTTAAAGAAAGTAAAATTAAAATGAGAACATATAAAAAAGTCTAACAAACTATAAAAAAGTTGAAAATTCATGAAAATAAGAAAGTAAATTACAGTTGAAATTGTAATATAATTTTAAATATACTTAATTACGGGTTGGTTTAATGTACATATATTAATCAAAGACTTAACAATCATAATAAATCCGTAATATATAAAGGCATCGAGTTCATCAGGTTGGGTTGGATTCAAATTACCCCAACCCAGATTCCAACCGAATATATGGGATTTGACCTATTTTTGTATCAACTATGGTCGGTATTTTAAGCATCCTAGTTATGTATGTTATTCAACTTGATTGATATAATGACAAACTATATGAAAATAAAATATACTTTGTTACAGTTTCCATTTTAAGAAGCTACTTTCAGAAGTTTCATTTTATCTATTAATTAATTTTTCTAAGGATGATTTTGTGTTGACAAAATTATAATACTTCATTTTCTGTCATATTGTTTTAAGAATGAAAAATACTTTGTTTACAAAGTTATAAATATAAATTATAAATACAATTAAATTCTATTACAATTCCTTCATATTCTAATTTCATTGACAGATTCCAAATTCGAAATCTGTAAACTAAACACCACCTTGTTTTCTTCTACTTTTATAAAAATCTACATCAATTTTGATACATTTTTATGTTACAAATCAAGAATCTGTATATGAAATTATAAGGTAAATTAAAATAGGATCAGATGGGTTCCAACTTCCAGTCAAATTCCAAGTGACTACAATCACTTGAATCTTTCACTTTATTCAGTGCTGCATTTCTGTGTTGCAATAAATGAGCCCCTCCCTCCTCCACCTCCTTAGTTTTCCTTTTTCGCGGCATTTTACTCGATACGTTCTTCCATCTAAACTCGAACGTGCAGGCTGCAAGACAAGTGATAGGAATCAATACGAATCTATGTTACTCGTTGTCGAAAATCCCCATGTTCTCTCTGTGTGTGTCAGATATAGAGGGAGGTTCAGGAGAAAACCTTAAAAAAATGAAAAACTCAGGAACACCCTACTAACTGTCCATCTGGACGGTATGCACATGTGATTGAAGTTGTTTCTTGGTTTTTATGCACATGTGCATACCGGAAAAATTGCTTAAAACTACCCATATGCACATGTGAATACCGTCCGGATGTGAACGGTTACCAGAGTGTTCCTCAAATTTTCATTTTTTTACGGTTTTCCCCTGAACCTGGCCCGTTGGTATATTGGGTTCATTAAGTTTTTAATATGTACGTATATACATACACACATACGTATATGAATGCACCACTCTATCACCAACCCACGTATCCTTCTGACATAAGGTACAAATCCTAAAAGAGTTGGAAATCATAAAAGAGAACATCATGTTGAAACTAATTATAAGGGTTATTTGGAGAATAATCTTCGGATTGATTTTTTTTAAATGCATGATCTCCTGACAGATTTAAGAAAGTCTTTACCTAAGAAAAGGGGGTTATTTAGTTATTCTCCTAATTAACCCCTAGTCCTACAAGGTTATCTAGGTTATTCTCCTAATTAACCCCCTATAGGTTTCTTTTAGAGAATAACCTTCTGACTAATACTTTTTTAAATACATGAAATTTTGAGGCATTATAATGTTAGGAAGATACATTAACTTGTTAGACAGAGACGTTCTTAAATCTGTCGGAAGGTTATTTTCCTACCAAATCATCAAAACCATATCTATTTGGAAATTGGAATGTATTGTAGCATAAAGTGCCATGTAAGATGCCACATGGCACTACGATGGACTACGAAAGAATACAACAAATTAGATGATTTCTTTCTTTTAGATTGATTTTTAGACTTATATAAATATATAAACGCACCCCATCTCTTTATCAAATATATATTCGACTCCTCTACACAAGATAACAGGAAGAGAGTAAAAGATAGCATGTTTACCTTCGCTTTTACTCGCAAAACCTCGAATAAGGCATGCACAAATCCATGGTCTTCCGGCTTGTGATGCTTTTGCGCCACCCTTTAGCTCACCATTATGTTGTCTCAAGCTGCAAAACGGAAGTAAACTAAGGAAAGTTTTACAAAATGGGGCAGTTGAATGAATCAAGAAAAAATTCGTTACTTGAAAATTTCAGACCCTACTCCATGTGGGATTTACTTTGTTATTTTGGTACCAAACCAAAATAAACAAGCCTAGTATATTCCACATAGAGGTAGGGTCCAAGAAGTTAGAGGTAAGCAGAGCTTGCCTCCACCTAGAAGTAGGGGTGCTCACGGGTTAGGTTGGGTTGATCGGGTTGAAGACTTGAAGGCATTTCAACAACTCAACCCAATGCTTGCAGTTTGAAAAATCTCAACAAAAACCAAAGTGCAACCCAACCCAACCCGTACGGGTTGGTCGGGTTGATACTTTGGTAGAAGAAAATATTCTCCTAACCTTGAATATGTTGTTTTCTCTAGTCTATTCATAATTTATTTTTCATCATCAGTCATTTGGTACAACATTCAATTAATTTTCTCAATTTATACATTTATATATATATATATATATGTTCATATTAATTGAACATATATACAAAGGAATTATATAGAGATGGAGAATAAATTGAAAATATATGTATATGAAGAGGGTACGTGAGATGTAATTTTCTAATGTACATATTAATAGAGACTCAACAATCATATTAAATCCAAGAAATAAAAGATATCGGGTTCATCGGGTTGGGTTGCGTTCGAATAAAAGTAACCCAATACCTACGGTTTGAAGATTTTACAATTCGATTAGACATCAGGTTGCTTCGGGTTGAGTTATTTTGCGTTGGGTTGGTCGGGTTTTTGAGAACCCCTACCTAGAAGGACAAAGAAATTGTTTCCATGAAGACCCCCAACAATTGTATCAACTCGACTGAATAATAAAATTATTCTTCCATGTAGTAATATTCCACAAACCGAATAGAACTACCCTAGACCCTAGATGAGTTTTAATTGATTTGTTTCTTAAGTTTTGGTTTCCATAAGAAAACAGAAGTTTAACCATAATTGACTGAATGGTTTTTAATGTATCTCAAATAGAGTTAATTTAGATTATCCCCAGAGACTACTCCCATCTCATGAGCAATAAGTTTCAAATCTCCTTTATTAGTTTCCATAGTTATGCTAGTTTGTTACCAGCTTAATGAGCTTTACTTGGACTCGATGCTTATTTGGTCAGCTATACATAACTGTTTGGTATGGTTTAATGATATAGAAAGTGGCTTATTTGGTCAGCTATACATAACAAGTTGTTTTCCCCAAATCTAACCCCCCACCCCCTCAACAACACATTAAGAAACATACTCCTTCCATCTAAGAAAAAACCTCCCAAACAAAACTTTCCTGGTCTATACAGATTACAGACAGATTAATCCACACACAAAGTTTTATCCATACAAGACTTAGGGGCTGTTCGGTTGGTTTTCCATTAAGTCCTGTATGGTATAAAGGTGCCTTTGTGGATTAATCTGTCTGTATAGATTGGAAGATTTTTGTTTGGAAGGGGATTTTCATAGATGAAAAAGGCATGTTTTTTTATTGGAAGAGGTAGGTTTGGAATTTTTTTGGCTTTCTGCATAAAGCTCCTCCCTAGTAAGTTAACTTAATAAGCCAATTTCAATAACATTATGCCACTACCAATCAACCATATATAGCTGAGCGAATAAGCTGTGAATTCCATTAAGCTCATCAAGCTTCTTACAAACAGGCCCTTAATGGAAAACTAAACAAACAGTCCTTAATTTAGATCGGAACACCGAACATTACTTGTTAACTAACCTGATCTAGTTTTAGCTTTTCATTCAACTACATTAAATTGGTACCTCAAATAATTTCCTTACTTTGTTATATTAATTATAATTAAATGCTAATCTGATCCCTTCTCCATAAACCCTTGAAGAAACTCAAAATCCATGTTCTTAATAATTTCATTGGTTCCCAAAATCATCCATATACTTCTAAAAACCTGCTACCCTAATTTGCTGTACCAGTTTGAAGGGATCACCAAACTACCAAACAACAATTATTTTAAATTTTCAAAATTGTTCCTCAAATTCCCCTTTCGGGTTTCACAAAAATTTGGGAATTTCTCGAGTTAACCTAACAGATCAAAATTCAAATCACATCATGTTTCACTCTACACGTTTCACTCACAGAAACAAAAAATAGTACAAATCTGTGTTATTGCTTATATATTTGTTATGAAAATTCAAACATATACATACACAATTACACATACAGCATAATACATACATATATATTATATATATATAGAGAGAGAGGGGGGTACCGGCGAGAAAAATTGGTGGTGACGCCAACGTAAGTTTTGAAAGGGGAATTGGTTGAAAGGATGAGATAGACCGACCAATCTGATTCCGATGAGGAAACAGGTGGAAGTTTGGTGGATGAGATTGTTGATTTAGGAAGTCGAGAATGAGGTTTAATGGAAGAAAACGTTGTTGAGAGCAACCTCGTCATCCACGTACAAATTGGAACTCTTGAATCTTGTATCTGGATGTTGTTGTACGCCAGCCGGATTCTTGTTCTTCCGATATGCTAAGATGCAATTCTCGAATTTGAGAGAATGGGAAAGGAAAAAGGAAGCACCTATTTTTGTTTTAGGGAAAAGAAAGCAAGCTGTAATCATATGGTAGTTAAAAATAAAACCGAAAAACCGAGAAGCCGAATCGTTTGATTCAAAAATGAAAAACCGATAATTGAAAAAACCGGGTATTTATGGGTCAGTGTCGGTTTTGATTTTAGGTACCCACCGGAAATCCAAACCGAATCAGATATAATGTATATAATATTTGATATTGAATATGTATATTAGTATTATATTTATTATCCTAAAGTTAAATGAGTAACGTTTTTACGTTTTTATGTCAAAAGTTATGGTAGATGATTAAGTTTGTTGGTATTGAGTTGTCGGACTCATGATAGAGTCGACATCAATTGAAAATGGATGTTTTTAAACAATTAAATATATTTTTGGTTAGTTTTATTTGTTTGTTATGTAATTGTTTTAAATGTTATATTTCAGTATCAATTTTATATTGTAAATGATTTTTTTTTATAAATTTGGGTAATTGTGAACCGAACCGTGATAACCGCCTTATTTATGTTCGGTTCAAACTTCAACCCGCGATTGGGTTTTGCATCGTGTAGCCAGATATCCATCTCATGTTGTTTGATTCACATTTTCCCTACTAACCAAACTGAGCCGAACCGTGAACACCTGTAGCTGTAATTTTGATGAATCTTCAATTTGTTAAACGAAAACTATATAAAACAATTGCAAATTAAGGGAATGAATCTGTAAATCTTGTTAATCAAAATCTTTTTGCAATTGTTCTATATAGTTTCGTTTAACAAGATTTACAGATTCATTCCCTTAATTTGCTTGATAGCGAGCACAGAGGCAAGTGGCAAACATAATATCTGGTCGACTAGCTGTCAAGTAAAGAAGTGATCCGATCATACCTTTATAACTCGTAACATCTACTGAGTTCCCTGATAGAGGAATTTTGAAGATGAAATTTCTTAAGCATATCAGAGACATACTTAGCTTGATTTATGAAAATGCCAGAGGCACTTTGTTTAACCTGGAGTCCTAGAAAGAACGTTAGTTCTCCCATCATACTCATTTCAAATTCTTGTTCCATTAGTTTAGAAAACAGATCAACTTCTGATTGATGAGTAGAGCCAAAGATTATATCATCTACATAAATTTGAACTACAGTTAACATACCTTTGCCTCTTTTGATGAACAGAGTTGTATCGATTTTACCTTTCTCATAGCCTTTACTGATCAGAAACATAGATAGACGTTCGTACCATGCTCTGGGTGCTTGTTTTAGACCATATAAAGCTTTGTCGAGAAGATAGACATATTCTGGATTTTTAGCATCTTTAAATCCAGCAGGTTGTTCAACATACACTTCTTCTTTTAGATATCCATTTAGAAATGCACATTTAACATCCATTTGATAGACTTTAAAGTTTTTGTACGCAGAGAAAGCCAGAAATAGTCTTATCGCCTCAAGTCTTGCTACAGGGCAAAGGTTTCATCATAATCAACCCCTTCTTCTTGACAATACCATACACTTCTTCTTTTAGATATCCATTTAGAAATGCACATTTAACATCCATTTGATAGACTTTAAAGTTTTTGTACGCAGAGAAAACCAGAAATAGTCTTATCGCCTCAAGTCTTGCTACAGGGCAAAGGTTTCATCATAATCAACCCCTTCTTCTTGACAATACCCCTTAGCAGCCAGTCGAGCTTTATTTCTGATCACGATGCCATCTTCATCTTTCTTGTTTCTGAAAATCCATTTAGTTCCTATAGCAACTTTGTTCTTTGACAGAGGAACAAGATTCCAGACTTTGTTTCTTTCAAATTGTAGCAATTCTTCTTGCATAGCGGATACCCAACTAGGTTCTTGTAAAGCATCATGAACATGTTTTGGTTCGACCATGCTAAGAAAATTTACGTAGAATGCTTAATTTGCAGTAGCAGATCTTGTTTTAACACCTTCAGAGGGATTCCCAATGATGAGATCTGGAGTGTAAGACTTGGTCCATTTAGTCATCCGAGATTCAGTTACTGGTTGAGCATGTACATCTATTTCAGAGGATGAAATATCTGCTGAAAGAGGGTTAGAAACAGAAGGCATATAAGTAGCTTCTGGAAATTCACTTGTGGAATCAGGAAGGACAGAAGGTTTTGTAGTGCTTTCAGCAGGCGATTCAGGACCAGAAAGTGAAATGCCAGAAGTGTGAAGAACTTCTGAAATACTCGGAGATTGAGAGATGGAACTTGGTTCTGGGAATATCTCTTCACCTATAAAATCTTGAAAAATAGCATCGATTTCAGATTCTCTGGTTCCTGAAAGATATTCAGCGGTTACGGTGTTAAGTTTAAGTTCAGAAGTTGAATACTCAGAAGTTAATTGAGTTTGATCATCAAAATCGATGTTAATGCTCTCCATAACAGTCTTAGTACTTAAATTAAAAACTCGAAAAGCTCTTGAATTTAACCAATATCCTAAGAATTTAGCTTCATCTGATTTCTTGTCAAACTTGCCAAGTTTGTCTCTGTCATTCAATATGAAACACCTGCATCCAAAGATATGAAAGAATTTAACACAGGATTTTCTTTTGTTAATAAGCTCATAAGAGGTTTTGAGATGCCTCTTGACAATTATTGACCGATTCTGGGTGAAACAGGCAATGGCCACAGCTTCAGCCCAGAAGTGGATGGGTAGTCCAGAGGCAGCAAGCATTGTTCTAGCAGCTTCAACCAAGTATCTGTTTCGCCGCTCTATAACTCCATTTTGCTGAGGTGTTCGTACATCAGAGAAATTTTGTGTAATTCCATTATCAACAAGGTATGCTTCAAGTTTGGCATTCTTGAATTCAGTACCGTTGTCGCTCCTTAGCTGCTGAATCTTTTGATTTAAGAGAACTTGAATTCTGGTCATCATATTTTGTAATGCAATGGGTACCTCAGATTTTTGTCTTACAAATGCAAACCATGTATACCTGGAAAATTCATCAATGAGTACCAATATATACTTTTTGCCAGAAAGGCTTTGTGTTGCAATAGGGCCACAGAGATCAACATGTAATAATTGCAGAGGTCTTGTACAAGAATGATCACTTTTTGTTTTATGAGATGCTCGTTTTATTTTTCCCATTTCACATGCAGGGCAGAGGTGATCTTTTTGAAATTGGACTTCTGGAAGACCAGTTACCAAGTTATGTTTAACAAGCATCTTAAGATTATCAAAAATTAAGTGAGACATTTTGTGATGCCATACCCATGCAATTTCACTCTTTTTGGAAATAAGACAGAGGGTTTCGTTACCGTCCTTTGATGTGAAATTCATCATATACAAATTACCTTTTCTGTCTACTCTCCAGAGTTCTTCTCCTGCCTTAGAAAATAAGTAACAATGTTTTTCATCAAATACAACAAGTATTTTAGAATCACAAAGTTGATTTACACTTAATAAATTATGTTTCAGTCCAGAAACATGAGCTACTTTTGATAAGGTAATGTTACCTTCTTGTAGAGTACCGTAGCCTTTTATTTGACCCTTACCATTATCTCCAAACGTTACAGCTCCACCACATTTGTCTTTGAATTGGGAGAGTAAGTTTTTCGATCCAGTCATGTACCTCGAGCATCCAGAGTCAAGATACCAGATATGCACACGCTGCTTCTGCAATCACAGTCAGAGTTTTTTAGGTACCCATCTCATTATGGGTCCTTTAATGTTAGGTTTAATCTTTTCACCTTTTTTTAAATTGCACCTGACTTGATATTGCAGAATTTAAAGAACCAATCTTATTGTTTGCAATATTATGGATTTTCTTTGGTTTAGCTTTAAATGAGAAATCATTATAAGAACGATCAGAGGACCTCGAGAAAAATTCCTTTAGTTTTAAGAACAGAGAAAAACATTCAGAATTCTGAGACATAAAAGATTTCATTGAATTTTCATTAGAATAATGATAATTACAATTCTTCTTATTCCTGTCTATACTAGTATCAGTAGTTCTATTGAACTTCTTAGCTAGGCTAGACTTATGTTTAGAATCATAAGTTTTCTTTTGTTGAGGCTTCCTCTGATAGACCTTCTCTGGAGTTTTCTGATTTACTGAAACAGAAGTAGAAAGATTAGATTTCCATTTTTCTTTCTGAGCAGACGTAAACTTTGAATAACATGGTTCAGATAACTTTGACTGAACAAAACACTTCTTTTTCAGATTTTCTTCCTTCTCAAGTTCAAGACAAGTTTTGGCTTTAAGACACATTCCTATGAAATCTGGATGAATGAATACCGGTTTTTGCTCTCCTGTTGGAGGAACAGAGAAATCTGGTATTCAACTTGGATGTTTTTCAATGTTTAGACTAGAGGCTCTGATTTCCAGAGATTCTTTAGTAAAAAGGAAAGGAGCTTCCTTATCCTTAGATACTTCCGGTGTCTTTTTGTATTCTGAAGGAAAATGATTTTCTAGATTTTGAAAGATATTTTTCTGAATTAAAGAAATCATCATTTTGATCATCGTTTTCCCAAGGATATGTAATAGTTTCGAAACTGTCTTGAGAATCAGAAGGATTTAAGTCTACAAAAGAACATGGAACTATCTCTGGTTTGTTTTCTGAGGAGAATTTTTGAATATTTTCCAACTCGAAGCATTCATCCAAAGTGGATAAAATATCTTTTTCATAGCTTAGAGGCAGCTCCTCTTCTGCCTGTAAAGGGATAAAGACATCCGCCTTTGGATTCAAAGTTGTATGAATATTTGAACCAAATTTAAAAATAGCGTCTTTTTTCTGGATTTTGTTTAGATCAACGTTTGTTTTTCCAGAAAAGTATTCAATATTTTTGAATTTGAGTTTTCGTTGACGACAGCTATTTTCAAGTTTTGGTCTTTTGAAAATTGATGATTCATATAAACTTGGAAACATAGGCTTTTGTGTCATTCCTGGACAGAAGACAGAATTCAGAGTTGATCGTTTTTCACACGTATAGGGATCCAAATCCTCGAATCCAAGTCCAGATCTTCCTACTTGTGTATTGATTTTGTCATGAACTTTTTGAGCATCCAGATATGTTTTAATTTGTAGCTTTGTCTTTTGAAGTTCAATATATAAAAACTCTCTTTCCTTCTGGAAATAGTTTTTAAGTGCAATAGAATTTAATCTGTCACTTTCTTTGGTACTAATCCATTTCTCTTTTATAAATCTCTCGCTCTCTTTGAGTTTCAGAGAGAGTTTTTTCAGTTTGTTTTCTTAATTTCTTTTCAATTGTGAGCTTCTGCTTGAGTTCTTCAAAATTCTTTGACATTTCAAAAATGGTGTTTTCAAGCTCAGATGTGTCAGAGAGGGTATTTACAGGTGTTTCAGAAGGTTGATCTTCTGATTCATTTGTGCTAGCCATTCCGCAGAACATAGCTTCATCACCGCTTGACTCATCTCCCAGCCAATTCTCTTTTTCTGCAAAGTGACCTCGTTATCAACATTGTACTTGTATTTATTTTTGTAGTACAGATTATCTTTGTTCAGAGGTCCTCTGCAGTTCTTTGAGTAATGTCCTGGCTTGCCACATCTGTAGCACACATCCTTCTTTCTCTTCAATTCTTCATCCTTCTTCTCTGTCTCCGTTTTTTCAGATCTCTGGATCTCTTGTCGAGGAGCATAATTGGGAACAGTGCGATCAAACTTTTTGCTTTCCTGAATATTTCTATTACCAAACCTTTTTGTAAACTGTTTGGTAATAAGTGCCAATGAATCAACAAAAGCTTTGATATCTTCATCAGAGTCAGAATCATCTTATAAGATTTCTTCTGACATAAGAGCCTTGTTTTTCCCTTTCTTTTCTTCCCTACTCCTTCTGATTGATCCTCTGGACTCAGAAATTAAAGCCAGAGGTCCACCAATAGTGCTTTTCTTCTGAACAACTTTTTTCTCATGGGCTTGAAGACTTCCAAAGATATCATGAAGAGACCATTGTTCCAGATCCTGATTTGCTTGTATAGACATAGAGAGATTTGACCATTCAGGATTTAGTCTTTTGAGAAATAAGACATTATTGTCTTCTCTGGATCTAATGATGTCGCATCTTTTACATATATTTATCAGAGTATTAAATCTATGAAAAGTCTGTTCCAGAGATTCTTCAGGGATGGCTTGGAAACTGTTGTATTCATTTAGAGCTTGGGCTCTTCTGTTTTTCTTCATCTTCGCCCCACCTTCCAGTATGTTCTCTAATTGATCCCATAGTTCCTTGGCACTATCACAGGAATCCAGAGATTGAAATATATCATTTGGAATAGCCATGATCAACAAACTTTTAGCTTTTCTGGACAATTCAACCTTAGCTTTCTCTGGATCTGTCCAATTACCCCTTAATTTGGAATACTCTTAGCAGGAACTTCATCAGACACTGCTATAGCAGGTACCCTTGGGATAATTGTCATTGGAACGAATGGGCCATTTTGAACAATAGGATATAGATCAGTATCTAATCCTTCAAAAAAGTTGATCATCCAAATTTTCCATTGTGGATATTCATCACGAATTAGAGTGGGAGGTTTAGTCAGAGAACCAGATGTGTATACAGCATTCAGATTTGAATTCGCCATATTGTCAAAAACAAAGATTTTGAAATTGATTGAAGATCATTTGAAATTTGAATCAAATCAATTTCAAAACGATCGAAATGAGACAAAGTACTTACTAAACTCAATTTTAAGCAGGAATTACCACATATTTAGAGAAAATTGTAATGAATTTTACAAAATCTCGTAAACAGGGCTAAATGAAGAACATATGCTTAAAATTGAAAAATACTTTCGAATAGAAAAGATATTTCTCTAAATGGAAAAGATCTAATAATCAATAGATTGATTATCAGGCTCTGATACCAATTGTTAGAACCCAGATCCCTTTCTATTACGTAATCAACAGATCAAAATAAGAATGTAAGAGCGGAAGCAGTAAGATATAAGATTAACAATATGATTAGCAAGAACAATAATAGGAAGAACAATCGTAAGTGAAATTCAATGAATCACAACAGTATGCGCAAAACAATAGTTCTCTATTTCGTATTCTCAATCGATAACAATTACAATCAGTGAAAGAACTATTTATATGGATACAATCAATGAAAGTCAACTATCTAGCCAATTACAATGTGCCACGTAAGCAATGAAGTAACAAACTAAGTGACACACGGATGTTGTGCTTGCCACGCCAACTGAGGTATGTTTGTTGCTTAATTCTGTTTCATACTTCACCAAAACTGAGGTCTAACACAACTCTTGGGATAGTGGGTGGTGGGAGTGGGATTGATAGGGCAGCAGTTGTTCAGATTGGCTGATCAGGTGCACCGCCCTTGTCATGTCCCCTCACTCCTGAACCTGCTCATCTACCCTAGGACACTCTCCGTCCTCATGATTTTCCTCGCGGTTTGGCTCTTGGGCAGGCACAACCGGAGGTGGTTGAGCCATTAAGCCCGTGTCTCTCCCTATATGCTATAACACTCGGTGCATTATGATCAGCATAGCCAAGAAAGGCTTCAAAGATAGGCATGATGAAATCAAACTGTCGGTCGTTAAGCTTGAGGAACTTCAGCGAGTTGGTTGGTCCCAACGGTGATCCTGATCGTCGGGGTGTATCTGGTTTGGATGACAGCATGGCATGTATAAATAGCTGAAGGAACCGTTGAAAGGGCACGAAAGCACGATTGCGTGAATTTGATTTGTCTTCAATGAGCTCCACGAAGTCCGTCCATATGAGCATTGCGTAATCATAGTGACGGTTGAATACGATACCGTGAAATATGCGTAAGGCCGCAGTACAGGCCTTGTCCATACCGGTGTGTTTGCTAGTTAGACATCGATTGACGATGGTGAACAGTGAAAACCAGATTTGAGGCAGGTACATTCTCTTGAACTGGCCGGGACTGGTGAGGGGTTCGGGTGAGTTGTATCCAAGGGCTAGGATATCTGCACAGAGTTCTTCTCCGGTTGCGAAGGCATCATATGGGCGTTCGTCGGTGGCGACAGGCAGGCGGAGGATTCGACGAATCTGAGAAGGTGTCAGACGGGTGACAAAGTCGTCGATTTTGGCAGTGAAGTGGTGGTCACCATCATCCTGATGGTATGTTAAGGTATACCAGAATTGCTGAAGATAGAACAGGGGTACCCGATGATCCAAGGCAAAGGCATAGCGAAGGGGGTGGCGTTGAAGGATATCGAGGATGACTTGGTGTTCAATTGTGATGCCAAAATCAAGACGGTGATTGTTTGGTTTGAGCGTTCGAAGTTTGGCTCGGGTCATCAAGAGGTCGTCTCGGTTGACCGCGTTGATACTTGGTTCAGTTGATCGCTCAGAAGGCATGGGGTGTTCATCGTCGGAAAGATTCGGATCATTGATGGCCGCCATTGGTACTGAAAGAAAACGGTTAGCCAACCTTATGAAAAGTTAGTTCGATGAGTGATGATAGGTTTAAAAAAATACAAGTCTGAATGTCGAGTCCTGTTTGCCCGATAAGTAGGGTCGATAAACAAATTTATCGAGTGCAATGGGATCGAGAAAAAAAATTATCGAGTCAAGCTGGGTCGATATAAAGACTTGGTGAAATGTTGAAAGAGTAAACCTGTGAGAATCGACAATAAAGATGTCGGGCCATGGGGAATCGAGAATCACAATTTATCGAGTCACAAATACTTGAGAAGAAAAGCACTTGGATAATTCTAAAGTGAATTGGATGTGTTCTTATCGATCCTTTGATAGTCGACAAAAATTTATGTCGAGTCCTTAAGGGTCGATAAAACTACTTGGACATTTGTAAGCTCAGGTTATCGATCCTATATGACTCGGAAAAAAAATTGTCGGGTCTTGAAGGGTCGATAAAAACACTTGTATAATCTATGATGATTTTCATCGATCCGTTGAGACGTGACAAAAAATTAAGTCGGGTCCTAAGGGGTCGATAAAAACACTTAGAGTTTATGAAGATGTTCTTATCTATCTTTAAGACTCGACAAAATCCTAAGTCTGGTCTTAAGAAGTCGAAAAAAATTCAAGGGAAACCAGTAAAAAATCCTAAGTGATCAGATGCAAAATAGGCCTAAAAGTGAAATAAAAAACCTAAGTGTAAGCGCGATTAGTGACCTCTATTGCATCTAAAACTAAACATAGCCCAAAATATTTCAAAAAATAAGCCTAAAAGGCGACTGAAAGAACCAAAAAACGGAACCCCAAGGGTTTTTCGGAATTGGAAAAGTTTGAATGCCAAAATCACAATCATGCAGTGGTTAAAAGGAAAAAAGACAACAATTAAAGTTGATCAGAGGAAGAATGCGAACCTGGTGATGCTATCAGATTTGTAAAACTCGACGGTTTGAAGAATCAATTTCTGGAACTGAAGAACTCGAAGGGTTTTTTTAGAGAGAAAGAGGGAAAACTTGTTTGAAAAGTTTATTTCTAAGAGTGGGGCCCGACTTTTAAATAGTGGGTCATCGGGTGATGACACGTGTCAGTCTCTTATGGGGCCGAGAAAGATGATGACATCAGCAAGATGTCGGTTGAGGTGTTTGTCGGGCCAAGCATGGTCGACAAAAACCATTTTTGTCGGGCCCTTAGGGGCCGAGAACTTTGATTTTGGTTTAAAAAAGTGTTTTTTTAGAGAATAAGCTCCCCCTTAAAAAAACGTAAAGAATTAAGCAGTTTGCTCCCCCTACAATTGTGAGTTAATGAAAAACGTACATTGCCGCTCCCCCTCGAAAGCTGGAATGGTTAGACACACACGACGAAAATAGCCGAAAAGAAGGAAATGAATTGAAAATACAGAACTGTAAACAAAATTCAAAAGCCAACAAACGAGAAACCAAGAGTGATGCAGATTCACAGTTAAGAAAAGGGGAATGTGCATAAAAACTTGGTTAGACGTTTTGTGTATTTTGAAGAGACTATTAGGAGATCAGGTTTTAAGATTCAGCATGCCCAACTTGGACACTAGGAACTGGAAGCGGTTCTCATCCAAGGCCTAGGTGAACAGGTCGGCAAGCTGTAATTTTATATTGACAAAGTATAATTCAATCGTACCTCTTTCGACATGATCTTTGATGAAATGATACTGAACATCGATATGTTTAGTCTTCGTATGTTGGACAGGATTGCTTGAGATGACGATGGAGCTTTTGGAGTCACAGTAGATAGGAATCTTATCAAACCAGAATCCATAGTGCTTGAGTTGTGTGCGCATCCACAGTACTTGAGAACAACAACTTGCGGCAGCAATGTATTCGGCTTCTGCTGTAGAAGTGAAGACGCAAGCTTGCTTTTTCGAGGACCAACTTACCAGTTTATCGCCTAAGAATTGAATGTGTCCCGACGTGCTTTTACGATCAAGCATGCATCCGGCATGATCAGGATCTGAAAAAGTAGTTAGCTCGAAACCCGTATCCTTGGGATACCCTAGGCCAAGACCAGTAGTACCTTTTAAATACCGAAAAATACGTCTGATAGCACTAAGGTGAGATTATTTTGGAGATGCTTGATATCTAGCGCATAAACATGTGGCAAACATTATGTCCGGTTGACTAGCCGTTAGATACATTAAGGAACCAACCATTCCCCGGTAATTTTTAGAATCCACCGCTTTTCTCAAGGGATCAGCGTGTAGTTTTGAACCCGGAGACATGGATGTACCAATCGGAGTACATGACGTCATGTTATATTTACTTAACATATCCGATATGTTTTCCGATTGATTGATGAATATTCTCGTTGAAAATTGGTTTATTTGAAGGCCGAGGAAAAAATTCATCATTCCCAACATGCTCATATTAAATTTTGCAATCATAAGTTCGAAGAACTTTTTGCATTGTTGTGGGTTAGTCGAACCGAATATAATGTCGTCCACATATATCTGAATTAGCATAATATCACTGTTTTTTTTTAATGAAAAGAGTTGGATCGATTTTACCTTTGGAGTATCCATTTTTCACCAAATAGGCAGACAGGCTGTCATACCATGCGCGCGGGGCTTGTTTTAAGCCGTAGAGAGCTTTGTCGAGGATGTACACATGATTTGGCTTTGAAGGATCGATAAACCCGTCAGGTTGGGATACATAGACTTCTTCATGCAGAACACCATTCAAGAAGGCAGTTTTGACGTCCATTTGAAAAACCACAAAATTCTCGTGTGCCGCGTATGCTAAGAACATTCGAATTGCTTCAATACGGGCCACGGACCAAATGTCTCATCATAATCAATCCCTTCTTGTTGGCGGTAACCTTTTGCGACAAGCCGAGCTTTGTTGCGTATGACAACCCCATCTTCATCTTGTTTGTTTTTGAAAATCCATTTGGTACCGATGATGGTTTTGTTTTGTGGACGGGGAATGAGGCGCCAAACTTTCAAGCTTTCAAATTGATTGAGTTCGTCTTGCATGGCCACAATCCAACCAGGATCATTCATTGCTTCTTGAATGGATGTGGGTTCGATCTTGCTTAGAAAGGTAGAGAACAGACAATCGTTGGCCGAGGTGGATCTCCAATAATCTGATTTGCTGGATGAGAACGGACCCATTTGGTGGTATGTGGAAGCGGTTGAAATGCATTAGGGTTCGGGGTATCATCTTCATAAGTACCGAGTGGAAGATCTTGAAGTGATTCCAAGGCAGGAGCCACGGCAGAGGATCTTGTGGAACTAGAGACATCCTTGGGGGATGAGGTTGATGGTGGGGGAGAGGATGTCGGTTCAGTAGGGAGCGGATTGGAACTCGGTTGAGCATCAGGTTAAGCGGGGAGGAGCAGCAGTTTGAGCGGGAGGAGCGGATAGAGATGAGCTTAGAGTTGCAGCAGTTGAGACGGTGTCCGTTGTAACTGGCGGTCCAGAAAGGTTGGTAGTCTCGGCAACCTCCAAGATAGGCGGGGTGATCTGATCAGTGTGAGAACCAAAATAATCCGAGTAAAAGTACTCGAATAAATCATCCAGATTGGAAGAAGTAGTTTTGGATGTAGAAGGTTGAGCAAGGTTTGGGGCAGGTTTCGAACGGTGAGTGCGGGTCCAGAACTGTCTTGTTCAGGAGCCATTTCGGCTTTAGTGTCAAACTGAATATTGACGCTTTTCGTGACACAACGTGCATTTTTCATGTAGACCCGATATGCTGATGCATTTGTAGGGTAGCCAAAAAAATAAGCTTCATCGGCCTTTGACTTGAGTTTTCCACGATCTTCTTTTTCATTCAGAATAAAGCAGCGAACACCGAAGGTGTGAAGATGATCGATGGAAGGAACGCAGTCGTACGTCAAATGATACGGTGTCTTGTTGAATCGCTTGCTAATGATGGATCGGTTTTGAGTGTAGCAAGCGGTATTGACGGCTTCGGCCTAAAGATAAAGTGGAAGCTGGAAAAAGTGAGCATAGTTCGAGCCGCTTCAATGAGTGTACGATTTCGGCGTTCCACCACACCATTTTTTTGCGGAGTGTGTTCCGCAAAAAATGTGTGTGTAATCCCCACTGATTCGAGATAACCGTCAAGGGAACGATTTTTGAATTCGGTTCCATTATCAGTGCGGATGGTTTGAGCGTAAGTTCCAGTTTGACTTGAATAGCTTTCAAGAACGTGGTAATGGTTTTGGGAGTTTCATCCTTGGAGCGAAGAAATTTAACCCATGTAAAGCGAGAAAAATCGTCAACCATAACTAGAACATACTTCTTTCCATGAATACTTTGAGTCCGCATCGGGCCACACAGATCCATATGAATGAGTTGAAGGGGTCTAGTTGTGCTATGAACCACCTTGGGTTTGTGAGAAACTTTCTTCATCTTTCCCATCTCGCATGCTTCGCATAAGTGTGGTTTGTCAAACTTCGTCGTTGGTAGACCGGTGACTAATCCATGAATGGAGAGGCAATTGATGTTTTTGAAGTTCAAATGAGAAAGTCTTTGGTGCCAAAACCAGGTCTTTGGCTTAGAGACATTTGAGATTAGACAAACGTTGGAGGGAGCGGTCACTTGGGATAGATCGATGGTGTATAGATTGGATTTGTGTGAGCCAGCTAGTAATTCCTTTCCGTCAAAGGTTCGCACACAACATCTTTCAGGTCGGAAATTGACTTCAAGTTGTTTGTCACAGAATTTGCCAATACTTAGCAGATTGTGGCTCAGGCCTTGAACATAGGAAACATCGGAAATGGTGATATCGTTTTGAATGATGTCCCCATGTCCTTTGATGGGTGCTAAGTGATTGTTGCCAACTTTATTGAATCCGCCCTTTTTCTCCTTGTAATTGGCAATCAGCTCCTTTTGTCCGGTCATGTGTTTGTAGCAACCAGAATCTAAGTACCACACATGACCGATCTGCACAAAATCGGGCAGATTTAGGTACGCATTTGTAAATGGGTCCTTTGGGGTTAGTTGACTTTGTACCTTTGGGTACCCACTTGAAGTGGGACTTAGGGTCGTTAGTCATGATCTTTTTAGGAACCCATTTATAAACAGGCGAAGGTTGAAAATAATTTTGATGAGAATTATAAGAATTATGCACGTTCGGAAAATAATCACAACCAAAATCAAACGAATTTAAGCGCACAAAGTCATTCACACCTCAATTTGAGCA
This sequence comes from Silybum marianum, assembly GCA_036898165.1. NCBI lineage: Eukaryota > Viridiplantae > Streptophyta > Magnoliopsida > Asterales > Asteraceae > Silybum > Silybum marianum. The sequence continues at coordinate 13,545,391 of CM072536.1, read as the reverse complement.
ACAAATTTGATTACGAGAAAAGTTAATTAAATGTCGAAACGAATGAATAGTATACGGAAATAAAAATTGATGATTTGTTCTTTTGACATTAGTAGAATTTGTAAAAGAAAATTTGTCTTTATTGCGGGATGACGACTTTGAAGTGCGTTTGCCTTTTTCAACCCATACTTGTTTGGTCTATAAAGTATGAACAGCTGAAATATCAACAGGACCATTGTTAGTACTTTTTGTAAATAATTTAGTGTGATTCGTTTGGATAGAATGAGTGTAAGGTGTTTGACTTGTGGAACACTCGTTCGGATCCTCCGGAAGCAAAACTGATTCAATTGGCTTTTTGCCTTTGTCCAAAAACTCCGTATGATTTGGAAGTGTAGGGTTGAAGTCAAATTCAGCATTTAAATCATTTAAACATTCATTGTCGTTAAGTAAAGAAGGATTAGAAGCAAGGTCATCTACTTCATCATCAACGTGGTCGGGAGAAGGGGAATATTTTTGTGTAGGAGAAATATAGTTTGGATCTAGTTTAAACATCTCTTCACAATCATCTAAATAATTGCTAACGAAAGCTTTACACGAAGAAATATTGGAAATAAAATCATTTTCGTGGTTTTTGTTTAATTGTAAAGCCTCATTTTCAAGTTTTTGAATTTTTGAAAGTAATGCCTCTTTTTCCTTGTCCGACGAAGAACGTTCAAGTTCCAACACTTTTTCAAGTTGAACAATTTTCTTTTCTAAAAATAGAGTCGGAATGTAGGGTTTACATTCAGGAATTTTATTTTGAAGTTCTTCGTCAGAATAAGAAGAAAAATAGTCATTTAGAAGAGTTTCTTTTGAAGATTCCTCTTCTACTATTTGAGGATAGCATAAAGGAATTTGATGAAAATTCTTGGTTTGTCTTTTCCAATCTTCCCTTTCTTCGACGTTGGAATCCGGCTTCATAAACTGAATTTTGTAATCCGGACCAAGGTTCAGATATTCAAATTTATAGATAGTCGAAGTATTGTAGATGGTCATTTCTAAATGTTTCGGACTATCAAATCCTAATCCAACTTTTGAACTTAAATCTTTTGGAGCGTTTAAATGAATTGTGTGCTCAGTTTGACCAATTTTATACAGTTTTAGTTCCAAACCTTTTAGTTTTTTCAAAAGTTCTTGTCTTTGAAAACTCACAAATTCATATTTTGATAAAAAAAATCTTCGGTCTCACTTTTAGATTGGTTAAGTTGAAGTGTAAGATCCGAGATTTGTTGTTTTAAAAGAAAGTTTTCTTCTTGAAAAGCAGTTTTCTCCTTTTGATGATTGTGTGCAATACTTTGAGATGTTGCAAGTTCGGATTGGAAAATTAGCAATTGATGATGATTATTTTCTAAGCGTGCTTCTAAGTCGGAAACCAAGAGTTTCTCGGTTTTCAACTTAGATTGTAATTCCTTTAATTTAAACATCAAATCATGCATTTGGGAAACGAAAGCGTCATAGTTAAAGTGGTAAGCCTCGGGTGTGTAGTCGGAAGCGTTGGAAGGGGAATCATCATAATAAGCCATCAGACTGAAGTGTGCTTGGACATCATTTTCCACATCATCATCATCATTGCCTTGGTTGAGCCATTGTTCATCTTCCGCTATAAGAACTTTACCGGCTTCCTTTTGTTTAGCCAACATCAATTTGTAGGTGAAGTAGTTTGAGTCTTGGACGATTGGCTTTTTGCATTCACGGGCATAGTGGCCGGATTTTGCGCAGTTGTAGCACAGGCTCATTTTACCCTTAAAATTTTCTTCCGGTTTGGGTGTTGAACGAGATTCTTCTCTCCTTGGTTTACGCTCATGGTTCTTTGGTCCCGAAGCATATCGTTGTTGATCGGGATTTGAGCGACGAGAGAACTTTTGTTGGAATGATCTTCTAAGGAAAGCCAATCGTTGTTGGAGTTTGGCAATTTCCGGATCATAATCGAAGTCTTCGTCCTCTAAATCAGGAAAAACTTCTTGTGATGTACTTTGGGAATAGGAAGAAGAATCTTTTGCTACTAAGGCAATTGGATCGGAGTTTTTTTTGGTGTTTGCCCCCATTAATTCAAGGACCTTCTCTTCGTCTTGTTGAAGGGTTTCATATACTTCGTGCAGATCGAGTTCAGCGACAAATTTGTTGTGTTTGATTTGATTGGCAAAGCGACGCCATTCCGGTTGAAGATTTCTAACAAACTTCACATTGTTCTCGATCTTAGTCTTACGAATTTCGTTCTTGCTTAACTCGTTCACCAATTGCACGAAACGAGTGTAAGTGTTCGTAAGGCTTTCACCTTATTTTGCCTTGAATTCTTCATATTGTGAAATATAGTTGGTGATCTTAAGCTGAGTCCCAATTTTAGTTCCGAGCATGAATTTTTCGATTTCTTCCCACATCTCTTTTGTCGTTCTTTTGTGGCTATCGATGCTCATGTAAATGTCGTTTGGGAGGCTCATTAGAAGGTACAAGCGGGCTAATTGATCACCTTTCATTATCTTCTTTTCCGTGGCATCCCATGCATTCTTCGGTTTGATGTCTCTTCTTGCGGCTACCGGAGGAGTGGCATTTGGCATGGCTGGGAAGTCTTGATAGAACGGTGATGGAGGACCTTCTTTGATCGAACTCATGATTTCATCGACGTAATCACTACGTGTAACACCCTAAAATTTTCATAAGAATTCTAACGAAATTTCGGCATGACCCGTTCGTAAAATCATGATATGCCATTTATAACCTGTTTGCATTTGTATATAGCAAAATTTCAAAAGACTACATATACAAAATGCCACCTAACCGGGCTAAATTTTTTTTTTAGGAACAAACAAATAGTTACTAGAACGATGCTAATATAACTTTCTTATAACTACGACCGCTACCAAAAATCTGCACCATCCTACTTTGTTAAGTACTAGTTTTTCTTATCGCCATCACTAGCACCTGTTGGCCCTGGGACACATGTCAACAAACAAATCAAGTCAGGTTTTATACCTGGTGAGTTCAAGAGTTATATTATAAACATTTATATAAATAAAACGAGCCGATTCATATTTCAATAAGATATATATAACTTGTAAATACTACTAAAAATGCAATTAAATCAATCACTTTTCACCGACAATCAATAAAGGCATTAGTTTCTTATGCCATACTTCCCTCAATTAATCACTCGTAGTAACAACTTCCCAATTAGTGCCATCAGTGATCTAAGTAACAGAATCCAACCGTAACCGGCTGATGAGGAAACACAAAGAAACTCGTCTATACCGTTGGCTAATTTAGACATGTCATTTGACCTCCCGAGTCCGTGTACATACATCAATTTGACCTCCCGGGTAAGTGTATATACTTGGCCCCCGGGCCTCATGCCTAGTAGCCACCTATCCGGGCTCCCGGCCCTCGATTTTAGACATATACCAACGAACGTCCCACGTTCTATGTCTTTCGTCAATATGTGTAATCACTCAACATATCTCCTATGTTCATTAAAGTAGTTTAATTCTACTCAACTAAATATCATCTTTCATATAGCAAGTAAAAACCACATAACTGTCAATTAATATGCTCGTTTTATTTGCATAAAACATTTTCCATGATACATAATCAATACAAATAACAAGAATCAGTTATAAAACACATATATTTGACGTGCACCCAGTAAAATCTACGTGAACTCACCTTTGTCAAAAATAGGCGAATCTAGGCTCCGAATGGTTCTTTCGGCCGGCTTGACACCTAAATAACCCATACATGATCTATATATTAGTACATCCATTCTACTAACACATTCAATCCATCATATTCAGTCCATTAAAATCACTCGTACCGATTATCAAACCATTTTAGTTTAGATCTATAAAAATCACATACTTTATATATATATAAAGAAAACGGACAGCTCTAAAAATCAGCTTTTTGATCTATTTAAACTCTTACTCGCATCACGGTCATCACAAAAACTTGTAGAATATATCCCGACGATTCTAAAAAGGTATTACACGCTTAAATCCGAGTTACGAGTGATTTTTGATGATTTTTACAAGTTTTGACAACTAAGTAATGCAACCCGACCACTTACCCATAATTCTTATGGAGTACTTGACGTGAATTATAACCTTCAAAACATGATTATTTTACCATTTAGAATATGCTTAGAAGGTTCTCACATCCGTTTTTACTTGAAATCCATCTAACATAACATTTCCCTTATTTGACTCAAACCGAAAATCCATATTCTTTAACTTTGAATATCCATCTAAATCCCTATGAAAAGGTGATTTGATCATTAAACCAATTATATATACTCTATATAACTCCATTTCTATAATCTCAACTTTTAATTTTACATAAAACTACCTAATTGGAATTTTTCTCAAAACAGCTTTGACTTTTTGAAAAAAGTCAACTGTTTTACACCAACATTCAAATCCCCCATCAAAAACGATTTTTGGGATAAAATTACCTTCTTGAATCCATCTAATATCACCTTAACAATGCTAAGAGACAAAGTATTTACAAGTATCTTCACTCTTAGATACCAATTTAAAGATTCAAATTCTAGATTAAGAGTTTGACTTATAAAGAAAGCCAATTGTTGGAACTTCCAACCCATTTCTTGATCAAATCTTCTCAAACTTACAATTAACAATGAAACTCCCATTAATTCATATCTATTCATGTAAAAAAGCAACCAATATAACTACTAGTTCTTAACAATTCAAAGAATTTTACTCAAATAGATAACACAATGAAACCCTAGATGTATAAGAGGAGATAATTGGTACCTTAACAACAATTGATAAGAAGAGAATAGAAGAAGATGATGAAGATGATTGTTGGATGTTGATGGTATAGTCGACCAAGAAGATTTCTAGTTGAAGTGAATCTGATTTCTCATATGCAAGCCGAGAAGGAGAAGGCGGTGGAGAAAAGAAGAAAAAAAAAGACTTGGGCTTGGATTTGGGTTTGGGTCTAGACATAACAAGGCCCCCCCCCCCTTTTTTTTTTTTAATTATATATATATATATATATAAATGAGATGTTATAATTCTCCCTCTGTCAAAAGAGATTTCGTCCCCGAAATCTTAGCTACGCAAATAATTGTGGGTAGCGTAATCTCATTTCGTTTTCTGGTTCCCATGTGATATTTGAACCCCGTCGATGCTTCCACTGCACTTTAACCATCCCGATCTCCTTCCGACGCAATTTCTTTGTCTTCCGATCTAATATCACCTCAGGTTCTTCAAGGAATCGCATTTTATCATCTATTTGAATTTCTGATAACGGGATAACGTTCTCTTCTTCCGCCAAACACTTTCGTAGATAACATACATGGAAAGTGTCATGGATACCTTGCAATTCTGGTGGTAAATCTAATCGGTAGGCTTGGGATCCAATCTTTTCTAACACTGTGAAAGGCCCAAGAAAACGAGGACTCAGTTTCCCGTGCTTTCCGAATCTGATCACCCCTTTCCAAGGCGACACTTTCAACATGACTTTATCGCCCACTTGAAATTCTACATGTCGTCTTTTCGATCCGCATAGCTTTTCTCGCCGGTCTGTGCGGCTTTAAGACGTTCACGGATCACCTTAACTTTATCTCAGCTTTCTTGTACCATTTCGGGGCCTCGTGAATTGCTTCTCTGGCCTTCTAACCAACAAACGGGTGTTCTACATTTCCTCCCATATAATGCTTCAAACGGTGCCATACCGATGCTAGAGTGATAGCTATTGTTATATGCAAATTCAACCAAAGGTAAGTGCACGTCCCAATTCCCACCAAAATCAAATACACAAGAACGTAACATATCTTCGAGAGTCTGAATTGTCCTCTCACTTTGTCCGTCGGTTTGAGGATGATAGGCAGTGCTCAGATTCACTCTTGTGCCAAGTTCTCGTTGTAGTCCATCCCAAAACTTGGAAGTGAATCGACTATCTCTGTCGGAGACGATGGTTAGTGGCACTCCATGTCTTGAAATCACTTCATCGATGTATAACTTGGCCCATCTGTCCATTGACCAAGTTTCTTTCATTGGTAAGAAGTGTGCGCTTTTCGTCAATCGGTCTACCACCACCCAGATTGCATCATGGCCCTTCAGCGTCTTGGGTAAGCCCATCACGAAATCCATAGTAACATGATCCCATTTCCACTCTGGTATAACCAACGGTTGCAGACTACCGTATGGTCGTTGATGTTCAGCTTTTACTTGTAAACATGTCACACACTTTGCAACATAAATTGCTATATCAAGTTTCATGACAGGCCACCAGTAGTGTAACTTCAGATCTCGATACATTTTGGTGCTTCCTGGGTGAATAGAATACTTTGACTTATGTGCTTCTTCTAATAATAGATCTCGAATACCCCCATTTTTGGCACCCAAATTCTTCCTCTAAATAGCTTTAAGCCCCGACTATCTTCTTCTAATAAGGATTGTTGCTTCATCATGATTTCATCTTTCAAGTTCTTTTCTAATAAAGCTTCCTTCTGTACTGCTTTAATTCTTTCAATTAAGCTCGAGACGACTTCAATTTTATTAAATCTGCCCAATACCTCATCACCTCGCTCTTTACGGCTCAACGCATCCGCAACTACATTAGCTTTCCCAGGGTGGTACCTGATTTCACAATCATAATCTTTGATCAACTCTAACCAACGTCTTTGCCTCATATTTAGTTCCTTCTGATCGAAGACGTACTTCAGACTTTTATGATCCGTATAGATGATACAATGTGTATCATACAAGTAATGTCTCCATAACTTGAGCGCAAAAACGACAGCAGCTAACTCTAAATCATGCACCGGGTAATTTTTCTCATGATCTTTTAGTTGTCTAGAAGCATAAGCAATTACCTTGCCTCGTTGCATTAGAACACAACCCAATCCAGATCCAGATGCATCGCTGTAAACCACAAATTCTTCAGACCCTTCCGGTAAGGATAGTACCGGTGCCTCACATAATCTTTTCTTCAACCTCTCAAAGGCATTTGTATGTTTTTCTGTCCATACAAATTTCACTTTTTTTCTAGTTAAAGCGGTCAGTGGTGAGGCAATCTTTGAGAAGTCCCGTATGAATCTACGGTAATAACCGACCAATCCCGTAAAAACTTCTTATCTCTGTAGGACTTTTTGGAGCTTCCCAACCCATTACTGCTTCTATCTTGGATGGGTCTACTTTCACACCCTCTTTGCATATTACATGACCCAAAACCGCACTTCTAATAACCAAAAATCACATTTAGACAACTTTGCATAGAGTTTTTCTCGTCTTAATAAATCAAGAATCTCTCGCAGATGTCTTTCATGTTCCTTCTCGGTTTTAGAATAAATGAGGATATCATCAATGAATACTATAACCGATTTGTCCAAAAATGGGCGACAAACTCGATTCATTAAATCCATAAATGCGGCAGGAGCATTCGTTAAACCGAAAGGCATAACGAGGAACTCATAATGACCGTACCTGGTCCTAAAAGCAGTTTTAGCAACATCTTCCCCTCGCACCTTCAATTGGTGATAACCTGATCGAAGATCAATCTTCGAGAAACAACTAGCTCCTTGTAGTTGATCGAATAGATCATCAATACGAGGAAGAGGATACTTATTCTTAATAGTTACTTTGTTCAGTTCGCGGTAGTCGATACACATTCTCAACGTGCCATCTTTCTTTTTTACAAACAACACCGGAGCACCCCATGGCGAGGAACTAGGTCGGATGAAACCTTTATCGAGCAATTCTTGCAGTTGAGTCATCATTTCCTTCATTTCTGATGGAGCTAACCGATATGGAGAACGAGCTATTGGTGCTGCCCCCGGAACGAGGTCTATGCGAAACTCCACCTGCCGGTCGGGTGGCAAACCTGGCAAGTCTTCGGGGAACACATCAGGGAATTCACATACAACTGGAATATCTTCAATCTTCTTCTTTTCCATTTTGGCATCCAGAACGTATGCCAGAAATGAACAACAACCTTTACGAAGGCATTTTTGTGCTTTCATCACAGAGATGATCCCCATGTCACCCTTTCGCTTATCCCCATAAACCAATATTGTATCTCCACCCGGTCTCGGAATGGAAAGCATTCTTCTTGAACATAAAATATCGACTCTGTGCTCAGATAACCAATCCATGCCTATCACTGCATCAAATCCTCCTATCGTCATAGGTAACAAGCAAATTGGAAACAAAATACCTTCAATTTTAATTGTGCAGCTATCATAAACTTCTCGTACTAACACTCTCCCTCCATTAGCTGTCTCTACCACTAATGCTTCCGGTAATATGCTAGCCGACACATCAAACCGCTCACAGAAGGTTATGGAAACAAATGAATGATTGGCTCCTGAATCAAATAATACGCATGCAGGTATAGAATTGATTAAGTACGTACCCGTCACTACATCAGCTACACCTCGAGCTTCTTCTGCCGTCATCTGAAATGCTCTACCTGGTACCCGGGTCTCTTTCTTTTGAAAAGTACTTGTTGTTTTCCCCTTTTCTACATTTTTCGGTTTGGGCAATCCCGCCGAAGGTGTCCCGATTCCCCACAATGAAAGCACTTAATGGAAATCGACTATGACAATCTCGACTGTAATGTCCCGGCTTTCCACAACGAAAACAAATCTGCTGATAACTGCTACAATCCCCGGGGTGTCTTCTATTGCACTTTGGACACTGCTTTACCATCTGCTTGTCATCAAAGCGTCTACCCGATGATTTCGTCTTGAATTTCTTTGAGCTACCTGAAGGTGTCTCCCATCTGCGTTTGTCACCCAATACAACATTTTGTACTCTATTTGCATGCTTTAGATCATCCTCCAACACTTATGCTTCTTCAATTGCTTCTTGAAGGGTAGATACTTTACTGCTTCGAACTACTGTCTTCATTTCAATGGGAAGACCTTTAAGAAAGAACTTTATCTTCGACCTTTCATCTGGTGCTACGTGTCCCAGAAAATTTAATTTTTCTGTAAACACCCGTGCATACTCAGCTACCGACTGATTTCCTTTCTCAAGATGTCTGAACTCATCCTCCATTTTGTCTCTGGCTCTTTCATTGCAATATCTTTCTTTTAACTTCATGGTAAACAAATCCCAAGTCAACATTTTAGTGATAGCAGGCCCCAACGTTTGTCGTGTAACATTCCACCAGTCTAAAGCCTCGTCCCGCAACAATTGAGATGCAAATCGAACTCTTTGTTGATCATCACACTCACTAGCTTCAAAAGCTTGCTCTATTCCTCGTAACCATCGCATACAAACCAAAGGATCATCACTGCCTGCAAACTCTGGCGGTCTGCATCCGAGAAAAGCTTTAAATGTACACTTCTTTGAAGATTTCTCACCTTCCACATGCAAACCTGTATCTAAAGCAACTTTCTCGACCCCACCAGCGTTAGGAATCACATTTTCAAAGAACCTTTTCGGTATGGATACCCGGCCATAACTCTCTCTTCTACTCTTTTCATAATAGATTCTTCCCGCCTTTCTAAAGCCGTTTCCATGAATTGCTTCAAATTGGCAAATAAAGTATCTTGGAAATTTGTCTCCGGATTCTCCGAATGCATGTGCCTTCCTCCTTTAGGATGAGAGGTCCCGATCAAACTTGTAGAAGCATTCGGTTGGAATATTCGGGGACGGTAATTTATTTGTTGGAGTTCTACTAGACTCCCGCACATCCTTTTCTTTTGCTCGCGACTCCTTGTGTTTACCATTCTTTAACTAACACAAAGTAACAACACTTATCAATACAAAACTTTCTAGTCACATAATTTTAATGTAATAGAACATGATAAGAATTGAAATATTAGATACATAAATATACATATATATTTATATATATATATATCAAAATCTAGGCAACTTATATATGCCCTATACCAAGACATACAAATATTCCTCAACTACTTACTTTCATACAAAAGATCTTCGTGATAACACCTATCATGAATTTTACCCATTGTCCAACATCCCCTGATTAATTCTTAAGCATAATATCTTAATCTTAGGTTTAAGACTAGGTTCTCTTAACCTAATTCCCTTAAACCATCGCTGCGATACCAACTTGTAACACCCTAAAATTTTCATAAGAATTCTAACGAAATTTCGGCATGACCCGTTCGTAAAATCATGATATGCCATTTATAACTTTGTTTGCATTTGTATATAGCAAAATTTCAAAAGACTACATATACAAAATGCCACCTAACCGGGCTAAATTTTTTTTTTAGGAACAAACAAATAGTTACTAGAACGATGCTAATATAACTTTCTTATAACTACGACCGCTACCAAAAATCTGCACCATCCTACTTTGTTAAGTACTAGTTTTTCTTATCGCCATCACTAGCACTGTTGGCCCCGGGACACACGTCAACAAACAAATCAAGTCAGGTTTTATACCTGGTGAGTTCAAGAGTTATATTATAAACATTTATATAAATAAAACGAGCCGATTCATATTTCAATAAGATATATATAACTTGTAAATACTACTAAAAATGCAATTAAATCAATCACTTTTCACCGAAAATCAATAAAGGCATTAGTTTCTTATGCCATATTTCCCTCAATTAATCACTCGTAGTAACAACTTCCCAATTAGTGCCATCAGTGATCTAAGTAACAGAATCCAACCGTAACCGGCTGATGAGGAAACACAAAGAAACTCGTCTATACCGTTGGCTAATTTAGACATGTCATTTGACCTCCCAGGTCCGTGTACATACATCAATTTGACCTCCCAGGTAAGTGTATATACTTGGCCCCCCGGGCCTCATGCCTAGTAGCCACCTATCCGGGCTCCCAGCCCTCAGTTTTAGACATATACCAACGAACGTCCCACGTTCTATGTCTTTCGTCAATATGTGTAATCACTCAACATATCTCCTATGTTCATTAAAGTAGTTTAATTCTACTCAACTAAATATCATCTTTCATATAGCAAGTAAAAACCACATAACTGTCAATTAATATGCTCGTTTTATTTGCATAAAACATTTTCCATGATACATAATCAATACAAATAACAAGAATCAGTTATAAAACACATATATTTGACGTGCACCCAGTAAAATCTACGTGAACTCACCTTTGTCAAAAATAGGCGAATCTAGGCTCCGAATGGTTCTTTCGGCCGGCTTGACACCTAAATAACCCATACATGATCTATATATTAGTACATCCATTCTACTAACACATTCAATCCATCATATTCAGTCCATTAAAATCACTCGTACCGATTATCAAACCATTTTAGTTTAGATCTATAAAAATCACATACTTTATATATATATAAAGAAAACGGACAGCTCTAAAAATCAGCTTTTTGATCTATTTAAACTCTTACTCGCATCACGGTCATCACAAAAACTTGTAGAATATATCCCGACGATTCTAAAAAGGTATTACACGCTTAAATCCGAGTTACGAGTGATTTTTGATGATTTTTACAAGTTTTGACAACTAAGTAATGCAACCCGACCACTTACCCATAATTCTTATGGAGTACTTGACGTGAATTATAACCTTCAAAACATGATTATTTTACCATTTAGAATATGCTTAGAAGGTTCTCACATCCGTTTTTACTTGAAATCCATCTAACATAACATTTCCCTTATTTGACTCAAACCGAAAATCCATATTCTTTAACTTTGAATATCCATCTAAATCCCTATGAAAAGGTGATTTGATCATTAAACCAATTATATATACTCTATATAACTCCATTTCTATAATCTCAACTTTTAATTTTACATAAAACTACCTAATTGGAATTTTTCTCAAAACAGTTTGACTTTTTGAAAAAAGTCAACTGTTTTACACCAACATTCAAATCCCCCATCAAAAACGATTTTTGGGATAAAATTACCTTCTTGAATCCATCTAATATCACCTTAACAATGCTAAGAGACAAAGTATTTACAAGTATCTTCACTCTTAGATACCAATTTAAAGATTCAAATTCTAGATTAAGAGTTTGACTTATAAAGAAAGCCAATTGTTGGAACTTCCAACCCATTTCTTGATCAAATCTTCTCAAACTTACAATTAACAATGAAACTCCCATTAATTCATATCTATTCATGTAAAAAAGCAACCAATGTAACTACTAGTTCTTAACAATTCAAAGAATTTTACTCAAATAGATAACACAATGAAACCCTAGATGTATAAGAGGAGATAATTGGTACCTTAACAACAATTGATAAGAAGAGAATAGAAGAAGATGATGAAGATGATTGTTGGATGTTGATGGTATAGTCGACCAAGAAGATTTCTAGTTGAAGTGAATCTGATTTCTCATATGCAAGCCGAGAAGGAGAAGGCGGTGGAGAAAAGAAGAAAAAAAAAAGACTTGGGCTTGGATTTGGGTTTGGGTCTAGACATAACAAGGCCCCCCCCCCCTTTTTTTTTTTAATTATATATATATATATATAAATGAGATGTTATACTACGCTCAATGAAATCGAGAAATCGGTCCTTCCACTGAGAGTATTCGTCCTGAAAGAGAATCGGGGGTTTTGTGTCTGATCCGATTGCCATTGCTTCGCGAGTAGTCATTGTACTTGGCTTGATGATCTCGATCAGTGAGTTTTTGGTAATTTTCTGAGTTGTTTTTGTGAAACATAAAGTTTTTCTCGATTGACTAGGGGTCGACAAAACTTTTTATCGGATTGGGCTAAGATGACAAGAGTTTTTGTCGGGCGTTTGAGACTCGATTAAAAGAAATTGTCGGGTATATGGGACTCAATAAAACTTCTAAAGAAAACTTGATTCGATAAAAGGAGGTTATTGAATACAAAGGACTCGATAACTAAGAGTTTCTCGATAGATTAAGATTCGACAAAAAATTCTTTCACTCGATAAACACCGAATCGATAAAAATTTATATCGATTCCAGATGACTCGATAAAATAAATTTTGTCGATTAGGAAGGACTCGATAAAAATTCAAAGATACTTAATCCGAATTTTCTTTAACTGATAAACCAAAAACCAAGAACAAAGAGTTCTTGACTAAAAAGAACAAGTCTTTTTATGGACAAGAATGTCTAAGTTATCGAGTTTCTTATTTGTTCAGTCAACAAAAAAAATCAAAATTACTAGAGTTTGTGATTTTTTACTAGATAATTCTTTAGTAAAAAAAGCTGCAAAAGTCACTAATTCCTGAGTTTTCTTATATAAAGAATTTCAAAAGTAATTAAAATAAACTAGAATAACTTTAATTAAAACAGATTAAATAGTTTGACTAAAATCAAGGATAACTTAATATGGATCGACAAAAATTTACGTGACAGAAGTAAGAATCGAAAAAAAAAATTAAGCAACAGAAGTTTGAATCGAGGAAAACTTATTCAACAGAAGTATGAATCGAGGAAAACATATCTTTAAAAAAATTATGAGTTTTTATCGGGTAAAGCTTAACAGTTTGAATCGAGAAAAACTTCAAAAACGCAGAAATCGATAATTTACCTTCTGTTTCGTGGATAACTTCAGAAAATCGCAAAACCTCAGATCGTCTGCTCTGATACCACTTGTAGATCCCAGTATTTGCAAGCACAATGATATAAAATAGTAAGGCGATAAGATCAAAGTGTTTAGAGAATTTCCGTAGTCATATATCTTACTTAAATTGATTACAATGATAATAAATCTGAATTCTGCTCTCTATTGTAATCGACTCTTATTAAAAATAACCCTAGACTTCTATTTATATTGAAAGACCTATTCTAATTAAAGAAGGAAAGAGTTTAAGGAATTATAAACTTCCTTTTACAATTGAGCATATTCATTCATTATTTTGTCACAATAAAATAATAGACCTAAATTATCCACACATTAGTAATCGCACATACTGAGATGAGTATGAAGTTCACAATATATCTACTTATCTTTCTACCTCCATTCTTTCATACCTTTTTATCATTTTAAACCATTTCTACGTTCTGCTTTACCTCCGTCATCATTCCTTAATTTTTTTGGCGTTAATAACATGTCATTCATACTTCACATGATTCCATTTTTACCATCACTTCCTTGTGTTGGCTCTCGATGTCCATACTTTCTTTCATCACATCGAATTTTGCCAAGATGCACTCGTCTACAAATCATTATTTTCATTTCTAAGTTTGGCAAGATTCTTTTGCCATTTCACATTTAAGTGATCATGCTTAAACATCACACTTGTCATCTCTTGATAGTGATTAGCTTACTAGTAACTCTTTATCGGATTCATATTTGAATCCGTCCACGTGACCTAAGAGTTTATCTTAACTATTTATTGTCAAAAATCACAATCTATTTTGCCATATATTTATATTACAGTCTACTTCTTTCCTGATGTCAAATATGAACCATTAATCAGTTTTGTGCTACCAACTCATTAATTAGATTTTCTTCATATAAATATACGTTACCATTTGATGCACATGATCTGAGCCGTGTGTTTATTCTTCTTTATCATTATTTATTTGTGTCATTGATAACGACCCAGTACATCCTCGTTGATTTCTAGGGAACTTCGTGAGATTCATATTGTCATTGGGTTAACTACACATCTTTACTTATGTCACTCCCTTTTAAATTTCATCGATGTTTACTTTATCTTGATGTCACTTAATGGGGACCGTCTCAAGTTGTACCGTTTATAATGTACTTTATATATGACTTTGTGGAAAGTCTGACTGTCTCTTTTCATCCTCACCACATATGCACTTTACCTGTTCCATCGCTTAGTACTCATACATTGTCGATAAGCATGAATTTTTAAACACGAAACGTAATACATGCTACACTTATAACACTTCCTTAAATCACGTTCTTGTTTTCAAAGTTTGCTCAATTAAATTTTTATCAACATTCTAACCCCTTACAAAGAGGATAATATGACCTCGCTCTTTGACTAGCCCAATCAACCATAGTCTCCCATATGCTGAGACCATCTCATCAACCGTTAGTGTAATTTCTTTAAGAAAGTTGATCTTGTGACAGTCCTTAGATGTTTCTCATATCGTCTACGTATGCCTCGACATTCCTATTTTGATTATTGATTCCTTCAATTGGTTCTCATCATTGGCATCACTAAACAAACGACCATATTGTTGTCTAATATCCAATTGATCCAACATAATGCTCATAATTTGACGGGTTCCAAGACAAATCAACTTATGTTTATAGTCGATACCTTGAGTTTCTTTTATTCCCGATGTTAATGTATTTTTTGCTCACTCAAGCAGATCAGTGGGAATTTATCACCAAACTTTATCCACCAACACCATTTTACATCTATTTTATTTTTCCATCTTACCATGTGTTTTATATTAGTTACAAGACACATCTCTATCAATGTCACATCCAATGACATTAAGCCATCTAACACATTCTATGCTTTCAAAAGATTTAAGACGAACCCCAAATTAAGTTAAACCAACACTCTCATCACTATAAATCAACTTTTTAGTCACAGATCTATCAAGAATTAAATCTTACATTCTCGGTTTAAGTCTAGGTTTACAATAACCTAATTCACTTAAACTACTGCTCTGATACCATTTGTAACATCCCAAAATTTCAAATATTAGATACCTTAAAAATATGATCCCAAGATCAAACACTTACATTGCAGCGGAAATAAAATATCCAATCTTACATATTATGCCATAATCTATCGTTACAGTCTTGACGAACATAACTTTGCTCTATATAACAATGCCTTGATGTGCGCATAACCTTCTTTGGTGTCAATCCTCATATCTCTCTTTATTCCACTTTTCTTCCCAGTCTAATAGCTGCATGGTTGCAAAAGTTTAAAAAGAGTTTGGTGAGCCTAGGGATTAGTGAATTAACGATTTAATGCATACACATCGTCAAGGAATAAATTTCACAAAGCATCATAATTTATCATTCATACGATTCGAAACAATATAATTCACAAACAACAACGTTATGGAAACTGTCTACCTCACACAGCTTTACCTGCCGAACTCACACAGCATGTCCGCACTTACGACTTAAACAGGCTCACACAGCATGCTCGTCTCATTATAAAAATATCTTAGTACATCCCCATTTCCACACAAATACTCAAACATGTATTATAAAAATACCGAACGTTTTATGCATGCATGATACATTAAAATCTTGAGAAAATACCCAGCAAGCTTGCATATAATTATAAATAAAGCATGCAACCATTTTTAATAAAAGTCACGTAAAACTCACAGTATAAATCGTAGCCTAAACCGATCTTTGAAGTGGTAGCGTCCCCTTACAAATCCAAAACCATAATTTTAATAAAATACGACTCTACTCTCTTAAACTACCCATGAGCTGGTACCTTCGATTTTCGGCTTGAATTAAGATGGACATCCCTGTATATACACACACATCCATGTAATATATATATATATATATATATATATTTATATATATGCACAAACACCTAGACCTACACCAACATTTAATTAAATCTCTAATATGACCCACATCATCTCCATGCATCCTAGCATGTCTTACCTAGCATGTCTTACCTATGCATGTGTGTATATATATATATATATATATATTCCAATAGTTTGTAAAAATCCACGACTTACAGAAACATGCATTAATATGGACTTTTAATCAACCCAAAAGAAAGCTTTCGATATCTCACACTTACGTACGGTTTCAGATCATCTTTCTTTATCGAATCTCATAGTGAACTAACGAAACTTCATAACCGAGCAACATTTCGATTAAGCAGCCTCTCATCAGAGAGTTCACAATTACTCGATTCATCATAACGGCGAAATATCGATCATCCGTTATAAATATATATTGATCAACACCCACATGAACCATAAGTATATCTTTAGAATCAAAACGATAGTCACCGTTCGACCACCCGGTGTCACGGAGGTTACCACCGTGACGAACGATGGAGGTGATAACAATGACCCCTGGCCACCGTTACCCTATGGTAACCTACCCGAATGATCGTACAACTAGCATGATTATCTAGAAAACAAAATTTAGAAACGACGGTATATGAAACACTTACTGATTGCCACCAAACTAATTGTGATGTACAACACCATCGAATTTTGTTTCATTGTCCACCATTCCCTTTCTCACCATAGTTCCCCATCTTAATCGATTTGTTTTTCACTCCAAAACTAATAATTCCTAACTCCACGGTTAAAGAGGTAAAGGACTCCATAAGCCATGGTAAATGGCTAGAAGTTTCACACGTATTGAGGTTCCAAGAATATTAACTTACATCACAATTTAGGGTTTAAAAACCCTTCACATTCATTGCATTTTACGTAACAACCCCCCTCTAGTTGTAATTTACATTTTATTTTTTTATTTTTTTCTTTGGGTTGTTACAATATCCACCCTTGATCACTTTTAATCTCGTGTCCACCCATGAATTGTGCTTTAGAAAGGAATTGATATGACACATATCGGTGTATATCATTAGTGTTGATCTTCAATTAGGATTGATCTAAGAGTGGAGATACCTTCTTACCCTTTTCACCGGAACCCAACCCTATATACACATTATACATATTAGTTGCCTTAAGCCACGCCTTGGAAAACGCCATGGTCTCGCTGTAACTCCTAAGGCTTGAGGCTTGACCTCGCCGCCACGCCACACCTTACGCCATTTAGAACCTTGTTAAAAATCGATCCAAAACCCAAAACCTATCCAAACGCTATGAATTTTGGATATGTTGGTTGCATCACTACAAGAAACACTTTTAATTCTTGCACTTATACCAAAATTGCACTAGATCTGAAAATTACGAACCAAAGCAGTGACTTTTTCAAAAGTTTCAAAAAATCCAAAAATCAATCAAAATCCTCATAAGATATGTTCTAAACCCAAAATTGATTCTAATCGAGTATTCCTCTATCCAAACCGAATCTAAAGAGCCTAAATTCGATCAATTCCAACCACAAAATCTTCCTAATTCGATCAAAGTCTCATTTCTTAAAAAACAAACTTCAAAAAAACTTCAATTTTTTCCCTTCAAATCTTCATCAAATCGGATGATTTCTGCTCTGATACCAATTGATAGTCCTATCTACATAATACAGTAATATCAAGAATACATCAGTGGATCTTCAATAGTCATATGTGTATTGATTAATATTCTCTCTACAATGTTTCTCTCACTAGAATCTAATACAAGTTCTCGATTGTAAGAATTACCTCGTCATATATGGGAAGTTCTGATTGTTGATGTTATTAATGAACCAAATACATTATCATCAACCTTAGTTGTATCAGAAAATGACATTGATGATATAATGTTAGTTAGAGGCGATGTTAAACCAGCGGATTGTGATGAAGATGAATTTATGAACAATGACGAAGAAGACGATGAGGGTGAAGATGTCGAAGCAACGTACGAAACTGAAGATAGAGAAGCTTCAAAAGAAGACAAAGATGATGGGGTTGATTGAACAACTATGATCTTTTGGGCTAAATTTGGTTGATTAAATTTAGCTTTTTTTGTTAATTGGCCTATACATTGGAAACAACACTCTAGTAGTTGTGTTGGTCTTTTGGCACAATCCATTGAACACTCTACTTTACAATCATTTTTCCTGCAACTCAAATAGTTTTATGTTTGTTGCTCGTCAAGTATATACTTTATTTGATACTATTTATCTATTATATGTTTTTTGCAGTAACATGTGATCTTTTCAAGTGCCTACAAAATGTTATTTTCTTGTTTTGTAGGGGTATCCGTAGAATGCAGCAAGACTTAAAGCAGTAGTACTACTACTTGAGTGGGGGGCTTGGATCAACCAAAAAGTTAGAGGTACACAAACACGCATCCTTTCATCTCCCAAAGTTTTCTATTTTTGGTGATAATTGATGAATTATAGCAAACATAATAATCAGTAAATACATTGATTTTGGTCATAACTTGAGCAGCCTCACTATGTGAGGTATTAGAGATGAAGAAGTAGTTTTATATTTAGATTTAAATGCATGAAATAGCAACCTACTTCCATAAATTTCTTTATTATAGCCTTGTACTTTTAGTTTTACTCCTTACAGTAATTGTTGGTCCTGATTAGGGTAATGGCAAACAAGTAAAGTTTTGTAGAAGGAGGGTTGAATACAAAACAAACACAAATTTTTTACTCTTTTAAATTCTTTAATATAAATATTAAGAATTACACATAGAAAACTGATTGTTGCGGAAAAGAATAGATGAAATCTATTCTAACAATCTAGACACTTAGAAAACACTTAGTAAACATAAAAATAACTAAACACAAATAAAGTTATTTTAGGCTGCTTTTCACTTTTACCGAATCAAGATATGCACTCAGAGGATTTCTAGTTGAAAAGGTAAGTTGAATGGAAGCCTTGTTCTCCTTTTATTTTGCCCATGCATTTAATGCATGGGACACTTATCACAATACCATTTGCTTGCAGTATATTCATTGGACAAAAGATGGTGTCATTCCTTTATGTACTAGATAAATGCAGATGCCATTCCTCATAGTACAAGATAGGACATGCCACTGTTTACCTTTTCTCCATGTCTTCAATAGTCACATCAAGCCTTTTTGCAAGAAGACAAGCAATCCTTTTTATGAGTTTTAAGGAGAATGTTTGAATTTAAGGCTTGATGCACACGTTCTTATATTTATTGTGACTTAAGGAGTATCCTCAAAAATGTCCTTGAAGTTCTTAGATAAGATCACTAGCCGAATACATTGAGGATGTATCGGCTAGTACCGGTGTATCGGCTAGTCGCCGATGTGAGCTTCATATTCGGTGACTACATGCTTCAGATTTGGCTCAAGTCTGGATTCCAATCGGTGAGCATATCTTCATTTCCACAATTTTGATATGTTTCCTTTGTATCAGCTAGTCTTCGATTCGCTGAACTTGTTGAGCAAAGCCAGACCTCTTCAAAGAACCTAAAATACAAGATATATAATCTAAGGAATAAATTGAGGGGTCATCACCAAATCATCGGTGACCCAACAGTAATGTACTTTCAAATTATTTTTTTACTACTTGTATACCCGCGCAATGCGGCTGGATGTAAAAAGTTAATTAAGATTTATTAATTTACAAATATCAAACTCTTTCACGATGTCATAAAGACTACGACAAGGGTTCTAAATAAAAGGCAAACACACAACTTTTAATAATTATATTACAACTCTTTTAGGATGAGAGTTCAGATTTGACAAAAAGGTTCCCAACAATGACTAACATTCAAAGTGTAATGCATGATGTAAAAGCAATAGAAACATTATATCCCTACTCATTTTTGCTCAGCTTTTTTCTACTAACAAATGAATACTCTTTCAATTGTGAGTTGCAGCTCAAAGCGTCAATGGGGTGTTGAAAACAAATTGTTTGATGGCTATATCATTGCTTCTTACATGCACAAAAAAATCAGTTTCTTGTTAATGAAAGAGATCTCGAATGCAAAGTTCTTACGAGCAAAAGTGAAGTGACTTGTAAAAACTACCATTGTGAATAATTCTAAGAACCTTCTCCTCTTTAGGTTTTTGTACAAGAACATTTGTTGTTACTATAAAGTTTATGAGAAATGACATTTTCTTATTGGGTTTGTAAAGTTATTATGGTTTTGGATGGTTTGTAGGAAGATAAAACAGATTTTGATGGATGCATAACTCATTCATTAAGAAGATAGTAATTGTACATGATACTTTGTTGATGGCTTCAAATTCTATAGTGGTGGCTCTAACGCAGGTGAAATTGAAAGCTCACATGTTGGTAGCAAGCAAGGCAATGAAACGGACGAGGTACCTGATATATTATCTTAATGTAATTTGATGTCATTGAAAATTGTTTTAGCATTTGTGTGTACACGATGCAACAAAAACGGTTGTCCTAATATACTACTTTAATGGATACTAATATTATATGACCAAAACCGGGTGCCAATTTGTCTTTACAACTATTATTGATGCTAAAAAAACAATATAACCCACAAAAAAAGGCCCTTGCAAGAACTACCTTTATTGACTTTTAGAAAAGTTCTTAATTTAATGAGTTGAAGATGAGGTGACAATAAAAATGAAAAAAATAGTTTTTTTTATAAGAACCTCCATTAGAATTGCTTGGTTTAAGTTTGCTTTTGTTCATGGATGAAAAGAAACCAACACAAAACAAAAAAACATCATTCTCAAGTCCAAACCATTATTTAAAGTATGTAACAACGTAACAAATCTCTGTAAAAATTTCCAAAACTGATGGTAACTACAATTTACATCATACTGGCATCCACCAACTAAATTCAGATAAAAGGTTTATCTTATAATGTTCCGGTAACCGCTTACCGACTCCAACAAACTTTTATACAAATAAAAATTTTCCCAAAAATTCCCAAATTCATGTTCAATTCCATCCGCTCATTTTTAGTCTTCTACAAGGATTCTTCATAAACGCTGCTTCATAAACCTCGATAGTGGCACACAACCTTCTCATGTGAACAATCAGAGGGTAGCCACATCCACCCAGTAACCACCTTTGTTACTCATCCATCTTCATCGGTTACAAAAACCCAAGTATCAACGAAAATAAAAAACAATGTCGATGTATTTTCAAACACATTAATAAATATATCGAGAGTCTTACCCAGTAAGTGAGGGCAACAACTTTTACCATGGTTAGCGCTTATGGTGTAAATTGTTGCATGCTATGCATTTTTGTTATCTAAAATCTTACCCGATAAGTAAGTGATGATGTTAAACTTTATTGGTAAGCGCTCACCATGTAAGTGTTTGGTAAACGGACCCTACGTCTCTCTAGCAAAACACAAAAACCATAGAGAAACCTGATTTAATTTAGTTCATTACTTGATAATGCAACACGATCAGCAAGAGAACCAAGTTCATCAAAGTATATGAAGTCTAACCTTTTTCTTTGCTTGGTCAGAGCCTTCTTCGTTTTCTTCTCATAAGCATATATCATCATCCTGTGAAAAGGAATTACCAGCCACTTTGACAATAACAACCAATTAAAAAATAAAAAATAATACTGCAATAGTAAAAATTGAAGTATTATAAGAAAAAGGGACACAAACCTTTTTCAAAGGGATTTTTTATCACAAAGAATCGGTAGTGTAGGTATGACAGAGGAGTTTTATTGCACAAAGAATAATAAAATAAATCGTGTAGCAAACCTAAAAACACAAAGAACAAAGGGAATTTAGAACCTCATTACATTCTACAGCCGGAAGTACCAACAGATGGATCAGTGAAACATTGAAGAAATATTTTCTGTAAAATGAAGAACAAAGACAACACCAATATGTTAAGATGGAGTAGCAAATAGAATATGGAGATCTTACCTGGACCAAAACCGAGAGGGAAAAAGAGATTTTTGAAAACACCAAGATTGAAATCGAATACAAAGCAAGCAATCTACTAGAAAAAAAAACACAAAAAAATTAAAGGTAGCTAGGTGATGGAGAAGAATCGAGAAGAAATTGATTATAGAAATCCAAGCAAAGATGGAAAGACTTTTCTATCTAATAACTGACTTAAAAAAACAAATTCCTCCCTTTTCTAACTGTCTTACTGATTTTGAAAGACAAAGTTCGTAGCTTTGATTTGATGGGTTTTATGTTTCGGTTGACATGGCTTCTTCAGATCTTTTGGTCGCAGCTCATAAGTGCTTTCTTTCTTTCTTTTTCTCTTTTAGTTCACATTCTTTTTCTCTTTCCATAAATGATGGAAAACACAAATGCAAAAAACAAGAGCAATGGAGAAATGGGAGAGAGAGGAAGTCAAACCTAGGGAGCAATGAGCAATGGCGAAATTGAACAACGTGGAGAAACCGATCGATGAAGAAATCGAATAGAGATATTAGAAGAAATCAACGCCTGAGGGAAATCAAAAGCCATGTTTAAATCGAGATTCAGATAAAATATATTGGGAGTAGCGAGTGGGAGAACCAAAGAGTTGTCTTGGGAGCATAATAAAGAAAAAGGTGCAACGCTAACTTGCACCATGTCCTTGTTTACTTGTGTTTTAAGAGAATTTCAAACTTTACGCCTAAAAATCAGTACAATATGCTTTATTGGTTGTAATTAAGAGATTTTCAAGATTGATGCTTAAAAGGATGGTACCTTAAGCTATGTTGGTTGTTTTTAACACTTGGAGGATTTACTTTATAAAGTGACTAGTTCTGTACCCGCGCGACGAGATGTAAAATTTTATTCAATTTCAAATTTTTTTCAAGATATCATAAAGCAGGTATGGTATGGTATTACTATCGCAGACAATTTTTAATACCATGTACCAAAATTCAAAAATGCGTTTAGGATTTCAAAATGTGTCAAAAAGCCAATGGACGTCTCGAAAACAAGTTATTTTTCTTGACAACATAAAAAGATAGATTCACATTAAAATGATCAAATTGAAAGCAATTAATAGAACATTGTTTTAAACAAAAAAAACATATTATTCTTAGGGTGCATTTGGTACAGAGAATGGAATTGCAGAGAAATGGTTGCAGAGAACGGAATTGCAGAGAAAGGGAATTGTTCTGGAGAAAAGGAATTGACTCTACTGTTTGGTAGCACAGAGAGTTCAACCGAGAAATGTAACAGAGAATCATTTCTCTTGTTTGGTACGACAGAAAATTCAACAGAGATTTGTACCCTATTAAGCCAAAACAGACCCTATTAAGCCAAAACAACAGCTTAACAGAACAGACCAGCACAAGAACATACCAAACAGATCCTATTAAGCCAAAGGAGACCCTATTAAGCCAAAACAGGCCCTATGAAGCCGAAACAGGCCCTATTAAGCCGAAATAGGCCCTATGAAGCCAAAACAGACCCTATTAAGCCAAAACAGACCCTATGAAGCCAAAACAGACCATATTAAGCCAAAACAGACCCTATTAAGCCAAACAGACCCTATTAAGCCAAAACAACGGCTTAACCAAACAGACCAGCACAACAACATACCAAACAGACCCTATTAAGCCAAACAAACCCTATTAAGCTAAAACAGACCCTATTACGCCAAAACATACCCTATTACGCCAAACAGACCCTATCAAGCCAAAGAGACCCTATCAAGCCAAAGAGACCCTATTAAGCCAAAACCGACCCTATTAAGCCAAAATAGACTCTATTAAGCCAAAGAGACCCTATTAAGCCAAAACAACAACTTAACCAAACAGACTAGCACAACAACATAACAAACACACCCTATTAAGCCAAAGCAGACCCTATTAAGCCAAAGCAGACCCTACTAAGCCAAACATACCCTATTAAGCCAAAACAGACCCTATTAAGACAAAACAGACTATTAAGCCAAACAGATCCTATTAAGCTAAAAGAGACCCTATTAAGCCAAAACAACAGCTTAACCAAATAACGAGCGTCAATTGAAATATTTCAATTCTCAAAGAGAAACCAAATTTTCAATTCTCCCATTTTCTTTTCATGTGAGAAGGAAATGAAAATAGAGAAAAGGAATTGTTTCTTTTCTCATTTCTTCTTTTCTTTGGTGTCAACAAACAACAAAATTGTTTCCAATTTCCTATCTCTACTACCAACTCTCTCTACCAAACACACCCTTAGATTCTTATTACAAAAAGAAAATTTCACCGCAAATCAATAGAGATTACAAGAAACAATTGCTTCATTTTCTCATCAAATTCATTTTTTTTACGACCCCTATTTCCATCGACTCCTTTCTCCTCTTCATTTTTTTCAAAGTTTTGCTTGGTTGTTCATCCTACAAGTCTTCACAGGTGGCCATCCCACCTTCCCACTACCTGACTGCTTCAAAAGAAAATCAAATTTATCAATATAAAAACACAAAATGAGATAATTATTTCAAGATTCATAAAAAACCCATAATATAAATCATTTGTGTCAATATTCTTAAGAAACTCTTCGGTCAAGATTTCTTCTAAATCAAAAGATAAGAATAGTGTCTACAAAAAGATAGAATGAATTATAAAAAATAAATAAGTAACCTGTAGAATCTAACTTGGATTGAAATAGAGTAGCATGTAAGCATATAGGCTAATCAAGTGCCATACAGGTTAGATGGCAAACTAAAACTTGATAAGCAATAGAAAACAACAGGCACCAAAGAAACATTCAATCTCCTTTATCTTCATAAGTTAGCAAAAACTCATCCAAAAGCCATGAATGTTGCTGCTTTTCTCTACCAGAATCAAGTAAACACGGAGTTTATATACATGAATATGATTTAAGAGTGCTTTTTTATCATTTCATATTTCTGCAAAATAATCTGCCTACCATGAATATCTTATATTTTCTTTTAGGGTGTTAAACAAAGTAAGAGTCGTTTTCCGCATTTACTGTGCAAGACTATCGGTCCTTAGGCCTCTTACCAGGTAACATTCTTGGTACTTGTGATACTTAATTGGTAAGGTAAGTGATATCAACCCGGTAAACATTTAGTAAACAGCCCCTCTGTATGTCATAAAACTCGAGTCCATCACTATGGGTGTCACATGAAGTTATTTGTAGTTCTGAAATTACAAAAGGTTTATAATGTAACAAATACCTTTGAGCCCATCCATCATACCGAGTGCGGAATGAGAAACAAAAAAAATCGATTTAAATAACAAAATTCCAGATTCTGAACAGAATTTGAACCAACAGAATTGCCAAAGAAGCAATAAAAAACAACAGGCACCAAGAAGGAATTCCATCAAACCAAGGGTAAAGGATTCGATGGTACCTTCTGTGTTTGCCAAGAAATGATCAAAAGGATCCCGTCCTTCGACCATGGTCTCTACATCATTCATATTTGATTGTGGCTTCAGCAGAATGAAGTCATTCATGATTGCTTCTATCTAATTAAAAACAATGCAATATGTAAATTAAATGAAGAATGCAACTATTTTAATGTTTATCCGCCTTTCCGGCAACTACATAGCACAATTTCTGAATGTGTATGACTTAGTTTGGCCCTTTAATGACAGAACTAAAACATAAACTTAAAGTCGAACAAGAATTACTTTTATTATTCATCCATGTGCCATATACATGTGCTATATATACTCCTATTCCGTAGCTTTGCCTGTTGCAGCTTCTTGCTGTGCCGCCATTCTCCTCTTCAGCTGCAACAATGTCCATCATAAGCCCTTCAACCTAGACCACATGCAAGTAAAAAACAATATATCATAATGAACTTTCTTGATTAGTAGAGTATTGCCAGAGGTTTTGGCTATTGCATATGAAATTTAAACTAAAAGTAAAATAACTCAGGGAACAAGAATATAAATAAAACACATATGATTAGCATAAACGAAACACATATACAAATACAAACAAATAAAAGATTTCATTTTCATTTGCTCAATGAAAACACATCACATAGAACCACATTTCAAATTTTTTGAAAACCAATCTTCAAAATTAGTTCAAACTTCGTTGTCGAAGATGGAGAAATTCAAAGTCGAAATTGGAAACGGAGAAAGACGGATGATGAACAATGATAACCAAGATTTTGAAATCTGGAGAGTTATATGGTTTTGAATTGTCTATAGTTGGGATTTGGGAGGCGTCAAGGAAGAAATAAAGAGTAATAAAATACAAATTATCGATAGGATGGAACGTAAATATCAAGAAGATATAGGAAGATGGAATCGCCGGTATTGGGAGAGGAATCGCCGGTATTGGGAGAGGAATCGTCGGTCTTGGGAGTTGAATCACTTGATGGAAAACGTCCACATAAGTTCTGGAATATCAAGTTGTACATAAAGCTTAACACATTGCAATTAAGACTTTTAAGACTTTCTGCATAAAATAATAGTACTACCTTATGCATTAGGAGTTGTTTTGAAGACTTTTATTAAATTTAGTTTACAAGGTAGTATAGATATAGATATAAATTAAGTTATTATACTTTGAAAATTTTACCCAAAATAGCAATGAGTAACTTGTTACCTACCTTTTAAACAAGTTAACTCTCACTTTCTTTGCTTACATGGCTTAAATGTTGTGACATGGATGACACGTCATTTTAATTATATGACATTAATAAAAAAAAATCTTTTGTAAAAAAAATTAAAATTTTCTCACTTTACCTGGTTTATATTTTTCTTAATTTTCTCAATTGTTTTAGTAATTTACTTACATCGTTACTCTTTAAAAAAAACACTCTTACTAAATTGTACAAATTAAATATTTTAGTGTAACGTTTTGTTTAACAAATATGATAGTTTCTTCAAAGATAAATATTTTATTTATAAGAAAATGTAACATTTGTTATTTAATTTTTCTGATTCTGAAACTACTTATTTTGTATTTTTGTTTTTAAAGTTTACCGATATAAAATATGTTTTACAAATTTTCTTAATATTGTTATATTTTAATGAATATTTTAGAAATAATCTAATTAATTTAATACATATTGAATGATATGTCAACTCAATTTTTTAAGACAAGTCAATATATTGTTTTCAATATAAATATTTTATTTGTAAAAAACGTAATAATTCTTACTTCTTAGTTAAAAAATTACTTTTTAAACATTTTTTTGAATATATGGAAATAAATTGTGATCTATAAATTTTCTAAATATTGTTCTATTTATGAATAATTTAGTTTAATTAAATTAATCTAATATATTTATTAAATAATATGTAAAATTAATGTTTTGAAAGTACAATGCCATAAAAAAAATCACACATCAACAACATATTACATGTGGACAACCTACATGGACAATGAGGTGGCATGTAAACCTACTATAGGGGGTAAATTTAAAAGAAAATGTTACACAATGCTATAATAGGTAGATTTTTCAAAGTACAATTCTTTAATAAAAAATAATTTAAAAGTACATTGTTGTAGTAAGAAAAACTAAAAGTACAATGCTATAATAAGAAAATTTATGAAAGTAGGTTGCTATTTTTACATTTTGTCGTTATTTATTGGTCCCTACTTAATTATTGTTTCAGTCTTGATTTCTCGAGCAAACGGGATTGCCTATTTAAAATAACTTTTTTTTATGTAAAAATGTTTATTAACTTATGTGGTGTTAAATGAGAGTTTTATAAAAAGTGTTTGAACTAGCGTATGTTGGTATCAAAACATAATAAGTTAATAAGTTGTTTTTATATAGGGGTGTTTGGGATTGCTTATACATGTAAGGCTATGTTTGACAAATTAGCTGATAAACTAGCTTATGACTTATAAGCTAGTTGATGTCTTATAAGCTAGCTGTTAGCTGATAAGCTTGCTGATGAACAAGTTATGTTTGACAAAAACTAGCTTATAAGAATGTAAAATGACCAAAAAGAACATCCTGAAAAAATAGTCAATTACAAACATTTTATATTATAATTCAAATAATTTTTCAATAATATAATTAAAATAAATTTAGGATAATATAATATGTTAATTAGTACAAACAAAATAGTAAAAAAAAACTAAATAATATAATATATTAATGGAAAGAATTTAAAATTGATTAATATATATATACATAATATAAATTTTGAATTAGTTAAAACAAATTTTAGAAAAATATACATTAATCTATGATTTTAAATAACCATTACATATAATATGAATAACAATAAAATTCGTCAAACTCACATATCATAATTAATTAATGTTTTTCAAAAATATAATTAATAATTAAATTACATATTTTCTTACAATTATTTAGCATATTTTCATTATTTATAAAATAAAATAAGTATGACTTTAATATTTATGTATCTTATATAAATATTTTTAGAATTGTTATATTTATTTTCTGATATCTAAATATATTAAATAATAATTAAAAAATAATTTAGATGATAGTTAATAAAGTTTATAAATAATTACTATTTGTTACTAGTATCTATTGTATAATTAAAATTAATTAATAATGTGTAATTAAAAATAATTAATAATTAATTTTATTTTCTATAAATTAATGTTCATGAATAATTAATATTTATTTAAAATTAACATTTATTTATAATTAATATTCATTTATAATTAATAATAATAGTAAGTAAATAATATTAATCAGAGGTATAATTGGGAAAAGTATCAAAAAGCTCCTCATAAGCTATTCCAAGTAGCTTATCGATAAGTTAGCTTATAAGCTGACTTATAAGCTAACTTATGTGCATCCAAACGATTACTTAAAAAATAAGCTAACTTATACGTCAGCTTATAAGCTAGCTTATTTTTGCCAAACAATGCCTAAACTAACCAAAAAAACTGATAATTTGTTTTAAATAAGTTAATAAGTCAGAAAGTTCTAACTTATCAAAAGCTTCTTATTACTGGTTTGGCACTTGTATAAGCATGTTATTTTTTTCCTCATCTAAATATTAAAAACAGCTAATTAGCGGTACCATCGGAATAAGTCAATAAGCAGTTTAAATATGCAATCCAAAACACCCTATAAGATTATATTAATTAAACTAGAGAAGGCCTAAGCAACTTGCTTCTAACAGCAGTTATAAAAATTGACTGATTAATTAAACTAGAGAAGGTCAAAACATAATGATATAATGTAACATTAAAGTCTTGATGGTTTTGATAGAACTGAGAATTCAGTCTAAGAACCAATTTTTTTTGAAATTGACAGATTATAGAGCTGATTCAATAATTCAATATGTTTATATTTTGGTTTTATATTCTGGTCATGGGGTGAGTTACTAGTGTTTTTGATATTTATTTTTCTTGTATGCTTGTTATAATTTTCTGTTTGTAATGCAATTCCCAACAGAATGTGCTTTTCATTTTGTTAGCTTGTTGTGGTAAATGTTGTTTATTATCTTTAATTCGGTTTGCAAAACTTTTTAATTAATATTGTGAAAGTACTTAGGAAATATATTCTAATAACAAATATCATTGAGCAAAATTGTATGAGCATTTCTTAAAATGCCATGGCCAGGAGGATGTGAAAAGATCTAAAGGAATGAAGTTAACTTACTCGAAAATTATAGATGATGCTTGGCATATATTGTGCTATTACTGGAGTTCGTCGAAGTTTCAAGTAACTCTTGATTCGGTTGGTTTACAATTTTTTTGATTTCACCTTTGTTAAGATAGTTTGGATAAATGATCATGATTAATTTAGCAGTTCTTTCTGAATTTAGCTTTAAATTTTTGATTGTTTAGTGGTTGCCTCCAGGGATTTAGGTAGTTTGGATAATTGATCATGATTGTTATATTTATGTCATGTACAAAGTCATACTTGGATTCCAATTAATAAACTCGAATATATGTTTGTGTTATGTTATGTCAAGGAAAAATTAAATAAGAGAATAGAGGGAAGTCAAAGTATGTTGCTTTAAACTATACAGTGGACATTCCAAATCATCATTTTTTAAATAGAGGATTGTCGGATGATCCTTCTATCGGTGAGATAGAGACTTTTCAGAAGTTGCATTATAAAGAAAAAGAGGATTGGGTTAATGACTATTCTCGCACTTCATATGTAAGTTATGTTTAACGAATTCTTTTGCATGGTCTTCATAGATTTATAAATCACTAAGATTTATATTATATATATATATATATAGTTTTTATTGTTCATAGAAGAAAATGGTAGAGATAAAGCGGCAGAGCGAATCAACAGAATTTTCCCCCCCAGGTGATCTAGAGATTATGCAACAAGTCTTAGGTAAAACACTTGCATATATTCGGGGATGGTCTAGAGTCCCGACCACTAGGAGCGACTCTACGAGTTCACGACATAACACCGGTGCGTCAGGTCGATTGAACCATAGCGAGATGTCTGTTAGCC
The DNA here is from genome assembly GCA_036898165.1 of Silybum marianum. NCBI lineage: Eukaryota > Viridiplantae > Streptophyta > Magnoliopsida > Asterales > Asteraceae > Silybum > Silybum marianum. The sequence goes on along the minus strand of CM072536.1, from coordinate 13,514,637 downwards.
GGGACGGGCCCTAAGAATTTTTTTTGTATGGTGGCACCATACAATACATGGCAAAAAATTAATTACGAAAAACACGGTTTTTTTCGGCGTGTCTTTATGTTTTTACGAACGTGTGTTTTTGGTCTAATTCCACTGTTTCGAGATATTTTTAAAGTTTTCTGTTTGATTTCGAGGGTTTTTTCAGGTTTTTTTTGGTTAATTTCAAGAGTTTTCTTTCGGTTGATTTCAAGAGTTGTTTTTGGTTGATTACGAGGTATGGTTGCATATTCTTGAACTTATGAATATCATGCAGTAGCACATTCGAAAAAGATACGGTTGCACGGTTCACAAATATAATTTTTTTACCCTATGATGGAGAGATAATACGATGGTCTGTGCCACCATATGTGCACCTCTTCCGGTCCGTCTATGTCTGCTAGACTTGTATTGACGAAGTCCGAGCTTGCATCAACCAAATCCGGCCTCTTTCCTATGAAGGATTAGGTGGTTGGGTTGCGACAAATGGTAAGATTGATTGTATCCGGCCAGTCACTTCTGAGTTTTTCGTCTTCACTAAATGTTCAAGAACATGGTTTTGAGACTCGAGATCGTTAGACATTCTATTATGATTTTGCATGTCTCTTTGATAAATTTGGATGAATACATGAATTGATAGAACGTTAGGGTTCTTTCAAAACTTCTTGTCTTTTATATAACAAATCAATAAAAATTTATGGTTTTGGAATTTTTAATAATTTCTTTTGATTAATTTAATATTATATCTTTATTTCATTTTATTATAACATATGTAGTTATATATAAATATGTAGCTCAAACATGGATGAAATAAATATAAAATATACTCTTTAGGGAAGGAATTGAGTTTCTAAAAGTGTAACTAAAGATAACTTTTTATAAACTACCTTATTTTTACCAAACAATGTCTTAGAGTATGTTTTGAGTTTGTCTATGTAAATATAATATTTGAATAAGGTTTTGAAAGGTAATTAAAGGGGACCTTTAGAGAAGTTTTTAAAAAGTGTCACTAAAACCAATATCTTTAGAGAACCTTTTCCATTACTTTCTCTGAAAGTATCTTTTAGTAACTCTTATAAACCGTCACAAATACTTGAAAAGTGTCACTAATTTTAAAGAAGTTTTGAAAGTGTATCTAAACTCTCAAAAAAGCGTCTCTAAAACCTTTAGAGAAGTTTTGAAACGATTAAGTGTGTGTGTTTTGAAAGGTTAACAAAAAACCCACTATTTGAAAACCTTCCTAAAACCTTATCTACCCTTGTATAAAGATGGTCTTTGACAGAACTGAAAAGTTTCTTTAAAAGCTTTAGAGAAACTTTTAAATGTTTTAAGTACAAAACAAAACCTTCCCTAAAAGTCATTTTTATAGTGACAATGTTTTTTGCACAAATAGTTCAAGAACTTATTTATCAAGTTTCGAAAAGGTTTCGTACCTTATCCCTCGAGCTCATCTGGAAGTTAATCGCTGAGCAATCGTTATATATAATTTTATTGAATCGATTTTTATTGTATGGTTTACATGTTTCTCATCAAATCAAATGTACCCAAAATTGGTGTTGTTAGTAATTGGGATACTCCATGACAAATGTGTCTTTATGGTATCTTGTCGTTAATTGATTAAGTTAACGAGGTCTAGATCTAATATTGTATTTTCTTCTTTTTAAAGAGTTTGGTTGTTTTTTAAGTAAGTTTAAGGAGTTTAGTAACTTATTCTAAACAATATTGTTATTTGCTTAATTTTCAAATAGTTGTTGATAATATTAATAATTAACTGATATGTAATGATGGATTCAAGATTTTTGTCTAATGGGGTCACATTTAAGGTAGATTAAGTACGTACAAAGTTGTCCGATGTATTTTTAGTTTAATTACACCATTTTAAGGATTTTTTTAAAAATTTTGGTTGATTTCAAGGGATTTTTTTAAATATTTTTGTCGATTTAGATGAACTTTTTCGGGTTTTTTGATTGATTTCAAGATGCTATTTCGATTTTAATTTGATGGATTTTAAGAGACTTTTTTAAAATTGATGAAGGTCAAAGAAAAGATACGATGGCATGAATAAGAGTTCTCGTATTTAATTTGTGTCCATCGAATTATAGATTAATAAATAAAACTTTATATTTCTATTTATTTTTCAATCCTATATTTTCAATAAAAAAGGTCCCTTCATCTTAAATTAAGTGTTTATAATTGACATAACACGTGCTTTAGATATCCATAGATTAGACTTCGGATCACGTGAGACCAGCCTGTTTTCGTGAGACCCGTGAGACTGTCTTTTTACACTTGAAACTTCACAGCAAAAACCCTGTGAAGGTAAAAAAAATATGAACATTTATGTTTTTGATGTGAAGGTAACATTCATAGTTTTTGCTGTGAACATAACCTTCACAGTGTTTTTGATGTGAAGGTTCAGATTTTTTTTACTTTCACAGTGTTTTTGCTGTGAAGTTTCAAGAGTAAAAAGTTGGTCTCACGGGTCTCACAAAAACAAGTTGGTCTCACGTGAACCCAACCCTTCATAATTATTGTAATAACCAAAAAATTTATAAGATGATCAATTGCTAATCTTTGGGTTTTATATTAATCCTGTGGGCTTTGTCTTAAAAGATGAATGGGCTAGGGCTTTCCTTGCTATATGGCCCAAGGTATATATACGTATTAAGAGAAGGGTTTCTCTCATTTTCACCTCATTTCTCAAAATCAGAGATGGTGTAGTGTGTGTGAGGCTTGTGGGTGAAGAGAAGGAAACCTGGAGAAGAAGAAGAAGAGGAAAGAAATCAGCAAAACTTGAGAAGAAAGCATACAAAGAAATCTTCATTTTCAGGTATGGAATCATCTTCCCCATTAGAGTTCCTTATCTTCTTTATTTGGGTGTTTTAATGGTGGTTTTAGAGTTTTTACCTTCCTAGTGATGGTTTAATGGTGAAAAGATTGTTTGAATCAAGTATTGATCAATTAACTCTCACCATTTATTAATGAATCACTTATGTTCTTCAATGGGGTAATCTTTTTATTTGATTGAGTTTCATATCCCAACTCCATTGATGAAAGCTCAAGATGAGAATTGAGGAATTGGTGGGTAAACCCATTGTATTTTATGGTAATTAGTTTGAGTTGATTTAGAGGTTCACTCCATCATCATTATTGTTGGTTGGGATATTAGAAATCAGTATTGTAATGTTTTGGATTAAGAATTTGAGGTCTTGAGCTGTTGAAATGAAGAAAAACCCAAAACAGAAAGCTGTGCGGGTTTACCTGCATTCATTTATCCGCTGTTCGGCGCAACTTCGTCTTTTTCGGTGTTATTCGAGTCGGGTTTTGAACCTTTGAGTTAGGGGTTTATTGTAAGCCTATTTTAGAAGACTTTTGGGGTATTTCTTTGGGGTTAACACCCATTTTATGATTTCGATTTTAGGCTTTCGGTTTGGAGGTTGAGACCGTATAAGCTCGGACAAGGTGTGAGTCCAAATCAGGTGAGTTCCCTATCACTTAAAATAACAATGTGGAATGTTTTTAAATGCTTAATTGTTGATTATGGTTTTATTTAAACATTGCTTTTATATGCAAATGCCATGATCACTTTTATAAGCTTTGGGGGTTCGGTATGAGCTTTACCTGTTTTACTTGGGGTTCAACTGGCAAGTTCTTTTATAAATCCTATTTAGGTGTGGTTAAAATTCTACGTATAGGTGTAATAAAATCCTACATATAGGTGTGGTTCCGCCCTAGATAAACTACCCACCTCGCAGTGTCGCCCTATCTCATCATCCCGGATTGACCAAATAGCATACCGGCCTGCACGTACGAATGGCTAGGCGATCAAAAATGCCATCTTTAGCCCAAGGGACTCCATACCTTACCAAAGTTAGCATTCATTTGCTTCGCCACTTCGCGCCTCATCTGCATTTAGGGAGTCGGTGTGTTTTTGACTTGCCATGTTTCTCCACTATATAAATCAATCTCTTATAAGAATACGATTCTTCATTCGTAAACCATTGCATGTTTTTTAACTGATTTTGAACTGTGAAACTATTTACTGTTTTTATGGGAATTCACTAGACCTTATGGTCTAACCCACGTTTTCAAAACTAACCTTTTTCAGGCATGAGAAAGGTAGATAGGGAAGAGAAGGCAAAGGGCCGAATGTGAAGGCTAGAGGATGTTCTAGCTAGCTATCTTATGTTTTGCTTAGTAAATTCAGCTGTTGACTAGACTTCATATTTTTTTCCACTGCTTTAGTTTATTCGAATTCAATGGTCGTAATGAATTAATCTTTTTTTGGGTTAATCATTTGGATGATTTGGACTTCGACTTTATATACATCTTGGGCCTTAGTTTTTGGGTCGTTACAAATTGGTATCAGAGCCTTAGTTTAAGTGAATTAGGTGGCCGTGTGGCACCTAGTCTTAGACTGCAGGCTAGGAGTCACAGCCGAATTAGAAAGTTAGTAAGATCATTGGTAGGGATAGTGATAATGGGGTAGAGAGGACCCTCATGTGCGGTAAATTTGGAATTACACTTGGCCAATGTAATTGTGAATTTACATGTGCATGGGTGTGCTTATATACCTTATTATGATCTATCTAGTTGTCATTAAGTTGTTCATATAGTTTTAGAGATGTAGAATTCTGCCTGGTCGATTGGTAAGGAATGTATCTATGATGTCAGGCGGAGAAAATCCTTTTGTTGGAGTTATACCAACAGAAAGAGTGGAATCTGAGGGGGGTTGCTAACACCCATGACCGAGGAATTGGAAGAGTAGTGAATTCTGCGGGAATGCGGTGTCAGTTGGGGCTCATGGGATGAGAGCTTAATGTTGAAAAGAGGTTGATAGTGTAAAATTTGAATTACTAGTATATGAGTGTACTTGATTGCTACTTTTGAGGCAACCAAGGTATGCGGTAGTATGTATAAAGAGTAGTGTTGCAATGATTGTTCATGAGTAATAACAGAAATCCTAAGAGGAGTTATTACCAAATTGCGAACATAGAAAGGGGCGAATTACCTCACCCGTAAGACGAGTTCATACATTTCATTCTTTGCATGTTGCATGAGTCTCTTCATATTGAAAATATAGTTTTTTGCGGATTGGATTTTCAAAGTTTTGGTATATACATCTATATATGTGTATCAGTTTACTTGATTTATCAAAGTTGATTTAAGCTTTAATTTTTAAAAGCCATGAAAACATTGTTACAGAAATTTATTATTTAAAAGCATGTATGAGTATTTTGTTTGTACAACTTTGAGTGTGAGAATCGACAGTCTTACACGGTGTGGGTGTTCACGTATCGAACCCTATTTACATAAAGGAAAATTTTACAATATGCACCTTGTAGCCATCAACATTGTTTTGGGGATTAACCGTGCATGGCTACCAAGTTGAGGTGGTGTTGTACCATGCGTACATGAATTTTATTCGCTTATCGATTTTAGCAAATTTTCGAACCTGCAAAACTATTATTTTATATACATTTAATTAACTCATCATGCATAAACTTTATGAACTCGTCGGGCTTTGAAGGTTTAAAACTTCTTTTAGAAGGTAATGCGATTAAAGTTAGGGTTTGGTCTCGAGAACCAAACTTTATCATTGAGGCGTGCTAGCCAAAGTGTTGAGATTTGTATTGTCGGTGGGAAAATAGGCGAGTAAGGGAAAAACATCGCACGTTAAGTTTAATGCTGTCTCTATTATAAGAGGCATAGATTTTGTCCCATAAGGCGTGATGCGATTGATAGAAGTTGCTTAAATCTGGGGTGAAGTGTATTTTGCGGAACACTTCTAGTAGTGTCATGTTGGAGTAGTGGTTTGGAACTTGGGCAAAGCGATGGTGGAGCCACACATGAATATTAAAGTAGGCATGTAAGTAATCCTATGTGTCAATGGAACTATATTCCATGGTCAAGTGATATTTGAGGGGCTTCATAGTTAGACGTTGTAAGGCGGGGACTGTAAATCATGTGATCGTTCATGGGAATCCTCAAATGTTGGTATAATGATTATGTTACCACCATGTTGACAGTTATCTTTGGAATTGAGTAACTGTTTTCGGTATCTAATCTTGAAGCAGTCAAAAGCGGTAAAGCATCAAGAAAGTTGAAGAATAACTCGAAAGCGGTTAAGTGTCGATGGTAGACATTAATGTGCTTGATTGATTGATCAGAATGTAAATTTGGCACCCTGACATTTCCCCTAGTGTGGGTAGTATGGTAATTGGGTGGTCGTTGGGTCTTGAGAAAGTGACCTCAGTTATAGAGATTTGTTTAGGGTTGTAATCCTAGTATTTTGGTAGTAGGATTATGGTGGATCCGGGTCTCATGGTTGTGATGAAATTTGAGAGTTTAGAGAACTAACTATACTGTCTGTTAGTGTGGTGTTTAGACATTGATATGTATGGTTGGATAAGGGCATGTTATATCAATTGTGACCTAGAAATTATTAAATTGATATCGAGCTTGTTGTAAAGTAAGCCTTGGCAATATTTTGTTTCTTTTGCGGAGTATATGACGTTATATGAATGTCAGTTGGACTGTTCATGGGAGTATGCAAGGTCGATTGATAGAATCGATTTAAGAGCGGTATGATTCTTTGTGGGATATCTATTGTGGGGGTATTCAAGAGCGGTAATTATGATTGTTTGAGGTGAAGAAATTCGTAGGTGGTTGTGCAATGTCCTAGTTTTTGGGACAAAAGACTTGGGTGGTAATTGGTGACGGATTCGCATATTATTTGGTTACGTCGTCATTTAGACGAGTTTATTTCTTTCCCTTGGGACGTTGGTGAAATGTCAAATTTCGGTTGATTAATAGATCTTGATAGTAGATTCTCGGATTTGAATCAGGTGTTGGAATATGTCTTGGGCATAAAAGAATATAGTAGTCTGGTTGACTCCTTTTGGGAATTGAAAGGCGTGTAGTTGGTTTGAAGCATTTGTATTGTTTCGTAATAACCAAGTATGGAAGCATAGTTAATTATCTTGATTGGGATTTTCAGTGAGACTGTGTAGCTTAGTCTAGCAGTTGCGGATATGTTGTTTTAGAAATTGATTCTGTTGAATTTTGATGAGTGTTATTGGCTAGACATCGATGTGTCTTGCTAGTGTGAGAAGGTGATAATGGCTTGTGAGAATAAGTGATTTGATGCCAGTAAGAAGATGGTCGAGTGGTAACAAGAAATGAAGTTATACCTAAACATGTCATTTGTTAGGTAAGTTTATCTGTACAAAAATCCTTCTAGAGAGTAAGAGGTGTGGATGCCAAACCCAGCGAAGGCGTTTGGTAAATCAATTCGAGATGTTGTCGTAAAGCTTGCAATTCTAGCAAGTATTATATCGCAAGTGCGTTTTATATCTTAGGGAGGACCAATTAAAGTAGTTGGGAGTGGTGCTTGAATGATAGATTTTTGAAGCTGGATTTAGTGTTAGAATGGCAAACATGCCGCGTGAACCTTGTGTTTGATATCGTGCTAATTAGAATGGTTTGTAGTGAGTGGTTGCTTTTTTTTTAGGCAATCAAACTCGAAACTAATTTGGAAAATATCTTAGGTGATTGATTGGCTTGATCGAAATTTTGAAGAGTGCGATTTTGGGATTGGTTCTATTCTATTGAGTAGACTATTCGGATAGCGTATTGTGATTTTTTTTAGACGCTTTTCTTGCGTATGTAAATGTGATAATAGAGTCGTGGGCGATGCAAGGATAGTTGGTAGAGTCGATGAATTAATGTTCAATCTGTAGTAGAGGTGCAATATTAAACCGGTTGGATTTAGTTTGTGGCAATAGGTGTTATGAAGAATTGCACGTTGCTTGATTAAGCAACTCTTGGTTAAAAGTTTGAGTGGAAAGTGCATGGTTAGCTTGTCATTAACCGATAAATTGGATGGATGTAATGATTAGTCGGGGTTCGTGTTGTGAAAGGTGAACTTCATTAAAAGCCCTTTCTTTAGGGAATTGAAATTAATTACGAAATTCGTTGAAGTCGCGTTATAAAACCGTGAGTCCAGGTGTGCGGACAAAGCGGACAGTACCAGGTACGGTTGGCCTGGGATGTTACGTCAAATGGCCGGTATCTCCTGCGTGGTATAACTTTAGGAGAGGAGTATTGAAATTGAAGCTTGATATCAGCGTGATTTGTTGCAAAGTACTTCGGTAAAAGGAACTGGTAAGTAATCGATGTGTGTTTATGAAGGTTATCGAATGTTCGTAAATGTAACCAGAGTTACCCAGTGAAAGTGTGACAATCTGTTGGTATTCGCGTTGTGGATTGGGAAACTGTTTCGAGAAAGAGCAAAGGGGGCGATTGATCGTTAGCTCGCTCAGTACAATTTGGATTTGCTGGAAAAGTCGCAAGGTATAAATAGTACCTTCCCCATTTCTAGTATGAGGAAATGTTTAGCGGAAACGGAGTTGGCTGTGTCGTGCTAGAAGTTCAGATAGATAAAAGTTGAATTTTGTAAAAGAGCCCGAGTCAATAATTGATCGGAAGATCAAGAGTTTGAGGAATAAAAATAATCCAATGGTAAAAGTGCAGTGGCGCTTTCACCAGGGGCAAGAAGCCACTTGGGAGTTAGAGTCTAAGATGAGGAAGTTGTATCCGTATCACTTCGATGAAGGAATTCCGGGGACGGAATTCAATTAAGGGGAGGTGTTGTAATAACCCAAAAATTTATAAGATGATCAATTGCTAATCTTTGGGTTTTATATTAATCCTGTGGGCTTTGTCTTAAAAGATGGATGGGCTAGGGCTTTCATTGGTATATGGCCCAAGGTATAAATATATGTATTAAGAGAAGGGTTTCTCTCATTTTCACCTCATTTCTCAAAATCAGAGATGGCGTAGTATGTGTGAGGCTTGTGGGTGAAGAGAAGGAAACGTGGAGAAGAAGAAGAGGAAAGAAATCAGCAAAACTTGAGAAGAAAGCATACAAAGAAATCTTCATTTTCAGGTATGGAATCATCTTCCCCATTAGAGTTCCTTATCTTCTTTATTTGGGTGTTTTAATGGTGGTTTTAGAGTTTTTACCTTCCTAGTGATGGTTTAATGGTGAAAAGATTGTTTGAATAAAGTATTGATCAATTAACTCTCACCATTTATTAATGAATCACTTGTGTTCTTCAATGGGGTAATCTTTTTATTTGATTGAGTTTCATATGCCAACTCCATTGATGAAAGCTCAAGATGAGAATTGAGAAATTGGTGGGTAAACCCATTTGTATTTGATGGTAATTAGTTTGGGTTGATTTAGAGGTTCACTCCATCATCATTATTGTTGGTTGGGAGATTAGAAATCAGTATTGTAATGTTTTGGATTAAGAATTTGAGGTCTTGAGCTGCGAAATGAAGAAAAACCCAAAACAGAAATCTGGGCGGGTTGCTGGGCGGGTTTACCCGCATTCGTACCCGCTCAGTTGGCTGTTGGTGAAATCTGTGCGGGTTGCTGGGCGGGTTTATCCGCAATCGTACCCTCACAGTCCGCTGTTCGGCGCAACTTCGTCTTTTTCGGTGTGTTTCGAGTCGGGTTTTGAACCTTTGAGTTAGGGGTTTATTCTAAGGCTATTTTAGAAGACTTTTGGGGTATTTCTTTGGGGTTAACACCCATTTTATGATTTCGATTTTAGGCTTTCAGTTTGGAGGTTGAGACCGTATAAGTTCGGAAAGGTGTGAGTCCAAATCAGGTGAGTTCCCTATCACTTAAAATGCAATGTGGAATGTTTTTAAATGCTTAATTGTTGATTATGGTTTTATTTAAACATTTCCTTTATATGCAAATGCCATGATCACTTTTATAAGCTTTGGGGGTTCGGTATGCGCATTACCTGTTTTACTTGGGGTTCAACTGGCAAGTTCTGTTATAAATCCTATCTAGGTGTGGTTAAAATCCTACGTATAGGTGTAATAAAATCCTACATATAGGTGTGGTTAAAATCCTATGTCTAGGTGTGTTTTTGACTTGCCATGTTTCTCCACTATATAAATCAATCTCTTATGAGAATATGATTCTTCATTCGTAAACCATTGCATGTTTTTTAACTGATTTTGAACTGTGGAACTGTTTACTGTTTTTATGGGAATTCACTAGACCTTATGGTCTAACGCACGTTTTCAAAACTAACCTTTTCCAGGCATGAGAAAGGTAGATAGGGGAGAGAAGGCAAAGGGCCGAATGTGAAGGCTAGAGGATGTTCTAGCTAGCTATCCTATGTTTTGCTTAGTAAATCAAGCTGTTGACTAGACTTCATATTTTTTTCCGCTGCTTTAGTTTATTCGGATTCAATGGTTGTAATGAATTAATCTTTTTTTGGGTTAATCATTTGGATGATTTGGACTTCGACTTTATATCCATCTTGGGCCTTAGTTTTTGGGTCGTTACAATTATTATACTTTTTAAGTTGGTTAATTAAATGAAATCTTTATTCTTATTTAATTTTTCTCTTTTCACAACTCTTAGATATTTGTAGATTCATTAAAGACAATTTAATAATTTGGTTATTTACTTTAAAAAGTTGACACTTATTTTTAAAACAAATAAAAATAAAAATAAAAATAAAAATGTAGACACTAATTAATTTAGTTTTTTTGATCATATCGATTACATTATTATTGTTTCCAGTTCCAGGTAAATGACGAATCTTTTTGTTCTAACTAGAAAAAGACTATAAAATATGCTAATATCGTATTTTTATATCAACCAAGAGAAAGAGATTTTGTATTTTTAAATTTTTTATAGTTAGGGTTGGGATTACATCACACAAGTCTATTTTTGTGAGATTCGTGAGTCCAGATTTTTACACTTTAATCTTTACGGTAAAATATTGTAAAAGTAAACAAAATCTGAATATTCACAAAAAAAAACACTATGAAGATTACCTTCTGTTACATAAAATTAAAAGCCCTTAATTTTAGTTTTGGGATCTAACACCTTCATAGTGTTTTGTTGTGAAGTTTTAAGTATAAAAAATGGTCACACGAAAACAGTTTGGTCTCACATGATCCACGAGTCTTTATAATTATATACTAAAAAACAATTCACTATAAAATGGTAATTTGATGAGTGACAAACAATTTGTAATAAACCAAAAAATAAAGTGTAATATTTGAAGTGTTATAATAAGTTAATAATTCACTTTTTAGGTGTTGTATCAATTTTTTAGGACAGTTTTGAAAATAAAGTGTTCTACTAACTATTTTAACGACACTATATAAAAAGAATTCTATAAATACTTGTCATATAAAAAATGAGTTTATATAACATTTCTCAAAAGTGTCCTATAAAGTAGTTAGTACGACATTGTTTTGTTAAAATGTTCCTAAAAGTATTGTTACAACGTCGTATAAACTTACACATTTAGATATGTCATTTGATTCAACGGGTTATCAAATAATCATCCACAATAGGTATCCTATAAGTCCAATTTTATTGTTACGAAGACTAAAAATATCAAATAATCATCCACTATTATCCATTCATAAAATGTTGATGATTGGAATTATCGGTAAGGTTCTCAAAAGAGAAACCGCATAAAGCATTGTATATTCGGTGGCTCTCGCTACAAAAACATAGGCTTTATTGACGAAAAAATTCGTTAGTAATTCGTCTAGAAAAGCTAAACTGGCGGATCAGTGGTAGATCTCATCGTAGGAGAAAATGTGGATGACAATCATATCAGAGAATTTTCAATCACGGTCGAAAAAATTAGTCAGTAATCCACCGGGATGCGCCACAAATCCGTCGAAAATGCTTGGCGGAAAAATTGTCGTCGAAACCTCTTTGTTTTGTAGTTATCATTTGAATCGTATGAAACTGTATACTTAAGCTACCAATTCGAGGATACAAATATGTACCACAAAGACTAATATTATGGATGGAGGAATAGAGTTTATTTCAAATGAGAACAGCTATAATTTACCAAAATGTAAGAACACTCTGAAACGCCAATAAAAATTATAACAATATAGATGCTAAATTAAAGATAATAAAATGTTTTTTTTCATAATTTGTTTTGCTCCAATTTATGTTGTATTTCAATTATTTTAGATTTAAAAATGGGTGGTTGTGTTTTTTAAGGGGTGTAACCACCTTTTAGTCATATCTATTTGATCATTTTCTTATGATGAGATCCATTCTCGTGTTTGAATAAATTGGGTTGTTCTTGTTTAAATTTTTACCTACATAATTTTAACCCCAAAAAACTATTAGTAACCAACTAAAAAGGTTTTAAGTAAAGAAATCTAAAGTAGTTTTATCGTTCGCAACCTTAAGTCATTCGAACCCCTGGCACCCAACGGTATTGCTCCCTTTTGCCACACTTGACCCCATCATCGTGTCCTTTCTCCACACGGCCGCCTATTGCCGCTCTTGGCCCCTTTCACCAAAAATGCCCAATTGAACAACTTTTTGTGATCCTCGTGTGTTACATACAATTCCTTCCACTTACCAGAATTTGTCCTCGGAATACATACTAAACTGAACAACTGATGAAACAAGCCCTCATTTCTGATTCAAATTCCCAAGTCATTTTAGACCCTTATAAAAACTTCACTGAACTGGCAGTAAAGGAATAGTCTTATCCTCAAGATCTTCATTTTTCTATCAAACATTCGAACCAATTATTCAACCTATAACTAAAATGATCGTTGGTCGTTACATCTTCAAGTGCTACTGTTGTTAGGTCTAAGATTTAGACCTAGTTTGTGATGTTTTATATAGTAAGTCTTTAATATTTGGACTTGGGCTTTTCATATATTATAGGGCACAAACAAATAGGAAGTCTTAGTGTTTAGTTCATTATTAGGGTCGACTTCGACGATTAAGTGTGTGTGTTTTGTAAGGTGTTCTTATATGAATTTATAATAATATGAGGATGGGTTGAGTGATTTATATTGAATCTTGTTGTTAATCTGGGATCTACATGTATTATCAGAGGAAAATCGTTGATTAATTATTCGATACGGTCATTCTAATTGCAATAGATTCGAAGAAATTGATGAAAATAGTGAAGAACTGTTTTTCGAAGATGAAAAGTGAGTTTTTGGATCGAATTTTGGTGATTAAGTGTGTGTGTTTTGTAAGGTGTTTTTTTATGATCATTTTCGAGTCGTATGAAATCAATTACAGTTATCAATTTCAAGTTTATTGAGCAAATTTGATCAAATTCAGTGAGTTTTTGGAGTTTTATTCCAACCGGTTGTTCTTGGCCAAAATCAATGATTATTGATGAATTACATCGATTTAATCCAATTAGAGCTTAAATATTAGTCGAAATGTGTTTCTAAACATATTTTGAACGTCATTTTGGAGTTTATTTGGTTAAAATTTGAGAATTTGACGGTTTTGTGGCTGAACAACCGTGAATGTCGCAAGATCTCACATAATCGATAGGTAGTCAGCGATATTTGGGTTTTAGTGACATATAAAAGATATCGCATAAGTTATCAGCGATATTTTAACTGTTCATTATGGACATCGCTTAGTTATCAACGATATTTTGGAGTTTTGAGAATATCGCTATAGGCATCACTGATATTTACTATTCATAGCGACATTTTAGAATATCGTTATAGGCGCCAGCGACATTTACTGTTTTTGCGACATTTAGGGTTGGGTTCACGGGACCCCAACCTGTTTTCATAAGACCCGTTGAGACCATATTTTTACACTTGAAACTTCACAACAAAACATTGTAAATGTAAAAAAATCCAAACTTTCACACCAAAACACTGTGAAGGTGTGAAGTTTCAAGTGTAAAAAAGTGGTCTAACGGGTCTCATGAAATCAGTCTGGTCTTACATGATCCTAAGTATATATATGTATATTTCTTATCAAATAATTTATTTATAAAAAAATATATTTAATATCTTTTCTATTAAGAATAGGATTTCGACATTTCTTTTTATATACATTTATTCTGAGTTGTCTTACTTTTTTTGGATAAAAATTGCTGAAAGGCGAAAACGTTTGATCAAACATTTGCGTATGATATTGTGATTTTGTTCACATATGAATATTTGATTCCCAATAAAATCAATTTGAATTTATTTGTGAGATTTAAACATTGACCATTATCGATTGAATGTGGTGTTTAACACATTTGATTTATAATATTTTATCTTAACGGGAGAAAAAACCTACGATTCTCCGTTGGGGATCCCCGTTCCCCGCTGGAGACGGGGATGTGATCATATTCCCCGATGGGGACGAGGACGGGTATGTGGATTGAGGTCCCCGCCCCATTTCCATGCCAAGTTGGATGATTACAATTCAAGAGTTTGTGAATGTTGTTTGGGTTCATAGCTCTAAGATGACAACAACTCCTAGTCTTTTGCTGATACATGTTGATGCTAGAATAACCCCCCCCCCCCTCCCCAATCCATATCTGGGAAGAGATAGTACAACCTCTGTTGCATCCTATCCTCTAGTTAAGTAGAATTCTTTTGTTCTAGAATCACAGACATTGGCTAATGATGCCACATATCAAACACTTTTCGGTTATGTCATGGTCTATTATATCTACTCTTACAAACCTTCCCTTCGAGTAGACTAAGAGGAAGCCTACGCAACTGTAGCAACTATGACTTCTTTCTTCTAGGCTTACTAGGTCACCGTACGCAACGAGTATCAATGTTAGGTTAGAATATGGTACTAAACCCTTAAAAGGGAATCATGGTGGCATATGAATAACTTTATCTTGATACCATTGCAAGTGAAAATACCAATCCTATCATGGCATGATAGAGCCATAAGCTAGAAACAATTAGATATAACCATAACACTTCCTTTGAGAATACTCACCATCCTTAGACACTATAGTCAATCGGATATATAGATTCGATACAAGCCCCATAGGGATCATATAATCATGAAATCCTCCGTCCAACCGTTAAACACGTTACATTTAACGACTTCACTTATTGGTCCTAATATGTCTTTAAACTAATTACCCTAACCAAACATTATCTTCTTCTATTAGTAAGGAATGACTATCCTACCTATGTTCAACTATTTTTTAATGTGTTCCCACATTTCATGTCTAATCGCTAAGGCCTATCCTAATATAGTACTTTTATATGTATTAATCTTTCTAATTCCCCTATGTCCTTTCTTGGATAGCGTGCATCGAAAGCAGTCATAAGATTAAATGGTTGCTACCATACATGCTAATAAAGGGAAGAAGGAAAGCAGATCAAGACAAGATGATAGAAAAAGAAAGCAACCCTAGCCTCTATGGCAAGCCACTTGAGGTAAAGGTTTTCTAGCCTCGAAGGTCTTCAGAGAAGAGTTATTGGCGCTTATGCAACTGTAACCCTAATCTTATATGGTCGAAAGAAAATCCATGAATGAAGTGTCGCACTCATGGTGGTTAACCAAGACTGCCTCATTAGCTGCCAAAAAGGAAAGGCTTCAAGTAAAGCTAAACGTTCTTTATATATATTCATTCTATCTAGACAGAAATCACTTTGAGAACCAGTCACACACAATAGCCACAACTCAAATTTCATCTTGACTGTCGAAACTATAGGACGCGGAACCTGAGAACGTAAAGTACAGGTTCTTTCTGTTGCATAGTTGAGCTAAACTGCGCGGAAGAAGTCTTGAACACAATTTAATACTATAGTGGTTCCATCTCAACTCTAGATAAATGCAAAAGAAAGCATCTAAAGAGGAAGACTTCTTATAGAGCTATAAATTTGATTCTATCTGAAAGAATCTATTGAATGTAGTATGATACTACTAAACAGACCATTGTTTCTTTATTTGAAGCTTTCATATTGAACATGATACGTCATGTGCTCTCTTCTTGACTTTGAGCTAAGTTTTTGCCAAAAGAAAGGTTAGTTGTCGGTTTGGTAGTAAGTAACATCGGAAGGTAGCAGAATGAAGTAATGTGAATGTAATAGTCCTAGTTGCCAAAGATTTTTAGAGACTAAAGCATGTCGAGAGCCAGACAGGCTAACGAGAGAGTATAGTTGCTTCAAGGACACGAAAAGAAATCACTGCTAGAAGGATTATCCTCACTTAACCTGAAAAGATATGAAATAAATGCATCCTAGAAAGTGGGATATTTTTTCCAAGGCGGTTGCTCAAGATATGATGAAGGGAAGGAATTTGGCAAACAAGTTAAAGCACTCTCTTGAGAATTAAGAAGGGGAAAAAGCCAACAACTGGATGATAGAAAGCCTAGGAAAGTCGGGAAAAACAGTATTGCCTATTCATGTCCAGGTATGAAATGTGTGTTCTTAAAAAACAAACAAACAAAATCGACCAGGATATTAATAACTCGGGGCTTTTTCTTATCGTAGAATGAAGATTGACTGAATACCTCTAAAAAAATGAAAAGGCTTCAGAAGCCAGGAAAAATATAATAATAGTGACTTAAAGGGAGGAGGTTAGTGATCGGAAGCTAACCAAGGACAGTGTAAGGATTCAAACAGTTAGTGGGACTTTCAAGGAAGAAGTAAGATAAGCTAGGATGCATGTGATAGAGTAACCCTGGCAAGTATAAGTGGATCAAGGCTTCTTTACTACCCTTAGCTAAGAAATGCTCTTCATTAAAGGGTTCAAGGATTAGTATCAAGATAGCAGTTCGAGGAGTCCCTTACATGCTTTTAGGCATGAAACAAATTTTAGGGGAGTAACATGTAATTTTAGGGATCAAAATCAAAAAAAAAAAATAGTAGACATAGATAAGCGATCAAAAAACACAAATTTAACATAGATAAGGAACCAAAATGTAATTTAATCGAAGAAAAATAAAACACAAAAGTTATAGAGTGAATTGTATTTTTGGTCCCTCACCTAAAATGACCAAAATTCCCCTCACATGAGGGGAACATGACAACCCTAATGGCAACATCTTGACACATCTATGGAAGGGACCAGTTTGGGCTCCAAAACACAATTTTTGAACCAAGAATGTACTTTAAGAAATGGAGGAACGAAAACAAAAAAACAAGTATTCATAAGTTCACAAATATATTAATTATTTTATATCTAATTTGTTGTAGTGAGCATTTTAATACTACTCTAAATATAATTCAAATTTAATGTTTTAAAAACCATATAAAATTTGTAAGATAACACTTTTCGTTGTGTTTATTTTCCCGACCCCGTTTTATTTTTCATTTAATCATCATAAAATCTTTTATTCAATAAATAGAAAAAATAAATCAAATACACATTAATATACGACATATATGATAGCATTTTATAAAGAAAAATATTAATATTTAATATTTAACTTAGTATAATTATAAATATAGGGTCAGGTTCAAGGTAAAACGCCAAAAAAGAGAAAACTGAAAAACACCATGGGAGCCTTCCATCTGGACAGTATGCACTAATGCATACCGATAATTTGTAACATGCATTTGTGAATATTCATCAATGCGTATGTAATGATAGAGACATTGGTGCATAGGAACAAAAAACGTTTGTATGTATTAGTACATACCGTCTGTATGAAGGGCTCCTAGGGTGTTTTTTAGTTTTTTTTTTGTGTTTTCGTTTGAACCTCTACTATATATATATATACATAAATGATTGATGAATGATTGTTATCTATTTTATTAAGTTTATATAGTATTTAATTAATTTTAGCTTACCAAAATAAATAAATTAAAAATAAACTCATTTAATAAAAATAAAATAACCAATGTTTTAAAATAATAATTATAATTTTAGTGATATTAAATTTATTAAATTATGATTTAGTTAAATATAAAAACTAACTTGAGTAAACTTTATTATATTTAACCTTTAAAATATTACTACATGCTTACATAAAAAAGCACATAGTAGCATAAACGTTTTACACAATATAAATGTTGTGAATGTTTTTCTTTGTAAACACAAATCACACACATCTTTTTCCCTCTTTATAAACACCTTCTTACACCCTCACTTCTATCACCTTCTCTTCTTTCTTTCCCCCCAACACACTCACAATTACGATTACAGGTATTATAACCTTTTCATATTCTTCATTTAGTTATAATATTATTGATTTTTTAAAATTTGATATCGGATTGTGAACTGGTTCTAAATTCATCAAACTAAAACAAAAAACGAAAGTCACTGAACCAAACAAATCAACTTTCATTTGGTTCGATGACGATTAGTAGTAGTTACGTTAAATTTGTAGTATTTTTTGATTCAGTATTACAAAGGTTTTAATTTTATTATTATTATTATGTGTTTCTTATTTATATGTAGTTTAAATATTTATTGAGTACTCAGTTTTTGCTATTAAACTATATATTAAGTTAGTCGTATAGTAATTTTTTATTACAAAAATGAAATTAGTATTGTTTTGAAAGTGTAACAATTTGGATACTTCAGTCGTAAACACTACTTATTTTTAGTTATGTCAAACAATGTATATTTTTTTCTGATTTAGTACAAGTTTCTAAAATATTATTTGTTTGTCTATTCATGGTTATATTTTATCCACATAGATCTTTCTCATAAAAATATTGATTACATTTTTCTTAATTTTATTTTTGGTAACATTGATCAGATATATACAATTTATACATGATTGTTAGTATAATGTACCCAAATAGGCAGATTAAAATGGTTTGGTAAGAGATCAAACATGTTCAGTTAAACTGTTAATTTTAATTTTCTTAAAGTAAAATACATGAAAATAAAAAATAATTTGATTTATATCCTAGTTTAAAAAACCATCTTTCAAAAGATTCGATCATATATAGTTTGAAAATGTCTCTTTTAGTACGTAATATAATAAAAACATTTTATTAATTATCAATAAATGATGTAAATTAAAAAAATCGTACCAGAACCTATATCACATATATCTTTATATAACTTGAAATGAAGTCTACTTAAACCTAAAAAGAGAACTATCTTTTAAGACGTTTGAAATTCAATTTATTGAAATCAAAATGCAGATAATATTATTTGCAAAGAACTAGAAGATGTGGAAGCTGAAAATCGGTGTCGGAAATGATGACAAATATTTGTATAGCACAAACAATTTTGTGGGTCGTCAGACATGGGAGTTCGATCCTGATGCAGGCACGCAGGAAGAGCGTGAGCAGGTCGAACGAGTTAGAGAGCAGTTCTTGATAAATAAGAAAAAGCTCGATATCAGTTGTTGTGGGGACATGATAATGCGAGCCCAGGTCTGTCAATATTGCTAGAACTTGTAATTACTAAAATAAGTTGGTGTCAATAAGTCACCTTGTAAGAAATTCACACTTGTTTGTAGCTTATTAAGGAAAGCGGGATGGATCTACTGAGCGAACCTCTAGTAAGACTTGGAGAAGAAGAGGATGTGAGCTATGAAGCAGTAACAACGTCCGTTAAAAAAGCAGTACGATTAAACCGTGCGATTCAAGCTTGGGACGGTCATTGGCCAGCAGAAAATGCGGGTCCCCTCTTCTTCACCCCACCTCTGGTAATTATCGTTTATTTTTAACTTTGTATATTTTTAACTTTGTATTTTATACTATAAAAGCTTTTTCATATTTTATGTAATAAAAAGTGTTTTGTACCCTTTTTCATAAAATATTTCGTGCTTTTCAGAAATAAAAATTAATTTATTTTTTATGCCACAAAAAATTGTATGTTTTAAGGGATTTGGGATGATTCGAACTTGCAGATAATTGCCCTCTACATAAGTGGCACATTGGATACAATTCTAACTAATGAACACAAGAAGGAAATGATTCGCTACATGCACATCCATCAAGTATGTAAACTTTTATGGTTTTTTATTTATTTATTGTTATATTTTTACATGTAAGATTGTTATTATTTTACAACAAAATGACATGTATGTTTTGAAACATAATTTGCTAAATATTAAAACGTATAAAACAAATGTTAATTCATTATGGTTCCTATATATGAAAGTGGGCAATTTAATTTGCTAACTAGTTGAATAAAAGAATACTCTTTTTTTGGTTTACACTCGCATTCTTAAAATAAAATAATTATAGATTTTATACATATTATTTTATAACATTTTGGGTCCTTTGTCCTAATTTCGTTAAAAAAATTTGTTAACTCATTTTACTCATAGGGACATTTCAATCACTTACTATTTTTCTCATTTTCAATTAAAATAAATATTATCTCTTCCACACCCCATTAGATTCCGCCATGTGTCCTGGTGCTTTACGATTTGACACTCCCTGCCCAACCAACTTTTCTCTTATGACCCACCGGTCATCTTCTTCGACAACCCACCATTCTCTACCAGATAAAAACTCATTTTTAATTTTGTTTCTTTACCCCGTTTAAAAAAGCAATCCATTATCATGGACATCTCATCACCAAGATATATCCACAAATGAATTAAAAATCCATAAAGTAGTCTACTAAAACTCTTAGAGATCTCTAAAACAATGGATGTGAATGAAGATTAAGATTGTGGCTCCAGAGTTTGAAGAAGAGATGAAGGTCCTGATGGTTGGTGATTACGATGAGGGGGGATGGTGGGGGTTACGTTGGACACGTGGTTCATTGAAGATGGGGTGAGGAGAAGAGGTAACGATGGTCATCCCCTATCTGTTCAGTAATGGTTTGGAGTAGTTGTTGGAGAAAACAATGGGATGTGGCAGGGTTCACTAGAGATCGAAATTTTATTCATTGGGACGGGTATCCGTGGGTACCGGGGGGGGGGGGATTCCCTGGTTTGACAGGTAATGGGGCGAGGATGGGTATATATTTTCATACCCAAAGCGGGGTCGGGGATGGCATTACCCGCCTCTAATCTAATGTACCCGATTAATTTTTTTATCTTTTAAAATATATGTATATAGTGTGTGTTTAAATAAATAAATATGTATATATGTATATGTTTATTATTAAATTGACAAATACATTTGTTTTTTAATATTGTTAATTAATATACTAATCTTTATTATAATTTTAATTTTAAAATACTTTGATTTTTACTAAACGGGTACCCAACGGGTTCCCCGTACCCGTCGGGGATTTCTTCCCCCGAACCCGTCGGGGATTGGTCGGGTCGGGTCGGGTCGGGGGGTTTAAACGGGGGTCGGGTCGGGGACGGGGATCCGAATGCATTAACCGTCCAATACCCGCCCTGTTTCCATCCCTAGGGTTCACCGACACTGAATAGAGGATAGGGTGGTCGTGTTTTCACCGATGATACATTTTTCTTCATTTCAACTTGTACCTTTAACTATTCTTTTATAAATATACAAAACTCATTTATATATTACATTTGTTTTTAAGTTATTTTTAACTTTTTAATATAAAATGAGAAAAATACCCTCTTAATTAATTTATTTGTATAAAAGCTTTAATAGAGTTAGGTCCACAAACGCAAGATGTTATACAATGCATTTCATAAGAATCAAATTTATAATTATTTTATTTTACGAATAAATGTGATTTTATGTACACGATATGGACCAAAAAAATGAAAACCAATTTATAATTTTATCATACAAATAGAACAAATTAAGTTATTGTTTTCTTGATAAATTTATGTGTTTATTGATGGAGTAATATATGTGTGTATATATATATATATATGTATAATTTATAGAATGAAGATGGAGGATGGGGATTCTATATATCGGGAAGAAGCACAATGATAGGGAGTGCTTTGAATTACGTGGCTCTAAGGCTTCTTGGAGAAGCTTCTCCGGTGGATGGCGACGGTGGTCCACTTGGTAGAGGCCGCAAATGGATACATGATCACGGTGGTGCCACCTCCATCCCATCATGGGGCAAGATTTATCTCGCGGTATATATCTAATTAATAATTATTCATTTATATTTTAATATTAGACTTTTGGCTAAATTAAATGAAAACTTCAAAAATATTATAATCTTTGTGAAAACCGATTGGAAAATATTTTTTTTTCATTATTTACTCTAATTAAATGCTATGATTTAAAATATTATTTCACATATATTTATTTAATAATTTAAAAGTTTCACATTTATTTTCTTTCACCATATGAACATTTTTTACTCGTATTTTTTTTTGTTTCAATACGTGAATTAATATTTTTTTCATAACCTGTACACAAATATATGTGAAACAATATCTTAAATTAAAGATTTTTATAAAAAAGTCATGTAAAAAAATATTTTTACATCGGTTCTCACGAGTTTGTAACATTTTGTGATTTTCATTTGATTATAGTCTTATATGCACATGTGTGTGTATAGGGCAGGTTTAGGGAAAACTGAAAAGCACTATGATAGCTCTCCATCTGGACGTATGTATAAATGCATACTGGTAACTTGTAACACATACCAGTCATGTACTCGTGCATAGAAAAAGTCGCTTCAATCATATCGTTTGTATGCATTTGTGCATGCCGTCCAGATGGAGGACTCCCAGAGTGTTCTTCTGTTTTATATTTTTTTAAGGTTTTCCCCTAAACTTCTCTCTCTCTCTCTCTCTATATATATATATATATATATATCTCAAATGAACCTCTTCCTATATATATATATAGAAGGAGGTTCAAACGAAAACGCTAAATATTTAAGAAAACAAGAAAAAAAAATTCATGTACAAAATCACATAGGATTTTGTAGTAACATGAAAAAATGGACACGGACGACATTTGCCGCGAGTTAAGTCGCGGGAAAAATCGCGGATAATCATATACGATTTTGTATGTGAATCATATATAATTTTGGAAATGAAAAAAGTTTTCTTGTTTTCTTAAATAGGTAGCGTTTTCGTTTGAACCTGTCCCTATATATATATATATAGGAAGAGGTTCATTTGAGAATTATAGAAGTGATCATGTCAAGATTTGCGACTTTGATTGTGAAACACCGGATAATCACGCGGGTTTGAACCTTTTACTGCTTATTTGTAAAAGTTACGAAACTATACATCTATTTTTGGCATAGCTGCAAATTTTGACCAATCAAGTCGCAATTCTTGACCAGTCAAAGACGTTATTTTTGATCAGTCAAATCCGATCTTGATCGTATGAGGGCTATGATCACTTATTTATTTCTCAAATATTTATCATTTCTCAAAATAACCTATGACTATATATGGGGGCTAAATCAAATGAAAATTACAAAAATGTTACATAGCCGTGAGAACCGAGATAAACATAATATTTTTCTTTAACTTATTTTCGTCAAATGCTAGGATTTTTAAGATATTAAATCACATATATGTGTTTCGTAATGTGATAGTTTTAGTGTTTCACATATATTTGTTTCACAATATGGTTATTTTTACGCTTATTTTTCGTTTCAATAAATGAACCAAACTTTTTTTCACATATAATTTTGTCATAAGGTGAACACAAATGTGAAACAATATTTTAAAGCATAGTTTTTGATGGAAAAAAAATCATGTAATTAAACAAATATTTATATATCGGTTCTCATGAGTTTGTAAAATTTTTGTGGTTTTCATTTGATTATCATCTTATATATGCACATATAAAGTTGGGATCATGTGAGATCATTTTGTTTCCATGAGACCCCTGAGACTATCTTTTTACACTTGAAACTTGAAACTTTACCACAAAGCACTGTAAAGATAACCTTAGCCGTCCTTTTTAATTTCACAATGTTTTGTTCTGGAAGTTTTTGGATTTTTTATAATTTCACATTGTTTTGTTGTGAAGTTTCAGTTGTAAAAATGTAGTCTCAAGGGGTCATACGAAAACAGACTGATCTCAAGTAAACTCAACACTCTCTCTCTCTCTCTCTATATATATATATATATATATATATAGAGAGAGAGAGAGAGAGAGGAAAGTTCAAATGTGAACTCAAATTTGGTTGCGAACATGAGAACAAAGTAGAGTGCGACACTTGTCATGTTCAGACTGAATAATGAAGGAAATATTCAGACCGAATATAGTGTTATTCAGACTAACACTATGTTGAGTCTGAATATGTCCTTTCATTATTCAGTCTGAATATGACACGTGTCGTATTTTTCTTTGTCCTCATATTTTTCTTTGCCCTCGTATTCAGGACCAAATTTTAGTTCGTATTTGAAAACCCTATATATGTATATTATATATATATATATATATGTGTGTCTCTCTCTTATTTCATTTCTCCATCTAAACATGCATGAAAATGATGATCAGGTGCTTGGAGTATATGAATGGGAAGGCTGCAACCCTCTCCCTCCAGAATTTTGGCTTTTTCCTTCCTTTTTGCCTTATCATCCAGGTAAAATGAACTAAAATCATCCACACATTAAAAACCCATAAATTTCTATCTTTTATGTCCCATCAATTATTTAGAGACATGTTTTATTATATTTAATTTAAATGACATGCCTTTACATAATTGGTGGGATTATAGACTAAGAGAAATTTGAATTTTATTCCATAATTAAGGTTTCTAGTTCGTTCTCATCAGTGTTATTAATTTGTTATATGCATGTATTTGCAGCAAAAATGTGGTGTTACTGTCGAACCACATACATGCCAATGTCACATTTGTATGGTAAAAGCTACCATGGCCCCATAACAGATCTTGTTTTGTCTTTGAGAAAAGAGATCCATCCCATCCCTTACCACCATATTAACTGGAACAAACAACGACATAACTGTTGCAAGGTTACTTACTATTATATATATATAATAATTTTAAAACACACACACACACATGTATATATATATAGGGGCGGGTTCAAATAAGAACTTAAATTTGATTGTGAACATGAGGACAAATGAGAGTGCGACACGTGTCCCATTGAAAGAAATATTCAGACCCAATATAGTATTTATTCAGTCTGAATATATAAAGAAAAATATTCAGACCGAATTATAGTATATATTCAGTCTGAATAATCTATATTCAGACACGTGTCACGCTCTCATTTGTTCTCATGTTCACAACCAAATTTGAGTTTGCATTTGAACTTTCCTCTCTCTCTCTCTCTCTCTATATATATATATATATATATTTATAGACGAAAGTTCAAATACGAACTCAAATTTGGTTGTGAACGTGAGGGCAAATAAGAGCGCGACACATGTCTGAATTTAAACTGAATTATCAAAGAAATATTCAGACCAAATATAGTATTTATTAAGTCTGAATAATGCTTATTAAGTCTGAATAAGCATTATTCAGACCGAATAAATACAATATTCAGTTTGAATATTTCTTTGATTATTCAGTCTGAATATGAAACGTGTCGTGCTCTCATTTGTTCTCACGTTTACAACCAAATTTGAGTTTTTATTTGAACCCGTCCTATATATACGTATATATATATAGGGAGATGTTCATTTGAGCAGTGGTAACTATTTGAGAAGTAAAGAAGCGATTCTAACCCTTCATATGGTCAAAACTGGTCAAGATTTGCAGTTTTAATTAACTGGTCAAGATTTGCAGCATGGTAACTTAATTATGCACAAAATAGAGGGTTAGTTTCGTAATTTTTACAAATAATTAGCGGCAAACAAATGCATATGTGAACACACAGTTCATATGTGAATCAGTTAATTAATTAATTCATGTGTGAATCAGTTAATTAATTCATATCTGAATCACACGAGTTAATAGGAGAATCAATTAATTATTTTATATGTAAATCACACGGGTTCATACTATATTAATGGGTTCACATATGCATTTGTTTGGAGTCTATTTGTAAAAGTTACGAAACTAGATGCCACTCTATCTTCCGGCCATTTACGATACCATCAAATTATCCGGTGCTTCACTATCAAAACCGCAATAAAGGACTAGAATCACTTCTCTAGTTTTCGAATACTTGTCACTTCTCAATGAACCTTTGGTATATATATATATATATATTTATATATAGAGAGGAGGGTTTCTACTAGAATCATATATATGAAGCGTAATTAAAGCTATATATATATATGTGCATGCAGGAGGATCTGTACTACCCTCATTCATTCATTCAAGATCTATTATGGGACAGTCTTCATCATTTTAGTGAGCCTATTATCAGAAAATGGCCATTCAATAAACTAAGAGAAAAGGGTCTTAAAAGAGTCGTTGACCTAATGCGCTATGGAGCCGAGGAAGGACGTTATATAGCCATGGGCTGCGTTGACAAGGTCGCCTCACGTACATAGACTTGTGATAATCAAATAATACTTAAATGTGTCTATGTGAGGATACGTGGAACCGCTTAAGATATTTTCTGTGAATGAGCCCTTAGAGAACAGGGGCGGACCCACCCTATGGGGAGGGGGGTCGCATGCTACCGCTCAACCGTGTTCCGTAAGGATAAAAAAAATTGCGTTTCGTAAGTTTTACATAAGATGCACCAGCTAAACTTTTGATATTTCAAAGGTTAAAGGAGCACTACTCTAAAAAATTCATTGAAATCAACCAAAAACCTTAAAAAAATCACTCGAAATCAACCAAAAACCATAACAAATCATTCAAAATCAACCAAAAACCTTAAAAAATCTTTCAAATTAACCAAAAAACTTAAAAAAAGTCCCCAAACAGGGAATTCGGCTAAAAAAGTCTCTCGAAATCAACCGAAAAATACATCAAATAACTTTGCGGACATTTGATATAATTTAAGGGTGCACCCGCTCGGGAAAAATCTTGGGTCCGCCACCGCCACTGTTAGAGAAAGAGAGAAATGTTCATATATATATATATATATAGAGAGAGAGAGAGAGAGAGAGAGACACACAGAGAGAGAGAGAGAGAGAGAAAGAGAGAGAGAGAGAGAGAGAGAGAGAGAGAGAGAAAGAGAGAGAGAGAGGGGATCTTCTATACCCCACCTAAAAGTTACAGCCCATGCCTCCCAATCTCAACCCTCCATTTTTTAATCTAACTGCTACAATATAGACGGTGACATAGATGTAATTATAGAGAAATCTTGGTACATGAAGGGTATGCCATGAAACTAATAAGGGCATGGATGGAATTATGAAAATACTAATTTTTTTATTAAATAAAACATAAAAGCATCTCCCGTTCAATTTGCAATCCACCATAAAATAGAATGCAAATCTTCCCCTAATTTGACGCACAAGAAATTGGGAAGTTAGGTTTCTGCAAAGGAAAATCCGGCGAAGAAGACGACGGCGGGATGAAGGAGCTCCAGAAAGCAGAATCCGATTTCGTATCACAATCCTCCTCCCATTGTAGCCCTAGAAAACCCAAATTCATCACTCAGAAACCACCAAAATCCATCGCCGGCGCCACCAGCCACCATTCACCACCGCCGCCGCCGAAAACCTTTACTTCCCCTGACGTCCCGCTGCTAAAACCCTATTCAACTCCCTCGCTACCACCACCAGATATTAATCGCTAATAAACAACTGATTTTACAACGCGATCCTCCAATCTTACTCCTCTGTTTCTTCCAACATTCAAGATTTTTCATAGGTTTTTCTGGGTTCACAATTGCATACTTTCCTGGGTTCATACATGAATTCATATTTAATCCCAGGTTTTTCATATGTTTTTCAACGTTTTTCATACCTGAGTTCATATGTTTTTCAACAGCTTTTCATATGTTTTTCAATGATATTATCATTCGGTTTGGAAACCCAGGTTTTTCATATGTTTTCAAAGGTTTTTCATAGGTTTTTCATCTTCATCATAGGGTTTTGCAGATTGTTTCTTGGTTTTGCAGATTGTTTCATAGTTTTTTCATACGTTTTTTCATACATTTTTCATATGGTTTCATCATTTCTAGGTGTTGCGCGTCTTCATCATTTCTGGGTTCATCTTCATCATTTCTTTGTTTTGTAGATTTTTCATATGTTTTCCATACGTTTTCATATGCTTTCCTTTTTCATATGTTTTCCAAACGTTTTTCATATGTTTTCCATACGTTTTTCATATGTTTTGCAGTTTTTGGATGATTTTTGCAGATATGGGTGGGTTCGAAGATGGTTGCAGTTTTTGCAAATTACGAATTATACAGTTACCATCATTATTCATATTTTGATACAGATTGACATCCAAAAATTGTATTTTTAATAAATCCCATAATTAGTTGGATAACTACCTACTTTATAGAAACCGTCCATATTTAGACCAAAAATATATTTTGCATATAATTTTTTTTATTATTATGAAATTGGAAAAGACAAATATACCCTTATATTTAAAAAAATATTAATTAATTGAATTATGAAATTGATGGCTGAGATTGGGAGGCATGGGGTGTAACTTTTAAGTGGGGTGTAGAAGATTCATCCTCTATATATACATATATATGAGGTTGGATTCCAGTGAGAAGGAAAGTTATGATGAAAAACATAAGAATAGATCTTCACTCTTGGATCAATCCTAATTGATTATCAACACTAATGAGGTGATGTGAGGAGGTCGTAGTCGTGTAAATCACATTTGATTCTACACATGATTTAGTATAAAATCACCTGTGACTCGACTATTTTTTAATTCTCTTATTTGGTTAATGTTCCTGTATAGACATGACTCTCTCTCTATATATATGTGTGTGTGTGTGTGTGGGTATCAAATACAAACACAATAAATATAAACCAGTTTTTATGTGTTGTTTCATGTACATGCAAAATATGCACTATTCACACAATATTGTTTCACCGTTCAAGACTGTTTTATGTATGGAAAGACACGAAAATAGTAACATATGAAACATACACACAAAAACAAACATATAAAACAATATTAATCATAACTTCATCTCAAGCTTATTGAATGGTTTGGATTGGTTTTCATCGATTTGTAACATATTGGGTTTGTTTTTTTATTATATATTCGTGTATATATATACACATACATACATGTGCACATTCAAATGAATATTAAAAATATTTTGAGAACCTATTAATTGTTTCATAAGTTATTCATGAGTAATAACCTTAAAACATTCATAAATATTATTCATAATGGATATAATGTAGTTTCATATTCATGGTATTCTTGATGAATGATCCTACATTGTTATTAATGTTATTCATCATGAATAATTGATAAATTGTTGGTTCTTGATTCTCAAAACATTTATGGTTCTTATTGAAACATGTCTAAATATATAGGTCAGATGGTCCATGTCTAGCCGATGTGAGAATCCAATTGTCTAAATTTGTGGTTGGTTTTATTTCAGGCTTTGCAAATCATGAGTTTTTACGCAGAGGATCCATATGGGATCGACTTCAAACGACATCTTGCTAGAGTCCCTGATTACTTGTGGCTGGCGGAGGATGGTATGAAGATGCAAAGTTTTGGCAGTCAGTTATGGGATTGCACTCTTGTAACTCAAGCAATTATCGCAAGTAATATGGTAGACGAATATGGAGATTCACTCAAAAAAGCTCACTTTTACTTGAAACAATCCCAGGTGTGTATTATATACATACATGTATCACTATTAAAATGAAAGACTTTTACTTACGAACATTTTCCTGAAAATCTCTCGCTAAAGGGTGATTCGTCACAAAACATTCACAAAAAGTTGGTGGGTAAATCAAATCAGTGATATATTACCCAAGATCCGTTAATATTTTTCTTGAAAACATCAGATTTTACCGGAACCATTAGTATTTTTTTTGGGTGACCATATAAATTTTCCTAGACAAAAATCATTTGTTTTGTAGTGTATACAAATTTAATGGACCATGTCTACCTGATGTGTATTACATCACTTGCTTTTTCTACATAAATGAATTATGTTGAGTTCGATAATAACACATTTGGTAGCTATAAATTTGGCCATTTGCAGGGATGTTTGTTTACCTTTTAACATCTCCGTTAAGAGGAAACCTCTTAATCGCTAACAGGTGAATCTTGTTTGGCAAAAACTAAGTCTGTCTCTTTAATGGTTCCAAAATACTCTGAATGATTTTGCATCCTGGACCTCCTTACACTACTAAAAGAAAGACTTTTGCCTACGGACTTTTCCTTGGGAAATCTGTCGCTAAAGGGTGATTTCTTACAAAACTGTCACAAAAGTTGGTGGGTAATTCAAACCAGTGATAGATTACCCAGGGATTCTCTGGGTGATTCGTTGGAATTTCCTCGAAAAACGCCAAATTTTACCTAACCATCGGTATTTATGTGATCCGTGGGTAATCACCGACGGAAATTTTCGTGGGTAATTTTTGTGATAAAAGTCATTTGTTTTGTAGTGTTAACCATTCAGAGCCCTAATTTCATTTAATTAATTACCGAACAATTATATTTTTATTTTGTATTATATCATAAAAGTCTCTTAATCATTTTGACCACTTAATTAATCATTCTGCACCAAACCATTCAACAACTGATAAAACAGACCCAACTACACTATCGTTCCAAAAGTTTGATTCTTTTTTCTTAACACTGAATGAATCTATAGATAAAAGAGAATCCTAAAGGCGATTTCACTAAAATGTGTCGCCAATTTACGAAAGGGGCATGGACTTTTTCTGATCAAGATCACGGTTGGGTCGTGTCAGATTGCACTGCTGAAGCTTTGAAGGTGAAATCCTCAGTTTTTCTTTTAACTTCTTTGGGTCTTTAAATTTGTAAAAATATATGTATATATATAACTATCTATTGAACTAAAATATTATATGAATTCTTATGAAGTGTTTATTAGCACTGTCACAAATGCCACAAGACATTGTTGGAGAAAAAGCTGAAGTTGATCGTTTATATGAAGCTATCAATGTCCTCCTTTACCTACAAGTACATTATTCTATAAACTTTTATTTTTGTTACTTCAAATATTTAAGTTTAGGGTTTAGGGTTTAAGGTGGTTATTCATGAAGGTGTCAAACCTTACTTTTTATTACTAACTTTTTTTTGTGCATCTAATGAACCAGAGTCCTGAAAGCGGTGGTTTTGCAATTTGGGAGCCTCCTGTTCCAAAACCATATTTAGAGGTACATTTTTTATGCTTAATTTCATTACAAAAGGAGTTTATAGGACATCAATAATATCCAAGTATCATAATATATTATTTCATATGACTTACTTAAGTATACAGGACAAAAACACTTGTGTATCATATGTAAAAAAAAATTAAAATAAGCTTATAGAATGTTTTTAGGCATTTTCACAAGCTTTTTAGAATAATTTCAAATTAAAACGTATTATCGGTTCTTTTATTTGACATTATTTTGAAAAATGTCTTATAAAAGACGTGTTCACAGGATATTTCTCAAAAGTGTATAAAACCCTTGATATCGAAAGTGTTCTAAATTTTTTCTCTAAGACACGAAAAAAGTATCATATAAACTTATTGTAATACTTTTACATATAATGTCAATTGTTTGGTCATATAAAGTTATGTCTTATAAAGAGGTCTACATAGTAAGGACACTTATATATTTTTTTGGGTCCCATAAATCTGATTTTGTTGTATTGTTTAATTTGGAAAAAAGGTAATACTAATTAAACTCGGTTTTATGTTTCAGAAATTGAATCCTTCGGAACTTTTTGCAGACATCGTGGTCGAGAAAGAGTAAGTAATTTTCGTGCTATTTAGGATTTAAGATACAATTTTAGGCATATAATATGTGGGACTCCAACGTGATTTCCTTTTGGTGGTTTTAGGCATGTTGAATGTACGGGGTCTATAATTCAAGCGTTGCATGCATTCAAACATCTACATCCAGGGCACCGCGAAGAAGAAATACAAGTTGCAATTGAGAAAGGCATACAGTTTTTGGAAAACAAACAAAAGGACGATGGGTCGTGGTATGGTTATTGGGGTGTATGTTTTCTCTATGGAACATTTTTCGTGCTACAAGGATTGGTATCGTGTGGGAAAACATATGAAAATAGTGAAACGATTCGGAGAGCTGCTCAGTTTTTTCTCTCAACACAGAACTTAGAAGGTGGTTGGGGAGAGAGCTTCGAGTCATGCCCAGAAGAGGTAATGATTTCATTCTCACTCGACTTCAAATTATCCTTAATTTGCATCCTATTAAAGTACTTAACGACACTTTTAAGTTTTAATAAAGACCCAAAACCACCGTGCGTCCTATACAATGGCGTTACAATAAATTGTAAGTTTGAAGTTAGGTAATGTAACAAGTATTATCGACGAAGTTGAACAATCTAATAAGACATAAATGATGGTTTTATTAATTTACCTTTTTAAGAACAAATTTGAAAAATGTGTTACAAAAAAACTAACAGAATACAATTTGAAAAATATCATATAAAAAGTCTAATAAAATGACTAATTTGTTTCATGCATCATATTAAATTGTCCAAATTTATGGATAAAACCTTTTAAATAAATGACCTAATAACTTATTATATATAACATTATTGTATAAGAGTCAATTAAGTTGTTGGTTTTATAAGCTTAAGTCCCATCAAATATTCTATTACAGATGATCAGGGTTTGTTCTTCAAGCTTATAGTCCCAATTATATATATATATATATATATATGTGTGTGTTTCTTTAATGTGTTATTTTTTGGATCAAACTAGAAATTCATACCTTTGGAGGGGAATCGAACAAATTTGGTGCAAACTTCATGGGCCATGCTCGGTCTTCTTTATTGTGGACAGGTTCGAATCTTTTGTATGATTGATGAGTATAATTATATGCTTTAACATATCTTCTGCATGCATATCGTAAAAAACATTACAACAAAATTAAGATTTATAGGACGTAAAGAAACATATATAAATGTTCTAATAAATTGTTTATCAAATAGTAAAACGTTTTATCTGAAATTGTTACAATAAGTTTATAGAACGTTTTTAGACATTTTAACACATTTTTAGAAGATTTTGTAAATATAGTGTTGTATTAGCTATAAATCCCTTTTTGTTATAGCGAATAATTAAAAACCATCTACATTAGAAAGATGAAAGAGATGCATTTCCTAATAAAACCTTGTGTTATTGAAAGGCTGAAAGGGATCCAACACCATTACACAAGGCAGCAAAACTACTCATCAATGGACAATTGGATAATGGAGATTTTCTTCAACAGGTATATTAATTTGTTCATCAACTCTAATTGTTATAGATCTCTATACATAACAATCAAGTTCACATTGATAGAAAAGTAGATTTATGAACTGTTTATAAGAATAATATTGTGGGCTATTTGCTAACTTCCATCATAGTTTTAAGTTGAATTAGAAGCTGTTTGATCAGCCTGCTGCTTTGAGCTATGGGGCGTTGCACTATATGTATGCTTAGGGGGCGTTTGGTTCACATGATTCCAATGGAATTAGAAGGAATTGAAATGATCAGTTCCATTGACCAAATTCCATTCAGGTGTATTGGTTTTCCTATTGAATGGAATTGAATTCCACACATTCCACCATCCATGGATTTGGTCATTCCATCACAATTGAGAAGGAATTTAATTCCTTTTCATCCAATATTCTCAAAAAGACAAAATTATCCCCATCTCTTGATCTGAACCACCACCGATCGATTTGAACCACCGTAAGCCATCATCGATGTGAACCACCATCGACCACCACCGATCTGAACCACTGCCGACCACCGCCGATCTGAACCACCACCGACCACCACCGATCTGAACCACAGTAGTTGAATTTCGAATTCAAATTATCCAAAAAGGTATTTTGATCATTTACCAATATTTCATTCCAATTCTAAAACTACATTATGTGAATCAAACAGACAGATTCCAATTCATTTAACAGATTCCATTCCAATTTCTGTCAATGTGGTCAAACCTGACAACATTCAATTCCAATTCTTTCAAAATCAAATTTTTTGATAGATTCCATTTCAACCAAAAACATTCTACAAACCAAACACCCCTTATTGTTTTAGATCTCTATATGTATAAGTTAGGACTAAAGTAAGTGTTAAATTTGCAGGAAATAACGGGATCATACATGAAAAACTGCATGCTACATTATCCGGAGTATAGGAACACTTTCCCGTTATGGGCACTTGGAGAATACCGAAAGCGTGTTTGGTTGCCAAAACAAGAATCCATCTAAATTTCATTCCATAGAATAAAAGCAGTCTGTTTGCCCTTTCAAGAAAGGTTGCATATATTTATAGATGCTGATTGAAACAAAGTATAAGAAAGCATCTTGATTTCATTTTTCTATGTTATTAATCATGAAATATGAATGGTTTGTTTCAAGTATTATCTTGTATTCATCTCTTGTATCCATTCAAATGTATGTGACTGCAATTTGTAGTATCCTCATGTGGTTCTTGTGTTTACAGAAAATTGGGTTTATAGTAGATAAACTTGGTAAATGTGTATTGTATTATGTATTAAACTTGATTACACAATGGGATATATATAGGAGATACACTATTCACGCCGGAAACACAATTCACGCCGGAAATTACTGTTCACGCCGGTGGCGGCTGTAAGGTTGCCTTGTGACGGCAGAAAGTGGGTTTAGGGTTTTGTGAGAAAGTACCGGCACCTTTTAGGGTTTAGGGAGCGGCTGGCTCTGATAGCAAGATAAACTTGGTAAATGTGTATTGTATTGTGTATTAAACTTGATTACACAATGGGGTATATATAGGAGATACATTTACACTCTAAACGCTCTCATTACAAAACAAACGACTTTGACTCATAAAAAAACACCCAGAGAATTTTCCCTGGGTGCTTACCACGGATCACACAGTAAATATTAATGGTTCATGGTTCAGACGAAATCCGATGTTTTCAAGAAAATACCAACGCATTACCCAGGAATTTCCTGGGGTAATCTGTCACTCTGATTTAATTTACCCACCAACAATTTAGCAACGAACTTTTGTGACGCCTTTGTGACGAATTACCTTTTAGCGACGGATTCCCAGGGAAATGTCCCAAGGTGAAAGCATACCGTTTTAGTAGTGTCTACTTTAGCTATGTACAACTATCACACTAACCGTCTAATAATAGTAAGCCATAATGGTAATTAAGAGTCTTAATATGCTTACTTTATAGGAATTAAATTCATAAGACAAATTTGTCTTAGGTAAAGTGTTTTGAACATCTTAACAAGTTCTTTATCACGCTTTTAAAATAAAATACCG
Source organism: Silybum marianum (assembly GCA_036898165.1). NCBI lineage: Eukaryota > Viridiplantae > Streptophyta > Magnoliopsida > Asterales > Asteraceae > Silybum > Silybum marianum. The sequence goes on along the minus strand of CM072536.1, from coordinate 13,479,697 downwards.
TATTAGTTTTTTTACGGAACACTTTGGAGAAGTATCATATAAATACATCTTTTTATAGACACATGTTTTTATAAAACATTTTTTTTCAAAGAATGTCATATAAAAAAATTTAATAGGATGTTGTATTTGAAATTCGTCAAAAACACTTGTAAAACGTCAAAAAATGTAATACAAACTTATTGTAACACTGTTACGTAGGACACACATAGGACACACAGTTGTTTAGTTTTATATCATTAAGTCCTATAAATAGTCTATTAGCACAATACAAACATTTTTGATATCCTATAAACATGATTTTGTTGTAGTGACATCTATGTAATCTACAGATATCACACTTTTAAGTGGAAGTAAAAACAAATTATGGTAGTTGTTCATTTTCTGAACTTGTATTCTAAATCTTTTGTAAAATTAATCTATTCCAATATAGTATTGTTTTCATATTAAAAGTAGAAAACGATAAAATTGATGCGGAAAAAATCCCTTTGCAACAATATTCTTAGAATATTAGAATATGGAACTTCACGAATGAATTGTTATAAATACAAAAGGGTTAACCAGCACCCGTCCCTTAGCATATTAAATGTCGTAAGATTTTGATCAGGATTCCTAAAATTTTGGAGCCCAACAATTTTGCATGTATTTTAAGATGTTTCATCGACCCGTGTAAAGCTATAAACGAAAGTGTTGAGGTTCAGATTATTAATTATTTCGGTTTAGGTTCACATTATCAATAGTTTAGGTTTATGTTTATATTGTTAATCGTTTAGATTTAGTCCGTTTTTATGCTTAACATATATCTATGTATCTCATTTATGTAAAGTAATCAAAAGATTCAGATGTAACAGCGCCTTCAAAAAAATTGGAACGACCCTGAACTAAACCCGGTTAGAATAGCAAATGATACCTAAAATGTAACTGGGTAGCATTATGTACAACTTGATTAGAAGCGCTAAGGGTATTTCGGTTGTCTTATTGGTCTAATCACTAATGGAACCCGCATGATTAGTGAAAGCCTAATACAATTCATTACTATCAACTATGATCAAGTAACGAGACCCGTGCATAAAATAAACCGGTATCATACCCGATTGTGTAAAAACAAATATGGTATGATTATTAATTATCGTACACAATTGTTTTAACTAACAAACCGGGTATGATTAATAAATATCCATGGTATTATTTTGTTTAGCCAAGTATATAATGAGTTTTTTCAAGTGGATTTTTGGGTTATTAAGGATATAAGGTATAGTCCTTTTCAAAAAACGGAAAATTACAATAGAACTTAACGGACTTTGTGTTTGGAGCAATTAAGTCATTGGACAATTTTTTGCAACAAATAAACCATTGGACTTTAAAAAAAAGTTAAATAGACCATTGTAATTTTGTAAATTTGTTAAATAGATCCATTTGGTAACCTGCAACCTGTTAAGGAGGTAAATATATAAATTAGAAAAAAAACCTAAAACTTACGGTCACCTATCTCCCAAAACCACAAATCGCCCACCTCTCACCACACTCCTAATCACCACCGGCCGGCGAACCAGCAGCCGGCGCACCACATGTTCGATTTTAGCTAATAATAACTTGATTTGAAGTGTGTTTTATGTCAATTTCGTAGAAAGTTGTGTTTTGATTATAAACTTAGTTGTGAAAGAGTTAGTTATTGAATATAGTGCTATTCACGTCAATGTTCTAGAGACTAGAGAGTTGTGCTTACAGCTCCCACTTGCTGCTAAACACTTCCTTCCTGGATATTTTGAAATTTACCTTAAAACCGATTTCTTGATCATAAACTAGGGGTAATATTTTCTGCTTGTGCAAACCTTATTGCCATTATATATCCATGTAAAGAAAAATAAAAACTTTGTTGCAATTGGTTCATGTATATGCATGTTAATTATGTGAGAAGCTCTTAATATTGTTATGCTGATTGAGAGTGGGGGGCTACATTGTGTCAAGTATCTGGAGTTACACCACTTGCTCTTGTCCATCCAATACCTGCAAAACAGATTACATTGTTGTCAAGGCCATTTATGCTGGTTTTTGGTTTCATAGTCTCTTTGAGTTATTGGAATACATTAAATTGTTCAGCCTTTAAAATGGAAGGATGTAACTGGCTGTTTCTCTCATATGGACCCAAGTTGAAGAGCAGTTCAGGATCAAGTTCAAGACAAACATATTTAGTATAGTTTGACGCAACTTTTGGTATATTTAGCGAAATTGTTGGTATTTTTGGCTCAACTTTTGATATATAATTTGATTAAACTTTTAGTAAATTATGACTCAATTTTTATATATAGATTATATATGTTGGATACAACTTTTTTATTTTTTCGGAAGAGGCACGGGAATGGTATATTTGTTTCGTTTCATAAATTAAATTATTTTTTTCATTCAAAAATGTCTATGGACTTAATCATTCAAATATAAAAGTCCGTTGGGTTTTTTAAGACTTTTTCCATTTTGTCTAGGGATTCATTCATTCAAAAAGGTCATAAGGGTGTATCTAACAAGTTTTAGAAAGTCCAAGGATTTATTTAACAGGTTTTGAAATGTCCAATGGTTTATTTGTTCTAAAAAATTGTCCAATAACTTAATTCTTTCAAACACAAAAGTCCGTTGGGTTTTATTGTAATTTTCCCTTAAAAAAAGGAAAAGAATATGAGGTATACTGATAGGCTTTTATTGTTGGCTTATCCATAGCATGTATAGGTAGACAATTTTGAAACTTGGTACGTATGACCACCTTAAATTTTGTTCGTATTTTTCTTTCTTTGAAATACAATAAAGTACGGTTTTAAATTCATGATGTATGTGGGGCTCATAAATTAACAGAATCGTGGTGAATACCAAAAACACAATATCATCTAGGTATTTATCAAGGTTTTAAATAGCATGAGACGAGGTTAAGTCTTAAGTCTTACAAGTCACGGTAAGCCATGACGTTTTTAATGCTTGTCTTAATTATGACGACAAATTTATATATTATATACAATATTATACATATATAAGCCTTTATTTTCTACTATTACTCAATGAGTTAATAATATTAAGCATTTTAAATTAGCTTATATATTAAAAACAAAAAAATAAGACACTAAAAAGGTAAGAAAAATAAAATATGGTGTTACAAAAATCACGCATTGGACCATAGTATGTCATTGCATAACGTGATGTCAGACACAAGCCTTAAGCCACGGCGGCCGTCACGACGAGTTTTTTACAACATTGGTATTTATCATGAATACTAGAGTGAATACACATTCATTATGCATATGTTATTCATACGTTGTGCTTGTTAGTGTATATACCCAAAAGCCAATCAGTGGATGTTTGGACCTTGTGTAATAATATTTATTAAATGAAAGAAATTCCAATTATTATGTTTATGGAATATTCTATATTAAATCAAAACATAATAATAAGCTTAGAATAATGTATCTTAAATGTCCCTAGTCAAGTATTAATTTGGGTTTAGACTAATTTATACGATACGGCTAGTATATGCAAGGATTCATATGGAGATACAAAATCACATATGGGTAAGAGGTAGGATCTTTTAACGGATGTGACTCGCATTGAGAACGTTTCATTGGATGTCATATAAGTGTCATAGGCGTTTCTCATGTGGTCATTGTACAAGTTAGTGTTTTGTTAAGATCATGGAGTTGTTGTTGGGTATATTATATATAACTTAATAGTACTAGCATTAATCAAGATAGGATTTGTTCATCTTGTATGATGAGAGTGATATCCTTAGACCCCTCGATTAAATAGTATTGAGAAAGTGCATGCATGCTCAGGCGATCAATAAAGGATAGTGATAACTGTCTTATCAGTATATCCCAGAATCGAGAAACTGAGGATCAAACATAACGAGGATGACACATTCGTGCCTCGTGTCCGATCTGGATATCTGAACAAGGGGACATAAATGTGTACGTTGATAATGATCACACAAATTGCTGATTAGCTGAATCACCAAACTTTCTCATTTGGGTAACAATGAGATATTTGTAGAACTGCTCTTCAAAGTGAGTCACATGCATTAAATGTATACATGAATAAGGACACTAAACAATTAATGAGTTTAATTATTTTGTCTTATTATGAATGTTTCTCCATATAATTTTGATGGAATCAGATTCTAGTTGACTTTGTGGACAGGATTGACAAGTAGTGACTTATCAGCCCCTTTATCTTTGTGTAAAGAAAAAGAAATATCCTTTTAGAAGATATGAGATCCTCTAAAAGCTATTGGACCACTCTTCCTGTTGAACAACCATGTGATGGGTACTATTCATTTACACACATATAAATAGAGAGAGAAGTCTTTGAGAAAAGTAGAGTGATTTTCATCAGATAAAAAGAGAGTAGTGAAAAGGTTTCAAGAATCCCCCCTCCCCTCTCTCTCTCTCTCTATATATATATATATATATCCTCAAAAATTGTTTTTCATCCCCTCCAAGGAGTTGGAGACAGTACCTAGCATTCCGAAAGGAAGAAGGACCCGTCTTTTGGCGTACGACGACTAGATCTTTTGGCGTACGATGACAACAGGTTTCAGAACATTTATGTGGATACCGTGAGGCAACGAGCTGAGTTTGTTGCTAGATTCAGATACAACATCAAAGGGTTGCTGCTCGTACGTACTAGCAAATTTTTTAAACACCCATCCTACCTCGTTTTGTATGGATCTGTTTGTATGGCTCCCATATCCCAACAGTGCTCATACTAAATATGGTTTCAAATTCACGATGAATATATTGTGCTCATTAACAACATGATTTTGTATCCATGGTGAATACTGTAAAACAAATATCAACCACACATTCGTCATGAATACAACATAAGAACATGTAATGAAACATTATCTTATATTGGAACTCAAGAACAATCATGTAATGTGATTGAGACACTTAGTAGATCAACATACTGATACCTATTGTAGATTATGATATCAATCCAATTATTAGAAGAACGTATAAAATCACTAGATAAGGCTAATGAGATTCATAGCATTGCAACTTCATAGTTATTTCAGCTTTCATATAAGATAAGATATTCACTATACAGTGGAACATTTATGCGTACATTGTTCATCAACAATTTATCCCTGCAATCATTTTTGAACCATGAGTATACTCCATTTTGTATTCAAAGATTTAATTAGTACAACAAAGATATCGTATATTAAGCATATTGGAATGTACTACAACTCTCATACCAAACTGTAACATCTTGATTTACCAAACTGTAACATCTTGATTTTTGTTTTAGACGAAGAAACTGTTGAACCAAGTGACCTAGTAAAAAAACACAAATATGGAGCCTGACTATAATGTCATGGATAGCGATATCTGTCACAATAGCAGCATGATAGCACCAAATGTACCGAGAGCATGGTTCACCAAGGTTATTGTGCCATGCAATTGTGATATTGGCACTATAATGTAATACCCCTAAAATAGGTGACAATTTAAACCTGTAGAAATAGCATGGAATAATACTAAACTAAATATATCACCCAACAATGGGGAAAAGTAAGAGAGTTTACAAATTAAATGGAAGGTAGCTAACAACATATAATCTAAATCGATTATGGATCTAGATTACAAATCGGGTGTCGCTACAATCCTCATAGGAATAAATATATCATTAGTAACTTGACAATTTTACTTCCAAAATATGGTAACCCAAAAATGCCTCAATCTGCTCGCAACGCTTCGCTCAAACCTTCGGAGCCTCACCGCTAGAAGATCTTGATATACATGTCATTGGAGAAAAAGTGTTAGGCTTATTGCCTAGCGAGAATAAACAACTATCGAATAAATCTATAAAACATTAAAAATGAAAAACATAGATTTAATCGAATCATTTATACAATTAGATTGTATTTACCCTTGGGAGGGCGTAAAACATCACAAGATAATATGGGAGACCCGATTTACCATTTGGTGTGATGAAACACAAAGTAAACCATAAGCTAATGTTATATAAGCGTCACTTGTAGAGAGGTAAATATTGACATCAACATGGTCTAGTCTATAGTCAAATGAATTAGCAAGCTCAACTCTATCCAAGTCTTTCGATTGGGAAGTCACCAAGTTCAACCTTTCCAGGTCTTTAACTTGAAATATCCCAAATACAAGTTAAGCTCATTAACTTGGAAATTACATAATAATCACAATGCCTATTTTCATGCTACAAGTAGATAATTTCTATCCCATAGATATTCCATAAAACCGACTTCCATGCCTCTGGATCTATTGCATTCTAGTGATATTTATATATCTATCTATATATATCAAACTTCACCAATTATAGATACTCTAGTATACAATTAACCATCAAGCGGGTAAAATCCTATTTTTATCAATAAGATCCCAATTATATGAAAATTATAGTTTTAAGTTCCAAAATCATTAATACATTTGAATTGATCATTTCCCAAATATTTAAAACCATTCCCCACACTTGTTTTATAAAAAGATACAAAATCCCTAAAATTCCCAATTTTGACCTAGATGGCCCAAAATCATCAAAATGCAAAATAATTGTAATAGAAAGTTGGCGGAAGTAAAATAAGTAATTTTAACATTTATATGGTTTAATAAAAGTAAAGAATGAACTCACAGTGCTAGGTTTTGGGTGAAAACCTAGAAATCAAAAAACCCTTGAAATCGGATGAACACTTCAATCTTGGAATCTAAACTTGAATCCTTAGCTTGGATGATGATTAAATGCCTTAGAATGGTTTGAATAGTGGAGCAAATTTTCCAAAAATTGTATTCAATGAGGAGGGAAGAAACAAATTTTGGGAGAAAAAAGAGTTGGTGAAAAAGAATGAGGAGGAAACTGTTAGGGTTAGAATTAATTGTGTGAAAATAAGGAAACATTCTATTTTGTAATTAAGGCAAGTGTATAAAGCCTTAATATTTTTACTTTCCTTATATCGTTTATCCCTTTCATATAAATAGGGGTCTAGGGTCTTTATTTATTGTGTGCGATCATATTAGAGAGTCGATATCATCACACTTACATTGTAACCAAATCTACAAGTGAGATATACGACTTACGTTCTTCATATTCATAGTGTTATTCATATATTATTAGTGTTATATTCGTACTTGATGCATATTCTAAGATCAACAATTGGTACCAATTATATATCAAGACAAACCAGCCATGCCAAACAATGACCCTCAAATGCCTGCAACAAAAGAAATCAAGCCACGATCCAAATACACTACTGAAGAAGAAAAGGTAGCCAACGGAGATCAACTTGCCCGGTCATACCTTCTCATGAGCATCCCAAATGATATCTACATGAGCATTGACAACCATTGTAGAACGGCTAAAGGAATATGGGCACAAATTGAAAAGATCATGCTTGGAACCAAGATCGGGACTCAAATGAAATTCACAAATTGCATCTCGCAATATGAGGAATTTAAGGCCAAGGAAGGTGAAAGTCTGACGAACACTTATGAACGATTTGTTCACCTGCTGAATGAACTAAGCTAGAATGATATCCGAAAGACGAAAATAAAAAACAATGTGAAATTTATTAGTAATCTTCATCCCGAATGGCGACGATTTGCTAATCAAATTAAACATAGCAAATTCCTTGTTGAGCTCGATCTTCATGAAGTGTTTGAAACTTTGCAACAAGACGAAGACGAGGTCCTCGAAATGATGGGAGCCAACAAAATGAAGAAATATTCCGACCCAATTGCTCTTGCCAAAGAAGAAATCAACACCACCCGAAGCATTCCACAACCACCAAAAGATACGTTTTCGGAAATAGATGATGAAGAATTCGAATATCCCGAGATCGCCAAATTTCAACAACAGTTGGCGTTTCTCACTCAATCCTTCCAACGTAAATTCTCTCGTCGATCCAATCCCAACCAACAACGTTATGCTTGGGGACCAAAGAACTACAAACGCGAATGTATTTAGACGACTCTCATTAACGAAACCTCTAACCCTAGACTCCTTTATATAGTAGATGTCTATTACATAGTAAGCCAAGCCCATAAGATCTAAAACATAATATGGAATATCACAATAAAACGTTTCCTTCTTTATAAAACTTTCCTAACTTAGGACTTATGGTCCTATCAATCTCCCCCTAAAGTTTTATAAAGGAAGCATCTTCAAATCTTCTCCCCCTGCTTTCTTTGGAAAACTTTAGTCTCATCGGTCTTCCAAACTCCCCCTTGAAATAAGCACTTAGTCTTCGGTTTCAACTGAAAATACCAGATCCAGTATGCTATAACCGCCACTGATTGCACAAAATACAGCTTCAATCTGTAGACAACTCGACACAACTGTTAGCCGCATAAATCAAAGATACATGTGCGAGTTGCTTCAACGCTCAGTGCATAATCAGCAAGAAAAAAAAAGAATCTGTCTTTAGCCACAAGTTGAGTAAGAATTATATGTTAAGAGATTTAATCTGATAAGCTCAAGGAACTTGGATCACCGAGGCAATATATATCATGACAAGCTGAGAGGTGATATTTCTTGATAAGCATTGTTTCTTTAACAAATAATTGTTCAGAATATAGCCGATTTCCAAAATACTTCCAAAACAGGAAGCAACCAAACTCAGATCCAATCTTCTTAATCAGATGAATGAATATCGTCATTCAACATTCTAGATCACAATCAAACCTCCAGACAGTAAATGGTTAGGAGTTATAAGCACATTACAATAGCGTACACTTACTGAAACTGACATCTAAATAAATTCCAGAATGATGATTGCAGAGAGTCAGACTTCTGATTAATCCAACCAGATACAGAAAATAATCACTCTTGTTCTGAAAACTTTTAAAATATGGCTTTGCATGAAATCCATGAACAATGTTCCCCCTCCTGAGACTCTTGTTCTGAAAAAAGTTTCTCTAGATACAGAAAATAATCACTCTTGTTCTGAAAAATTTTCTCTATATGAAAAAATGATGCAGGGATCTTGAATATTTTCTTTGTACGCTATAAGGAATCTTGGGTTGAAACTCAATTGTGGTCGACGAGATATGCTTTGGTCGGGATCTCCATGAAGTTCTCGGCTGTATAGATCAGAGTAGATAAAGTTTGCCGGGTGTAGGAATGTGACATTCATGGATGTCGGGTCTTTGAGATGCGACAAGTGAGCATGTCAGAGTCATTTGTGATCCGAGAACATAAGTCCGATAAGCATAGGTCCGAGAAGATAATAAATCGGGTCAAGTTGAGTCGATAAAACACGTTGTCGGCTCAAAAGAAGCACTTTAGGATATCTAAGACGATCTCGGGCCAAGGTAAGTCGACATAAGATGATATCTAAGACGATCTCGGGCCAAGGTAAGTCGACATAAGATGATATCTAAGACGATCTCGGGCCAAGGTAAGTCGACATCCGTTATTACTCGACAAGAATTCTTGTCAGGTCTTTAAGACGCGACAAGTCTTCAAAGAACACTGATGAAACCCAGAAAAACTTAGCAATAATTAGGGTTTCAACTGCTTTAACCCTTGCCTCCATCACAGGTGATTTCGAGTATCCAACGATTAATAGATCAAACAGATCGATTTATCAATATAGACTTGATGAGCAAGAAACTTCAAACGATGAATCCATAATAAGATGAAATCGATAAAGAACATATGGATATTCAAGTCGAATACAATAATAAAAACTTCCAGATCGAAAAACACCATCAAAACAGAAAAACGATTATGCAGTCCCGAACTTCAAAACGATGCACAGTGAGAAAGAAAAAAATAATGCTCGATAATACCTTGATCTTGTTGAACTTGATCGTATTAAATCAGATGGATTCGATTTCGGCTATGATACCACTTGTTAAGTCCGATTCAACAAGATCAATGAGGAATCATATGCAAATCATTGAGTCGTATGTTTTATTATTGAAAGCTCTAAAAAACTACAAACGCGAATGTATTTAGACGACTCTCATTAAGGAGACCTCTAACCCTAGACTCCTTTATATAGTAGATGTCTATTACATAGTAAGCCCAATCCCATAAGATTTAAAACATAATATGGAATATTACAATAAAACGTTTCCTGTTTTATAAAACTTTCCTAACTTAGGACTTATGGTCCTATCAGAAACCCATTTTCATCCCTTATGTAGGGGTCTGCGACCTGGAGCACGACCTCAGATTTTAATGCAGGTCGTGTGCATAGGGAACCAGCAAACAACAAGTTACGCGACATCCCACGTGACTTTAGGTCATTTTCATTATCGATCCCTTCCTTATTGGTTGCCTTAATTATAGCCTTTGTTGTTATATTTTCCTTATTAGTTGTCGTGATTATAGGGTCTATTTTTGCTTCCATTGTATATATATTCCTTTGTATTCTAGTTTCTATGATATAAAAATATACAGAGAATTACCTCTCAAATTGTTTATGGTATAAGAGCGGGTTAAGAGCCGTTCTAGCAAAACCCTATACTAACCACCTTCGTCCACCATGGCTGGTAAAAACAACAGCGGCGGCGGAGGCCATTTAAACAAAACCAACAACGAAACATCAGACCATGGTTCTCCTTACTATCTTCATCTTGCAGACTACCCGAGACAGATGCATGTGAACGAGACGTTGAATGACAACAACTATCTTGACTGGGTTCAAGAAATGAAGAACTTTCTATTCTCAAAAAACAAAACAGGGTTTGTTGATGGAACCTTCCAAAACCGAAGAAAACACAAGTCAATCACATGGCATGGCTTCGATGTGATGCCATGCTAAAGGGGTGGCTGACTACAGCCATGGAAAAGGAAATCAGATCTAGTGACAAGTACGCTAACATCGTCGAAGACAACTAGAATGACCTTCGTGAACGCTTTGGTAAAGAAAGCGCACCTAGGGCCTATGAACTAAAACAACTTCTCACTACCACCAAGCAAGACGAGGATTCCGTTTCTGCATACTACACCAAACTAAGGTCGCTTTTAGGACGAGATAAGCTCAGTTTTCTCGGTACCAAGATGCTCTTGCACTGGATACACATGCGGGATCAACAAGAAACTCATGGAACTAAGAGACAAGGAGAGACTGTACGAGTTGTTGCTTGGACTCGAAAATGAATTCTCCACAATCAGAACTTAAATATTAGCAATGAAACCCGTTTCTACCTTAGGTGAGGCATATCATCTGGTAGCCAAGGATGAGCAACAGCAGGCAGTTTCAATTGGGAAGAGAACAACTGGTGAGACAGCCGTTTTTTCAAGCCTACATAAAACATGATGGCACCAGTTGGTCACAAACCAAAATGGCCCCAAGAAGCAACAAGAGGGGAGGAAATGAGAAGATTGAACACTATGATTTTTGTGGGAAGGACGGGCACAACCGCGATGGCTGCTTTAGACGTATAGGGAACCCAGAGTGGTGGCCCGACAATCGAAAACCAGAAGAGGGTAAGACAAAGGCTGCTTTTGTCGAAACGAAACGAGACTCGACACATAACAAACACGATATAGACGAATAGAGCCCAATAGCCGACCTAAGCAACAAACAATAAAAACAGTTCGCTGCGAGAGCTTCTTAAAGAATAGACGTTGTTCAACCAATGGCGAACATGGCAGGTAGATTCGATGAAGGTAACGAATGGGTTATGGACTCGGGTTGCACTGAGCACATTACTCACATTCTTGATCATTTTCGCAGTAATCCTGAAACATCACGGGAATTACCCATAACTATACCCAACGGTGACTCCATTCCTGTCAAAGGAAACAGAATTTGCGCCTTACCGAATGAAACTAAAATCCGTGATGTTCCGACCTTCATGTGTAGCTTGTTTTCAGTTAGAAAGCTAACAAAGGCCCTTAAGTTTGTCGTAACATTCTTCCCTAATTTTTTTGTCATGCAGGACTTGAGTTCGAGGACACTGATTGGAACGGGTAGTTGCCAACAAGGTTTATATCGGATGATGGGCAAAGGAAATAAAAGAAGAGCATTAGCAACCATGGGTGAAGTGTGGCATAAATGCTTGGGACATGCCTTGTAATATCCCGCATTGGTTGAGGAGGAGAACAAAAGTTTCCTTATAAGGGACTTGGATACCTACTCTGTCAGACGCGTTTTAAAACTGTGTGTCCAGATGTGTAGACAAAGCGGAAAATTTCTGGTACGGTTGACCTGGGATGTTACCAATGGTGTCAGAGACGGGAACCCGACTGGTGTGCCAGCAGGGACGCTTGGCTCCCAAGGGGAGTGGATTGTAAATCCCATATTGGTTGAGGAGGAGAACAAAAGTTGCCTTGTAACGGACTTGGATACCTCCTCTGTTAGACGCGTTTTAAAACCATGAGTCCAGGTGTGTGTAAAAAGCGAACAATATCTAGTACGGTTGACCTGGGATGTTATATGCCTCACATAGCAAACTGTCGCATTTTGATTTTTTTTCTTTAGAACCAAACAACATGGTTTGTGATTCTTGTGCAAGGGCAAAATTTACTAGACTGCCATTTCCTACTAGTTCGATCAAGTCAAATGAATGTTCTGAACTTTTGCATTGCGATATATGGGGAAAGTATTGAACTCCCTCGCTTACCCGTGCTAACTATTTCCTTACGATTGTTGATGATTATAGTCGGTCAATATGGGTATCTCTTTTACGACACAAATCCAAAGCAAGTGATTGCTTGATCGGGTTTTGCAAAATGGTCAAGACTAAATTCAATAAGATTATTAAAAGAGTTCGGTGTGACAATGGAGGGAGTTTACGTCAAACTACATGATGAACTTCTACACAGATCAAGGAATTCTCCTCGAAACTATTTACCCTCATACCCCCCCAACAAAACTGCGTCGTCGAGCGAAAGCATCGATACCTTCTCGAGACTGCAAGATCTTTATGTTTTGAAGTAAAATTACCTTCTGTCTTCTGGGGCGAATGCATTTTAACAGCGGCACACATCATAAATCGCCTCCCTTCCAAGACTATTCACAAAAAGACCCCGTACGAAATGATTTACAATAAAAAACCAAGTTATGACCACATGAAGATTTTTGGCTGCCTTGCTTACTATCGCAACACCGAAACTAATGGAGACAGATTTGAAGAAAGGGGGAGACCGGGAGTTAGCTTAGGCTACCCACATGGCACGAAAGGGTACAAAATCCTTGATATAAAAGAATGGAAAAATGGTAGTATCAAGAGATGTAAAGTTTGTTGAAGAGACGTTTCCATATGATAGAGAGAATACTGAAATTGAAAATGAGGAAGACGAAATTTTTAAAACACCCACACGGGGTCATGAAATCCCAAGTAATAACGAAACCATCACTAATGAAGGGAGCAACCAAAATAAATCGGTGACCCATGAGGAATTTAATGTGTCGCAAGGTGTGCATGAGATAATGGGGATATGCAAAATTAGCAACATATGGATGATGTCAACAGTGAGGGTGTGAACTCGAATGAAGTGCATGTAGAGCCCAGCAAAATACACATACATGAAGAAGAGTCGGCAACTATCAACATTGAAAATGCAAGGCCAACTAGAGAAAGATCACGACCCTCCTACCTTGACGACTACATCGCTAACCTGCCGTCATCCATAAACCAGACAACACTTGTTACCCATCACTCCTCTACGGTAGATTCTCTAGCCAACTTCATATCTTATGAAAATTTTACTCGTTCTCACAGAGCATTCTTAGCAGCAATAAGCATGAACGATGAACCAAAGCACTTCAACCAAGCCGTGAAAAATGAAATTTGGAGAGAAGCCATGATGAAAGAAATACAAGCCCTCGAGCAAAACGATACGTGGACTCTTCAAGATTTACCAAAAGGGAAATACTTTATAGATTCAAAATGGGTAAATAAAATAAAGTACAAACCGAATGTCGAGATCGAGAGCTACAAAAGGTTTGGCAGCAAAAGGTTTCACCCAAATGGAAGACATCGACTTCCTCGACATGTTCGCACCAGTGGCCAAACTTATCACTATTTGGACTCTCTTGGCGGTGGCTGTCAAAAGGAATTGGATAATCAACCAACTTGACGTGAATAACGCTTTCCTACGCGGAGAACTACACGAAAAAGTCTATATGAAAATTCCGCAAGGCTTCGAGAAGGGAAAAGAAAATAAAGTATGCCGCCTTAGAAAATTCCTCTACGGTCTCAAGCATGCTTCAAGGAATTGGTACAAAAAATTAACTTCCTCCCTAACTGTGATCGGTTTCAAGCAATCTCGAGCAGACCATTCATTGTTCATTTTTAAACTGAAAGTTCATTCGTGGCAGCTCTCATATACGTAGATGATGTAATAATTGTGGGAAACGACATGAAAAGGATCAAAGAGACAAAAACATACTTGAACGAGAAGCTTAGCATCAAGGATATGGGCCCCTTGAAATACCTCTTAGGCATCGAGGTTACACGTACTCGAGACGGAATTGTTCACAATCAAAGGAAATACATCCTTGATATTCTCGTAGATAGCAGAATGATTCATATCGGCCTAGTGCATTTACCATGGAGCAAAACACCAAGCTCGGGAAAAATGATGAAGACATACGGGTGGATGCTAGTAAGTACAGAAGACTTGTGGGAAGGTCACTCTACTTACAAGCAACACGACCCGATATCACCTACTCGGTAAATGTCTTAAGTCAATTTTTGACGGATCCTTGACAAAGCCACATGGAAGCCGCCACACGAGTGTTAAGATACTTAAAGGGACGTCGGGACAAGGGATACTCCTTCCTAAAGAGGGAGAAACAAACTTAGTGGCATACACCGATTCTACTGGCTTGGATGTCCCGACACAAAAAGATGAGAACTGGTTATTTGTTACTTTTGGGAGGTGCCCCAATATCATGGAAGTCGAAGAAGAAGTCCTTTTTATCTCTATCTTCTATAGAAGCATAATAGCGAGCGATGGTAGCTACGGTCAGTGAAGTTATTCTGGCTACGGTGGCTCCTGAAGGAATTAGACCTTGAACAAAGTGGTCCAACCCAAATGTTCTGCAATGACATGGTTGTGAAACACATTGCCAACAATCCCGTTTTTCACGAGCGTACCAAGCATGTCGAAATGGATTGCTATTTCGTTCGGGAACATGTTGAATCAAAAGAAGTGAAGCCTATACATAGCGACACCAAGTCTCAAGTTGTGGATTTGTTTACAAAAGCCTTGGGAGCAAAACAACTCCAATTTCTACTTGACAAGTTGGGCATTTCCAACCTTCATGCTCCAACTTGAGGGGGAGTTTTGGAATGTTTTCATTATCGATCCCTTCCTTATTGGCTACCTTAATTATAGCCTTTGTTGTTGTATTTTCCTTATTAGTTGTCGTAATTATAGGGTCTGTTTTTGCTTCCATTGTATATGTATTCCTTGGTATTCTAGTTTCTATGATATGAAAATATACATAAAACTAACTCTCAAATTGTTTAACTCATGGGGCAGGTCGTAGGGAATGGCAGAAACACATAGTGGGGGTCCTTTTATGAGTATAACCCAACTCCAAAAGTATACCAACATACAAAGAAGATTATTAATAAAAAAATCAACATTAAACTACCAAATTTCAGATTGGAAATATGGAAACTCAGAGTGTTACATATAATAGGAACGATGTCACTAGTTGTACATACGAACAATGTCACTAGTTATACAATGAGCATATGTGTTCGAACGGTTGTGCCATGTGATTGTGTCATTGGTACGATAGCGGGCACAATACCAGTGGTTCATGAAGCATAAAAAGTTGTAGGAACGATGTCACTAGTTGTACCTACGAACAATGTCACTAGTTATACAATGAGCATATGTGTTCGAACGGTTGTGCCATGTGATTGTGTCATTGGTACGATAGCGGGCACAATACCAGTGGTTCATGAAGCATAAAAAGTTGTTATGGTGTTATTAGGGCTTATCATTTTTCTCTCAACTTGGTCAATTTTGGGTGTTTTTGTGAGTTTTTTTAGGAGATCTTTGGGAGCCATAAGAGCTTTAATCTGGAAAGATTGAAGTTACCCTTGAAGAGTCTTGGTTAGAATATCAAGCCTTCTTCAAGAATTCTTGGATCCCTTTGCCTTGATTCTAGATTTGACTAAATCCAGTATTTGTGAATTCATTCTACCTTCACTAAATTTTATACATGTCATAAATGTTTTGATGCGGGCCTGGGCGTGGAGGATCGGGCCTTAATATTCTTGGAGGCTTATGATCGGGCCACCAAACAGGGCCGCACCTAAACGGCCATAACTTTTGCTCCGGGTGTCCGTTTCGGACCGTCGACCAGTCGATTCGAAGCAACTTCAGAGAAGCACGCCGTGGTTAGTCGCCGACTAACTGACTTTTGATCCCCGAAAAGGTTGTTTAAGTGGACTTTTTTGACGTTTTACTGTTTTTTCCTTATTTTGGGCTTCTTTTGTTGGGCTTTTTCTGTTTGGCCCATTGACTTTTTCAAGCCCGTTTTAATTTAGTCTTCATATTTAAGCGTTTCTAATGTAATATGGATGCACACTTGATGAATTTTTAGACTTTTGATTCTCTCTAGATTTTTGAGTTCTTGAGAATTCGTTGTATGAAGCCTAGGGACGGTATTCGTTGAATCAACGATTCCTAGAAGAGATTACTCACGGGCATTCGCAGAATCAACGTGATAATCTTAGTTTTCAATTTTATACGCTGCATCATGTTCTTGTATATGTTCTAAATACTTTTCCCAATATTCCTTTCAAGTAATGATAGCTGGTTTTATGTTGTGTGTTTAGTGTTGGATTTTGGGGAAAACTTGGATAATGCTTCCTATGGAGTTTTAAGATAACATTGGAGCTATGAATCCTACTAGTCTTGATTTTATAAAATATTCCAATGAATTATGTTCATTTGGCCTAAATAAACCTCTGAATCATATGGTCATATTTTTTTAGGATAAATGCATCATATATGGGTCATTTGACCAAATTTTGGGTTTATAATTTTTGTTGGATTGGCTTTGCATAATGATTTGGTTGGAATATTTGCCCAATATCGATGGTTCAAACAATTATTTGCTTTCTAACATGTTTTCCAAAATAACATTTGGTACTTGTTTAAATATTCAAGTAAACATATAGTGCAAATAGTGTCTTGTTGCATTGGATCCATATGCATTAACATTGTTAATAGACTTATCAAGAAATAAGTTTTGATGTTCTCTTTTTGATGTCATCTATTTGAGACAAGGGAAAAGTTTTGATGTTTGCGCCTTAAACCCTTGACTTGTAGGGGAGGAGGGAAGAGTTCTCATGTTCTTATATTGTAACATTGTATTAATTAAATGAGAAGTTTTGATGTTCTAATCTTAATCCAGGGAGTGTAAGCACTATGGTCTTAGTAACCCATTAAGTGAAACTCGTCAACATCATTACGTGGCTTTACTCAGTGGCGAAAACGAATTTTTTTCCGAGATGGTGCATGTAACACCGTAAAATTTAGAGCGAATTTAAACCGAAATTTAAATGCGGAATACAATTAAAATATAAAAAGATCACCCATAAGATGGGGAAAGTGATGGAGTTTACATCAATATACGAATAATAAATGCCAACCTATTAATCTATACAAAATCCAGAATATAGATTATGTTCGGGTGTCACTAATATCCTCAAAATAACTTTGCTATTAACTCCAATATTTACACTTAGAAGTGTAAGTCCAAAAAGGTGCCTCTACCAGCACAACGCTTCGCTCCGCTCCGCTCTAAGGAGCCCCGTTAACACGATCATCTGCTAAACATGGCATTTAAGAACAAGTGTTAGGCTTACGCCTAGTAGGAACAAACAGTTAAATGGATAAAGCCGTAAAATGTTAAATTAAAAGAGCAAAGGACTTTATATATCTCTCTCCCTCTCATTATTTCCATTACCCTAATCTCTCCTTAAATATATGCTACCTCCCTATTTATTATCTCAAATCATGAATGTTATTAATGGTGATTGTTAGTATAGATCCATGTATCATTTAGTGTCCTTGTGTCCTTGCTTCTTAGAGTTAAAAAGTTTAGTGATCAAGCTTCAAGATCTTCCTCCATCCTTAAAGTTTCAAGGTTTTTAGGGTTTCTCTTAAATCCTACAATGTGAGTTCATCCTACATTTTTATAAAACTATATACATGTTAAAATGATACATTTTACCTCCTACTAGCTTATATTAGTATTTTTGCATTTGATTAACTTTGATAAATTAGGTCAAACTGAGAAATTTAGGGAGTTTGTTTATATTGCTAAAACGTGTAACAGGAATGATTTTACATGCTTAGTATTGGTTTATTTCAAAGTAATATTGAATTTTGAACCCAAACCACTTTGACCTAATTTTGAGAATTAATTAATTGTTGAGAAATAATATTTTATAAAAGGTATTTATATTGGAAATTTGTTAAACTGAATGACTAGAATGTAATGAATCCATAGGCATTTAGTTGGTTTTAAGACGGGATTGTTGTCCCCTTTCGATCACGTTTGAGTCATCGGAGGCCTAGTAATTTATTGCATTATTGGTTGTCGCCAATTGCCATTGACTCTTACGTACGTGCCGAATCAGGGTCATCGGAGGCCTTGCAATTTATTGTATTATTGGTTGTTTCCAATTGCCATTGACCCTTGCACGGGCATTCAGTGGAATCATCGGAGGCCTTGCATTTTATTGTATTATTGGTTAATTCCAATTGCCAATTGGTTCCTTTTGTTAAGTCAACATCGAGTAGTGACCTACTCTCTTATCTGTCACCAAAGATGGTATGATCGAGTCTTTCCTGGTTACTTTTAAAAGAACCTTGCTCACTAAGAGTAAGTTTTCAAGTTATGTTAAACGGGATAAAGTCCTTTGCTCCTTTAATTTAACATTTTACGGCTTTATCCATTTAATTGTTTGTTCTCACTAGGCGTAAGCCTAACACTTGTTCTTAATTGCCATGTTTAGCAGGTGATCTTGTTAACGGGGCTTCTTAGAGCGGATCGGAGCATTGTTCCGGTAAAGGAACCTTTTTGGGCTTACACTTCTAAGTGTAAATATTGGAGTTAATAGCAAAGTTATTTTGAGGATATCAGTGACACCCGAACATAATCTATATCCCGGATTTTGTATAGATTAATAGGTTGTCATTTAGTATTCGTATATTGATGTAAACTCCATTACTTTCCCCATCTTATGGGCGATCCTTTTATATTTTAATTGTATTTCGCATTTAAATTTCTGCTTAAATTCGCTTTAAATTTTAGGGTGTTACAAGTTGGTATCAGAGCTCTAGTTTAAGCGAACTACGTATGAACTTAAGATGCCTAGACTTAAGCTGAGACTTTAAGTATTAAATTGTGAGTATGGGTAGACACTTTTGAGATATGAGAGCCTTTGAGTCGACGAAAATGCACTAACAATGAAGTGTGACTTTGGTAATAAGAATTCTTATATGTATGATATATTCAAAATATCACGTAGCTAATGACTATTTTGGGTATATTGTTATGTGAGTATGCTTACTTGCTACGGTTACGATGATTGGTGAATGTGTAATACGTATTTATGTTAGCTTTGTCTTACTCTTATTCTATCATTTTGACATACTAATATGGTGAACACTCGTACTAGATTGTGAAACGAGGCTGAAGGCGCAAATAACAATATTTCAACTCCAGATCTAGGAGTGACAGCAGAGGTCACTTAACCACCCCTGGTTCCTCTTATCCCAAGGAGGGATCCGTCAAGAATAGACTGACTACCGGAGGTCAACCTTAACGCCGACAGCCCTGTAATGGTAGTAGCGGGCTCATAAGACGAGCTTAGACTTAGCGTGATACTGGAGATGAATTTTGTTATGGCTCAAACATGAAACAATGATGAAAATGTTTGAAGAACGAGATGCCAATAATCATAGGCACGAAGCCACTACTGAGAAGATCATAAGGGGTTCCGGGGGAAATGGAACTGGGCATGCTACTAAAGAGACACCTGTGACAGAAGTGAGAAGTGCAGGAACGGCTTGTTCATACAAGACCTTCATGTGTACCAAACCACACGAGTTCTCCGGTTCAGATGACCCGGTAAAGTGCATTAGGTGGTTGCGGGAAATCGAGCAAGCTTTTGGCTTGAGTGATTGTGAATAGAGGCAAAAGGTGAAGTTTGCTTTGCAAATGCTGCAGGGCGAGGCCCTAACGTGGTGAGACGTTACCACGGCTACCCTTGGGTCCGTGATCGTCTCTATGCTCAGATCATGGAGGAGTATTGTAATGAAAGAGCAATTGACCGAACTGTTGATGAGTTTCGGGCTCTCAAGAAGGGGAGCAAGACTGTGAGAGAATATACGCGATTGTTTGTGGAGAAAGTAAGTTTAGTGGCGCACGTGGCCCTAACTGAAAGGGAGAAGGTGAAGTCATACATCAAGGGGTTGCCAGCTGAAATGATGGAAATGGTTAGAGTTTCAAAACCCTCTACTCTCAGAGAAGTAATTGAGGAAGCTCAACATAATGAGGATTCCCACAACTTGGGAATAGAAGAGAGGAAGATAGTTGGATAAAAGAGAAAATAGGAAGGGAACTCCATGCCACCTAAAAGACCGAGCCCATTCAACAACAATCGTGGGGGCAACCACGGGCGGGAAGCTAAGTGGTGCACCAGTTGCCAAGGGAAACATGCCGGCAGTTGCAATTCTAACAACTGTCCCAAGTGCGGAAAGCCCGTTCATGCTCAAGAAAATTGTCCCATCAAAGGACTCGTTTGCTTTGAGTGCAAGGAGCCGGGGCACTACAAAAGAGATTGCCCGAAGTGGAAAATGGGAGGACACTCTCGGAGGAAGGAAGATACCCCTAAAGCTATGGGAAGGGCCTTTAAGATCACCGCGGATGAGGCTAAGGCGGCGACGGACGTTGTGTCGGGTACGTTCCTTGTTAACTCCGTTCCCGCTCATGTTCTTTTTTATTCCGGTGCTACTTTTTCTTTTGTGTCTTCTACTTTCAACCCAAGACTTCATGCACCTTTTAGCATTTTAGAAGATGCTTACATTGTTGAAATAGCCGATGGTAGACAAGTTTTAGTTTGGGATGTTCTCAAAGGTTGCACGTTAAAGATCGAAGGAAATAAGTTTGGAGTAAACCTCATGCCTATGGCAATAGGAGGATTTGATGTGATAATAAGAATGGATTGGTTGGCCGAGAACCATGCCGAAATTGTATGCTCCAAGAAATTAATTCGAATTCCGTTATCGGATGGCGGTGTAGTGGTAGTTTACAGGGAAAGAAGGAAAGGCGAAATGGCATTGTTGACCTTGGCAAAGGCACGTAAGTGCCTAACCAAAGGATATCCTTCGTTTTTAGCATACGTTCTAGATGCTAAGTTAGAAAAGAAAAAGCTTGGAGACGTTCGAGTTCTTAGTGAGTTTCCGGATGTTTTTCCCGAAGACTTGCCCAGTTTGCCACCCGATAGACAAGTAGAGTTTCGTATAGATCTTGTACCGGGGGCCGCTCCAATAGCTAGAGCACCTTACCGGTTGGCACCATCCGAGATGCAAGAAATGATGTCACAACTACAAGATCTCTTAGAGAAAGGTTTTGTGAGACCAAGTTCATCGCCATGGGGAGCACCCGTTTTATTCGTGAAGAAGAAAGATGGCACAATGAGGATGTGTATTGATTATAGAGAACTAAATAAAGCAATCTTAAAGAACAAATACCCACTCTCAAGGATTGATGATCTCTTTGAACAACTTCAAGGAGCGGGTTGTTTCTCAAAGATCGATCTTCGTTCGGGTTATCACCAAGTATGGGCAAGAGAAGATGATGTGGCAAAGATGGCGTTTAGACACGTTATGGCCACTACGAGTTTCTAGTTATGCCTTTTGGGTTGACAAATGCACCGGCGGTGTTCATGGATTTGATGAATCGGGTATGTAGGCCTTTCCTTGACAAGTTAGTAATTGTATTTATTGACAACATACTCGTCTACTCTAAGGACGAGTTGGACCACGAGCAACACCTTCGGGATGTTCTTGAAGTTTTGAGAGAAGAGAAGTTGTACGCTAAATTCTCCATGTACGACTTTTGGTTGAAGGAAGCCCAATTCTTGGGTCATCTTGTCACTCAAGCCGGGGTAAAAGTGGACCCCTCCAAGATTGAAGCAATGATGAATTGGGAACCACCCAAAAGCCCATCAGAAATCCGAAGCTTTTTAGGCTTGGCGGGTTATTATAGAAGATTTGTTCAAGATTTCTCCAAGGTTGCTACTTCCTTGACGGCCCTGACAAAGAAAAATGTGAAGTTTGTTTGGACCGAAAAGCAAGAGAAAGCCTTTCGGACTCTCCAAATGAAGCTATGTGAAGCTCCAATTCTTTCTTTACCGGAAGGATCCGAAGATTTTGTGGTATATAGTGATGCATTCCAAGATGAGTTTAGGTTGCGTATTGATGCAAAGAGGCAAGGTGATTGCATATGCGTCAAGACAACTTAAAGATCACGAGAAGAATTATCCTACCCATGACATGGAATTAGCGGTGGTGGTTTTTGCCTTGAAGTTATGGCGGCAGTATTTTTATGGTACCAAATGCACTCTCTATACCGACCACAAAAGTTTAAAGTATGTCTTTGATCAAAATGAGCGACATATGAGACAACGACGTTGGCTCGAGTTACTGAAGAATTATGATTGTGAGTTACTTTACCACACGGGTAAAGCCAATGTGGTGTGGTAGCGGATGCATTGAGTCGAAAGGAGTACGGTAGTGGAACGCATGTCGTGCTTACGCGAATCGACGTGGTGTCTAGTTTGATTGACCGAATCAAAGTGTCCCAAGCGGAGGCACTTTTGGAATAAAATCTCAAGAGTGAGGTGATGGTAAAGCAACACCTACTTTTGATGGAAGACGGTCGTGGTTTGAAGTTGTTTCAAGGTCGTATTTGGGTGCCCAAGATCGGGGTAACCGCGAGTTACTGTTAGAAGATGCGCACAAATCAAAATATTCCATTCATCCGGGTAGCACTAAGATGTATAGAGACTTGAAATTGACATATTGGTGGCCCATTATGAAGCTGGATGTGACCAACTATGTAGAAAGATGTGTGACGTGCTTGCAAGTAAAAGCGGAACATCAACGACCATACTGGAGTCTCCAATCTTTGGAAATACCGGAATTGAAATGGGAACATATCACAATGGATTTTTTGACTAAGTTACTGAGGACCTCGAAGGGTCATGATGCCATATGGGTAGTGGTAGATCGTTTGACAAAAAGTGCTCATTTCTTAGCAATGGGGGAAGCCGGACCAGTTGACAAACTTGCTAAATTGTATGTAAATGAGATCGTCTCAAGACACGGTGTGCCTTTGACTGTTGTGTTGGATCGTGATAGTCGTTTTACTTCCAACTTTTGGGACGGTTTGCAAAAAGGGTTAGGCACCAAGATTCATTTGAGCACCGCGTACCATCCTCAAACCGATGGTCAAAGCGAGAGGACTATCCAAACTTTCGAGGACATGCTTAGATCATGTGTCATTGATTTTGGTGCAAAATGGGACTCACATCTACCGCTTGTGGAATTTGCTTACAATAATAGTTACCATTCTAGTATTGGAATGGCACCGTTCGAAGCCTTGTATGGGCGGAAGTGTAAAACACCGGTGTGTTGGTTAGAAGCGGGTGAGAAACAATTTGCTGGTCCCGAAATTGTGCAAGAGACGGCCGACAAAGTGAAAAGTATTCGTGAGCGGCTAAAAGCGGCTCAAGACCGTCAAAAGAGTTACGCCGATAAGAAGAGGAGACCCATGGAATTCCAAGTGGGGGAGCGAGTTATGCTAAAAGTATCCCCTTGGAAAAGTATTATCCAATTTGGGAAGCGTGGGAAGCTTAGTCCTCGTTTCCTAGGACCGTTTAAAATTTTAGAGGGAGTGGGACATCAAGCTTATAAATTGGAATTACCACCTGAAATGGCCGGCATACACAATACGTTCCATGTGTGTTATTTGAGAAAGTGCGTAGCAGACGAAGAGAGCGAAATACCTCTCTCAGAGATTCGAGTCGACAATAGTCGTTGTGTGGAAGAGCCGGAAACGATTTTAGAAAGAAAATAAAAAATGCTTCGTCATAAAGAAATAGTCATGGTTAAAGTCCAATGGAAGCACCATCGAGGGTCAAACGTGACATGGGAAGCGAAAGAAGACTTGAAAAGACGATATCCTCACCTCTTTGTTTAGCTTGAGATTTCGAGGACGAAATCAATTTCAAGGGTGGAAGGATTATAACACTCGAAAATTTTGGTAAGTTGATTATATTATTTAATCAAATTATGTTGGTTTATAATACTTTTAATTACGTGTATATATATATATAATAGGTGATTTATATATTAATATATGAAATATAAATATATATATATACATATTAATATGTTACGTATGTAATATATAAATATATATAGGTGTAATATATGTAATATATGACGTATGAATATATATATATATATAGATATATATATTTTAGGGGTACCAAAGTAATTGTATTATACTATAGGGACAAAATAATTAATTTTCAATTGAAATTTCAATGGAGTAACTCGTGGACCCCACTATTTCACACCATGCGGATGAAAAACCGTAATGTCATCCGCGTTTCCTTCTGTTGCATATTTAAGCACCTTGACCAAACAGTCTTGTAGGCGGGTCTCCGGAGGGTCAAACCCGCGTGCTAGCCGCGAAATCCTTTGGTTATTAGTCCATCATCTGACTTTTTATGTGGATCCTAAAAGTCATCCTTCTCCCTCATTAATTTTTTTGAGCTGACCGAACTTCATCTCTCTCTCCCTCTCATTATTTCCATTACCCTAATCTCTCCTTAAAGATATGCTACCTCCCTATTTATTATCCCAAATCATGAATGTTATTAATGGTGATTGTTAGTATAGATCCATGTATCATTTAGTGTCCTTGTGTCCTTGCTTCTTAGAGTTAAAAAGTTTAGTGATCAAGCTTCAAGATCTTCCTCCATCCTTAAAGTTTCAAGGTTTTTAGGGTTTCTCTTAAATCCTACAATGTGAGTTCATCCTACATTTTTATAAAACTATATACATGTTAAAATGATACATATTACCTCCTACTAGCTTATATTCCAAGTATTTTTGCATTTGATTAACTTTGATAAATTAGGTCAAACTGAGAAATTTAGGGAGTTTGTTTATATTGCTAAAACGTGTAAGAGGAATGATTTTACATGCTTAGTATTGGTTTATTTCAAAGTAATATTGAATTTTGAACTCAAACCACTTTGACCTAATTTTGAGAATTAATTAATTGTTGAGAAATAATATTTTGTGAAAGGTATTTGTATTGGAAATTTGTTAATATGTCTTGGTTGATGTATTTAATTGAATGACTAATATGTAATGGATCCATAGGCATTTAGTCGATTTTAAGACGGGATTGTTGTCCTCTTTCGATCACGTTTGAGTCATCGGAGGCTTTGAAATTTATTGCATTATTGGTTGTCACCAATTGCCATTGACTCTTACATACGTGCCGAATCAGGGTCATCGGAGGCCTTGCAATTTATTGTATTATTGGTTGTTTCCAATTGTCATTGACCCTTGCATGGGCATTCATTGGAATCATCGGAGGCCTTGCATTTTATCATATTATTGGTTAATTCCAATTGCCATTAGTTCCTTTGTTAAGTCAACATCGAGTAGTGACCTACTTTCGTATCTGTCACCAAAGATGGTATGATCAGGTCTTCCCCGGCTACTTTTAAAAGAACCTTGCTCATTAAGAGTATGTTTTCAAGTTATGTTAAATGGGATAAAGTCCTTTGCTCTTTTAATTTAACATTTTACGGCGTTATCCATTTAATTATTTGTTCTCACTAGGCGTAAGCCTAACACTTGTTCTTAAATGCCATGTTTAGCAGGTAATCGTGTTAATGGGGCTCCTTAGAGCGGAGAGGAGCGTTGTGCCGGTAGAGGCACCTTTTTGGACTTACACTTCTAAGTGTAAATATTGGAGTTAATAGCAAATTTATTTTGAGGATATTAGTGACACCCGAACATAATCTATATTCTGGATTTTGTATAGATTAATAGGTTGTCATTTAGTATTCGTATATTGATGTAAACTCCGTTACTTTCCCCATCTCGGCAATCCTTTTATAGTTTAATTGTATTCCGTATTTAAATTTCGGTTTAAATTCTCTCTAAATTTTAGGGTGTTACAGTGCACATTTAAGGTGGATCAAAGGCCCGCAAAATCGTGCTTTATGTTTCTAGTCGAATTCCATGTTTCGAATGGTTTTTTTCTAGCTTTTTTGATTGATTTCAAGGACTTTTTCACCTGTTTGGTTGATTTGGATGGACTTTTCGGTTTTTTGGTTGATGTTCCTTATAGTTTCTAATATGGTGAAGCACCCCTTAAAATTTATGGGTGCACCTTTCATACAAAAAATAAATAAATTTACTCCTAAAAATAAGTTGAGTGGGACGTATATGGGACATCGCTCAGGCCTTCATTGTTCCACCCCTGGGCTTACCATGTGTTTCGTAACATTGATGGAATCGGGTATCCCCTTAATTTATACTTTTTCAAAGTGTATGATGTAAGAAGGATATTACTTCATTATGGGGATATATTTCCAAATGAGAGAGATGATTATTTAAATGATGTTCTTCCCATTATACCATTTTTATACTTTGATATG
This sequence comes from Silybum marianum, assembly GCA_036898165.1. Lineage (NCBI taxonomy): Eukaryota > Viridiplantae > Streptophyta > Magnoliopsida > Asterales > Asteraceae > Silybum > Silybum marianum. The sequence continues at coordinate 13,452,998 of CM072536.1, read as the reverse complement.
AACTGCTTGAACTTACTATAATTTAAACCAAACATCTTTTGTTTGTCAGCATGTATAACAGGTCCTAGTAGTGAAAAACTTTTAGTCTTTGAATTGGGGCTTTGGGTACCTTTTAAAGACGTGAGCCTAGTGAACATTTTTCAGCAGACGTTATTCTTTTGAAGTTAGAGGACTGTGTGGGTTTTAGTAAACCCCGTCTGAAATCTACTTTTGTTTCCAATTAGATAGAAGTCATAATACTATGATATTCTACTTGGTCTCCGTTATTTTGTAAACAATGGTATTCCTTTGGGGAAAAGGTTTATATTTTGGGAGAGATTCTGGTATTTTGTCGTTGCTTAAAGTAATTGTTTTTTTCAAGTTTTAGGGGTGTTACACAAACTATCACCCAAAAAATAATATTTTCATGCATTTCATATACCTCAAAAGATCATCTACATAAATATGATGTTGTAACACCCCAAAATTTAGCATATAGCAAATAAAAAAAGGTTAAAACTTCCAAACTCCTTGACTTAAAACTGCTTTGATACAAAAATACATAAAGTTTACAATGAAGGAGGACTAGATAAGTATTAGAGTTCTAAATTGGACTATCAAATTTCCAAACAGAACTAGAATAGGTCGGGTGTTAACTAAAGCCACCACATCTGCTATTTTCAAAACTGGATGACGCCTCTATATCCATCCTACTAGAACCTCTACAAAGCTCTATATGCCACTCATCCCACTAAGACCTGATACACATGTCGATAAAAAAAGTGTTAGGATTAACTTAATGAGTTAAAGTAGTGTATCACATAAACATATATCGGTAAAACTAGAAGATTTCCCTTTAGCCACACATTTCCTTATTTAAAACCGCATTTAGATTCAAATGAACATATATGTTTACAAAAACCCACCATTTCCAAATATGAAATCCAATAATCAAAACATTTAATTTAAAATCACAATCGACATACAAACCCACCGTTCATAAGTGGACAAGACTTGTTCCATGAAGTAGCCACAATAATATATTACTTTGTACACCAAATCACCAAAAGCATAGATAAACTCAATACCCAAAAAACCACCTTTTAGTGGCAGGGGAGACCCATTTCCATCAACTATGGCAAAATTCAACTAAGCCATATGTCAACATTATCAAGTAGCACCTTAAGATCACAGTCCCGGTGTCTAACTCCTTGTAATTTTTCACCACAATATCTAAGGTCTCGGAGGCCAACCCCACACGAGTTCATCTTTGCAATACCCCCGATCTTAACCCCTACTTAAACATCATAAAATTACACCTACAAGCCAATGGTCGTGCGGACCGACTCTATATGAGTTCATCCCCAAAATACCTTGATGACTTAATGTCAACTCTACTAGGCCAAAGCCTCAAAACATGGGTCCCAATGCCCTAATCCCCATGAGTTCATCACCGTGATACCCAGGGTCCCAGAGTTCGAATCAATAAGACACCACCTTTGCAATACTGACGGTCCCAGAGTACAACCACCATACTAGTCTATTTCTGCAATACAAAGGGTCCCGCAATTCAAACCTACATAGGTGCCTCTCTAAAATACCAATGGTGCCAGAGCCCAAGTAATAAGAGTTCCTTTCTGCAATATCGAGACAACTACCTGGCTTACCTAAGCACTGGTCCCCAAATGAGGGCATCAAAACTTCTCGCTTAACAAAAGACTGACTCACATGACTATGGCTCCATTGCAATAAAGTCTAAATCACATGACTCTAATTGAATGACTAACATACTCAAATATGTAATCTTCAAACAAATATGCAATAAATGCATTTACATCCAAGGCTCCAGATTAGCTTTTTAAACTATGACACCCTCATATCGGGAAAGAGCGACTAATTTAAATTTTTCATTAATACAATAAATAAAGGGTAATTCCCTTTTCTATTAGACAATACTGGAGTTACCTTAAATAACACTATCTAAAATCAACATTTGCAGATGATAGACAAAGCCTTAAATAACTAAGTTAAGATCGAGTGTTACTATAACCCAAATATTGTCGTTATCTCGAATTGCGGGAGACGTCAGTAAATAGCTAGGTCCTTCTCCTGCATCTATCTAGCACTCATCTCATCACGGTGTCACGATTACCAACCTCAACGAGGACCTGATGCATATGCCGACAAATAAAAAAAAGTTAGATTTAATGCCTATTGAGCTAAAGTAGTTTTCATCATTTGTATAAAACGGTAAACTGGAAAAATGCTATTTGAATCATAGTTTCCCAAATGAGGTGTATTAAATACGAAAACAACATCTTTTTGGAAACTTGCCATTTTCGTGATGAAATATCTTTAACCAAAATGCCCATTTAACATGAAGCCAAAACCCAATACTCACGCAACCAAGAATAAAGATATAAATATTAAAAAAACAAGAAACGTAGCTTTAATCAAATCTTATAAGCAGCTAACTCACGCTTACCATTGGAATGGTATAAAATATCCGGAGATAACGTAGGAGACCCGATTTACCATTAATAGTTATGGAAATCATAAGTAAGCCGCTTTTCAATGTTAAGAGCTCATATTAAGGATCAAGCTCATACTAAGGATCAATGACTATTTATAATAAATCAAAGTTTATGGCTAGCACCGCCAACTTCTAGAGTCCGTGCTAGCTCTCACTAAGGATCAATGGCTATTGGTAACGACCAATACCAAATCAAAGTTTATGGTCTCTGATGATCCTATGTGTGTTTCTAGTTACGAAAGGAAAGACTATCCCAATTTTAGACCAACTTCTATGCCTATGGATCCATTGCACTTAGTCTAAATTACATGACTCCAAAATGAATGACCAAAACACTCAAAGCATGTAACTTAATAAATAGATATGCTATAAGTGCATATAATTTTCAAAGCTAAAAAGAGAGAAATTTAAAGTCGAACAAGTGTTCCCAAGACTCATTTAAGTCAAACCGAGCTAAAAGACTAAACATTTCAAATGACAAATAAATAAAAGTCATTAAAACAATAAAATGCCTTTAACCCATGTTTATGCAAACACATGCTATAAAAGTATGATTTACTCAAAAACCCTCATTGGTTGGGACAAACCATTTTCCAAATGGGCACATACTATTTATATTTCCAAAACGTCCCATAACATAATAATATGCATTTTTTCAAACCAAATACATTAAAATGCATCAATAATAAAATAATTTCCATTCTTTAGATAAATCATAAAAATAATCCACACTTATGGTTTACTTAATAAAGTTCTCAAAGATTGCAAATACATACATTTTCAAGATATGTTAACCTAAAATACCAAATACGTAAATTTCACAAAACCCTAGAATTAAAGGACCAAAGATGTGATCTTATCAACAACTTCTATGAACTCTAAAATCACCAAATAACCATTAATCATCTTTGTTGAAGAGCTACAAAATACAAAATTGTGGCAAAAAAATCACTCAAAACGGAGTTGGGATGAAGGAGCTAGAGTAAAATGAAGAAACCCTAAGAAAATCGGGATTTTAAAACCTGCAAGTGATCAATGCTACTTTGATGTGAGTTTACTCGCTTCAAAGTCCCCCGGGTGTTCGTCAACATGGCACAAACAGTGCCCAATGTGACCTCAATGCGGTTTGGCCCCATGGAATTCGCTTTTCACCCTGTTTCTCATCCCCAAATCCATTTTTTTAGTTTAAAGCGTCACCAAACATCCCACACTTAAGTTGCTTAAGGGAAAACGAACTTAATACCTCGGGAAAGGAAACACGAATAATTTCTAACCTCATCAAGATAGCTAAAATTTCAGGTGTTACATAAACTGAACAAATGTCTTCAATACTCATTTGAGTTAGAACCAATCCAATATGCCCCACAAAAGAATTGAACATTTAAATAAAGTCAATATAAACCACATAAGTAGAAAAGACATATTTTCCAAATGATTAAGACATACATGATACCTATAATAGGAATATGTCCATAAACCATCACTTTGTTGAGGCATAAAAGCAAGAGGTCCAAAACCTCATGGTTTGTACTTTCAAAATTCCAACAAAGCCCATGAAAGGAATTTATAAAAGATTAATACTCTTACGACCAAAATCGCTAGTGCCACCATTAAAGTTCATAAGTTGATTTGAATCCCAAAACAATGCTTTCTAACAATCAAAAATATATATTGCTCCCAAATTATCCAAATATTGAAGTTTGAGGGTGTGATGAGTGTCTATTTTTGACCCTATAGCACAACTTTCTCCATCTTTTATCCTTCCTTTTATTTTCCCAAAATCCATTATTTGAATCTTTTATTATATTATTTTATGCTTTTCTTGTTTATAGAGCTAGAAATAGAATTTGAACATCTTATTGATTTTTATACTAATTGGACTGTAAATAAGATTTTGGATAAATTTGGGCCTACCTTATATGATCATGCAAGACCTAAAAGATGTTGGGCTAGAAATACTATAGGAAGTTGGAGTACCGAACTTGGGATCCAAATTTCATTCTTTTGGGCCAGATCTACTAATTTGAAGAAGTTTTGGGGGCTTACATCATTATACATCATCTTTTTGTAATCTTTAGGCTAACATGGAGAATAATCTTCCTAAGCCTATTTAAGAAGACGTTTTCCTACGCTTTAAACACAACCGTTCAGTTAATTAAAATTTCATCTTTAGTACTTTCTAGTTGTAATCTTTGTGAAAAACTTCTATTAGCCGAAGGTTACTGTTTTGTTCCAGGTTCCAAGTATTAAATCAAGTTCCGGTTACCTTTGAATCATTTCTACTACTTGTGTTTTCTTATGATATTTGATTCTACTTCATCTCCGGCTTCACTTTTGGAGTTAGTCTTAAACTCGTGGCAATACATTGGATTCTCAATCCATTCCTTGCTCATGACTAGTGTCCAATAGTCACAATTTTGGTTTCCTAAAGTGTTTAATACAAGTGTTTACGTTTAATTTTAAAAGAAACTTTACGTGCAAGTTACTGAGTCCTACTGTAAGATCAAATTAGCCCCTAGTTTAATGAATGTTTTATAAAGTTAGCTTATTTTCATTTATGATGTATTGTATTTTTACAAATGCAATATTTGGACTAGGGCTTGATCTTTTATCTTGTAATGGACCCTTTATAAAGGAGTCTTGGGGTAGAGGAAAAGGGCATGAGAGTCGACTTCCTAAATTGAGTGTGTGTTTTGCGAGGTGTTTTTACATTCAATAATATGATGATGTTGGCTTGAATGATCTTTACCTTAAATCTGTTGATGTTTATTTCTATCAATTGGTATCAGATCCAAATCGAAGTTTTCTATATTCGAAACGATTCTCTGCACAACAAATTTCTTGTTTATGAACAATGAGTTTTCTTTTTCATGAAGAATATATCAATTCAATCTAAATTTTTGGTGATTTAATCCAATTTTGATATCCTTTGATGTTTAATTGATTCCATGATCTTAGACTACATGTATGGAATCAATTATTGTTCAAAATTTGGATTAATGTGAGCTTATTCGATCAGATTTATAAAGTTTTTGAGAGAACTCTTATACGAACTGTTTTTTGATCAATGATTAGAGATTCACGAAGATTTACTATGATTTAATCCAATTAATACTCAAGGGTATTACTATTGATAATTTCGAATAGTTTGTAATGACCAAATTGGGGTTTATCTGAAGAATTTTGAGGTTTTAAAATTTTTGATCGAACAGTGGAAAGACCCATCCGGATTTGAGGACATCCGAATATGAGGAATTCCGGGAATAAGAATCATCCGAGAATTAAGACCCATATGGGAACTGAAGTCATCATCCGGGAATTGAGTTAACACATCTGTCCGGGAATGTGATATCCATGTAAAGAGGTGTATAAGTTTTAACTCATCCGGGAATTAATGCATCCAGGATTTGACGCATCCGGAAGGCATCCGGGTATGAATCATCCGCGTTTCAGGTTAATCCGGGATATGGATCATTCAGGTTGTGAATCATCCGAATTTGAGAAATCCGTGAATTGATGATATCCGAATTCATGTGAAATTCTATGCAACAAATCCTATACGAAGTTTTTTCCCACGCTAAGTCGTAGTAGGGTGTCACTGTTCATCTGAGCTTTTTGCATAAAAAGCGTGTGTGGCATCACTCTGATCTTTCATTTGTCGCATACATGTTCGGGAAATCACTGGTTCATTCTATACCCAAGACAACCTCGCGTTACATCGGTGTGTTCATATCCCTGCGATATCAATCCTTGAATACTATTTATCATGTATCAGACCTTTCACAATTGCACCACAAAAGGACGGCTTCACATGCATAGTGAATATTTAATATTCATCATGAATATGAACTCAAACAATGATTAGTGTAATAGAACATACTTTGAAGTGATACCTAAATGAGTAAACCAAAATAAGTGCAAATATGGGACACTTATTAAGATCTACTATTATGAATTATTACCAATTTTGAGGTGATGAAACACAAACTATATGATATCAAACTCAATTAACTACAAAGGGCACAATTTCTTTTACCATATCAAACTATACGAGATAAGTATAAAAAGATTAGAAGTTTTATAATAGAAAGTCAAGCAATACCTTACGTAATGAAATTTAAAAACATTTTTTTCTAGAGAAATTCAAGTATTGCTGGTGAGACTTGCCATTTAAAACCCTAAAAATAAATGTGGTTAATGCTGAAAACAATGAGAAATTTGAAATTTGAGGAGGAAGGAGAACTCGACTTCCAAAATAGATGACTATAGAGGGTTACAAATGTTCATTGTTGTACTGAACTATTATGATGACAACACATAATAACATTCAATCAGACACTTAGAATTTTTAGAATTGTAAGTTGTTGCAGCCTGATAGCAGAAATCGTAAAAGTCCACAACATGTGTTACGACATTGGTGGTGCAAGTGCACAACGAATACGAGGGTCGGTCCAATGGTTTTTGGTGCCCTACGCGAAAACGCTAAAAATACCCTATCCAAACAAACACTAAATTAGTTTGGATTTATAACAATGTTAAACATGATGTTACGGAACAACAAGTTTACACAAAGTTTATACTATAACAACATAAAATGGGTGGCTCAATGTTTTTAGTTCTTAAAACTACATATAATTTAAAGTGGCAACCATATTATAAAAGAATCATTTAAAATAAATCGAAAATAAACTATATTAACACATGGCAGAACCTAACACATATTCTTACTAAAATAGGATTTTACGTTGATTACCAAAAGGGTCTTTGGCCTAGTGGTATCCAAACTTTTAGCATAATCATACATACTAAAAAAAACATTTTACATTGATTGGTCATAGATCTATTAGCATGGTATGCTCAAATAGTTACTATTTAAATCTAATTATCAAACAAAGTTTAAAAGAGTAATTTGGTCGCAAATGTGTATCATTTTATTAAAACTAGAAACACACTTGAGCATGCATGTACAACAAATCAATATATATATATATATATGTTTTTTATATATATTAAAACAAAAACCTCAAGCACCTGTGGCACAATGGTTTGCTAGAATTTTGGCTATACTTTTTCTTGAATTTTGTATTTTTTAAATCTTTTATATGTTAAAAGACCTTTATGTCCATGTATATAAATATTGTCTGACTGTTTGGTTTCCATCTTCCACGCCTCCTTCCTTCCGTTTCAACTTTCAAGCACTTTCTCATTCACCGCATCTCGGATTCTCAATCTCCTTCGGTGAGGAGCATCCCGATCTACCTTTTTGGTTGCATCAAATTAAGAGGTTATCATATTACCCCAGGATTTAGGTTTACATGCAGATCTGTTCTTCTTAGAGTACACTAAATACTTTGAAAATGGAAATCCACCCATCTTCTTCAACATGAACCCATCATTTTGTCTGCAGTGCGGCAACCACCATAACAACTCCGATTGAAAGCTTCGAAATACTCTGAAAATGGAAACCGAACCATCATTTTGTCTGCAGTTCCGACGACCACCATAACAGCTCCGGTTGAAAGATTTGAGTTGTTGGTAGTGTTGTTATGTCTCTTGGCATCAAATTGGACGTCCATTAAAGGTAATTCCTTACATTAATTTTATTAAAATTGGGGTTTTTATTAATTTAGATCCGTTCTTTTTACGTTATTACTAGATTTAGGTTGTTTTTTTTTAATTATTAGTTTTTTTTGGTTTACTTCCAGGTCTGTTTTTTCATAAACTACACGAAATACTCTGAAAATGTGTATCGACCCATCTTCTTGGACATGAAACCATCATTTTGTCTGCAGTTCCGGCGACCACCATAATAGCTCCGGTTGAAAGCTCCGAGCTGTTGGTAGGGTTGATATGTCTCTTGGCATCAAATTGGACGTCCAGTATAAGTAATTCCTTCTAATTGGTTTTATTTTTATTATAATTGGGGGTTTTATAAATTTAGATCTGTTATTTTTACGTTATTACTGGATTTAGGGTTTTTTTTGAATATTTTGGTTTACTTGCAGCTTCTTTGTATTTTTTTGAATTTTGGAAATCGATCCCTCTTCTTCGACATGAAACCATTATGTCTGCTAGGGTTTCCATGTAAGTATTCAAATCAATCTTTACACATTACTTTTTATCAATTTATAGAAATGAGCATCAAATATGTTTGATTGTGGAATTATATGTTTGCAGGCTTTTGAAGAAGCTGAGCTTCCATGGATGAAGGCATAGAAACATGGTCTCACTCACACCTGGTATAAGACCAATGGACACTAGAAATTCCTAGGTCTAAGTAAATGTTGTTACTTCGGCCTCTTTTAACCAATGGGTTTCAAATTCCTAGCATGTAGTGTGGCCATCCCTAACCCTAGCACTTGTTAATGTGTTAAAGGCCAAAATTTTATTAAACTTATTGCATCACTAGATGAACGCGTTATCCTATAGTTTTATTATTTTAATCAATATAAGGCGTCATCTTTTTGAAATATATAATAAACTTTCTAATATGATCAGACTCAACTTTATTTGTTATGTGGTTTTTGTTTTGTTCTATCGTTTGTGGCTAAATATCCATGATTTTGATTCAAGAGAACTAAATTACTTTGTGTTGGCACAACACGTTTAATACGTTTACGATCGGTCAAATCTTGAAATTTGTGTTGGTAGTTTGGCTTGTAAAATTTTTGTTTAATTTTAAAATTTTCAATCTTTATTGTTGTCCTTCAAAATCGATAGATTGGAATTTTTTTGTAACAAATATTTCTTCAATCCAAATTGTGATTAAGTAATGAACAAAGACCTAAGTTTAGGACTCCTACCAAACTGGAGAAGCATACGTGTGAGGTCTACACACGTTCTGTATTCTATGATGTACAAAAGGAGATACGCCGTGCTACGTGGACATGTTCTAAAAAAAGTGTCACCATGGTTGGGGAAGTTGACACATATGTAATTGATCACTTGGATAGAAACGAGGATAAAATAACAGATTATAAGGTATTACTAATTATACTGTATTTTTACATATATACGGTTGTATAGCATGTAGATCAAAATATAGTTTCTAACAAACTGAATGTTTTCTTTAAGGTTTCGAGGGATTTGAAGGTATTAACCACCGAGTGTTCTTGTAACCATTTTGGGCGTCACGGTTTTTTATGCCGACATGTCTTCATGGTTTTTTTTAACACGAATGTTGAAGCTATACCTGATATATACATTTCGAGACAGTGGAGACATGATCGACGTAGGTTGCTAAATGAGACGTATGATGTCATTGATGACGTGTTGGACATATTGCGGGATGACAAAGAGAAGATATTTTTGTTTTTGGAGACTATAAAAGAAATGAGAGATGGATATGAGAAGGAACGTACGTACGAACCTGGATTGAAACGTAAAGAGCGAGGCATTGAACAAATGTTTGGTTTTTCTCGACCTACAGATGTTGATATACATCCCCAACTAGTATAAGGAATAAAGGATGTGGGACGTCGAAAAGAATGGTCGGTGGTGCTGAGTTGGCTGCAGCGAAGAGTAGTAAGCCAAAGCGGTTGTGTAGAGGATGCAATAAGCTTTCGAACATTAGTTTGAGTTATTCTGATTTTGAGTATATGTCGTTGGTTATTTATTTTGGATTACAGACTATTTACAACATTAGTGTTTAGTTTCATTGTTTTGGAGTTATTAATTTATTAATATTCATCATTGGTTTTTGCGTATTTATTTGGAGCTATTAGTTCATTGTTTTGTTTATTGGTTTTATATTAGGATACAATGTAATCCAATCTGCCAATATTGTAAAACTCCATCTGTTAATTGTAACCATGTTTGATTACTTTGTATGGTACCTGTATTGGAGATCGATCTATGATATTTTTTGACAAACTGGTTGTGACATGGTATGAACAATTAATCTTACATATATGTTTGTCAATGTATCGGACGCTGTTATCCATAATATGTACCATATGATCCATATGTACCACCTAATCATCTTGTACCACACGTACTTATGCAAAATAACTATTTTGATACCAACTTCTCAATATGTACCTCTTGATAAAGATGTACCACTTGATCAATATGTACCACCTAATCAGTTTGTACCATACGTACATGTATAAAATAACTATTTTTATTCCAACTTCTCAATATGTACCACTTGATCAACATGTACCACCTAATCAGTTTGTACCACACGTACATGTACTAAATAACTATTTTTATCCCAACTTCTCAGTACTACTTGATCAACATGTACCATCTAATCAGTTTGTACCACACGTACATGTTACCGTTATGGTACTTTGAACACAAATGTACATTTGCAATGAAACATATAAATATGTAACCATTAATACAAATAGCAAGATATCAAACATACCAAATTTCTACCATTAAGTAATTACCAAAAAAATAAATTCCGACCAAACATCAAATGTTTACCGAAAAAATTCTATGCAGTACACTGTTTGCACACACCCAAAAAACATCTGAAGCTAAAACATCAACTGCTTACAAAAGAAGGCAGTTTAAAAAGTCAAAGTACTAATTGGAAACTTAAGTCTAGTATTGAACACAAATCCTATATGCTTGCTAGACGTTCTTCACGATTTGCTTACGCCGCCATTAGAAGGCATGACCTTTCATCGACACTCAATGCATTGAACCATTCACATTGGTCTATCACATAAGGCCTTTTCAGATTGATATCTGATAGCAGTAGTTTGACCGTGTATTTGTGCCGCAGCATCTGCAGTTGTTTAGTCTGCGCTTTTCCTTCTACATCATGACCTTTCACATTGGTCTATCACATAAGGCCTTTTCCGATTGAAAGCTTCGAAATACTCTAAAAATGGAAACCGAACCATCATTTTGTCTGCAGTTCCGACGACCACCATAACAGCTCCGGTTGAAAGATTTGAGTTGTTGGTAGTGTTGTTATGTCTCTTGGCATCAAATTGGACGTCCATTAAAGGTAATTCCTTACATTAATTTTGTTAAAATTGGGGGTTTTATTAATTTAGATCCGTTCTTTTTACGTTATTACTAGATTTAGGTTGTTTTTTTTTAATTTTTAGTTTTTTTTTGGTTTACTTCCAGGTCTATTTTTTCATAGACTACACGAAATACTCTGAAAATGTGTATCGACCCATCTTCTTGGACATGAAACCATCATTTTGTCTGCAGTTCCGGCGACCACCATAATAGCTCCGGTTGAAAGCTCCGAGCTGTTGGTAGGGTTGATATGTCTCTTGGCATCAAATTGGACGTCCAGTATAAGTAATTCCTTCTAATTGGTTCTAGTTTTATTATAATTGGGGGTTTTATGAATTTAGATCTGTTATTTTCACGTTATTACTGGATTTAGGGTTTTTTTTTGAATTTTTTGGTTTACTTGCAGCTTCTTTGTATTTTTTTGAATTTTGGAAATCGATCCCTCTTCTTTGACATGAAACCATTATGTCTGCTAGGGTTTCCATGTAAGTATTCAAATCAATCTTTACACATTACTTTTTATCAATTTATAGAAATGAGCATCAAATATGCTTGATTGTGGAATTATATGTTTGCAGGTTTGAAGAAGCTGAGCTTCCATGGATAAAGGCATAGAAACATGGTCTCACTCACACCTTGTATAAGAACATGATAAGGAAACTATGGAAAAGATCTCCAGATAATCTACTTAACCAGGTAATATGATGGATATTTGTCTTTGATTTTGTTGTGCTATTTTAGTAGGTTGTTTGATTTTGTTGTGCTATTTTAGTAGGTTGTTTGATTATGTATAATCTTTTATTTTATCTTACAAGCATGCATGGTTGCATCTTGCAATAATATGATGGATCTTTGTCTTTGATTTTGTTGTGCTATTTTAGTAGGTTGTTTGATTTTGTTATGCTATTTTAGTAGGTTGTTTGATTGTGTATGATCTTTTATTTTATCTTACAAACATGCATGGTTGCATCTTGAAATAACAAGTGGTATTCAAGTATTAGAGGCATAATCTACCCCTTTTAATCATATGGGTATTTGAGTATTAGAGGCCATACCATCGTGATAAACTTTTAGTTATACAACTGATAAATAACAAAAACGCCATCGAATTACATTATAAGGGGGTTCCAACAAACCTCATCTCAACTCCCTTAACGGTATACAAAATGCTTTTTTGCTATTGAACAAAAAATTTCTTTTTTATGTTTAAATTTAATTACTTAGAATATCATTCTTTTAAAAATTTATAGATACACAAATACTATCCACAAAACATACTTTAGTGCAACCTTAATTATATAAAAATTAGTCATCTTTTGATTTCTCTTTGAAATCTTACTGCTTCATTTTATTCTTCATCAACCATGAATTTTTTACCTATAGCCTTTAACAGAATAGTGTTGCTGAAATCAACATTATGAACAACCAAAAGCTTCAACCATAGCCTTTCAACCATGAAGTTTTAATCTATAGCCATTCAACCATCAAGTTTTTACCTATAGCCGTTCAACCATCAAGTTTTTACCTATAACCTTTCGACCATCAAGTTTTTACCTTTAATACTTAGAATATCATTTTTTTTTTAAATTTATAGATACACAAATATTATCCAGAAAACATACTTTAGTGCAACTTTAATTATATAAAAATTATTCATCTTTTGATTTCTCTTTGAAATTCTTACTGCTTCATTTTATTCTTCATCAACCATGAATTTTTTACCTATAGCCTTTGAGGATCAACAATTTTATTGAGAGAAGAAAGTATCGTTTGTTGATTTACTTTGTCATATAGTTCCATTCCAACTGATCCATAGGTTAATCATTAGCCAATGGTTATTAAAGAATTGATGTTATGTTCACATTTTTGGATGGCAGATGAAGTTCTAATGTCCCCCGAGTCCAAGGCTAAAAAAGAAAGATTCTAATTAATTCACTCAAAAGCGACATATTTTTTAGTTTTCATCTTACTGCGTTTTCATCTTTTCTTTATCAGAACCACAAAGTAAAAGATGGAACTTTTTGTACTAACCAGATTCATCTAAAAGAGACAAACCAGTTAACCTTTCATATGTTGAAGGATATCTCTCTTTATGAGCCTTCTGAATATATTTGAGAATTAGTAGGTATCTTACATTTTTTGTCTATGATTCTTGATGCCTCTAAAAATTCGGCTAGGGTATTATGGAACCATTGTTGGAATGGAATGATAGTTCCCAAAAGAGAGATACACTTACAATTTTGAGATCAAATGGACCACTATTAAATTCCATTTTTCCTTTAAACAATCAACGAAAGCATAAAAGACTTTAACTTAGAGACAATTAATGTAATATTCAAAAATATCTGAGATATATATAAAGAATAAGAAACAATCATAGTTGAGCGGTAGTAATCTTGACCTTGAAAATCACTGTATACCTTTGCAGTTATTTGAGTAATCCATGACGATGTATCAACTGGTCTTTACAGGTAGGGAAGAGTGTATGTCGTCGAAATTCTCAGTGTTGTACCAAGAAGCTACACTCACACCCAAGTATCCCAGGTGCGTGTCTTAAATTAACTGAGTTTTAGCCTTATACTTGATATGTGGATGTGATAATCACTGAGGTTACACCGAGTTTACGGTAAAAAAAATTGCATATAAATGTGGATGTGCTATTTGAGTGATACCTGATTTTCTATATATTCCAGATTTTGAATTGTATTCTACACAAAGAGCATGCTTTGATTGTTGAAAATTTGGCATCTTTTACTGCTCTTATGATTGAAATTATAATATATATTTTGTACTTTTGCATCCAAGACTTGAACCTCATGTTGTTGAACTTCTTTCAACACCCGATGTAAGAATAATTAGATTTCAAGTCATTGTATATGAGTTCTTCTTCATGTTCACTGACTATTCTTCCCTTAATGATGTTTTATTAACTAAAAAGTTGTTATTGCATGATGCATAGTTACTTTCTAAATTTGATTTCTATATCGTGTGGTTGTCCACTCATTCACCTTTGATTCATGATTATCTTTTCCCATGGAAACAGACCCAGATGCATCTCTATGACCATTACATATTTACGTAAAATTAACAAAAAGTGTTTAACTAGCTATTATCGAGATGCCTGCATCACTGCATGTCCATGTCACTATCTTCATGGGTAACGCTCTTTGACAATAAGACTAATACAGTTGGAGAAAAGAGCAAAAAGAAGTAATTTGCCAATATCCTCTGCAAGTGGCAACTTTTTATGGTGAAAAGTTATCATTCAAGCACGTTGTACTCATCGGCATGAAAAAAGTTATAAGTCGGCAAGAAAGGACATTATGAAATACTTAGAAGTGTTAACAACTGATATAGATGTGGAGAATAGTATCACAAATTCTCTGATCACATAGAAGTGAACACACAAGGACAGATGACCAACACTATTATGGAAGCGAAGAATAGTACCACTATAGTTGCTTAGCTAACAAAAGGACATCAATAGACAACCGAATATGACAATAGTCGATACAAGGAGACATGACCGAAAAATAAATAGGTTAATAAAATTTCAAACCCATATAACTTAATCCCCTAGGACACACAAAGGTTCTATACAGTCGATGTAAATATAAGTTAGGATAAACAAAATATAAACCTTTGTCTTCTTCATCAACGTTTACCTATGTTCTTCAACATTTGCACTAAGGTTTGTTTATGTTGGGCCCCTCAAGTTGTTTAACTTTTATGGTCTTTGTTTTCCTTCATTTATATCATTTTTGTATTAACTTTTGTAGTTTGAATTAAACATTGAAATGGTGGAATTTGTTATTATTTTGTTATTTATAGTTTTCTATTACATGTTTTTTTTTCAAGGATTGTCAGTTTGGCAATGTACGTTGTTCAAGTTGTCTCTCTTATAAGAACATGTTGTTACTTTGTTGGTAATTTCAAGCCACCACTGCTTAAATTTTGCATGTGAGTTCTCTTTGTTGTTGTTCCGTACGTGTAAAGTTCAAATTAAATTCTCCTTAGATGTTATATTTTCTTGTTAAGTTGAGTGTGTATGAAAAGATTATCCAGAGTAGTAGAAGAAAGAAAAACCGTCTAACTTGCTTTACTAGAAAAGTTTGTAGTTCATCAAAACAATATACTATGCAACAACTTATCCACTAAACACTTACCGGGTAAGACTTTCCATCTTTATCGTCGCTCTGACCGGGTAAGATTGTCGACTATTGTCATATTCCTCCGGCAGGGTAAATGACTCGGTAAGTATTTATTGGATAAGCGATTAGTAAATGACCCAATATTATGGGTTTGAATATGGGAATGATTTCTTTATGATATTATGGAGGTGTCATTAGATCGGTAATTGGTTAGGGCACTTACGATATGTGTTCTTATGTATTTTTAGTCCAACTAATATTTGAACCAATATTGTCTTGCGTCTTTCAGGTGTTGGCTGAGATTACCATATTGGTTTAGAAGTGGGGCCAACTGAGGACTCTTACCATACAGGTACATAATCTCTATTTTTATCTTGATGTAATCAACATTCTTAGGGCAATTGCTTAACTACTATATATTTTGAAACATCTATATTTGCTTTGTGTACTACGTATATATAGTTTTTGTGTGGCGCACTCAATGATTTTACTTCTACTACATATATATTGTCTTAAGTTTTTTTCATATTCATATTTGTAAGAATTTACAATTGCAGTCTCATATTTTGTATGAAAGCTTCGATTCAAATTGTGGTCTTTTCTCTTTTATGCAATTATATAATTATCTTATTTACTTAAGGAGACGCCATATTTAAACATGGCTATTGGATATATCTTTTTTTTGGGATATGAAATTTACATTAATATATATATATATATATATATATATATATATGGATAATCAAATGAGAACTCATTAGTTTATGATAACTATGAGATCTCTTTATAGCCAATCATTTTAATTCATTTAGTAACTTTATATATTTAATCATAAAGGGTAACATAGTAATTTGTAAAATTACATTTAATTTATCATTTTATTAATTAGTTGACAATTTCAACTTATTCAATCTGATATATTTTAGAAATATTCATTTCCTAAAAATATTCTAACAGAACAGTTTCAAAAAAATATCATATGAATTTCAAAGATTTCATTTATCATTACTCTGTTGAAAGCACTAGAGAAAAGAGAAACCGATAGCATACGCGATGAACAAAGGCAAAGAGAAAGTTGTTGAAGAAACCGAGAGCATACGCGATGGAGATTTTGGGACTCTAATGGATATGCAGACATGCAACGTTTCCGAAGAATGTGATACTGGAATTCTTCCATTCAATCAGTTGCTTCCAGTTGATGATGAATTTCTTCCATCAGAATTCAATGAAGATAACGAAAATATTGAAGTTGAAGATGAGACGATTATTGTTAGCGTTAATGATGTACACAACGTTCAAGTAACCGGTAATTATTTATTTGTTATAGAAATGTATAAAGTTTTATAACAATTAGTTATTTCAAGTTGGACGCTCGAAGGAAATAGATTGATGAATGTGTGTGATTCATATGTATGAATATATGTGAGACATTTCAATGAATCTGCTTGGTTAGTTTGAAAATGAAGAGGAAACAATGTTTGTAATTGTTGTTATTATACGCAAAATGATGGTAAAATTTTATATGTTATACAAAAGGCTTTATTTTTATCAGTAATTTGTTTGAAAAATTGAACACTATAAGAATTTTATAAATGAATGTGTGTGATACAAATGTTTGAATATATGTGATACATTATTATGCAATCGTTCAAAATTATTTGTATCACGTGAAGAGCAAGTAGATGAACATTTATCAACACTATCTCCTGGAGGTACATGTTGGTGGACCGCATACGTTGAACCGCCTTTGAAACCGGTAGTGGGCTAGGATTCGTTGGACATAACATACACTGTCTACAAAAAATACGCTAAAATGGTTGGATTTGAGGTAAGACATTCATCCCAAAAACTAAACAACGATAATCAAATTCGACATAAGTACTTTGTATGTAGCAGGTTTGGGTATCCCGACAAGAAGTCGTTTGATTCGTTGGAACCCCGTAAACGTCAAAGAGAGCAACGCAATTCAAATATTTAGCGGTGTAATTGTACAACATATATTAAGGTTCGGCTTGTAAAAGGATCTTCCACTGAATACGAGTGTTAAGGAATCGGTGAATCTCATAACCATGGACTGTTGTGCAAACATGAAATGGATTTATCACGATCTGCCCGTCAGTTGAAATTTTCAGATCAATGTTTTGTCCTGACGCTTGTACTTCTAACATTGGTGCTACTCGAGCGCATAAACTTCACACATCGTTGACGGGTGGGTATGATTATGGTGGTCCGACTGCTGTAGATTATCAGAATTACAAGCGCGACTGTGACAATTTTGTTGGTCATGCCAACACAAAGGTATTGGTTGAGCTGGTGACCAAGATGCGGGAGTCCGACCCGAGTTTTTCTTCCGCTTATAATTGTATTGGTAGTGAGTTACACACTATATTCTGGGCTGACGATGTTTCTCGGGTTAACTACTCTTAGTTTGGAGATGTAATTTCTTTCGATTCTACATTCCGAACAAACAGGTACATATATTGAATTTACATTTACACAACAGTTTTAAATGATACATTGTGGTTAATTATGTATTATATTTATTATACATACTCTTACATATGGAAATTGTTTTAAACATTACATAGTGTTTGTGCCGTTTACTGCCGTCGACAATCATAATTGCAATGTAGTGGTTGGATCTGCATTGGTTGGTCATGAGGATGGCCCAATCTACAAGTGGCTGCTGGAGGCCTTTCTTCAAGCTCACTCGAAGCCACCCATGATGGTACTTAGTGACCAGTGTCCGGCTATGAAACAAGTTATTGTAGCCGTATTTCCCGACGCTAGACATAGGCTGTGTATGTGGCACATTATGACCAAAGTTCCTACTAAGGTAACTAATATTTTTCATTACTTTCAACCAATCATATGTCTTTATACAATGTCAACTATATAATTGGTGTTACAGTTTGGCAACGAACTTCTCAACAATACGACCTTTAAAAAACAATTTTCCAAGCTAGTGTGGAACATTCACATTTCTACCGACGAGTTCGAGAGAAGATGGAATCTTATTATCGAGGAGTTTTCCTTGCAAAAACATAGATGGTTAAAAGGTCTGTTTGAAGTCAGGTCATTGTGGATCCCTGCTTATTTCAAGGAGCTTCCGATGTGCTGTCTTATGAAAACAACTTCCAGCTCTGAAAGTTCCAACTCCTTTTTCAATTCATTTTCAAAGAGTGGTGACAATTTATTTTAGTTTATGTTGGGATTTGAATTCGTACTTGATAAACAACGGAAGGAGCAACGTTGCCTAGACTATTTGACTACGTCCACCTTACCTAAGTTTAGGACTCCTACCAAACTGGAGAAGCATACGTGTGAGGTCTACACACGTTCTGTATTCTATGATGTACAAAAGGAGATACGCCGTGCTACGTGGACATGTTCTATAATAAGTGTCACCATGGTTGGGGAAGTTGACACATATGTAATTGATTACTTGGATAGAAACGAGGATAAAATAACATATTATAAGGTATTACTAATTATACTGTATTTCTTACATATATACGGTTGTATAGCATGTAGATCATAATATAGTTTCTAACAAACTGAATGTTTTCTTTTAGGTTTCGAGGGATTTGAAGGAGTTACCACCGAGTGTTCTTGTAACCATTTTGGGCGTCACGGTTTTTTATGCCGACATGTTTTCATGATTTTTTTAACACGAATGTTCAAGCTATACCTGATATATACATTTCGAGACAGTGGAGACATGATCGACGTAGGTTGCTAAATGAGACGTATGATGTCATTGATGACGTGTTGGACATATTGCGGGATGACAAAGAGAAGATATTTTTGTTTTTGGAGACTATAAAAGAAATGAGAGATGGATATGAGAAGGAACGTACGTACGAACCTGGATTGAAACGTAAAGAGCGAGGCATTGAACAAATGTTTGGTTTTTCTCGACCTACAGATGTTGATATACACCCCAACTAGTATAAGGAATAAAGGATGTGGGACGTCGAAAAGAATGGTCGGTGGTGCTGAGTTGGCTGCAGCGAAGAGTAGTAAGCCAAAGCGGTTGTGTAGAGGATGCAACAAGCTTTCGAACCATGATATTCGTAACTGTCCAGCAAAGAAGTAGAATAACAACGAAGTATTCTTCCGTTTAGTATTTCATAATTAATTTGGTTACAGATTATTTAGAACATTAGTTTTGAGTTATTCTGATTTTGAGTATATGTCGTTGGTTATTTATTTTGGTTTACAGACTATTTAGAACATTAGTGTTTAGTTTCATTGTTTTGGAGTTATTAGTTTATTAATATTCATCATTGGTTTTCGCGTATTTATTTGGAGCTATTAGTTCATTGTTTTGTTTATTGGTTTTATATTAGGATACAATGTAATCCAATCTGCCAATATTGTAAAACTCCATCTGTTAATTGTAACCATGTTTGATTACTTTGTGTGGTACCTGTATTGGAGATCGATCTATGATATTTTTTGACAAACTGGTTGTGACATGGTATGAACAATTAATCTTACATATATGTTTGTCAATGTATCAGACGCTGTTATCCATAATATGTACCATATGATCAATATGTACCACCTAATCATCTTGTACCACACGTACTTATGCAAAATAACTATTTTGATACCAACTTCTCAATATGTACCTCTTGATAAATATGTACCACTTGATCAATATGTACCACCTAATAAGTTTGTACCACACGTACATGTACAAAATAACTATTTTTATTCCAACTTCTCAATATGTACCACTTGATCAACATGTACCACCTAATCAGTTTGTACCACACGTACATGTACTAAATAACTATTTTTATCCCAACTTCTCAGTACTACTTGATCAACATGTACCATCTAATCAGTTTGTACCACACGTACATGTTACCATTATGGTACTTTAAACACAAATGTACATTTGCAATGAAACATATAAATATGTAACCATTAATACAAATAGCAAGATATCAAACATACCAAATTTCTACCATTAAGTAATTACCAAAAAAATAAATTCCGATCAAACATCAAATGTTTACCGAAAAAATTCTATGCAGTACACTGTTTGCACACACCCAAAAAACATCTTAAGCTAAAACATCAACTGCTTACAGAAGAAGGCAGGTTAAAAAGTCAAAGTACTAATTGGAAACTTAAGTCTAGTATTGAACACAAATCCTATATGCTTGGTAGACGTTCTTCACGATTTGCTTACGCCGCCATTAGAAGGCATGACCTTTCATCGACACTCAATGCATTGAACCGTTCACATTGGTCTATCACATAAGGCCTTTTCAGATTGATATCTGATAGCAGTAGTTTGATCGTGTATTTGTGCCGCAGCATCTGCAGTTGTTTAGTCTGCGCTTTTCCTTCTACATCAAGACTACACTTCTACTTATAAGGTACCTCTTCCTTGTAGAATTCCATATGACGCATCAGGAAAACACCGCAGTCATGTGAGTTCTCTTTGGTGAACCACTTAATACCTATCTTTACTGGATCCAGACCTGCTATAGCGTCGTAAGCCGGATGTCTAACATTATGGAGGTGATCAGTTAAAAGAAGGTGTTGCAGGAATATACAATGTAAATTCTGTAAAAATAACATTATATGAATTAATTTAGTATGCAAGTCAAACTGTAGGTTATAATACGAAAACTAACCGGTGTGTCTAGTATTCCCTCGAACCTAGTTGGTGATGCAAGATTATGATGTAGGTTGTTTATGATTAAAAAACCCGAATTCTTGAAATTGAATACCACAACATAGAAGTGACGTTCTTGAACAACAGGAAAGAATAACTGTATTGTTGTACGATTGTGCTAACGGGGTTAGATAATAAATAACAAATAGCTATGTACCATAACGCGTTATAGATAACTTACCAGGTCAACATCCTTGAAAGTTATCATATTCGCATCGCCACCCACTGCTGCTAACATGTTTTCATAGAACAATTGAAATTTATCATTGTAGTTTTTTGTCTGTATCCAACATTGACTCCTTCTGTTTAGGTCAAAAAACATGTAAGTTGTATTTAACATAAATAATGTAAATGTGATACAATTTTTATAGTATAATTAAAAAATTACATTACTTACAAGTATTGCAATGTACTTGAACAATCTACGTCGTGAATCAATGCTTCTGGATTTTTCCTCATGTTTAATAGAGCGGCCCAACTATCGATTACGTTAACAAATATTTGTGTTCTTGCACAAAGCGATTCTATTGTACCCCTAATTGACGTTGCAGCTGATGTAGTTTCGAACACCCGTATTTGAACACCCGTACACTGTGTTCATGTAACAGTTGATGTTAGTTCATAATATATTAAACATAATTGATGGAAAAAAACGATACCAAAGTGATGTGTATTTACATACTTAATTGGTTCCATGGCTTCATTAATCCATGAAACGATCTTTCTCTCCGTTGAAATCTCTAGGGTATGAAGATCTACACACCTCTTGATGTAAGGCGATCTTAGGTATACACTTGATTTTTGTTCCCTCTTCGTTTCTTTCAGGGCCTCACAGATTGATTTCACGCTTTTATTCATCGAAAACATCATCCTATTAGTAGGATGTATAGTTGATAAAGGGCTCGGGGTTGGCAGATTCTTAATGGGCGAGTCTATACCAAGATCAAACTTCGGAAAATCAGAAGTAACGAACTTTTTACTCCTTTGGTACTCTTCTATTGATTTATCAATTTGTAGTTGTGTTGTCGGACTGTCCAAAGTGTTATCATCATATAGTAGTGATCGTGGAACAATCTGCAATCCGATGTCTAAAGTATCACTATCATCCATAGTCGTCGATGTTCCAGCATCACCTCTTGCGTATTTGTTGAACTCCGTCAGCGTATCACATGGAGTTTCATGTGCTTCTTCCATTTCTATATCCATTTCATCAGCCATGTCACCAAACTGTTCATGATCAGATTTCCGAGTTTCTTCATTTTGTTCATTGAACAAGTTAAGTAGCTCCATATGCATCGTTCTTAAGTCTAAATCAGATGGGTGATCTGTTATGGCCTTCTGAATGGTAAGGACGGTTGTTTCTTTCTTTGATACAATCATCTCCAACAACGATCTCATGGTATCCTTGTAATCCTGTTATCATACATAACTTCAATAATAAGGTACACATCTTATAAATTAACTATCGTTTATAACTTGAAATTTATTTAAATCTCAAACCTGTAAGGATATGATGTTGGGAATTCATCTATCTCATTAGGCAATTGTGATTAATATTTTACATTACTCGTACCAGCACGTCGTTCCAAAGGCCATGTTCCGAACCCGCCTGCCTGTAGCTCCATTGATTCTCTCTTACGCATGTTTTCTTATTCCAAACACAAATTGTTGGATACGATTTTTCAACTCCAATCTTGGTGTACTCGGTGATCCGCATATAAAATCTTCAAAATCGAGCAAAACATGATCAATATTAGCACGTTACGTAGTTGATTATATAATATTAAAAAAAATAACAGTATTTACTAACCGTTAAAAAGGTAATCGGACCCGAGTAGTATATCTCCCTGTCCTTTTTCCACAGGTCTTTGCTTGTTCTTAGGCAATCCAATACGTACTTGCTCCAATCAATACCTGATATGTCTGTATCCTCTTTGATGTAGTTAAGAACTCTAGGTATAGCATATCCACACGAATTACACTCAGCCATGGCTGAAAGAAATAACATCAGGAATATAAGCTTGAATTTTAAATCTGCGTCGTTTGATTCCTCTACTTTTTTTGTACCTCTGATATACGGACCTTCTTACTCGGGAATTGTCGTCTCCAATATAGCTTCACACTTGTACCACGCTTAGCAGGTTCAGTGAAGTAAATATCAACCCCACCAACTGGTGAACCTAACATATCATGCACCATTTGGTTTGTTAACTTGATGGTACCATTCCCTAGTTTGAGCTCCAACATGTACGTATCAAGTTTGTCTATCAAGTAAAACGCTAACTTTGATGGGATATAGTCCATTTTCATATTCAACAATCCCCCAAATCCCATCTCTTCCATAACTTTTTTCTGTTGTGTGTTAAGAGATTGTATACCCATGTATAATGGTCTCGGAGTTGTTCGCACCCAAACTGTATGTATCTGTCCATTATTTTTATGTTTTAGACATTTTTCAACAACCTATTTTGCGAGCTGTTTCTTGATGGATCTATCAACACCATCCTTGATATTCCATGTCCTATTCTTAGCAGCCGACCGTGTTTTCATTGGTTTATCGGCATGTGTGCGTTTCGTAACCACCGGACTATCTGACTTCTGGCAGAGTTTACCATGTTTGCTTCTATTGTTTTTATTGGATACCTTTAGAATATGACTCCTTGTCCTCAATGATACAGATGTATCAGGTGAACTCCCATGGCTTCTTGAAATCCCTATTTTCCGCTTAGTCGACGTCTTTTTTCGATTGTTTAGGGAGCATTCGTCTTTCTCTATTAGGTGACATTTTCTCATTATTACTTGGATTGTTAATTTTTGATTTCCTCGGTGTATCCTCTTTGGTAACCTTTGATGTAGTTTCCTTTCTTTTCCGGAACCCGCACCCGGTGATTCGCCATCATTGACTGGTACATCCTGTTGTACATCCCCCATTGTGCTTTTTGACTCGTTTGATTTGACTACAGGTAATGAACATCCTTTCATAACCGGCTTTCTTGGAACCGTATCTTTCGTTTTTAAACAGGAAGATGGCAGGATAACCTTAACCCCCAATGAGGTTGTCACAACAGTTGGTTTTTCTGCACGACATTTATTAATATATTATCTAAATGTGTAAAAGCTATAAATATCATTAAAATTACACTAAAAGAAAAGAATATATCATAATGTAAGAATTACCTTTAACGTTGGGAGAATGAATGTCTCCGGTGGTTGATTGTAATAGAACCTGATCCTCAGATTCATTAACTGATTTTTGTTTCTTTTTGTGGTTTGATGCATCTACATGATCTTTTGATGATGATCCTATGTCACGTTTATTATTTGGTTTGTCTACAATCAATGCTCAGTATTAGCATACACACAAGATAGTACGATATAAACTTCTATTCATTAATGATAAGTATACACATACTAACAAGTAATGGTACCACGTGTATCACCTCTGTTTTTTGCCCCACAGTTAACATATTTTTTTGTACCATACATGTATCACACATTTATTATTACCATTACTTGTATAACAGTGCCACAAGTAACCTCTGTTGTATAGGTATGTGTAACATAAATGTATAGTGAAATTTCATTTTATCAAATCTTATATCATTTAATGAAGTCAATACCATACATCATATTTTAACACACATTTAATATTCACATTTAGCATTCTAAAGGAAATAGGCTTTTCATAATCAAATGTATGATTCACCACTTATACCATCCAAATAATGAAAAATTTAAAGTATATCAAATACTTACATACTTCGTATTTACTCAATCATGTACATACTCATATATGTCATTACCAAGTAAGATAAGTTAATTCCCTAAATCAAAGTTAAAGCCCTCACACGCAAACATTAAAAATTTTGCTCCATTTTTTTTATGTATCACAAAAATGTAATCAGAGTAAAAAAAAACTATAGTTGTCCATCTAGACGATACATGTTCATAGCATACATATGATTTTGAGTGACTTACCTGAAACATATCGTACAACTATCAAGCATTTGATTAACGTAATAGCAAGAACGATGGTACAACTATACTAAAACGATCAATACCCATTTTTTCAAGTGGCTGTTCATCTTCTCGAGCATCATCGTCAGAATCGAGTGCTATTGATGCGTCCGCCGTGTTCTTAAAGGTGAACATTCCTTTCTCCTTCATTCGTATGCTTTTTCGAACTAGGTCCGATACATAAATCAAGTTTATTTCTGATGATACATTCAGATAAAGAACGTTATTGATTAATGTATCACATACCTTCATCCATGTTCTTATTTGAATTTCTTCACTTAATCGTCTTGCGATTTCGAATGATGAGAATGCTAGGGTTTATCGGAAAACCCTTGAGTTGAATGCTTAGATGGTAAAGGAAATCTGAATGTGTACCTGCGTATCAGAATTTCTTTGATTTGATTTGAATTGATTTGTTTCCAATATTTCATTTAATTTATTCCGGGATCAAATTAAATGTTGAATGACAATACTACCCTTTTACATATTATTTAATTATCTAGAATGCATTAATTTAGGAAATATTGTTATATTTAATTAAGTAAAATATGGACCATGGATTAAATTGATCAATGGATGAGATTAGATCTCATAGTTATCATAGATAACTTAGATCTCTCATGAAGAGCCCCCTATATATATGAGGAAAGTTTAAATGAGAACTCAAATTTGGTTGTGAACATGAGGACAAATGAGAGTGCGACACGTGTCTGAATAAATACTATATTCAGTCTGAATATTTGTTTGAATGAGACACGTGTCGCACTCTCATTTGTCCTCACGTTCACAATCAAATTTGAGTTCTCATTTGAACTTGCCCCATATATATATATATATATATATATATATATATTAAGATGGGGTTTTTGGTTAACCATAACCACTTTTTGTACCACTAATGATTTGAGAAAATTAACGACCCATTAATTGGTTTAAGACATACCTTTCATATATTTAACTTACATGCAATAAATTTTTAATTATTGTGTCTTCCATGTCATAATTGCTTTTATGACACACCCTTTCATATATGTAACCGACGATGCATTACATGTATAAATAGTGTGTTGTTTTTTTGTATTTATATACATGATGATAAACATTTTGTGTAGTAAAAAAAATTAGACACGTTTTTTAGTCTTGATAATGGAATTTGTTGGGCTCAAGGATTTGAGTATTGATAATGAATCTTAGGTTGCTAAGGTTAGAGTATGTAGGTTGTGGGAGTCGCTAAATTCAAAGAAGAATGGAGAGTTGATTAGCTTGGATATCGTTATTATTGACGAAAAGGTATGTTCCTACTTTTCACATGCCTTATATCCTTTAAAATTATGTATGTTTGCTTATTGGTTATTAATTTGTTTTTCCATTGTGTAGTAAACTCTAATGACAACAACAGTGAGGAAAAATTTGGTTGTTGGGTTTGGTAATTTGTTGAAGGAAGGTGGTGTGTACATAGTCCAAAACTTTAAGGTTGTTTCCAATTCGGGAGACTTTAGAGTGACTGATTCGAAGTTCAAATTCTATTCACTCTTATAACAAAATTGAAGAAGGTTGATGATTATCCTGGTATTCCAATGCATGGTTTTCAGTTTGTTAATCAAAAGATAGTTAATGCACGTGTCAATGACAATACCATCCTGCCTGGTCCAACTTTTAAACATTTATGCTTTCTCTGTGGTATATGTATATAGAGTGTGTGCACGTTCTTCATGATTATACTTTTTTTGCAGATATAGTTGGTTGTCTAACTGTTGTTGGTGAAGTTGAGACCGTAATGGGTGGATTTCGAAAGAGAGACTTGGAATTTGTATCGGATACGTAAGTTATTGTAATCTGCAAATTTGTACTTTTCATATTTATAACAGTGACATAAATTTTATTCTGACATGTTTTTTACATATTTTGTTTTATACAGTTCAATAACATGCAAGGTTACATTATGGGGAGAGATTGGTGAAAAGTTTTCACATGAAGATATTGCTAAATTTGGAAGTGCTCCTATCATCATCATAATTACTTCCACTCAAGTTAAAAAATTCCAAGGTACATGTTTTGTAAACCCTCCCATTTTCTTTTAATAATTGTTATGTTTTCCTCCATGTTTTTTTCTTTTACCATTTTCCATCTTCCTTCCATTTACCATTTAATATAACATTCATTGAGATCTGGTTTGGTTTTCTTTAATGACTTTTTCTTCCTATTCATTTTTTACCATTTCTTCTACTTTTTTATTTATTCCAACCAACATTAAGTAGCTGCTTTTTTATTCTTTTTTTTGCATACTACCAAAAATCTTAATTCATTTTTGTAAATTGTTTAAGGTGTCATTAATTTTGAAACATCAAGGGGAAGTTAAAACTTGCAAACTCAAACCATATATTAATTTCTTGACAAAGATTCATGAAGAGAGGTGGTGGTAGTTGAGGTGCATGGCTTCAAATCAGGATGAGGTTCTTCATTGTTTCAAAATCATTCTAATATGAATCTAACTGACTTTGTTCCCTAGGTAAATAACCATCACTTTTTCCTTTTGGTTATTGAATTTGAAATTTGTTGATCTTGATAAATGTAAAACTAATCAATAATCATATATGCATCATATCTAAAACCACTTCATTTTATCAATTTTTGCAGAAAGAAACCATATGTCCGAGGTGATTGTTGAAAAATGAAGTTTGTTTTTTACGATGTGTATTCTATGCTTTCAATGAATGTTCGTAATTGGTGAAGCACTTTTATATCCAACAGTGCAACTAAGAATTTCCATGGATTTGTCTCTTCACATTACTTCTTATATACGTTGCATTGAAAAGGTTTACATGTTTGATAGAAATTACATATTTTAAAAGACTCATAACATACTGTTATTTAATTTCAGATTATTTAATTATAGGGCTAATAGAACTTAATTTCACACAACTGCACAACGCGGTGCCACACACTAGTCTATATATATATATATATATATATATATATATATTAAAAGAGAAACCAAGGTAGATGACTTGGCCTCTTCTATAATCAAGAAACTCAATTATCTATTATTTTTAACCTTTTTTTTTAATTTCCAATGTTAATTTCCTATAAATATTGATTATTTATTTATGATTGCATTTAACACCAACCTTTTCGTTTTCCCCAACTCCATTTCATTTCCTAACCGTTTCATTTTCCCAATAATATTTTACTTTATGTGATTGTGTTTTCCGTTCAAGACTTTGCTTCACCATCCCTTATCTCGACTCCAAGGAATCGTATACACCATGTCTTTTAGTTCTCTCAAATCAACCTATTGATTTCCGTTTCATGTTTTGTTTGATTTAATTGTGTTTTCTCTTGAAGGTTTGAGTTCAAGAAACATAACACAATTTATTTGGATTTCAAGCAATCTCAAGTAAGATTTCCACATCCTTAGTATATATTGTTACTACAAGCTTCTTATCATATACGAATTTCAAGTAAGATTTCCTTCTCAATGTATGTATGTTATGTACGTATGATATGCACTAATTGTATATCGTGCAATGTGTTCGAATAAATGTTGATGTTAATTATACTTTATTTTTATGAATTTTTTTCAACAAATTTATATCATCGTATACACCATGTATTTTGGTTCTCTCAAATCAACCTATTGATTTATGTTTCATGTTTTGTTTGATTTGATTGTGTTTTCTCTTGAAGGTTTGAGTTCAAGAAACATAACACAATTTATTTGGATATCAAGCAATCTCAAGTAAGATTTCCATATGCTTAGTATATATTGTTACTACAAGTTTTTTATCACTTACTAATTTCATTTGACTACTAACCTCTTATCATTTACGAATTTCAAGTAAGGTTTCTTTCTCAATTTATGTATGTTATGTACGTATGATATGCACTAATTGTATACGTGCAATGTGTTCGAATAATTGTTGATGTTAAATATACTTCATTTTTATGAAAAAATTTTCAACAAATTGATACCTTAAATATTTGATTTTTATGATTATGGAACTATTGCTTTTTCCTTTTATCTTTTATTTTGCATGTCTTTCTTTTATGTTACTAAGTTTGTTATATGTTTCATCTCTCATTGGTGATGTCATTTTAAAGTTTCTGAACATGAGAGGTATTCTTTCATCCCTTAGTTCTTTAAGTTTTAATAATTCATTCAGACATTATTTTAATATATTAATTTCAGTTTTGTACTTTATTTGATTTCATCGTATTTCATCTCTCTCCATCATTTGTGTCATTCATTTCATAAACCGTTATTCTTCAACAAAATTGTTTTTGAGGTTTACTTTGAGAATAGTAATTCATGTATTATTTCTTTTTTACTTTTGTTGAGATTCTAATTTATTTATTTTTTACTTTTATCTTCTATATTTTTCTTAATTTTTTTCTATGAACCGATAATTTCTACTTGACAATGATTTTGGATGACAACATCAGTTTGATTACCGAATCTTGAAATTATTACAGTCTATGATATTACCTTAACAATTCATTTATAAATGGTTATTTTTTTCCAGGTTTACTTCAGAAAAACGAACTCGCGTATACATTCTTCTAGACTTTTGATGATTTTTAAAGCTATTTTTTATTTCCGTTTTATATATTTTTCTTAAGTTTTTAGTCTTAATAATCATTTATAATATTATTAAACAAATATTTTTTTATACATACAACACTTGAATATAATAACATGTATATTCTTATACATAAAAGACTTGACTATAATAGCATTTATATTTATATTTGTAAAAAAATCGAATATAATAATAAACTGATTATAATTAAAATAAATAAACAAAAACGAAGATGACAATTAACACGTCAATTTAGTAACTTTTAGTTTACACCTAAAAAAACTTATTTGCATTTTGCAATTAATATACATAAATAAAATACTTGTGATAATTGAATATTTCAACAACATTACTTATCATTAATATAATTAAATGACCCATTATCAATTATCACTATTTACATATCATTCTTTATATATTATTTAAAATGCTAAATGTCTCACTATATATATATATATACATACTGTTTCAAGTAAAATTAAATTTGTAAAATTAGAATCATCATACAAAATTAAAAAAAAATGACTAATTATTTAAAATCTTATTAAAGTTAATATATAGATATAAAAGAAATTAAATATACACATAATATTATAATCAATATATAATTAAATATATATTATTAACCCTCACATTAACATATAAAATACTAATTATATTAAATATTACTTAGAAAAATAATTAAAGTAAATCAATATTATATATATATATATAATATTAAAATTAGTACATAAAATTAAAAAATTATTACAGATTATGCATAAAATTAAAATTAAAATTAATATAGTGATACCATAAATATGTATAAAAAAACCCCATAAAAACAATATATAAAGATAAATAGAAGAATCAATATATAATATTATCATCATTAAGATACATAGATTATTTAAATTTTTATTTTTAATTTAAATTAAAATCAAACTATGTATGTAAAAGAAATTAGGATCGATATAATAGTTTTCAAGTACATGTTATTAATAAAACTTTTTTTTCATAATTATTTACAGTGAAACCAAACTATGAATAAATTGTTTCAAGGAAAGATTGAAAAAAACTTAAACAATTCAATCAAATTTGCCTTCAACCGAGTGGTCGCAATACTGACGATTAATGTTTCAATTCGTGCAATCACAGGTCGGGAAAGGGGGTTTCAATAAGGTTCTTGGCTAAAATTATAAACAAGTACATTACAACAAATGTAATCAAATTACAAAAATATCTTGCAGGTATACAAAAGTAATTAAGAACACGACATTTGTTTAGTGAATAAATATGTTATGAGAATATATGTAGGGTTAATTTATATATTATGAAAAAACAATCCTCATGATTATAATCGATAGTCTCACATATTTCTTTTATTGTTTTGAGCAAGGTACAAAGTTTGATATAAGATTGATGTAGATTAAAAGAACAATCAATGATGATAAGGTGGAATGGTGGCCATGATACATATCAAATGCAATATTGATTGTTATATATTAGTTTAATATTTTATATAGACTTGCAATTTAGTTTATATATACCAAAAAAATAAATTTAAAAAAAATAAATTTAAAAAAAATAATAAACAAAAACAATATTTAATTTCTCCGTAAAGTGTTCTGCGAACACCGCGGCAACGCGCGAGAAAGCCACTAGTATATATTAAAGGAGAAACCACGGAGTATGACATGACATCTTCTAACGCTTAGAATGTCTTCATCCTTTTTTCTCAGTTTTTGACTTTTTAAAATGGTGACTATGTTAAAGACATTTTTGTCCCCATATCTAATTTATATCATCATTAAAAATGAGGGTCTTTTTAGTAATTTTACACACCTATTACAATTTATGTTAATTAACCATTTGTTTTCCCTTTTTTATGTTATTAACTATTCATTTTCTATTATTTATGTTCATTAACCATTCGTTTTTATTTCAATTTATGTAATTAGCTTTTTATTTTTCTTTCTTTATGTTACTAACCATTTGTTTACCTTTATTTATTTCAATTAATCATCCACTTTCTCTTATTTAAGCACAAGGGCTGTTTTTTTTTGGCTATGTTATTGATCTTTTAAAAAATTTGTTGTTGTATATCTACCTATAAATCTCTCATTCTAACACATTTTTCCTCTTTAGATTCGTCTTGCTAAAATTCTTTAAATTTTGTTTAAAGTTTTGTTCATTTATTTAATATCTGATTTAACATAAGTAGAGAAAAAATTAGGGGGCATTTTGTTCGGGCAAATGAATGAAAATGAGAATGGAAATGACAGAGAATGAAAATGGGAAGGAATTTTCATTTCCCACAATTTAATCAGGAATGAAAATTGGGCTTCTAGAGGAATAAGCCAATTATATTATGTAAAACCAAACAGTTTATTTTATTATCATTCTCATTAATTACCGCTTAATATATGTTGGGAGTTGTGTATAATAAATGTGTATATACATGTATATATATATATATATGTGCATTCATTTAATATTAAATATGTTTGATTTTCAATATTCATTATTATTGTAGGGACGATTAATTATAATTATAATTTGAAAATAGATTGTTTTTATTGTTTTTTTTACTTAAGGAGTAGACAGATTCTTAAACCAATCAACGATTCCTTTATCCCAGAACCTTTGGGGATTAGACGAGGCGGGGCTGAAGTCGGTAAGTGGAGCTTAAACAAGGTTGGGGTCGAAGATGGGAGATGCATTACCCTCCCGATACCCGCCCCGTTTCCATATCTACTTATTATTATATAAACCCACCACAATCATATTAGTAATGTTACTTTTAAGGTTTATTGAATTATTTTTCGTAATCCAGCCACCAATAGTTACATTTTATTTTATTTGTGTAATATTGAAACAAATTTGACATATTTCTATTAATTTTCTTATTTATATAAATTTAGTTTTTGATCAAACAATATCCAATGTTCATTTGATGTATTTGGACAAATAAATATGTTCATTAAACAGTATTATTTATCGATATTTAAGACAATGTCTCTTCGGTATCAAAACATTGTCACAAGTAAAAATAATTTGTTTTATTTGTATAATTTCTTCTTTTTGTAAACCCGACTTTTGTAGTATCGTCATTAATTATGTCATTTTTATCATGTTGAACGTCCACCTTATATTTCAAAAGATGCTTCATATAATAAACGTCATTCACTCTAAAATCATGTTCACTATACAACTAATTCTAACAAACAAAATCAATATTAAGACACATACATTATTATATTAAAAATAAATCACTTATCAATATACATATTTTGTTATATTTCTTAGTAAACGAAATAAATTGGTTGCATCTTAACTTTCGAGTCCGCGCAATGCATGGTATCACGGTACCTAGTACAACGATAAAAGATAAATCTCTCTATTGACAAAATCATACATAGAAGAAAATTAATAGAATTTCAAAAATTATTGATGTTTTTTTTTCCAAAACGAAAACCCATATAAAATTTTAATTGTTGAATGTGATTAATTTTATTTCTTATAAACATATGTTAACATTAAAACGAGAAAAAATAACTTTAAGATTAATGAGAGGAAAAAAAACAACTTTAAGTTGGATGAGATGAAGAAAAAAAATTAGAATGCAAAAGAATAAAAGCAAAATGGTGGAAAAACAATAACAAAAGTTGCTCCAACTTAGTGGTGGCGCTTACCCCTGCTGTTGCTAAGGTCTCGAGTTCGAGTCCTTCTTGCAATGTTTCTTAAAAAAAATCAGTAACAAATAATATAGTAGGCCTAACAAGTAAATTGATGCCCCTTGGGCTTTTTATGCCCTAGGCCACCATCTAGGCTTCCCACCCCTTGGGGCCGACCCTGACGAATACTATGATCGCTATAAGTAATGAAGTGGTAACATGCCAAAATTGTTTCCACATGAACAACTAAGAATCAAAGATCTCCATGAACTATTAATGCAAGTTTCTAGTTTTGAGAAAATAATCAATATTTGTGAGGGTTGAAGCCATACAATTACGGATTACTACGAAACAAGTAGGGGTGGGGTCAGGTCGAGTCGGATCGGGACCTAAATTGCTAAACCCGACCGGGTATCGTCTGATCAATCAGAAAACCGAACCCCGAATTTTCTGGCTAAAACCCGCGGTGTCGGGTCTGGTCGGGTTTAGGGTAGGTCGGGATTGGTTTCGGGGCCTAAATTAATTTTTGCAATGTGTTGTCATGAAAATTGAAGTTTCACTGCCCACAAGATACTTGGTCTACTCCACAACTAAAGTCTGACTTCTCATTCCTAGAAAAGGGTTCTGAGTTTCGAATCACATTATGTTCGAAGTCTACTATCCATCTTTGCAGACATTTTTAATATTAACATAACTCCGAAGGAATGACTATTTGGGAATATTGGATTAATAATTTCAGTCATTTGAACCATAAAATAGGAAAAATCAAAAAAATATATCACTATCTACTCAGTCAAATGGATTCAGATCAAGTTCTGAAATAATTGGTGAAGGGTATTAAATTTCTAACAAAACTAGTGAATGGTCAAAAGGTAGTGGCAGTTCCAGAAACATTTAGATTTGGGGGCACACTTTAGGGTGTCAATTTTTTTTTGAAACCGAATAATTCATCCAAACGAAAACAGTTTCGGGTTATTTATTTTTGGCTTAAACGGTTTGGTTTACTGAATAAAAATAACTTATCCGGTTCGTTTTTCACTTAATGTCACACCCCGCTAAAGCGGAAACACGAGGCGTGATAGCGCAAGATTTCATAACGATAGGATAAAAACAACACCAACCATCCATTCAAATAAACAACAGTTTAAGTTTAAAATTTTACATTTTTCATCAATTACAAGTTCTAACAAAAACAAAATAAACCAAGTGTTTCAACTAAACAGTTTTAAAATAAACAAAATGGTTGATGTCGATGCGCCCACATAAAAGGAAGATTCGGTTAATCTTTTCTTACCCCTGAAAAGCATGATAAAAACAAGGTCAACTACAAAGAGTTGGTGAGTTCACAGGTTTTCAATATTTCAAAAATAATCAATTGTGTGAGTGAATATGAGCAAAATAAATTTTTGGCACTTATTGATATCTTAAAACGTTAAGGCATTATGTACTCTAATTTTTGTATATAAAGAGCCACCACTAAACCTTTCGACCACAAAACAATATTTTTAATTCTACCTTAGCGGTGGGACTAATACCCCACATATGTAGAACCTTCGTTTTTAAGTATCGTGCACCCCTACCTGTAGTTTCTAGGTGGGATTGCTATCCACACCCCTACTTATCGGTTTTTAGGTGGGATTGTCCGTCCAAATAGTGCTATCCACAAATACCCTCGGCTCCTCACTTGAGTTAATAGTAGTGTACAAACTTTTATGTTACATTTTACTCAATATAACTATTAGTGTACATGCCTTAGTGCCCACAACATCAAATTTAACAAGATGTCATAATCATAATTACAATGGCTCATAAAACACATTCAATCATGCTTTTCACCCCAAAACGTATAAAACACTTTGATCTTATTATCCATCACCTGATCAATATTTATAAAAATCAATTAAGTCCAGAATTTCTCTTCTGGACAGAAACTAATTGTCCTAAAAATGATCCGTTTTCAAGGGCTTCCAAAATGATCTAGTTTCCTATATTTTTATATAAGATAAATTACTGAGTTATGGTTTTTGTGACCAAATTTCAAGCCTTTTGGACATGTACAAGTGGTTCAAATAATTCATGCAAAATATTATATCACAACCGGTAAAACAGATTACACCATGTTAGTGAATCACTCACTTAAGGAGTTATACTCAGTGTTTTCTAGAATTTCCAGTTGGATTGGAATCATAACTCATAAAGGAAACTTTTGAGATAAGATTCACTGATTTTCAAGAAGTTATGAAGGAGGTATGACACTACAAAGTTGCATGCACAATTCTGCCATTAGCTGACAGATTGCACACTTAACTTAAATAAATTGGTTAGTGCCTCAAAACTTCATATTTTTGCATGAAACTGGATCCATATGAATTCTAACTCATAAAATGAAGTTCTAGAAAAAAAATCATGCATTAAAGACAAATAACAAATGAGATACTAACACACAAAGTAGAGTTTAGCTGCTGGTGGTTTCACAGATTGCACACCTAAAGTATTTTAGGTGTTTGGAGGGTCAAAACTCCATACTTTTAAGTGATTCCACTTGCAAACTGAAGATAACTCATAAATATAACTCTCAAAAGAAGAATCAACCTTTTTCATTGAGTTTTGAAAGAGATATGGCCATTTGAACATGCATGCACAAATCTGTCACCTTTGGACAGATTGCACACTCATTTTGTTTTGAAGAGTTGAAACCTCAAATAACCATATTTTTGAATGAAATCAGATGCATATGAAAGGTAACTCATTAAGCTAACTTCCAGAAGAAAAATCAAGTGATTTGGAGGAATATTCAAAGAGTTATGGTCGTTCAAAGTAGGGTTTACCTACTGTTGAACTTCCAGATGCACATGCATCTTGTTATGAGCATTTGGGGGGTCAAAACTCAATGTTTTTTAGTGAGACCACTTGGATTAGAACCCCAACTCACTAAATAAACTTGTAGAAAGAAGATTCATGATATTTGAACATAAAAATTGTAAGAAATTGACGATTTACACACATGCATGAATCTGCCAGAACCAAAATAACCATTTTTGTTCAAGAACACATAAAATCATGATTTTTCCCTTATTCTCTTGAGTTTTATTTGTGTAGGTCATAGATTATCACCATTTTATAAACATTTTACATGTTTTGGTGTAAAATCTCTCCACAAACTCAGAATTTTTGGATATTAGAAGAAGTAGCTAAAAAAAATGTAAGAAAAGTGGGGTTTTCACCCAAAAATGGTAAGAAAATGAGGGTAAAGTTGTTACCTTGTTTGGATGATGATTAGAGCTTCTAAATCCTTGTATGAACTTGATCTTGATGATGATTTGAAATGAGAAATGGCTGGAGTTTTTGTTTTAGAGAGGGAGAAAATGTCTCTTCACTTCTAGAGAGAGAGGGTGAGAGCAAATTTTGAATTTTGAACATGCAAAATGAGGAGAAAAATGAAAAAAAAATGTATTTATATGGGGGTTTAGAGAGGAGGCCGGCCATGGGGGCCCACTCCTCTCAAAATCATATATTTGTTTTATAAATAAAATAAAACTCAAGCCCAATTAAGAATACAATGTCATTTTCTCAATTTTTGGCCCTTTTTCCTCAAAATGTAAGCCCAAAAGTGATAAAATTCTATAAAAATAGAAGTTTTATATTTGAAACATTAAAACTATATATTTTATATACATTGGGTATAAATTAGAGCATTTGGCCTTGTATTGGAAGTTTCGGACGATTACGGGTCGGAACCGGACATTTTAAGCGACTACGGAAATGCTAGGGGTTTTTCGGCCATTCTAAACCAACTATTTCTTAATCTTAAGATTTAAACTATATAAACACTAATAAACTTAATAGAAGCTAACCTGAAAGCTCGAATTTTGACAGTTGTCACAGTCTTCCCCCGTTAAAGAAATTTTGTCCCGAAATTTAAGAAGTGGCTTTCTCCGGGGTGTTCGTGAATAAGCTGGGATATTTTTGCTTCATCAAATCTTCACGTTCCCGGTATATTACCGGACCTTGTTTCGCATTCCAACGGACCTTAATAATAGGGATTTTACTGCGCCTTAACCGTTTAACTTCTCGGTCCAAAACCTCAACTGGTTCTTCAACGAAGTTTAACCGATCGTTAATCTGAACGTCGTCTATGGGTAACATCAACGTTTCATCTGCTAGGCATTTCTTTAGATTCGACACATGAAATATGTCGTGGATTGCGCTTAGATTTTGCGGTAACTTCAACTTGTACGCCACTGGTCCGATTCTTTCGAGTATTTCGAATGGACCAATGTATCTGGGACCCAGCTTGCCTCTCTTCCTGAAGCGTACCAGTCCCTTCCATGGGGACACTTTTAATAGCACTTTATCTCCCACTTGAAACTCCAACGACTTTCTCCGATTATCCGCATAACTTTTACGACGGTCTCTGTCGTCTTGAGTCTTTCTTTGATGATTGAGATCTTATCGGTGGTTTCTGGATAATATCGAGCGTTGTCAGCTGTCTATCTCCGACTTCTACCCAGCTAAGCGGCGATCTGCACTTACGTCCGTATAGAGCTTCGTACGGTGCACATTGTATGCTTGGTATGATAGGCGTTGTTATAGGAGAATTCAACAAGTGGCGGTGGGTATCCCAACTTCCACCGAAATCTATTGCGCAAGCCCGTAACATATCCTCTAGCGTTTGAATAGTTCTTTCCGATTGTCCATCCGTTTGAGGATGATAGGCGGTGCTATAATCCAAACGTGTACCCAATGCCTTTTGGAGTGATTGCCAAAACGCGATGTAAATCGTGTATCTCTGTCCGAAATAATGGAAATAGGCACACCATGACGTGTAACTATTTCATTAATATAGATTTGCGCATGCCTTTCCATACTGAAATCTTCGCGAATGGGGATGAAATGAGCCGATTTGGTAAGTCGGTCTACTATAACCCATATTGTGTCGTGCCCCTTTCCAGTTCTGGGTAATTTAGTTACGAAATCCATTGTTATTTGCTCCCACTTCCACTGTGGTATTTCAGGTTGTTGGAGTAAACCAGATGGTTTCTGATGTTCAGCCTTTATCTTAGCACAAGTCAGGCACTTGCTTACGAATACAGCAACATCTTTCTTCATTCCCGGCCACCAATAATACTCCTTCAAATCCTTATACATTTTATCTGCTCCTGGGTGAATCGAATATCTGGATCGATGGACTTCATCCAAAATGGTTGACCGTAGATCACCAACCTTCGGTACCCATGCTTTATTCTTGAAGTAATACACACCATCCTCTTGCATTTCAATTTCTTTCTCTAAATGTTGCAAGGTTTCATTCTTCCTATTTTCTTCTTTTAAAACTTCTCTTTGTGCTTCAATAATTTGAGTTTTTAAACTCGTCTGGACCATTACTCCCATAACACATACTCTTGTTGGTTTTACTCTTTCCTTTCGGCTTAACGCGTCGGCTAC
This sequence comes from Silybum marianum, assembly GCA_036898165.1. Classification (NCBI taxonomy): domain Eukaryota; kingdom Viridiplantae; phylum Streptophyta; class Magnoliopsida; order Asterales; family Asteraceae; genus Silybum; species Silybum marianum. Next base: position 13,413,954 of record CM072536.1, on the reverse strand, counting down.
CACATTAGCTTTTCCCGGATGGTACTTTATTTCACAGTCGTAGTCACTAAGTAGTTCCACCCATCTTCTCTGCCTCATATTGATCATTTTCTGGTCAAGGATGTGTTGGAGGCTTTTATGATCAGTGAAAATGGTGCACTTGGTGCCGTATAGGTAGTGTCTCCAGATTTTTAGTGCGAACACCACCGCCCCTAATTCCAAATCATGAGTGGTGTAATTCTTCTCGTGAATCTTTAGTTGTCTCGAAGCGTATGCAATAACTTTGTCTTTTTGCATTAACACGCGACCCATTCCCTGATGTGAAGCATCACAGTAGACTACGAAGTTTTCGACTCCTTCAGGTAGAGCCAGAATTGGTGCGTTCCATAACTTGTGTTTGAGCGTCTGGAAGGCTTCTTCTTGTTTCTCTCCCCAAATAAACTTTTTATCTTTTTGTGTTAGAATTGTTAGTGGTTGCGCGATCTTAGAGAAATTCTCGATAAATCGCCGGTAATAACCTGCCAATCCCAGAAATTGTCGGATCTCGGTCGGTGTCTTTGGGGCTTCCCATTTCTTAATGGCCTCAATCTTAGCTGGATCAACTTGGATCCCCTTTTCATTCACCACATGGCCAAGAAAGTGTACCTCACGAATCCAGAATTCACATTTAGAGAATTTCGCGTACAACCTCTCGTCTCTGAGCAATTCCAATATCAACTTCAAGTGTTGCTCATGCTCCTTTTTGTCTCGAGAATAAATGAGTATATCATCTATAAATACGATCACGAATTTGTCTAGGTATGGTCGACATACTCTATTCATCAAATCCATGAAGACTGCCGATGCGTTTGTTAGACCAAATGGCATGACTAGGAACTCGTAGTGACCGTATCGAGTCCTAAAGGCCGTCTTAGGGATATCTTCTTCTCGCACTCTCATTTGATGATATCCAGACCTAAGATCGATCTTCGAGAAGTACGTTGCACCTTGAAGTTGGTCAAACAAATCATCAATCCGGGGAAGGGGTATCGGTTCTTAATTGTCAACTTGTTGAGTTCCCTATAATCGATACACATTCGAAAAGATCCATCTTTCTTTTTAACAAATAAGATTGGAGCTCCCCAAGGTGAAGAGTTTGGGTACGATGAATCCCTTATCGAGTAACTCCCGAAGTTGTTCGACGGTTCTGCATCTCGGATGGCGCTAACCGGTATGGTGATTTCGCCACGGGCGCGGCTCCGGAATTAAATCGATGTGAAATTCAACTTGTCTTGGCGGGGGTATTCCGGGCAAGTCGTGCGGGAATACTTCGGGAAAGTCCCGAACTATAGGAATATCTTGAACGCGTTTTTCTTCGACTTTCTTATTCTTAACGTGAGCTAGAAAGACAATACCGTCCTTTCTCAAATGCTTTCGCATTTTCATACACGTTACTATTTTAACACTCTTTCTAGTTTTCTCGCCGTGTACTTCGAGTTTTCCCCCTTCGGGTAACGGAACTCGAATGATCTTTTTGGAACGACAAATTTCAGCTCGGTTTTTGGACAACCAATCCATACCCACGATTATGTCGAAACTTCCCAATTTAATCGGTATTAGATCTATACTAAAATCTCTATTGGCCAAACTTAAGGTGCAGTTCGTTAATATGTCTTTAGCCCTACATTCTTGTCCGTTGGCATATTCAATGACATATATTTCTTTCAATTTTTGAGGTTTTAAATTTATCTTTGATCTAAATTCTGTCGCCACAAAACTCCTATCTGCTCCAGAATCAAATAGTACAGACGCATAATGATTATTCAGAAGAAACGTACCTGTAACGACATCTGGGTTTTGCCTTGCTTCCTGCTCCAATCTCAAACACTCGACCTCTTGCCGGACCTCCTTGATTTCCTCGGTTGGCCGGTCTGGCTTGATGAGTGTTCGGTCTCTGATTCCATCGTGGACATGTATTCCGAAAGTGATCCGAGCTTCCACACTCAAAACATGCCCGCCTTCTTGTGCTCCTGCAATCCTTGGCATAATGACCTCCTTTGTTGCATTTTTGACAGATAATACATTGTCCGGTATGCTGTCTATTGCATTTGTCACATTTGGGATAAGGTCCTTTCCCTTTCTCTGCAGGTTGAGTTTGAATTCCGTAGTTACCTGTAGTTCTTTGTTCCTTGCTTGTCCTTTTTCCAAACTGCTTTCTCATTGGTTCATCCAGTTTTCTCTTCCCTTGTGCCTTATCCCTTACAAACAATCCCAAGCGAGTAGAATTGTTTGTGAGTCTGGTTGCCGAACTTACTGCCTCTTGTAGAGTTTTTGGGTTTGCTGAGGTAACATCCCCGCGTATCTCCGGAGATAATCCCCAAATATACCTATCAACGCGGTTCTCTTCAGGCGTTACCAGATGCGGTACCATTTTTGCCAATTCATGAAATCGGGCTGTGTAGGAGTCGATATCATTCCCTCTCATTTCATGATTCCACAATTCCGCTTCCAGCTTCTGAATTTCGCTTCTTGGGCAGTATTCTTCTTTCAACATTTTCTTGAAATCCTCCCATGTAAGGCATTAGCGACTTCTCGACCACGGGTTTGTACTTGTATATTCCACCATGTTAACGCTCGTCCTTGTAATAAGCATGTAGCAAACTCTACCTTCTTACCTTCGGTACATTTGCTAATATGGAGCACAGACTCCATGCTCTCTATCCAAGTTAATAATCCCACGGCTCCCTCAGTTCCATGAAATTCTTTAGGGTTACAGCTCCTAAAGGATTTATATGTACATTCTCTGTTTCAAAACCCTTGACTGTTGTTTTGATTATTGTTCAGGCCAGCTGCCACTTGACTAACAATGTTCGGAAGTGCAGCCATGAGTTGTTCGGACACAAGTCTCGCAACTTCGGAATTCTCTCTTCTTGGAGGCATTGTTCTAAACACGATTTTAAATTGAGTTTTAGTCAATTTTGTGTTACAATGGCCATTATAAATCTACTTACTAAATCATACACATCTTATAACATACATCCAATACTACTCACGAACACATACATTTCAAAACAACATGAGATAAATAGATAACTTACGTAATTATCAAAAATAAACCAAAGTAATTCAAACATAAGTTTTAAAGTACAACCCAAATAACATAAAATTGTTTAATCTTAAACATCTAGGCTACAAGCCTCAAAAGCAAATATGGTCCTCCAAAAGATTCTTAATAACAGAAGTTCCCTAATGGATCATTACCCAAATCAATACTCCTATCATCACCATCAGTGCTCCTAATGCCCAAGACAGATACGTGTACAGCCTCCGAGTAGCCCTCCCGGCCTCATGTGCGATCACCCTGATCTCCGTAGTGATCTCGTCTTGAGTGTGCAAGACTGTAAGAATGCTTTCTAAGGCCTGCTTAAACTCTTCTCGTCTAACTCGCTGTCCCTGTATCTGAACCTCCAATCCTGTGACCCAGAGGTTCTCGGTTGCCGTCAACCCTTGAGGCTGCGGCTCTGGAACTGTCACAGCCGGAGACGGAGGCGTCACCCTTCGCGATCGAGATCGCGATCCAGCTGGTTCGTCCGACGGGTCGGACGGAACCGTGAATACCACCCTTCGGCCAGGGAGGACACGCTTTCGGGCTGTCCGAATAGTCCTAGGTCCGCGTGACGGTCCAGCCACATCGACCGGAGGTGGCGCAGGTACAGAAGTCTCCACAGAAGTCTCTCGGGTGGCCGCGTCACTTTCCTCAGACGGATCACTCTCTTCAAGCATGGGCTGGTTCCTCCTAGGGAGGCTAGTAAAGTACCCGGATTCGTCGGGGGAGTGATCGGGAGTGGAAGAAGAGCTATACATTTTAAACTGCGGCAGTAACAAATTTAATTACTAAATGTACTTTAGTAAAAAAAAATTAAAATACTTATGCAAACTCACACTTATGACCATGCTTTCCATTTGGGCAAGAAGTTCCCAATATAATTGTTCCATGTCTCCCCTATACATATTGAATTAGACATAGGTGATTAGGCTTTGCCTAATATCAATATGCTAAGTCGACACTTATTCCAATTATACTAGTACTAAGCTTTTTGTTTTTTTTTTTTTTTATAAAAACAGTTTTCGAAAACTTTTGGTTATAGTATTTGTTATAGTATTTGTTTAGAAAAACCGGTGTTCTCTATAACCTATGGCTCTGATACCAAGTCTGTCACACCCCGCTAAAGCGGAAACACGAGGCGTGATAGCGCAAGATTTCATAACGATAGGATAAAAACAACACCAACCATCCATTCAAATAAACAACAGTTTAAGTTTAAAATTTTACATTTTTCATCAATTACAAGTTCTAACAAAAACAAAATAAACCAAGTGTTTCAACTAAACAGTTTTCAAATAAACAAAATGGTTGATGTCGATGCGCCCAATAAAAGGAAGATTCGGTTAATCTTTTCTTACCCCTGAAAAGCATGATAAAAACAAGGTCAACTACAAAGAGTTGGTGAGTTCACAGGTTTTCAATATTTCAAAAATAATCAATTGTGTGAGTGAATATGAGCAAAATAAATTTTTGGCACTTATTGATATCTTAAAACGTTAAGGCATTATGTACTCTAATTTTTGTATATAAAGAGCCACCACTAAACCTTTCGACCACAAAACAATATTTTTAATTCTACCTTAGCGGTGGGACTAATACCCCACATATGTAGAACCTTCGTTTTTAAGTATCGTGCACCCCTACCTGTAGTTTCTAGGTGGGATTGCTATCCACACCCCTACTTATCGGTTTTTAGGTGGGATTGTCCGTCCAAATAGTGCTATCCACAAATACCCTCGGCTCCTCACTTGAGTTAATAGTAGTGTACAAACTTTTATGTTACATTTTACTCAATATAACTATTAGTGTACATGCCTTAGTGCCCACAACATCAAATTTAACAAGATGTCATAATCATAATTACAATGGCTCATAAAACACATTCAATCATGCTTTTCACCCCAAAACGTATAAAACACTTTGAAAGAGGGGCTGTGAATACTCACCTTATAGCAACGCTCCGCAACGCAAACAATACAATTCGAATCTCCGCACAACGACCTAACGCTTCCCTGTCAAAGAGTAATACTCAAAACCGTCACTTATAGGTCTAATACTACTTAGAGGTGAATAAATCTTAAGCCCATAAGTGTCTATATATGTCCAATTATACAAAATGCCCATATGCTCATTAATATCGTAATTTATACCGAAAGTGATCTTATTATCCATCACCTGATCAATATTTATAAAAATCAATTAAGTCCGGAATTTCTCTTCTGGACAGAAACTAATTGTCCTAAAAATGATCAGTTTTCAAGGGCTTCCAAAATGATCTAGTTTCCTATATTTTTATATAAGATAAATTACTGAGTTATGGTCTTTGTGACCAAATTTCAAGTCTTTTGGACATGTACAAGTGGTTCAAATAATTCATGCAAAATATTATATCACAACCGGTAAAACAGATTACACCATGTTAGTGAATCACTCACTTAAGGAGTTATACTCACTGTTTTTCTAGAATTTCCAGTTGGATTGGAATCATAACTCATAAAGGAAACTTTTGAGATAAGATTCACTGATTTTCAAGAAGTTATGAAGGAGGTATGACACTACAAAGTTGCATGCATAATTCTGCCATTAGCTGACAGATTGCACACTTAACTTAAATAAATTGGTTAGTGCCTCAAAACTTCATATTTTTGCATGAAACTGGATCCATATGAATCCTAACTCATAAAATGAAGTTCTAGAAAAAGAATCATGCATTAAAGACAAATAACAAAGGAGATACTAACACACAAAGTAGAATTTAGCTGCTGGTGGTTTCACAGATTGCACACCTAAAGTATTTTAGGTGTTTAGAGGGTCAAAACTCCATATTTTTAAGTGATTCCACTTGCAAACTGAAGATAACTCATAAATATAACTCTCAAAAGAAGAATCAACCTTTTTCATTGAGTTTTGAAAGAGATATGGCCATTTGAACATGCATGCACAAATCTGTCACCTTTGGACAGATTGCACACTCATTTTGTTTTGAAGAGTTGAAACCTCAAATAACCATATTTTTGAATGAAATCAGATGCATATGAAAGGTAACTCATTAAGCTAACTTCCAGAAGAAAAATCAAGTGATTTGGAGGAATATTCAAAGAGTTATGGTCGTTCAAAGTAGGGTTTACCTACTGTTGAACTTCCAGATGCACATGCATCTTGTTATGAGCATTTGGGGGGTCAAAACTCAATGTTTTTTAGTGAGACCACTTGGATTAGAACCCCAACTCACTAAATTAACTTGTAGAAAGAAGATTCATGATATTTGAACATAAAAATTGTAAGAAATTGACGATTTACACACATGCATGAATCTGCCAGAACCAAAATAACCATTTTTGTTCAAGAACACATAAAATCATGATTTTTCCCTTATTCTCTTGAGTTTTATTTGTGTAGGTCATAGATTATCACCATTTTATAAACATTTTACATGTTTTGGTGTAAAATCTCTCCACAAACTCAGAATTTTTGGATATTAGAAGAAGTAGCTAAAAAAAATGTAAGCAAAGTGGGGTTTTCACCCAAAAATGGTAAGAAAATGAGGGTAAAGTTGTTACCTTGTTTGGATGATGATTAGAGCTTCTAAATCCTTGTATGAACTTGATGTTGATGATGATTTGAAATGAGAAATGGCTGGAGTTTTTGTTTTAGAGAGGGAGAAAATGTCTCTTCACTTCTAGAGAGAGAGAGGTGAGAGCAAATTTTGAATTTTGAACATGCAAAATGAGGAGAAAAATGAAAAAAAAAATGTATTTATATGGGGGTTTAGAGAGGAGGCCGGCCATGGGGGCCCACTCCTCTCAAAATCATATATTTGTTTTATAAATAAAATAAAACTCAAGCCCAATTAAGAATACAATGTCATTTTCTCAATTTTTGGCCCTTTTTCCTCAAAATGTAAGCCCAAAAGTGATAAAATTCTATAAAAATAGAAGTTTTATATTTGAAACATTAAAACTATATATTTTATATACATTGGGTATAAATTAGAGCATTTGGCACTGTATTGGAAGTTTCGGACAGTTACAGGTCGGAACCGGACATTTTTAAGCGACTACCGGAAATGCTAGGGGTTTTTCGGCCATTCTAAACCAACTATTTCTTAATCTTAAGATTTAAACTATATAAACACTAATAAACTTAATAGAAGCTAACCTGAAAGCTCGAATTTTGACAGTTGTCACACTTAACTTTTTAATATTATAATTAAACCATACTACTATTAATATATTTTTCTATTTCGTTTAAACTTAAAGCAAATAAACACATTACAAATTAATATAAAATTCGACGGCTCATAAGAATGAATCAGATGGCTAGAGGAACCAACCATTAAACAAAATTATGTATTTAGCATTAACCAAATAATCACAAACCTGGTGAAAAATTAAACAGATTCTAAAATAAATTACACATTACAGTCTCTAGATTTTAAATAAAATTGCACATTGCAATATCTAGATTCTTAACAAAATTACAATTCAGTAGTTGAGGTCCCTTTGGGAGATTTAAGTTGGGGTCCAATAAAACAACAAGTTCAAAAAAAATTAGTCTTTCATTATATAATTTTAGATGGGGTCCCATGACACCTATTAGGCCTTCTTCAATCCGCCCATAAAAAACCTGATAGGCGGGTTTACACCCCCCCGCCCCTTTTCTTACCACAAGTGTACGGGTCGAATCAAGTAATAAAGTACAAAAGTAAGAGTATCAAACCACAGAACTAGGCACTAAGTATCACAATGACTACAACGACTATTAACTGAAAGATCAAAGTTTGGATGAGTTGGTTTAGAATAACAACTAAATACAGAAGAAGATCTTGGACAATAAAAAAGAGTAAACACTGTAAGATATATCAAGAGAAAGTAGTTGAGGATTGGACTTCTAATGAGTCTCACATAGAACATTTCAAACACAATAACTATCAGAACATTTCCAACAAATGAATACTGTTAGACCTAAGAAGTATGAACCATAAGATGGAAGTATGATATGACGTGGCACACTCTTACCTCATGCGTCTCCGCTTACAACTGATTTCTGTTATACGCTCCTACCTGCTGACGTGTCAGTTTGTAATTGGTTAGCTTGTTGACTTTACATTCATTGTAATAGTATAAATAGATTAAGTCTTTGAATGTAAAAACATACTTTTGGAGATCATATTGTGCATTTTATTCATGTATCTGTAATCGATTTTCAAGGTTATCAATACAATCTCAGTCTGTTCTTCATTTCTTATTACTTACTGTTTATTTGATAATTATTGTCGTTAATTGATTTGAATTGCTTCCGCTTATACTTTGATTCTCAAATCTCTCAATTAACTATTTAGAAAGGGATCTGGGTTCTAACAATTGGTATCAGAGCCATCTAATCAATCTATTGATTATTTGATCTCTTCCATTTGGAGAAATCCCTCTTCTACAGTAATGTATCTTTCAGTTTTATACTACTGCTAATAACTCTACCCTGTTCTATGAGAATTTGTTAATCTCATAACAATTTTCTCCAAAGTAGTGGTAATTGTGGTTAAATTTGAAGGATATCGACCTGTTTTTTTTTTATTCAATTGGAATTTAATTGCTCTAAATTTCATATAATCGTCAAAAAAAAATTCTCCCATCTCGTTTCTCTGTTCTCTGTCACAAATGAAAAATTCAAATATAAATGTTGTTTACACCTCCGGTTCTCTGACCAAACCTCCTACTCTCATTTGTGGTGAATATCCATAATGGAAAATTCGAATGATAAATTTCTATGAAGGATTGGATACAGAACTCTACCCTACTGTCCAAAATGGTCCCTTCGTACCAATGACTACGATTCCACGAATTCCTGCTACTACCAATACTGATGAAGTCCCATCTCAAAAAGTTCCAAAGCTGAAGGGAAACTGGTCTGATGAGGAAAAAGCCAAAGTTGAACTAGCGAAAAAGGCTAAAACTCTTCTTATCATGGCTATTCCAAATGAGATTTTTCAATCTTTGGATTCCTGTGATACTGCCAAGGAATTATGGGATCAATTAGAAAATCTTCTGGAAGGTGGTGCTAAAATGAAGAAAAACCGAAGAGCTCAAGCTCTGAATGATTATAACAGCTTCCAAGCCAATCCTGAAGAGTCTCTAGAACAGACCTATCATAGATTTAACTCTTTAATAAATCTATGTAAAAGATGTGATATTATTCGATCACAAGAAGATAACAACGTCCTATTTCATAAACGATTGAATTCATAGTGGTCAAATCTTTCTATGTACCTTCAAGCAAATCAAGATCTGGAGCTATGGACTCTGCATGATGTTTTTGGCACTTTGCAAGCCCATGAGAAAGAGGTTGTTCAGAAGAAAACAACTATAGGAGGACCTCTGGCTTTGATCTCTGAATCTAAGGGAATGACCAGAAGAAGAAGTGAAGAAAAGAGAGGAAAAAGCAAGGCATTCATATCAGAGGCTATTCCAGAGAATGATTCTGACTCTGATGATGAAATCAAAGCCTTTGCTGAGTCTTTGGCTCTTATTACCAAACAATTCACTCATAGGTTTGGGAATAGATCATTTCAAGGGAAAAGAAGATCTGATCGATCTACTACTTTTTCTCCCAAACAAGAGATTCAGAGAGCTGAGAAATCTGACGCTGAGAAGAAAGAAGATGAGTTGAAGAAGAAGGATGTCTGCTACAGATGTGGCAAGCCAGGACATTACTCTAAGGATTGCAGAGGACTATTGATAAATACAAGATGTACTATAAGAACAAATATAAGTACAATGTCACTGAAAGAGCTCATTATGCTGAGAAAGAAAACTTGCTAGGAGATGAGTCTAGCTGTGATGAGGCCATGTTTTGTGGGATGGCAAAGACAAATGAGTCAGAAGATCAACCTTCTGAATCTCCGGTTAGTACTTTCTCTGAATCATCTGAACTTGAAAATACAATTGTGCTTTTATCAAACAATTTTGAAGAACTAAAACAAAAGCTTACAGTTGAAAAGAAATTACGAAAAGGCATTGAAAAAACTCTTTCTAACACAAAGGGAAAGAGATATTTACAAAAGGGAGATGGATATTTTAACCGAAGAAAAATTGGAACTTAGCACTGAAAAAGAAAGGATCTCCATGACCTTAAAAAATACTGAAGTTATGCTCAAAAAGGAGAACTTAAATTTTAAAAAACTTTTGGTAGAAAAAGACAAGGAGATTCAAGCTAAAGAAAGTGACAGATTAAATTCTGTAGCACTTAAAAATTATTTTCAAAAAGAGAGAGAATTTTTACATGTTGAACTTCAAAACAAGAAGCTTCATATCAAAACCTATTTGGATGCACAAAAAGTTCACGACAAAATTAATACACAAGTAGGAAGATCTGGTCTTGGCTTTGAGAATTTAGATCCCTACACGTGTGAAAAAAGGTCTACCTTAAAATCTATTTTCTGTATGGGACAAGAACATAAGCCAGTGTTTCCAATTTTATATGAACAATCACGATCAAAACTTGAAAATGGTCATCATCAACGAAAACTCAAGTTCAAAAATATTGTATACTCATCTGGAAAACCGAATGTTGATCTGAATAAAATTCAGAAGAAAGATGACATTTTCAAATTTGGCTTGAATGATCATGTAACTTTGAATCCAGAAGCTGATGCCTTTATTCCTACACAAGTAGAAGAAGAGTTACGACTTAATTTTGAAAATGATATTCTCTCAACTCTGGATAAATGTTTTAAACTTGAAAAAGAAAATGTTCTGCAAAACCCTTCAGAAAACAATCCAGAGATATTTCCTTGTTCTTTAATAGATTTACATCTTTCTGAATCTCAAGATAGTTTGGAAGTAATCTCATATCCTTGGGAGACTGATGATCAAGGTGAAGATTTCTTTGATAATTCTGAAAAGTATTTTTCTAAATTAGAAAATCAATCTCCATCCACTTTCACCAAGTCTTCAGAGGTCATTAAAAATAAGGATGCCCCTTTCTTATATACCAACGAACCTCAGGAAATCAGAACCTCTGATAAAAATGTTGAAAAGCATCCTAGTGGCATACTGATTCTCTCTGCCTCTGTAATAGGACAGAGAAAATCTGTATCTATTCATCCAGACTTCATAGGGATGTGTCTTAAAGCCAAATCTTGTCTTGAACTTGAAAAAGAAGAAAATCTCAAAAATATTTTGAAAGATAAACAATCTCCGAAACCCAATCTTCCAAAATTTACTTATGTTCAAAAGGGAAAATGGAAATCTAATCTCTCTGCTCCTGTTTAAAGTAACTTCGAAAGCTCCTAAGAAGGTAAATCAGAGGAAGCCTCCGCTGAAGAACATTTCAGATTCTGAACATAAGTCTAGTCTAGATAGGAAGTTCTATAGAACTACTGATACTAGAAAAGACAATATTAAGAAAAATTGTAGTTCTCATTATCTTAATGAAAATTCAATGAAATCTTTTCTGTCTCAGAATTCTGAATGTTTTTCTATGTTCTTAAAATTGAAACAATTTTTCTTGAGGACCTCTGATCAATCAAATGCTAATTTCTCTTATTGCAAAAATAAACAAAAGAAAAACAATAAGATTAAAACTGCAAAGAAGAATCCTCAAACCTCTGCTAAATCAAATCCAGAGCAAACAATTGAAAGACCCAAAACTAACATTAAAGGACCCATAATGCGATGGGTACCTAAAAAACTCTGATTGATTGTAGAAGCAGCATGTGCACATCTGGTAGCTTGACTCTGGATGCTCGAGGCACATGACTGGAACAAAAAACTTACTCTCCCAATTCAAAAACAAAAGTGGTGGAGCTATAACGTTTGGCGATAATGGTAAGGGTCAAATAAAGGGCTACGGTACTTTACAAGAAGGTAATATTACCTTATCTAAAGTGGCTCATGTTTCTGGATTGAAACATAACTTGCTAAGCGTAAGTCAACTCTGTGATTCTAAAATCATTGTGGTATTTGATGAAAAACATTGTTACTTATTTTCTAAGACAGGTGAGGAACTCTGGAGAGCTGACAGAACAAGTAATCTATATATGATGAATTTCACATCCAAGGATGGTAAGGAAACTCTCTGTCTTATCTCCAAACAGAGTGAAGTTGCATGGTTATGGCATCATAAAATGTCTCACTTAAACTTTGAATCTCTTGAAATGCTTGTCAAACAAAAGTTAGTCACTGGTCTTCCAGAAGTTCACTTTCAAATAGATCATCTTTGTCCTGCATGTGAAATGGGCAAAATTAAACGAGCTTCTCATAAAACAAAGAGTGATCATTCTTGTACTCGACCTCTGCAATTGTTACATGTTGATCTCTGTGGTCACATTGCAATTCAGAGTCTCTCTGGCAAAAAGTATATTCTGGTACTTATTGATGAATTTTCCAGGTATACTTGGCTCGCATTTGTAAGACAAAAGTCAGAGGTGCCTATCGTATTACAGAATATAATGACCAGAATCCAAGTTCTTCTACATCAGAAGATTCAACAGCTTAGAAGCGACAACGATACTGAATTCAAGAATGCCAAGCTTGAGGCATACTTTGTTGCAAATGGAATCACACAAAATTTCTCTGCTGTACGCACTCCTCAACAGAATGGTGTAGTTGAACGTCGCAATCGAACCCTGGTAGAAGCAGCCAGAACGATGCTTGCAGCTTCTGGTCTTCCCATTCATTTCTGGGTAGAAGCCGTAGCCACTGCTTGTTTCACTCAAAATCGCTCCATAATTGTCAAGAGGCATCTCAAAACCTCTTATGAGCTTATCAACAAACGAAAACCCTCTATCAAATTTTTCCATATTTTTGGTTGCAGGTGTTTTATCTTAAATGACAGAGACAAACTTGGTAAATTTGATCCAAAGTCAGATGAAGCTAAATTCTTAGGATATTCGTTATACTCTAGAGCCTATTGAGTTTTTAACTTACGTACTAAGACTGTTATGGAAAGCATTAACATTGATTTTGATGATCAGACCCAACTAACTTCTGAGTACTCTACTTCAGAACTTAAACTTAATACAGTGACTTCTGATTATCTTTCAGGACCCAGAGAATCCGAGATCGATGCTATTTTTCAAGATTTTCTAGGCTAAGAAATATTTTCAGAACAAATATCTCGTACCCCATCCTTAAGCATTCCTGAAGTTCTTCACACCTCTGGAATAACCCTATCTGGTCCTACTGTCTCTGCAGCAAGTTCCCCTGTCATCTCTGCTCCAATCTCATCACATGCCAGTCCAGAAGTTACTCCAGTATCTTCATCTGAAGCTACTTCTGTATCTTTATCTGAGGGGGAGATTTCAGGCACTAATGATTCAGATTCAACAATTCCAAATGAGGTTATTCAATCTTCTGAAACAGAAGTTCTGGCTCAACACGTACCACAAACAAGGATGACAAGATGGACTAAATCCCACACTCCAGATCTCATCATTGGTAGTCCATCTGAGGGTATTAAAACAAGATCAGCTACTGCTAATGAAGCATTCTATGTCAACTTTCTTAGCATGATCGAACCAAAGCATGTTCATGAAGCCTTGATAGAACCAAGTTGGGTTGAAGCTATGCAAGAAGAATTACTTCAATTTGAATGTAACAAGGTGTGGAACTTAGTACCTTTACCAAAAGGAAAAATTGTTATTGGTACTAAGTGGGTATTCAAAAATAAGAAGGATGAAGACGAAATAGTGATCAGAAATAAGGCTCGTCTGGTGGCTAAGGGATATTGTCAAGAAGAAGGCATTGACTATGAGGAAACATTTGCCCCTGTTGCAAGACTTGAAGCAATAAGACTATTTCTGGCTTTCTCTGCATACAAAAACTTTAAAGTATATCAAATGGATGTTAAATGTGCATTTTTTAATGGTTATCTCAAAGAAGTGTATATTGAACAACCTGCTGGTTTTAAAGATGCAAAACATCCAGAATACGTTTTTCTTCTCGACAAAGCTTTATATGGTTTAAAGCAAGCACCCAGAGCCTGGTATGAACGCTTATCCAAATTTCTGATCAGCAAAGGTTATGAGAAAGGTAAGATTGATACCACACTGTTCATTAAAAGAGGCAAAGGTATGTTAACTATTGTTCAAATTTATGTGGATGAAATAATATTTGACTTTACTCATCAAACTGAATTAGATCTGTTTTCTGCATTGATGGAAAAGAAATTTGAAATGAGTATGATGGGAGAACTAACATTCTTTCTTGGACTCCAGGTTAAACAAAATACCGATGGTATCTTTATTAACCAAGCCAAGTATGTTTCTGACATGCTAAAGAAATTTCACCTTCACAATTCATCACCTTGAAAACACCTATCTCTCCTAGTATGAAACTAGGTCCTGATTCTTCTGGGAAACCAGTAGATGTCACGGGCTACAGAGGTATGATAGGGTCTCTTCTGTATTTAACTGCTAGTAGGCCTGATATTATGTTTGCCACCTGTCTTTGTGCTCGATATCAAGCTAATCCAAAAGAATCCCATTTGGCAGCTGTCAAAAGAATTTTTAGATACTTAAAGGGAACTCCTTCATTGGTTCTCTGATATCCTAAAAATTATGGGTTTGATTTAATGGCATATACAGATTCTGATCATGCAGGATGTAAGCTGGACAAGAAAAAGTACCTCTGGTAGCTGTCAACTTTTGGGAAATAGACTTATCAGCTGGACATCCAAGAAACAAAATTGTGTCTCAACATCTACTGCAGAGGTTGAATATGTTGCTGCTGCTAGTTGTTGTTCACAAGTTATTTGGATGAAGACTCAACTCAGAGACTATAGACTGATATATGATAAGATTCCCATCCTATGTGATTCAGAGAGTGCCATTGCCATTACTGAAAACCCAGTCCAACACTCCAAAACAAAGCATATTGATGTCAGGTATCATTTTATCAAAGATCACGTAGAGAAGGGCACAATAGAAATATATTTTGTCTCTACTGATTACCAACTAGCTGATATTTTTACAAAAGCTCTGGATGAGAAGCATTTTAATTTTTTAATCAGCAAGTTGGGGATGATAAACATGTAAATCTTATTTTTTATTATTATCTCAGAGCTGATCCGAGACCTTTGATCGCTTCTGATGGTTTTATCCAGAAGCATTCAGAAGTCTCTGACCATTTCTGTTTCTTGAGCTTTTTATTCCTTTATATCCAAATGACAACAGAAATGAAGCATCTCTTGAAAAGCAAAGGGGGAGAATGGTACAACTTCTGAGGGGGAGCTTCGAGCCTGTTTCCAGGGGGAGAAAAACTAAGTCTAACTTCTGTTAGTTGTCCTCTGAACATTTTCTTTCCTTAAAAGGTTGTTTTAAATCTGCTTCTTCTGATTAACTCTTGTCGTCAAGGTTATTCCGAATTTTTAGATTTAACTTAATCTTTTCTTGAAAAATTGTTCTTTTGACATTCTTAGGTCAAATTTTTTTTTTCCTATTGTTTGTTGACTTATTTTTCTTCTGAAATTTTAACATCAATAAGTCTATTTTTAATTAACTCTTGTCTTCAAGGTTAATTAAAAAAATTTCTTATTATTTATTAATTTCTTAGGAAACATCTGTCAACGAATATTAAACTTTCATTTGGATCCAAACTGCTTTATTTCTCCAAATGTCTGATTTTAAATTCATTAAAAAGATTTAATCTCAAAAATTGGTTTAATCAATTAGAATGTTATTTTTCTTGATTAAATACTAATTTTTCTTATTATTTTCTTTTTAATTCTTTTTTTTGGGATAATCAAACGGTTTACCTTCGATAAACCTTTCAGTGACTCATCAAACCTGTGCTAAGTCATCATTTACACGATTTATGCTTTACACATGTCTTTCATCGTGTGACTGCATGACTACACGCCTTCGTGCTTACATCAGCATAACTGAATCGTTTTTCCTTTTCCCCAAATTCAAAAACCCTTCTCATTCCACATTACTCTCAAACTCTCTCATATATAAACCCCATACACAGTACTTCATCTTCTTCCTCGCGATTTCTACAATAATTGCTTCTCTACTTTCAAATTATCCCAAGAATGCCTAACCATCCATCAATGGCCTCCCGCCTTGCAAACCCAAATCTCAATGATGATGAAGGTCGTCTTGTTGATTCCACCGCTGATAGTGCTCCAATCGTCAAATTGCCTTTGAAGACAAATGACGTGCAGGTTCTCCTCAATCCCAACACCTATTTGGCCGAATTCAGGGTCCTGGTCGAATTTCTTCAACAACATCAACTAAACCGAGCCCTAACCTTGACAAATCCAAATGTTCCTGAGCTTTATGTCCAAGAGGTG
This sequence comes from Silybum marianum, assembly GCA_036898165.1. NCBI lineage: Eukaryota > Viridiplantae > Streptophyta > Magnoliopsida > Asterales > Asteraceae > Silybum > Silybum marianum. Next base: position 13,397,597 of record CM072536.1, on the reverse strand, counting down.
TGGCAGTCAATGTACATCGCAAATGAAGATACCCTGCGTGGAAATTTCAGTCATCCCAATGCACCTGAAAATGTTGTGGAAATACCATCACAAAGAAGAAGATTGCTAGGTATTTTCACTTGCCTTCCTCTACACTTGAAAATAATGGTGAGATTATGCCAAACCCTGCCCTAGACCAGAATCCATCATCTGAAGCCCTGCTCTCCTTTGTTCAATTCTTGGGTTATAATGAGCATTTATCAAAATTCTCTGAATTCAAACGCAAGAAACTGTCCCCAATATGGAACATGCTTATTTCCATTCTCAACAAAAGTCTCACATGCAAAATTGGATCCCAAGACCAAGCCAGCAAAAACATCCTTACAATTATGTATGGAATGTACTTTAATCGCCCTCTGGATTATGCAAGCCTCCTCTTTCAAGAGATCAAAGCCGTTGTTCACACTAAAGTATCCCTCCAGAATCAAGGAAAACCATTACCGTTTCCCAGGTTTTTGTCTCTGTTCACCTACCCAGCGATTGGTGCTCTTAAAGCTCCTCTGATTCAACCATTTTGCAAGATCGCATCCATGAGCTCCCATAAACCAACTATCGATGTCAACGGTTACTCATCTCCAAGGAAACTCTCCAGGTATATGCTCGACCTTATTCCTTCCTCCTCTCTCTATCTCTTATCTTATAAACGCTCTATGGTATTCTCAGAACAAAGAATACCTACCACAGAGCACTTAGAGCCAAATGTAGGAAGCGAGGGGTCACGTGAGGTTGAGTTTGAAAAGAATCAGAGTGCACAACCGAGTGTTTCTACCCATGCCGACCTCTTAATGCAAGAGGGTACTGAAGATGTCCATCAAGACACATATGAGCGCAACTCTCCTTCTTTCCAGAGGGATACCACATTTGCTGAGGTAGATGCCAACACATCTACTCTCATTGACCAAGGACCACCCAGTCCAAACCACCCAGAAACCATCCGATCAGAGGATATTTCTCAATCTTCTGCATCAAGCACTACCGGGGAAACCAAATCCTCTTCATCATTCTGTCAAAAGAATGATGATGATATTATAAGAGTTCATTCGCCCCAGAACTCGCCACACTCCACACCAAATGTTGTTGTCTTTGTGACCAACAATGTCATAGGGACCTCAGAAGATAAGTCCATATCTTCTGATAGTTTAGAAGCTGAGGAAATCCCATCAGAGGGGTTACAGCAACAGGACGCACCACTTACCGGAGTGTTTACACTTCATCAAGGTAAGCACATTGTATTTAGCACCTCATCCTCTGATGATGAGGACTCTGTTGAGACAATCAGAACAACCGAAGAGGTGCCTGTTAATCACAACCCTCGAAGACAGGTTGGAAGTCCCTCCACACTCAACGCCAACACAGGTGTGAAAGAGGGCCTCTCAGAACGCGAGAGTAAAGGGGCTCCATGTGTTGGAGATACACCGGTTACACATTCTGAGTTCGTCACCAATGCAGCATTTCAGGCATTTGGTGATAAACTTCAGAGATCTATGGAGGATTTAAAATTATCCCTGGATTCTCACAATGCCATTTTTCGTGCAATTCAAAATGAACAAACTCAGCATACGCGAACTTTGGAGGCACTTAGAGAGCTTATCTCTACAAATGCAGAAGCTCATCGAACACAGGCTTCTGATCATTTCTCTTCTCTGCACAAAGGCATCCAGGCCAACTCTGACGCTATCTTCTTCATTCCTGATGAAATTCCAACTCCAGAGGTCACCATCTCAGTTGACGAATATGGCTCCTTGGTGGCAGATCTTCAGAAGATTATTAAGGCTAATCATCCCTGGTAAAGAAGTCTGACATGGCTGTCTTTCAAAAAGCCATGCTAGAAAGAATTAATACTCTCACTTCCAAGTATGTCTCAAAAACCACTGCCAGCACTTCAAATGTGGATCCGAAGCTCACTTCTCTGGAGTCTTCTATTTCTCAATTATCTTTAATGGTAAGTTCTCTCTCTGCTACATTCGCTGCTAAACAGAAGGCTAAGGAAGAGAGGGCATGTAAAAAGTCTGAACTTAAAAGGAAAAGATCTAAGGATCAGGATCCTGATTCTCAGAAGGGGGAGAAAATTCCAGAATCCAAGAAAGCTAAAACTACTATGGGCACTGATACTTCTTCTCAAGATAAAGGAAAAGCTTCTGCCTCATCTCCATCTGCACCTCCATCTTCAAAACAAACACCTCTAACTCCAAGACCTCTGGCCACACATTCCGGCACTCTTCCTAAGGATCCAGAAATGGCTCAATTTCTTTTGGATGTCATTGGCAACAACAGAAGTGTTCCCTACCCTCCAGATGTTGAAGCAGAAATTCTTAAAGCTAAGATTGCCAAGGCTAAAGCTGAAGCTTCAAAAGCTAAAGTTGAAGCCTTAAATAAAAGAAGAGAAGAAGAAAGAGTAGAAGCTGAACTCCACGCAAAAGCTGAAGCAGAAAGAGCCTCTGCAGAAGAAGCAAGAGCACAAGCAGAAATAGAAAAGGAAAAAGCTGAAAAAGCAACTGGTGAAGGATCATCAAATCGAACAGCTGAAAATAGAGAAAAACTACAGAGACTTGGAAGAATTGATCTTCCAATTCTGGAAGTCACAAAAAGATACATGTATGCTCCTATAGATCAGAAGATCTATCTTATGTTGCCTAACTTCTCAAATGGATAAAATGTCAGTGATGCTGAAAAGGATAAATTCATGAGTCACAGGCAAGCTAGAAAGGATGTCTACACAACAGTGTCAATCAAGAGAATTTCTGCCATTAAGCATACTCCTTTTGAACAGACAGAGATTTGGTACACAATATATGAAGTAATCAGAGAAGACAATAAGACTTATTACTTCTGTGATAATGATTTATTGTCCATCTTTCCTTCTGATCTCATCTTTCTGGAAAATTTCATAAAGACTCAGATGACCAAAAGAAGTGATAACCAAGATCAAATTTCCTACTCCAGGATCATTCAATGCATGAAGTCTCTCATCAGATACAAGAGGCAAGTAGATTTTCAAATTGGAATCAATAACAATGTTGACAATCTTGCAATCTCTGCTCCTAATGAAGACTTAGAAGGTATCAATTCTCTACGAATCGGCAGAGTATTGATTAAACCAGAAGAAGGGGTTATCTTCAAAAGGCCAGATAGAAGGAGTTTCTTCAGGATCAAAGAAGCACACAAATATTCATCAGAAGTTGTATACATTGCAAAATGTTACATCTCTATTGATATCAACAACTATGATCCTGAAATAACTGAGAGGATGGTAAAAAGACTCGATGGTCTCTTGAAGCTCAGAGGAATCATCGACAAAATCTCAAAGATCATTTCAACAGTTGATCCTCTCTAAGACAAAACAAGGATCATATTCCAAAACTCTGGTTTCATACTTAGGGGGAGATTGTTAGACCTAAGAAGTATGAACCATAAGATGGAAGTATGATATGATGTGGCACACTCTTACCTCATGCGTCTCCGCTTACAACTGATTTCTGTTATACGCTCCTACCTGCTGACGTGTCAGTTTGTAATTGGTTAGCTTGTTGACTTTACATTCATTGTAATAGTATAAATAGATTAAGTCTTTGAATGTAAATGTTGTCGATTGGAAAACATACTTTTGGAGATCATATTGTGCATTTTATTCCTGTATCTGTAATCGATCTTCAAGGTTATCAATACAATCTCAGTCTGTTCTTCATTTCTTATTACTTACTGTTTATTTGATAATTACTGTCGTTAATTGATTTGAATTACTTCCGCTTATACTTTGATTCTCAAATCTCTCAATTAACTATTTAGAAAGGGATCTAGGTTCTAACAAATACACAATCATAAAAATTGCAATCACCCTCTCTCGAATTATGACTGACTTATCCCTAAATAAGAATATTTCATCTCTCGATTTCAATTTACAAGAGCATGAATTAATACAACAAAGGATTATAAAAAGTCCCAAGGCTTAGTTGGTATATCTTGATCCAATTTATCATCTTAGGCATATGAATCAACAATCTATTAAAAACTTATTTCTTTCGAAATTAAGTTAAAAACAATTAAATCAATTGTAAGTTGATCAGGCTCATAAAGGCATTGAACACAAATTCATATGCTTCATTCATTGAAAAGTCTAATAAAAATCATAAATTACGTGCTCATATGATTACAACCAAAAAGTCATCCAACCCTCAACATCTAAGTATTAGTTCATGTTGGGGTGGTAAGAAACAAAGCAAAAACAAAAGAAATAAAAGGTTTAGACATAGTTTCCAAGATAAATCTGAACGCAATTAAAAACCCCCTTCCGAAGATGAATCTCCACCAATAATCAATGAATATCGTGTCCGATCTAAAGTCCCGATGTCGATTGTTGTGTCTTTCTGCTCCAAAATCCGCCAAAGATCTGCTGAAAATCGCCTCCACCATCACTTGTGAAAAGATAATATGATAAGATGCCTCAAACAACCCTAGTTTCTAGAGATCTACGTGTAGGTCAATAGATCCCGCGACCTTTCCCTAGGCTGCGGGATTAGTCGCCCGTGTCATTTTCAAGCCATGGCTTGGAGCCTGCAACCTTGCTCGCCGGAGTCACTATTTTGTCCTAGAATTCCTTTTATTTAATTCCGATTTGGTTCCGGGAATAGTCGTTGGCTTCATAATTAAGTCCCCAATTCAAAAAGACTATAGAAGTCTTGCATTCACCTATAAATCTCGGAATTCTTAAGATTCTCTTGAAAAATCGGTTCCTATACAAACTTGCCACAAACTGTTAGGAAAACGCTTTGTTTGCTTAGAAAACGAGCTAAACTTTAGTGTAAAGTGGTATTATAAAAACGCTAAAATTGGCGTTATCAATAACCCCAAACCGAGCTTTGTTTGTCCCCATGCAAATTAGAGAAAATTAAAGACAAGAACAGTTCAATAGCAAGCTATAATTCGCATGATCAGCCACACGGCAGTATTTATCAGATGTATCAATTGTGTCCACGTACGAAGAGTGTAAAACATGACATCTTAGTTATGCTCTTATTGCAGATAGTTGAAAAGTAAGCATTGAGGATCGAACTAAAAACGACTGTAATGAGTTCAGACGGACCAAACACACTTTTGGAAAGGATTTCGCTTCAACCCTACCTCACGGAATACCCTCGAATGCGCTCGATTCCTAGGCTTTCACACAATACAACTCATGCAATAGGAAATTATGTTCAATAAAACCCAAGTCATATCTGCATGAATACTGATACGAATAACGCACAAATGTAAGCAAAGTTGATCTCAAGAAGGAATCAAGTAGTAAGACAAGGAATATCAATAGAAATCCATTTATCACTTGTGTTCACCCTTCTCTCATTTCAACTTCTCATTTAGTCACCATACTGTCTAAATTGTTCTTCACTCTTACTGTCTCTTACGTGCTTTTCCTTGCGTGCCTTAGTAGAAGTTGTTTTTTCCTTTTTTTCGTGTAGCTGTATATCTTTTTTTCTACTTCTTTTACCTCGCCTTCTGTTCTCATAGTGTAAGACACCTTCGGGTAAGAATTGGCTACCGACTAGGCAGAATGCTTAGTAGGGGTTAATGATATGACAATTAAAATCGGAGCTACAAACAGGCTAAGGGGTACACAAGTAAGGTGAAAGAGACGATAGCAAAGGTTGGCAAAATAAATTAACACAAAATGCCTGGGAGCGTTTCTTACGGTCCATACGATTGGTAGACAGATAACTACTACATATCCTAGAGATTGTCTTTACTACTAAATGCAAGAAAATAGTGAGACCATGTTATAATCATATTTGAACCAAAGCGATGTGTGTTTAAGAATAGAAAAAAATTCACTAAGTGCATCGGCACAATTTCTCTCAGGTGGTCTCTACTAATGTCTCTTAGTCACGCGATTTGAGCAACCATTCCTCAACTATATCACCGTTTAAAGATTCACAAAACAATGCAAACTTTTCAAACACCCACAATTTTCGCACAAACTAATCAACCAACAATTAAGTGCAAACGTAGACACATTGATGTACTGATAAGTGTGCCATGTAAGCAACCCCAAACCTTACCCACACATTGTCCCCAATGTGCACATATGGTTATACAAACAAATAGAAAACTAAATATCCGAATCATGTGAATTAAAAGTTAAGATTTAAGTACAATCATCCAACGTGAAATAAAAGTCATAGAATCAAAATCAAGAGTCTTAGAATTTCAAACCAAACTAATCATCATCCTGGTGAGAGTGGGATATCGATGCACCATCGATGTTGGTCCTTCGCCTAACGCGTCTTGCTGGTCTTCGCGTCGTGGGTCCCATCTCGATCCCATGATCTTCGAGTATGGTCACTATGCCATCCATTCTATCATGACCTCCATTGAACCCCATGGTGACCCTAGTCCCAAATCCAGATAATATAGTATGGAACTGTTGTGATAGTACTTTGGTCGACTCAGGTGCATCCTCTCCCAAATCAGGTGCAGTCTCCTCATCACTCGTCGGGTCATAGTCTTCATCGAACTCATCCGAACTCTGGCTTCCCTCTCGAGCAATTTCTGTTGCAGCTCTCTTGGCTCTCCATTCTGCCAATTCATCCTTAAGTCTTTGCTCTCGTTCGTGCACAACACGGATTTGGATATTATAGTGGGTAAGAGTGAAATCCGACATAGGTGAATGGAGTGGTCCAATCGGTACTCTTGCCTGACGACAAAAGTATGTAATCATGCATGGGAAAGGGAGAGCTCCTTCCAATATGTTACTTGCATCCAAAATTTTCCATCCAAATCAAATGCCCGATGTCCATCGGTGGATTATGTTGCAACGAATATAGTATTTGTGCAACATCAGAGTCAACACTGATATTATGCTTGGAGGGTTGGAGATTGCATTTTATGACAAGCATCATAAAAGAGAGATCGTAGTGTAGTTTGCTTTTGAATATCTCGTTTCCCTCTGTGCTCCATGCTTCATTGCCATTTCGCCTAAAAGAGCGTGGTTGGGCTTAGAGTTTGATGAAATGTTGGGTCGTTATTGATGCCATTATATATGCTCAACTCTGGTCCATCTGGTGTGCGATGATATGTGTTGATGTCCTTGATAGAGATCCGGACGGGATACCTCTGACGGTGACAATGTTTTGGTCCAATATATCGCAGGCACCATATCTCTATAGAACTCTTTGACCAACTGCTCATCATATTGTGGCGACGTGCGAATGTAGTGGTTCCATTCTTGCTGGAAATCATGGCTGAAACTTTTGAATGCTCAGGTAAACCTCCAAGTTGAATGCCTCTTTCAGCAAAGATCTTACACTTTTTTGGTTTTCATTTGTGCTTCATGTGCGGAGGCATCGTGGTTAGCGCGTCGGGCTAATCTGTCCTTTTGTGCCCGTTTCAAGTTCTCGTAATCTGCCCATCTCCTTTGTCTGTTTGTGTGTGTTCGGGCCATTGTACCTGCAAATATCTACGCAAAACTACAAAAAAATTAGCCTAAATCTCACTCTACAGATATTGAAAATAGTGACTCCAAACCTACATCAAGATGTAGGTTTGTTAGAGAGCATTAGGTCCAAAATTTCAAACCAATAACCCCAAACCTAGGCCTTTGCCTAGGTTTAAAATTTGTCTATGTACAAAAATTTGGGTAACCCCCAACCCAGTTTATGAACTTGGTTGTGATTACCCCAAAATAAAGGCAAAAATTTTGCTACATGCTTTTATATGGCGAAGAAGATTACCTGTACCATATTTGCTTGATGCTATATATTTTTTACCACACTTTATGCACTCACAATATAAAGGGCTCATCTGGTTGTTGTGGGAGGATACGGAAACTCTTCCAAACATCGGAAGTTAGCTTTGTTTTTTTGGTGTTGCTTATAGACGTACTTTCAACACCTTGTGATTCACTTTCTCGTCCAGTTTCTTGGATTGAATCACCACTTTCATCATCAATGTTCACATGGTCGGTAGTTTCCATAATTCAGTAGCTCACCTACAATTAAGTAACCAAAAGATTCCATAATCAAGTATGCCAAGTAAGGAAAATAACAAGTACGGAAAACAACAAGAACTTGGAGAATAATCCAACATTCGTTTATACTTTAACCTTATATAGAAATAGAAAAAATGCAAGTAGTAACAACTAACAACTAACAAGAAGTCAATTAAAGAGATGCATGGAAAATGAAATAAGGATAATCAACAAACAACTCACTTCAATATAGCTAATTAGCTATTAATCCATGTTCCATAGTGTAACAACTAACAACTCACTTAAAATATTCAATAAAGAAGTCAATTAAAGAGATACAAGTAGTAATAACTAACAACTCACTTCAATATAGCTAATTAGCTATTAATCCGTATTCCATAGTGTACCCCCAACAAATTTACTAATTTAGGGGAAAAAATGGTTTGTTGCTTTGCTATTGACAAACATAAATATATATCAATTTATTGCATAATCAACAAACATAAATGGATATCAAGTTATCAACCAACAAAGGGAACTAACAATTAACAAGTCTAATCTCACTAACACCAGAATATACATAATCAACAAACATAAATGGATATCAACTATCAAGTTATCTACCAACAAAAATAGGAAATCAATTTATTAACAAACAGCCCCTGCTAGTGTTAACTGTTAAGTAGGAAATTGCTACTTACAGTTGAGATATGGCGATGAATTAGAGTAGACGATCAGATTACAGCCCCCGAGCACCGGCGACAAGGTACACCAGATGACCAGATACGAGATACGAGTTAGGGCTTAGGAGCGGAGACTGAGGTAGACGAGTTAGGGCTTAGGATACAAGAGACTGAGAGACTAAGTTAGGCGCCGGCCGGAGAGGGTTCAGGCCGGAGGAGGGATTAGGGTTCACGGCTTCATGCCGTTGTGGGCTTGTGGCTGTGGGTTGCGACTTGCAACTAAGTTAGGGCGTAGAACATAGAAGAATAGAAGATAGGACTTAGGGTTAGGAATAGGAGTTCTAATTTTCTGAGTTGAGGAGTTTTAAAAAAATATATTTTAACTTTGAACCAAATATAAAATATATTTAAAAAAATTGTTTGGCGGGTTGGAGGGTCGACCCACGACACGATTGGGTCAACCCGAACACGACCCGTTTATTTGGCGGGTTGGCGGGTCAAAAACTTCAACCCTAACCCGTTTATTTTCATGTCGGGTTCGTGTCGTGTTTCGTATCGTGTCGAGAATTGCCACCCCTAGGCAAAATTAGACAATGGGGTTGCTAAAATCAACTAACTCCATAACATGCATCGAATAAGAGTCGGATAAGCACAAAACCAAACATCAAACAATAGTCTATGAATATGTAAACAGAGAATATAAGATTGATTTCTCGCAAATTGGAGTGAATATGAATTTGTTATAAAACCCTAACTCCCTAAAAAGCATATTCCAAGTATAAGCCACATCAAAGCATGAATTTATTCATCAAACTCAACAATACATAGTAAAGGACACATAGGGGTGAATTTTTTTGAAAAAAACTTGTAAGCAAAGAGACCGTAGTGCTCACTTATCAAGTTTCATCCACCAATGGTGAAAACCATGGAAAGATAGGAGATAAGTTGAAGAAAAACATACCTTGAAGTGCCTTGAGGGTGAAAGGAGATGGAAAAATCTTGAAATCGACCGACACTTACCACCACAATCGTAAACTTTTGCTGGTGGAGAGGAATTTCGGAGAGGAGAAATAGGGGTTGTGTGAAAAACTTCAGCGGTTGCAGATTAAAACCGCTAACAGCAGGGGCGGAGCCAGAATTTTGGTCTAGGGGGAGCAAGAATAATAAAATAAATAAATAAATATTAATTTTTTGAAAATAGCACGCAAAAATAACGATTATATATTCTTGAAACACCAACTTAAACAGTTTCAACAATGGTCTCGACGAGTTTTCATTTTTTGAAACTTATCAATGATGTCTTCATTTTCTACCTCAATAAAACCATTTTTTTCAATATAAGAAATCAAGCAACATGTATGGATAATGGATTGGTGTGTATATAGAAATTAAGGCAATAAATATTAATAATAATTTAGTGGGCCAAAAAGTAAAGACCATTTAAATAAATAAAAATTTCAGTCCACTATGATTCCATTAATTAACTTAGTATCAAAATTTTATTATATAAAAATATTGAAATTTGAGGGTTAGCATATGCTAACGCTTGCTATTAACTCCCTCCGCCCCTGGCTGACAGGGGGTCCGACAGCTTTTCCTACGGCTAGGCCGCGGGACTTGTCGCTCGTGGTTTTGTTAGCCGCGGCTTGAATCCCACATGGTTTCTCTCGGGAACATTCCAGAGAGTCCCGCGGATTTTCACGCTGGTAGGCCGCGAGATTGCCCTCGAGACCTACTGTTTGCACAAAAACAATTTACCAATGCACCCAAAAACTATGTCTACCTAAACTAACCAATATAAACTAAATTACAACACTAAGAATACTTAGAATAAAAGAAAACAAACCTGGTGGGTTGCCTCCCACCCAGCACCATGTTTGAGGTTGCGGCCCGACCTTTCAGTTTTCACTTGTCCGGAACTTGGAAATGCACTTCGTCGGTTATCGCTAGTTCATTTCCCAAGTACGGTTTTAGTCTCTGTTCGTTCACACTGAATGTTCTACCATCTGCTCCTCTCAACTCGACTGTACCAAAAGGTGCGGTGTTGACTATAGTTAAGGGGCCCGAACATTTTGACTTGACTTTACCTGGAAAAAGACGAAAGCGTGATTTGAATAATAAAACTTAAATACCCGATATTAATACTTTCTCAGGAATCCTCTTGTCATGGAATCGCTTCATCATTTCCTTGTAAATGGCCGCATTTTCATAAGCATCTTGACGCAATTCCTCGAGCTCATTCAACTGTAACAACCGGCGTTGTCCCGTAGCATTCAGATCCATATTCAACTGTTTGATGGCCCAATACGCCTTGTGCTCTAGCTCAACCGGTATATGGCATGATTTTCCAAAAACCAACCGATAGTGTGTCGTGTCAATTTATGTTTTGTAAGCAGTGCGGTATCCCCACAAGGCGTCGTCTAGTCGAGATGACCAATCCTTTCTCGATGCATTTACCGTCTTCTCTAGAATTTGCTTAAGTTTCCGATTGGAGACTTCGTCAAGGTCGTTGGCTTGTGGATGGTACGGTGTGGTGACTTTATGCTTAACTGAATATTTCTTCAGAACTGCATCTAGGTATCGGTTGCAGAAGTGATTACCACCATCACTTATCAGTGGCCATGGAACCCCAAACCTTGTATATATGTACTTCCGTAGAAAGTTTATCACAACCTTCGAATCATTGGTTGGAGTGGCAATGGCTTCCACCCACTTGGAAACATAGTCGACAGCGACTAATATATATTCGTTCCTACCAGATGCAGGAAATGGGCCCATGAAGTCAATGCCCCACACATCAAATAACTCACATTCCATGAAGATCTGCATCAGCATCTCGTTCCTCTTTGAGATATTCCCCACTCTTTGGCATCTATCACACCGTGCTATAAACTCCCAAGAGTCCTTGAATGATTGCAATATTTTTGCCACCGTTCTCTCAGTACTAAAATGACCTCCACACTCAAGTGTATGGCAATGAGTCATTATGGCTTCCTTTTCCTCGTCGGGTATATATCGTCTGATGAATCCATCTCCACACTTCATGTAGAGGTATGGTTCATCCCAGAAATAGTGTTTGGCATCAGCGAAGAATTTACGGCGCTGATTAGAATTCAGCCCGTATGGTGTAATGTCGCCTACCAAATATTTAACAAAATTGACAAACCATCAATCTGAAGAACCCAATCTAAAAAAGCTTCTTATCAGGAAATGATTCGTTGATCGGTTTATCTGATTTGTCGCCTTGCCCCTCATTTTCCAGTCTGGATAGATGATCAGCCACCGTTTTTTCTGAAACCTTCTTGTCCCGAATCTCGATGTAAAACTCTTGCAACGATAACACCCATCGAATAAGCCTTGGTTTGGCATCTTTCTTGGACATCAGATACTTCAACGTGGAATGGTCAATGTAGGCGTTGACCTTGGACCCCACCAGATACGATCTGAACTTCTCACACGCATACACCACTACTAGTAGCTCCTTTTATGTAGTGGCATAATTAAGTTGGGCCTCATTTAAGGTCTTACTTGCATAGTATATAATGTGCATTCGTTTCTCCTTTCATTGTCCCAGAACTGCTCCGACGGTTGTGTCACTTGCATCACACATTAATTCAAGACCAATCTGGTGCAGTGAGGATCGGTGCTGAAGTGAACTCCTTTTTCAACCTGTCAAAAGCAGTTACACGGTCAGGTGTAAAATTGAATTTTATATCTTTAAGTAATAAATTGCAAAGAGGTATAGTGATTTTAGAAAAATCCTTTATGAACCGGCGGTAGAACTTGACGTGTCCCAGAAATCTCCTCACTCACTTGATGAAAGTCGGGTAAAGAAGATTCTCTATCACCGCAACCTTTGCCTTATCGACCTCTATACCATTGCTTTAGATTTTATGCCCCAAAACAATGCCTTCGGTTACCATGAAATGACATTTCTCCCATTTGAGTACCGGGCTAGTGTCATGGCATATTTGGAGTACCGCTTCAAGATGGTTGGGGAACATATCAAAAGAATCTCCAAATACTGAGAAGTCATCCATGAAAATCTCTATCATCCGTTCAACCATGTCAGAAAAGATCGCCATCATACATCTCTAAAAAGTAGCCGGTGCATTGCATAACCCGAACGACATCCTCCGATACGTAAATGTTCCATATAGACATGTGAAGGTGGTTTTGTCTTGATCTTCTAGGGATATCGGAATCTGATTATACCCCGAGTAGCCATCGAGAAAGCAGTAGTAGGCATGACCAGAAAGACGCTCTAACATTTGATCAATGAATGGTAAAGGAAAGTAATCCTTCTTCGTGGTGTCCTTGAGTTTGTGATAGTCAATGCAAACTCTCCATCCAGTAACCGTTCGGGAGGGTATTAACTACCCATTATTGTTATTACGGACTCACCCATGGACTATCCGGGATAGCATAAATGATCCCCACATCTAAAAGTTTCAACACTTCCTTTCTGAAGACTTCCTACATGCTGGGATTGAGTCGGCATTGAGGTTGGATTACCGGTCGGTGATCCTCCTCAAGATTGATCCGATGAGTACAAAAGGTCGGACTTAATCCCTTGAGATCTGCTATCGTCCACCCAATTGTTGATCGGTGTTCCCGTAGAACTCTCAGTAACTTTTTTTTCTCATCGGGTTTTAGGTGAGATTAGATGATAACCTGTAGTGTCTCTTTCTCACCTATGTAGGTATACTCCAAATGTGATGGTAACTGTTTGAGCTCTAATTGTCTTTCTAACCTGTAATGTCTCTTTCTCACCTATGTAGGTATACTCCATGTGGCTTTCTCTCTGTCTAACTTGGCAATTTCCCTGGGGATCGATTTTGAAGTGCCTCGGCTAGTTGCCCAAATTGTCTTTCTAGCACTTGGATCAATGTAGTATTTTGATTCGTTGCTGCTTTTACATTACCTACCATGGTTGACAATGTCTCGACTATAGATGCTAATTCCCTAACGTTTGTGTCCATCTTTGTCATGAACTTCATCATCATCATCATCTCTTTAATTCCCGACTTCTTCTCTAAAGTCGGTGCCTCTTCAACTATACTTTGATGATAACCTAGTGGACGATAAACATTGTTAGAATTAGAAGAAGAGGAAAAATTGTTACATGAATACTGTTGTTGCCCCGCCTTCTCCTTGGGTTGATTCCAATAGAGGTTAGGATGTTTCTTCCACCCTTCATTGTAGGTGTTAGAGAAAGGATCATTCCGAGGGCAGTTTTCGTTTTCCATATATTGTACTTTCTCCGGATTCTGAGATGAGGAATAGTACTACGGTTGGCCCTGGTCGAACTGATGTGATGATTGAATGGAGTTGCCATTTATTTGATTGGTGAGAACAGCGATTTGAGCCTTCACTGCCCTCATTTCGTCCACTTCTTGGGCACTTGCTACCTTTTTGACTGATGACCTTGGAGTGGCGTAACTATGCTTTGAAAGGTTTTCAATAAGTTCAATCGCCTCCTCATAGGTTTTGTTCATCAAGGCACCCCCAGCTGCAGCAGTAACATCATTTTTATGCTGAGGATGTAGGCCATGTAGGCCACTAAAGAATGTCTGAATAACCATCCATCCATGGAGTCCGTGGCGAGGAAACTTCCTCAACATGTCCTTATATCTCTCCTATGCTTCATAAAATTATTCTGAATCCCACTGGGCAAAGTGAGTTTTGTCTAACATCAGTTGGGTAGTGCGGCCGGGTGGAAATAATTTATGAAGGAAGCGGACGAGATCTAATCCCATGTAGAGATTTGATGTGTTAATTCTTGAATCTAAATAAGAGCTCTATACCTCAAGGAAAATTCAAACAACCCAAGTCTAATGGCATTGTCTGAGACTCCGTTCATTTTGAATGTATTGCAAATCTGTTCGAAGGAGCGGATGTGGTTATGAGGGTCTTTAGTAGGAAATCCTCTAAACTATCTTTGTCGCACTAACTGGATGGTGCCAAAGTTTGATCTCATAAGCGGTGGCTCCTATCGTAGGCAACCGCACTCCCGTAGTGGCCACATTGATCGTTGGATTTGTGAAATTATTCATCGGAATTCGTGGTTGTGGATTTGGTTGCAGTTGTCCTCCTGATGGTGGTTGTCCACCTGGTTGTTGTCCTATTGGTGGTTGTTGTCCACCTGGGTTCCACCTGGTTGTCCCCTGGTGGTGGATTTGTTCGGTTCAGTATTCTTAGCTTTCGAGCTTTGGCTTATTTTCTCAATTGTCGTGCAGTCCTTTTGATCTCTGGATTGTATGGCTCTAAACTTATGCTTCGAGAACTTCTTGGCATACACCAATCAATACCTGTAGTGCAAAATAAAGAGACTAATTAACCCAGAGTGAAATTAAAAATACTAGAAAATAAAATGTCCAATGTAATAACGTTTATAGATGGTAGTGTTATCAGTGAAAAACTAGTTCCCCGACAGCGGTGCCAAAAAATTGATAGGCAGGTTTACACCCCCCCGCCCTTCTTACCGCAAGTGTATGGGTCGAATCAAGTAATAAAGTACAAAAGTACGAGTATCGAATCACAGAACTAGACACTTAGTATCACAATGACTACAACGATTATTAACTGAACGACCGAAGTTTGGATGAGTTAGTTTAGAATAACAACTACATACAGAAGAAGATCTTGGACAATAAAAGAGAGTAAACACTGTAAGAGATATCAGGAGAAAAGCAATTGAGGATTGGACTTCTAATGGGTCTCACATAGAACATTTTAAACACAATAATTATCAGAACATTTCCAACAAATGAATACACAATCATAAAAATTGCAATCTCTCTCTCTCTCTCGTTATGACTGACTTATTCCTAAACAAGAATATTTCATCTATCGATTTCAACATACAAGTTCATAAATTAATACAGCAAAGGATTGTAAAAAGTACCAAGGCTTAGTTGGTATATCTCTATCTAATTTATCACCTTAGGCATATGAATCAACAATCTATTAAAAACTTATTTCTTTCGAAATTAAGTTAAAAACAATTAGATCAATTGTAAGATGATCAGGCTCACAAAGACATTAAACAAATATTCATATGCTTCATTCATTGAAAAGTCTAATAAAAATCATAAATTACTTGCTCATATGATTACAACCAAAAAGTTATCCAACCCCCAACATCTAAGGATTAGTTCAAGTTGGGGGTGGTAAGAAACAAAGCAAAAACAAAAGAAATAAAAGGTATAGACATAGTTTTCAAGCTAAATTTGAATGCCAACTGAAAACCCCCTTTTAAAGATGAATCCCCATCAGCAATCAATGAATACTACGCCGGATCTAAAGTCCCGATGTCGATTGTTGTGTCTTTCTGCTCCAAAATCCCCCAAAGATCTGTTGAAAGGCGCCTCCTCCGTCACTTGTGAAAAGCTAATGATAAGATGCCTCAAACAACCCTAGCTGCTAGAGATCTACGTACAGGTCAGTAGGTCTCGCAACCTTTCCCGCGGCTAGGCAGCGGGATTGGTCACCCGTGTCATTTTCAAGTCGTGGCCTTGCTCGCCGGACTCATTGTTTAGTTCCAGAATTCCTTTGATTTAATTCTGATTTGGCTCCGGGAATAGTCGTTGGCTTCATAATTAAGTCCCCATTCAAAAAGACTATAAAAGTCTTGCATTCAACTACAAATATCGGGATTCTTAAGATTCTCTTGAAAAATCGGTTCTTGTACAAACTTGCCACAAACTGTTAGAGAAACGCTTTGTTTGCTTGGAAAACAGGCTAAACTTTAGTGGAAAGTGGTATTATAATAACACTAAAATTGGCGTTTTCAAAACCCATTACATTAAAAGCATCTTTTGGATGGAGTATTGAAGCTTCTATTGACTTGAAACGTTTGTCTTATTCCTTCATTTTTATCATTAAAGCTCATTTTCTACTTTTCTAAACTCCAAACACTAAATTTATTTTTAAGACAAAAACTTTTTTTCTTGAATCTGCTCGATGTCGCCACTATAAGGACAAAGTGAGCACTTTGCTGCACAAAATGTTAGTAAAAATCAATATTTAAACCCTTGGAACTTCATCATGATTTCATATAAGGAGGAAGGATTGGGCTAGAAAGTGATAAAAATAAATATGAAAAGATAGGAAATAACTTTCAAAATCGAGAGTTATCACTTACTATCCAAAAATACAAAGAGTATCTAAAATGTTAGAGGATCTGGTAGTCTGAGATCTCAAATTAAGAACAATATGATTTTGGTGTATCTTAGATACATCTTGTAATTCAGATACCCGACCATTCTTTTAAATATGATTTCTATTGCAGTATCTTTAAGTCCAACTTTGTATCTGTCATTTGATCAAGCAAAATGCCTTCAGAAAAATTGAAGACTAGTTGATATGAAGTTGGATCGACGTCAAAGTGGATAGGTAAGTCATCTAGCCGATGCAAGTTATTTTGAAGAGAACATTTCGGGACCAAGTTTCACTTACCAACTCTAGTCCAGGTATGATAACATGCTCAACATGTCAGTACTTTACTGTTCATTCTTCGGACGAAAAAGCATGGATGTTTATTTGAATAAAAGTTAAGGACCAAGTTTCAACTCACCAACCTATGGATGGTGACTTGAATAAAATTTAAGGACCAAGTTTCAACTCACCAACCCACGTCCTGGTCTGGGAATATACTCTGCATGTCAAACAAAGTAAGTTCTAAAGTACTATTTCATTGGTACCATACTTACTTTACTATACACTCTGCATACAAAAGGATTGGTTGGAGAAACAAACGTCAACATCATATCAAATGGTTAATATGAACAATATAAGGTATATTGATCAATAAATTAGATGAATAAACATGTTAAAGTTGCATTGTTGCATTAAATGCATGGACTACTATAAAACGCAATTTCTAGATCATATTCAACTTATCCCTTTAAATAATTTATATGGTGCAAATGCTTGCAAATCGTCTCCTTAACCCTCCAAAGTTCTTGGTCCTTCAGGGTGCGTTTGGTACATGGGATAGAACAGGACGGGACATAACTCACTATCCCATGTTTGGCACGACATAGGATAGGACAGGAATTCACTGTCCTACGTTTGATGTGACATGGGAAAGGGACAGGAACTGGGACAAGGTGGGGCAGAGTGGGACAAAAAAGGCTTTTTCTTGTCCCACCTAAATAGGTGGAACAAGATTGGACAAGAATGAGACATGAACTCAAATATCACTAATCTACTCTCATTTGATATATAACCTTAATATGGTACTTGTTTTAATGGTCACCACCACTAGTCACGGTACCGGCGGTCACTGGTAGCCATAGTCAGCCACCAACCACCATCATCCATTGCCACCACCAACCACCATAATCCATTTCCACCACCGTTGGCCACCTCCACCTTCTCCTCTAGAACAACAACCTCCTCCACCACCGTTGGCCAACAACCGCCATCGTTCATCACCACCACCACCACCACCGTGTCCACCTCACCTCCACTATAACCACTATTACTGTCGACCAACACCGCCACCGCTATCTACCATCTTCACCTCCTTCACAACCACCATCCATTACCACCATCACTTTCACCGTTGGCCATCTTCACCTCCTCCTATACTACACCAACCTTCTCTTCTACCTCCACAACCATTGTTGGCCACCGACCACCACCGTCCATCTCCACCACCACCATCTGGGCCACCTCACCTCCTCCATAACCACTATCGACCACCACCACCACTACCATCTTAATGTCATCTATAACCACCGTTGGTTACTGATCACCACTGCGTATCGCCGCCACCAACAGTACCATAAGCCAATACCACCTCCTCCATCATTGTCGACCACCACCACCACTATCCACATCTTCACTCCTCCACAACCACCACCATCCACCAATCACCAATACCTTTGCTTCCACAACTATTGTTGTTGCAACAATCATCATCGTGCCTCCACCAAACCGAATTGAGCATAATTTCTCATTTGTACGAATCGGGTTTTTCAAACTATCATCAATTATAACAAAATTTTCGTTCAAATTTTATACTATTATATACGTATGTATTTATGTATATGAAAGTTGTGTAAAATTACTTATAAATTAAATTATTTAATTTCTTGTGTTAATTAAAACTATTATATAATATATAAAATCGTCAAATAACTTATGGGAGAAACTTGTCTAGTTCTGTCCTGTCCAGTCCTAGTTGTACCAAACACCATACATGCACTTGTTATAATCCAGTCTTGTCCTGTCCAGTCCCACCCTCTTGTCATGTCCTATTATGTCCTGTCCAGTTCTGTCATGTCCTGTCCAATCATTTCTGCGTACCAAACTCTGGCTCAATTCCTATCACTGTTATGATATTCCTTGTGAGCTTTCTGTCAGTATTTATCTGTGAGCAATATTGTCGGCTTTTTAATGGGGGACCCTAATGAAGTGGCTAATGGTGAGGTGGAAAATGGACCAACTGCTTTGAAGAGACTTTTTTTCCTGTATTCCAGGGAAAATGCCTCACCTTTCTATAGGCCTTCACCCCGCGTGACCAAAGAAGAAGCTGACAACTCACACTGACTGTTAATGCAAGACGAGATAGATAGAATTTGATACGAAGTACTGAACATAAGACCTATGTAAGTCTTGTTTTGGTTAGGTCTTTCCTTTACAGTTTATGCAACAATCTGTAATTCTTTGTTTTTATAAAACATACAAAATTAAAAGTGAAAATTTGTTGTGTTTGTATTCACTCCCTTCCACAAACATTTGTAATATAAGTCATTAACTCCTCCAAGATCAATATTCATCATGAATGAACCTGATGTATTGTAACACACAAGATACCGAACCACAACTACCGGATAATTCTGAAATTTAATTTCAAGTTAAACCACTACAAAATACGGGATACATGTATATACCATCAAAAGATAATTTTTGTACCATAATTTACATCCAAAATATCGAAACGTGTTCATTAGGGGAACATCAACCTGGAAAAATCACAAATATACATGTATTACCCAATATATAAACTACCACGAACCAAAAGAGGAAAATCCTTGCTTCCAACACGAACTAAACGGTGAACAACTTTCTCTTTATCCTTATCTTCCTTTCCTGAAATGTTTACCACTAAAAGGATAAGCTAACAAAGCTTAGTGAGTTTAAATGGATATCATGTGTATCATGTCTCATACAAGTGCACATACAAAAAGGAGTACAAGGGTCAATTCTCATCAAAGGCATAGGTTCTCACGGAAACATGAAGGGCAATCAACTCTCAATGAGTACTCAATCATACAAGCTTATCACAGACACATGAAATACTCAAAATCATGTTATGCATAACTAGTATTTTAACCGACGATTTATGAATAAAACAACAACCAAGCATTAGGTTTGACTGACCAATCTGTGTTCATCCACTTGTAACACCCTCAAATTTGGAAAGAGCGACTAATTTAAAATTTCCATATTATATCAATTGGAAGATAACTCATTCCCTATAAATCAAGATTTAAATTTCCTCAAACAACAAATAGTAACAAAGCTCTACAAAAGATATATCAAGTCTTCTACTAAGACATGATTACGGTCGGGTATTACTAAACCCAATAGAGTCGCTATCTTCGAATGTGGAAAACGTCACCAAGAGTCTAATCTTTATCATGCCACTTCCTAGCACTCAAGTCCACACGTGTCGCTAGTACCAACCCCAACGATAACCTGATGCACATGCTGACAAAGAAAAAGGGTTAGGCTTAACGCCTAGTAAGCTCAAGAGTTTATAACACATTTATAATTGTTTGAAATCAAAAGATTTGCTTGATAAAAGATAATTTCTCAAATGAGACGACTTCTTTATAAGAGCAACGTCTTTCCCAAATTCATAATTTCCATAATAAAAGCTTTAGACTGGCATGACATTAGAAATGAAAGCTTTAAATAGAAATACTCATTTAACGTGATACCAATTCCAATACTCACACGGCCATGAATAAGTTTATAAACGTAAAGATAGAAACATAGCTTTGACCATATTTATAAACCATTAACCCACGCTTATTTTTGAAAGGATTTAAAACATCCGAAGATGACGGGGGTGACCCGATTTACCACTGGTCGTGACGGGACACGAAGGTAGGCCACGAACAAATGTTATAGAGCGACACATAAAGGTCTGGTAGCCATTGACATCAACCCAATCCAGTTTATAGTCATTTGTGCACATAAGCTCTTACCTCGCGAATTACACAATTTATCACAATGCCTATTCCGAGTGAGTGAAAAGATGTATGGAAATTACACAGTTTATCGCAATGCCTATTTCCAATTTATAAATGAGATAATACAATCCTTCACATAAATAAGGGATGAATTGGGAATTACACAATTTATCACAATGCCTATTCCCAATAAAACAAAAAGGAAACTCAAGTTGTACGGCTTGAGAATCTCATCCCTTGTATATACCATTTGACTGACTTATATGCCTATGGATCTAAATGCAACTCAGTCTAGTTTACATGACTTCAACATGAATGACTAACGCACTCAAAGCATGTAAAATATTATTTAAATCGGACAAATGTCCATGAGACTCATTTTAGTCAAAACCGAGCAAATGCTCTATAACTCAACACTTATGTAATTACTCAAAACATTAGTTGAGACGACCATTTTCCAAATGAAATCGTATCCATGTATTCCCAAAATGTCTCACAATGCAATAACATTTATTTTCCAACGATTTATAAATCCAATACTCTAAAGATGCAAATACAACCAAATAGTTTTCATTTAAAAGATGATGCACCAAAACAACTCACACTTGTACTTTATTTGACCAAATGTCTAAAACCCAAGTATAAGCCTCTTACATGATTTATAAATCCTTTTATACCAAATATGCAAACTTACCCAAATACTCACACATTTGATAAATAGCAAGTAATCATGTTAATATATCAAAATGGACATTTTTGGCATGTACACCGTTTTCACAAAGCAATTTGAACTCACCTTGCTACATTTAGGCTAAATCTAGGTTTACCCCAAAAGCTCCATTTAAAGAAATGTCCAGATCTGCAAGACTTCTTCCCTAGAAATCATCTCTAGTTCACAAACAACCTAAATACACCAATAACAACTACCAATAATCAGATCCATAAAACTCTTAGTTAAAATCTCAAATCAACCAAAACTCTAAATAGAGAAACTACTTCCATATAAGATATAGAGAACTAAGAGTAAGGTTTCAACAAGAATTACGATCTAAAAGGGTGTGATGACTTACAACTCTTGATTTGGAGAAAAAAAACCCCAATATCGAGCCCCATTCGATGAAGACTTTAGATCCTTGAGCTACACCTCTAGATCCATGGTGTAATTCTTTCAAGAACACCTACATAACCTCCAAATTATACACCAAACGAACCCAAGAGAGAATGAGAGTTGTTGGTGCAAAAACTCAAACCCTAGGTTCAAGATTTCGGAGAGGTGATCGTACCTTTCAACGTCTAGGAACCCCAAAACATTAAATAAACTTTAATCCTCATTGTTTCCATCTTAAAGAGCTCTGAAATACGAAACTGTGGCATTTTGAATCGCCCAAAACGGCTGAGAAATGAGAGAGATATGACCAAATGAAGTTTTACCCCGAAATCCAAGTTTTTAACCCCTGTCTGCGAACTACGACCATGGATTGCGACCTTGCCACTCCCAGGTCGCACCTTCCCAAAAACACTCCTTACGATACATAAAGTGCGATCGTGACCCCAGGTGCAAGAATTGCGACCCTAAGGTCGCAGTTTACTCTATTTTGCGCATTTTGGGCTTTTCTTGATTATTTTCGACATCTGACCGGGGACCAAAACCCCAATACTTATCCCAAACCATTCCACTGATGAATACGCCACTAACACTTGAATTTAGGAATGCCAAATTTCCGGGTGTTACAATCATCCACTCCCGAATGGTGTACAAACCCTCTACTCATCCTCCTGCAATAACCATCCTCCATCCCGGACGATAACCGGCGCCCAACACAAGGACAAAGCAACAACTTTTCAAGAAATCTTACAATCCACCCATGGATTTCACATACTAACTGGTAATAACACTAAACCTTGACATAATTTCATGATTTCATCACTAAATCATCAAATGCATGTACTCAAAACTCATAAATTATGCACAACATCAAAAACCAACATAGGAGATGGGTTTTACCTTTGATTTCTCCACAAATCCTTCAAGAATCTTGTTAAATCACTTGATTTAGGGTTAGATTAGCTCTCATGTGTGTGTATTTGCACCCTAGAGCACAAAAAACTGAGTTTGTGTGAAAATGGGGTAAAATGGGGTTAATTTGGGGATATTTACGTCTAAATCCTGAGTTGGATCGGGTTGACCCGATTTGGTACCCATTTTGACCACTAAACACTAAAAATTGCATAACTCTTTGCTCGAAACTCCGTTTTCGATGAGGTTTTCGCCTATGCGTTGGTAATGAGATGAACTACAATTTCCAATACAAATATTCCGGAAAATATTTCCCAATAAAAGCAGTTTTACATATTTGTAGATGTTATGCTTTCCTTTGCAATTTTGTCGTTTTGACTTTGAGCTCAGAATCTCGTATAACTTTTCCGACACCTCCAACAAATCCTAGTAGGTCCAAACCATAGTTCAAAAGTTTAACATCCCATAAAACACCTACCTCTTAGGGGTTGTCTGCGTAGTTTACCGAAATCGCAATGTATTTTGCAGACACTTGCATAAAATGCAATCTACGCGACTTTTTCGACTTACGACACTTCTGAGACTTCATACTAACTTATTAAAAAGGTGTTCCAACCTTGACATCACTATTTAGATTGTCCGCTCAAGACTTGTAATTAAAGATGAATGTTAACTATAAATATATGAATAATAACCTAGGTAATGAATAATAACAACAGTAAAGAATAGCAACCGCAATAATGAATATTAACCAAAGAGCTCACTTCCTTTAATATTCGGGACAGGAAACCCAATTTTCAATAGAGAAGAACTTTGTATTTTGAACCCTCACATTATGTAATTAAGCATATTTAAGAGGATGGATGTTACAAGTATTGAGTTCCTAACGTGAATTGCTAGGAACTCAATTCATCATGTTTTCATGGTTTTGAAGCTCATTAATGTAACAAAAAACATCAACATTTACATCAACAGTTTAAAGATATCTCAACATTTAGTTTGATTTTTCTTCTTTATGGATATCAACAACATCCTTCTCATTCATTGATCGCTCTTCTCCCATTCATGTATACGAGTCTTCGTGGTTTACAATTACAAGATTGAATTTTGTATTCACTCTTCCTCATACTTGGTATCACTTAAACACCAAACTTCGTAAAAGAAGAAACCCTAAAAAACAATTTTTGACATGAAAATTGAAAAAAAAATGAGGAATGTTAGGGTCGTAATCAAGTATTTGGTAATCATTGATGATGATCCATTTTGAAATTCATCAATGATGTGAATCCTTTTGAAATCGGAAAGACAACTATTAAATTAAGAATCAGTCCCTTTATAATATATGCCCTCAAATTGCGTTTTGCAATCTCATTCAAGAATTACTCTTTATATCCCCCCTAAATACAAATTCATTAATACAAGGTCATAAAGTTTGGCAATATTGAGTATATTGCCAATATTGTCATAGTCGTATCCAAACTTTGATTTAAATGAATAAATAATGGAGATTGGTTTATAAGTTTGCAAACTCTATGCAAACCCACCCCTATTACCGTACATATAATTATTTATATTACTTAACTTGTAGGGTTTGATACGAGTTTACGGACCTGTGGGTAACCGTTCTCGACTCGTCACGCTTATCCCCAATTTCTAAATTCAGGAATCAGCAAGAGGGTTTCAAAGTTAAACCGGATTTAGGTCTTGAATTATGATCGGATACAAATGCTTCTGCAAAATGTTCATCAACTTCATCTTCTTTAGTTTAAAAATCGAAAAGAAAAGGAAAAAAGAAAAATTTGAAAACAAAAAGAAAGAGAAAGAAGCAAAGTGAAGGGGTGTAAGTGGTTTTTTGATTTATGTACAAGGAGTAAAAAGAAATTCCCAAAAGGTGGAAGTGCACCAACTTTTTCCCTCTCTAAAACCCCAAAGGACAGTTTCTTTGTCTAGAAGTCGAACGGAATCCCATTCCTGCAAGAAGATCAAGTGTTTGGAATTTGTGTTATCCCTTTTCGATTCATCAGTACAATAGTATCGATACACTAAAAACCCTTTATGGGTTTCAATGGATACCCCCATTTCTCTGCATTGCAATTGTGAAGGTAAAGTTGATATACTCTAAACCCTTTAATGGTTTTCCATGGTCAATCGCTGCTTGAATTGCACCTAGGCTTCACCTGCTGCTTAACCTAACTTACCCATTTCTTCTCTTGCCGTTTCAAACAACATCGACCCCCCCCATTTGTCTCTCCATATCTCTTTATCAGCGAATTTGTTTCTTGTTGTAGTACGTATTGATGATACTATTGTCTTGGTGTTGCTGCTATTCGATCAACGCCTAATCTTTACTTGAGTTTGCGTGCTGCTGCTATTTAATACAACAGTTAGCTAGTTTAGTTTGATTTTACTGATTTATGTGATACACACATTAGGTGTTTGATGGAATGCGCCAGTGAACACTACTCGTGTTGCTTAAACTAGGGTCACATACATGATGAGGCAAGATTATTATATCATCAAAAGAATGGGAAAAATATGTTTGTTTGAAGCAAAACCATCAACCTGGTCTCACAGTCAAGACTGTTCATGGTTTGATAAAGAGTATCATACACAAGTAGTCCTAGTAAATAATTGTAAAGAAATAGGCATACAATACATGCTTTAGTAAAAAGGAGTATAATTGTAGTTTTCTCATTCGTTCAATGTAGAAAACTTGGTAAATATTGCAGAGCCCCTTTGATTGTTGGAGCATAATCCATAAAATCTTTGAACCTCTGATATGGAAACATAAATAAAAGTAAAACTGTAAAAGCATGACAAGACTTCAGGTTTTCATGTGTATTTATCTTATACATTAAATGTATGAATCATGAAATAACTTCATTCTTTTATCGGTTTGGTTTTAAATTTGTATATACATATATACAAGTTCATAGACACGCCTCCATATCCTGAAGTTTTAGAATTTTCAATTCTCTGTATCAGAGTGTCATGTGCCTATAATCCGGTACCTACGTCCTTGCAAGATAGGTGATAGTAGTCAATTACAAACCTAATATTTTGTGATCTGATGTAGATGAGTAGTAAGTTATGAACATCTTTCTAATTTTAATTTGAAAACATAGTGAAAAATTGTGATCCAAGCAGGGGTAGACCGTCGATCTAATGAAACGATGTTTTGCTAGTAACTTATATGTGTGTTTGTTGCATGATAGGTCTCTTTGCAGCTGTTAATTGATCTTGTCTGAAAAGAATAGGAAAAATTATTTGGTTATTGGAGAAGAAGTATAAAATGGTAACAGGAGATTCTTCGTTACCTCCAAAGAAGGCAATTGTGAATCCTAAGACTATTATACACCAGAGATTTGGGGATAAGGCACATTATAATATAGAGGAGATTCAAGAATCTGTGTCGAATGGATGTCCTGGTTTGACTGTTTCACAGAAAGGTCCTTGCTTGTACCGCTGTTGCTTGCAACTTCCTGAATTTAATGTTGTGTCTGATATCTTCAAGCGAAAGAAGGACGCAATGCAATCTGCTGCAGAAAAGGCCGTAGAGAAGGTTTGTCCCTTTTTTGATCAATTGCGCTATATATATATATATATAGAGAGAGAGAGAGAGAGAGAGAGAGAGAGAGGGAGGTTGAGGAGAAAACCTCAAAAAAAGAAAAAACTGAAGAACAACCTGGCAGCCCCCTCCATTTGGCCAGAAGCATTTGTGCATTGACGGTATGCACAAATGCAAACAAACGATTGAAGCTGGGTTTTTTTCTATGCACGAGTGCATGTTACAAATTGACGGTATGCATTAATGCATACTGTCCAGATGGAGGGCTCCCTAGTTTTCTCTTTTTTTGACGTTTTCCCCTGAAGCTGACCCTATATATATATATATATAGCTTAAACTTATTTGCATGTACAAGTATGGCTCAAACTGATCATTGACTTGAGTAAGACAACTTCTCAAAATTGTGCATATATTCCTTTACCTATTTGCACTTTGTTTTTTTCTGCATCAAATATGATCAATTTTTAGATGTAGCAAAATCATCTAGTTGCATGGATTCTTGCTCTCTTCAAGGAGATGCAGCTTGTTCGTTATGTCAAACTAATAAGTCGGTTTATGTTGGATCTATGGCTTGAATCCATATTATGTGGTATTTAAATTGCACAGTTGTTAATTAGTTTGGAGATGCAACAGGTTCATCATGGGAAACAAATAATTTTAGCATTTCTCTTATCAGAAACTTGTCTCTGAAGTCTGAAGTAGAGGAAGCCTATAGGTCCTGGATCCTGATTTAAGGTTATGGATGTAGTTTTTCAGAAGTTGCATATAACTGATTCCTTAAATATGTGCACGATGTCCCAATCTTCTCTTTTATTCAGTCTAGTTTTGTTTTAAGCAATGGGTTTCTTTAATTCAAGTCATTATTTTCTTCTTTTGCAGTTAAGTGACCCTCCTGTTGAAGATCCATCAGATCAATTGGTTGCCAGGCTGTCCTATTTATTCTCAAATGAGGTAGGTAACTTGTATGACGTTAGTACCTGTGAGTCCAGTACAAGTGCAGATAATCAATCAATAACAATGATATGAATCGAATGCTTCAGTCATATGATTGATCAAGAGAATAGGATTACACAGGTTTGCTCTAATAAAGTTTAATGCGCCTAATCTCGGTTAAACCTAGAACAACATAAAGTATTTATACCATATAGGTATTTACATTTTAAGCACGAACTTCAATACAATTACACAACTAACCCTAACAGTACCTCAAACGATTTGTCTTGATTTCTTACTTGTATTACATTTTAAAGAAGAATGCCTTTCAACCAAAATTCCCGTTAAGCCCCAGTTGATGAATATTTAAGTCCGTTCTTTCTATCTTTTCCTCTTAATGTGGTAGTTTTTTTCTTTTATTGAACCTTGAACCTCTACATTTTTTATATGTTTCTCTAGTAGCATTTACTTTTTATTTACAATGAGTGGTGGTGACAAGGAATATCGCAAGACAATGATATAGATAATAGAGTTTTGTTATATATAATGCTTTATGGAGCAAAGCATATGCCTGCTGTTGAGAGATTTGTATCTCGAACTTCTTTTATTCAAACATTATTTACTTATGTTCTTTTTGATGCTTGATTCCGTAAACAGTTTTATTCCACATGTCATCCTCTGAGTGGTCACTTCCGAGCAGCTTTGCAGAGAGAAGGTTGCATCAATGGTTTTGTCCCTATTTCTTTGATGCCCATCTATGATTCAAAGATTTCTAATCTATGCAAGAGCATAAAACCTGATGTTGAGTTAAAACCATTGGAGGTAACGTTAATGATTATGGATGCTGCCACAAGGTTATCTGATACTATATTTGCTTCTAAAGAGCTTCTTTCATTGCGAAGAACAAGTCCATACCCTCCTGAAGTTTTGCAATCTGTAGAAGTTTCTTGCAATCAAGAAACTAACATAAAGGTTATTCGTGTTCCATATTTGAACGAGAAGATTATTGAGCCCCTGACTTTAAATGTTTCTTCAAATAATTATTATATGGATGCCATTGCTCGAGAACTTGGAGCTTCAGATGCTTCTAAGGTTTTGCTCTCTAGGTATCGCAAAACTTTACAACTATTATATGCATTTCATTTCAATAAATTATGTTTTGTTTCTCCACTTTGTTTTTTCTTGAAACTTTTTTTCTTTATTTATGGAAAGGGGACTGTTGTCTCTATTTGTAGTATCTTGTGTTATCTCAACTCTTATTGATGTATATGCTCCAACTTGAGTGTTCAAATAAGGGTGTTTTTATTTTTTTATCATTGGATGCAACATAATTTAGGATTTTGGTATTTTTCTAGCAGCCCATGGCCCACCATTGTACACTTGTATATGTTTTGTATCTTATTGAATAAGTCATATTTTATGAGATATATCCACGTCCCTAGGCAGTTATTTTTTTAAAAACTGCTGTATTATACAGTCTAGTATGGATTGACATTAACATCATGTATTGCTTTTTCTTATCCAGGTGTATTGGAAAAGCTTCTTCAGAAACAAGATTGTATTTTTGTGCTCCCAAATCATTCCAGTTAGATATGATGTCAGAAAGGGAGGTAAAAGATAACGATGCATATTTAAATGCAAGGGCAAGTTACTTATCTGGTCAGGACATATATGGGGATGCAATTTTGGCTACTATTGGATACACGTGGAAGTCTTGTGATCTTTTCCATGAAGATGTATCTTCACGCACATATTATAGGTTTCTATTGCCATTGCTTTTCTGAATTTCTCATTCTTTTATTCTTAGACTACTTCATTTTCATCGATCTAGAAGTTAGTTCTCTTTTTCCATGAGGGGCTATTTGTTTAACAGTTCCATTTAAGAGGCAGCCTCTGAATCGCTAAGAGGTGAATCCTGTTTGGCAAAAAATAAGTCTGCCTCTTAATGGTTCCAAAACCCTTTGAATCATTTTGTATCCTGGACCTCCCTTAACCATTAAGATCCCTGATTACATCCTGAACAATTAACAAACAATTATTTTTCATTTTGCACTATATCATAAGAGCCTCTTAATCATTCTGACCACTTAATCATTCTGCAACAAACTATTCAGCAACCGCCAAACAGCCCCAAATCATACTTAAAGTTTTGTTCGTGGGCTCCTAGGATATCCTTTACAAGATAAGAAAGTTAAGGTGGGTGGAGGGAATAAGTAATTCAACTTATGGGACATCCAAAAAGGGAAAGAAGGAAAATATTGCAATTCACATGAGAATAAAAATTAAGGTGGAGATAATGATTCTTATTTTCAATATACTTTCTTATACACCATTGCAATTAGCTCTATCATTCTGAATGATGTGGCAGTATAGTTTTCGTGTCACATCATGGTACCTTTTGATTGGTTTTCCATTAAGTCCTGTATGGATAAAACCGTCTGTCTGAATTAATCTGTTTATATAGATTGGGGAAGTTTTTGTTTGAGAGGGTTTTTTCACAGAAGGAATGAGCGTGTTTTTCAATTGGGAGGGACATGTTTGGAAAAAAAACTTGGTTTTCTGCATAAAACTTCCCCTAGAAGCTTACTGAATAAGACACTTTCTATATCATTAAGCAACTACCAAACAGTCATCTATAGCTGACCGAATAAGCTGTGAGTTCCCTTAAGCTCATTAAGCTTCTGACAAAGAGTGTTTTTCGATTGGGAGGGACATGTTTGGAAAAAAAAACTTGGTTTTCTGCATAAAACTCCCCCTAGAAGCTTACTAAAGACACTTTCTATATCATGAAACAACTACCAAACAGTCATCTATAGTCTATAGCTGACCGAATAAGCTGTGAGTTCCATTAAGCTCATTAAGCTGCTAACAAACAGGCCCTATGGGAGGTAAAGGCTGTGTCTGAAAGATTAACGACGTGCATACATTATCTATACCAATCGTGAAGCACAAATTAACATAAATTTAATAGCTATAAGTTCTTTTTCAGGTTACTTTTGAATAAGGTACCCACCGGGATACATAAGTTGTCACGGGAAGCCATATTTGCAGCTGAATTGCCTGAAAATTTTGGAGCACGAAGCAATTGGAGGGGCTTTTTACCAAGAGATATCCTCTGTACATTTTGCCGTCAGCATCGGTTACCCGAACCTGTTTTTTCTAGTACAACAAATGGAGGCAGTCGGCCATCAGAAGAAACTTTTAAATGTGAATTAAAAATATTTTCCAAATTTCAGGATTTAATAATACGTTGTCACCCAGGAGAGTCATTTAAGAAGCAAAGTGATGCCATCCAGAATGCCTCTTTGAAAGCTCTTTCATGTTTGAATAATTACTTAACGAAATTAAATATGCCTAAAGAAAAATGGACCAATGGAAATGGTCTTGATATCGACTTTTATCCTGAAAATATGTCGAACGAATTGCAATTCTTCTCCTTGGTGCATAAGTCATGGCCGGGCATTAATGGCAGAAATCAATCAAATAGTGAGCTTGCAGATACCATATGTTCTTATAACATAGTTGGTCCAGACTCTGAAAACTTTCCATCAAATGGGTGTTTAGTTTGTATATGCTACAGTGTATGCTTAATCAAAGAAGGAGACGAAGAACTCCTTGAGAAAAATTATGAATTTGAATTCGAGTTAGGGAGTGAGGCTGTTATTCCTGATCTTGAAGCAGTTGTGGCACAGATGGGTGTGGGGCAATCTGGTAATTTCAGAGTGGAGTTGCCTCCGAAAGAGTTGATTTTTGCAGCAAATGGCGATCCCACACGAACTATGTCGTTACTCTCTTCAGGTTAGTTTGATTATTAGCTTATTACACAAGGCTATTGTGTAACATCGCAGGTCAACAGTATCAGATATTGTCTGCTTTGTCCACACATCTACACTCACGGTTTTAAAACGCGTCTGATATATAGAGGAGGTATCCAAGTCCCTTATAAGGCAACTTTTGTTCTCCTCCCAACCAATGTGGGATATTACAATTCACCCCCCTTGGGAGCCTAGCGTCCCCCAGTCCGGTTCCCGGCTCTGATACCATCTGTAACATTCCAGGCCAACCGTATTAGATATTGTCCGCTTTGTCCACACACCTGGACAGACACGTTTTAAAACCGTGAGTCCAGGTGTGTGGATAAAGCGGATAATATCTGATACGGTTGGTGTGGGATCTTACATATTGATAAGTATGCTTGGATGAACTTTTAGTTTATTTCAAAAAAAAATTTGTTATGTTTTTTTTATACATTTCAATTGTTATGGGTATAGGTGGTTGCAGCCTAGAATTCTGCACGACTTTGCTGCGGGTTACCGAACCATTGGAAGACAGAATGGAAAAGGCTCTTTTTAGTCCTTCTTTATCAAAACAGCGTGTTCAATATGCAGTGCAACACATTAGAGAATCTTGTGCAACTTTTTTGGTAAGTTTGGAAATCTGAAAACTTGTGTTGTTTTCTCTGAAGTTAACATATTGGATCATCTTGGTTTTATGGCAGGTTGACTTTGGTTGTGGCTCTGGAAGTTTGCTGGACTCTTTATTGGACTATCCAACGTCGTTGGAAAGAATTGTTGGTGTTGACATATCATATAAAGCCCTCCCTCGTGCAGCAAAGGTGAGATACATATATATATATATATATAGGGCCAGGTTCAGGGGAAAACTTCAAGAAAAAAGAAAACTGAAGAACACTCTAGGGGTCCTCCATCTGGACGGTATGCACAAATGCATACTAGTAATTTGTAACATGCATTAGTGCAATGCATAGTAGAAAAAAAATAGCTTCAATTGCTTGCATTTTGTGCTTACCGTCCGGATGGAGGGCTCTCCGGGTGTTATTCAGTTTTCATTTTTTTTGAGGTTTTCTCCTGAACCTCCCTCTCTCTCTCTCTATATATATATATGGCTTGTTTTCATGGATCATCCTATATTATATACCTCTTCTTCAAAGAATTTTTGTTATAAAACGTATATTTCATTTCTTTCCCATGCTACACGGTTTAATATTCTCTGGTTTATCTTACAGACGCTTCATTCAAAGCTAAGCCAAAATTCTACCGGTCCAGTGCAAAGCAGTGGTATCAAATCTGCTCTGCTTTTAGAAGGTTCCATCACAACATTTGATTCTCGAGTGTATGGATGTGACATTGGAACCTGCTTGGAGGTAAGCAAATCTCAATTTTTACAACTAGATTAAAGGGTAGGTTAAAAAGAAATTGTTAAATGTCTTCATCTAATAGTTAACTAATTAAGGGTGAATTGGAAAGTAGGCACTTATTTTTGGAGGTGGACAATCATTTTGGGACAAACTAAAATAGAA
Organism: Silybum marianum; assembly: GCA_036898165.1. Taxonomy (NCBI): domain Eukaryota; kingdom Viridiplantae; phylum Streptophyta; class Magnoliopsida; order Asterales; family Asteraceae; genus Silybum; species Silybum marianum. The sequence continues at coordinate 13,364,868 of CM072536.1, read as the reverse complement.
ATGAGACACTTATTTTGGGACGGAGGGAGTATATCATATGTGTTTTGATTCAACTGCTGCTAGAGGTTTTGCTGGTCGGTAGGACATTACATTACAAGAGGTTTCTGGTTGCTTTCAGTTTTTTAGCGTTTTGCCTTTGGACACCTTATGAAGAGGTGTTAAATGCCAAAATTGTTCAAAGATATTTGGTCCAAGTCAATGGTCTCTTAGAGTGATGCGAAAAAGTTAATCAACATCCAAACTTTTAAATCAATGGAAGTGTTCTTTTTTTAAAGTATATATTTATACACGGCAAATGGAATAAATAAACTCATACACCCTTCTCACCTTTGGTGAGGTTTGATCCCTTGACCTTCTAGGAGGCCAAAGACCTCCTAGAAAGTGTTTCTTATGGTGGTCATAGGAACCAATTGGCATACCCTTTTTAAATTATTTGGTCACTAATCTAACATTTTTTTAAACCATGTGCTAAGTTGAACAGTGCATTTTTTAGATGAATGGAGTGTTGATATACTTTAGTATTAACATTGATATACATTTAGTAAACCTTGGAAAGATCATAAAACCTGCTGCATTGTTAATGGATTGTACTAAGGGTTATAACATACATAAAAGGTTAAAGGTTATTTTTTATATCATATGTTTTTGTTATCTTTGCACATTTGACTCAACTTGTTCACCATAGTTTTAGGGCTTTCATTGAGGATGCAAATAGTGTCAGAGAAATAAGTTGGAAAAAATGTATGCTTATTTGTTAAAATTAAATCATATATACCACAAGTCAGGGGTCTTCTTGGAAACAGTCTGCCTCTTTTGATATAGAGGCAAAGTTTTGCATACTTCCTACTTTTTTCTGACACTACCTTTGGGTGGGATATACTGAAGAGGTGAGCATAACTAGGTACCTGGTTTCATTTTTTTAAAATTTTTTTACATAGCATACGATAAAAATATAGTTTTAAGTCTATTATAAACTACAAAGTACCAACTTAAAGTAATAAATACAACAAATGATAAAAACTAATCAGATAAATCTTGAGTCTATTACAAACATAAATAACTTGTCTAACTCTAACCTAAAAGGTAATATAAATGTATTAATAAATATATAAAATAATTTTTTTTTAAAGTAGCGGCCGTTGGTTCCGGTTTTGGGTACCCAACAGGTAACGGTTTCAAAAAAATGAGAACCAGAACTTCGTATTTTAGGAACCGAAACCGGAACCAATCACATCGGTTCTGGTTCCGGAACCGGCAATTCCAGAGCAGTACAGGTTCCAAAGGCAGGTACCTGGTTCCGATGCTCACCTTTACTATACACTGTTTGTTTGGTTTGGTTTAATTTAGATGATATGAACCACAAGGTGTCTTGAAATTTGCTTAGATCTTCACAACTTTGGATATTTTAACATTTTCAAATCCCCTGCTGCATTTGGTGTTCTTGACTTTATATTTTTCATATGGATCATCGACCGTCTAAATTAGTTTTGCAATGGTAGGTTATCGAGCACATGGAAGAAGATGAAGCAACTTTATTCGGCCACGTTGTGTTAAGCTCATTTTGTCCAAAAATTCTTATTGTCTCCACTCCAAACTACGAGTACAACGTCATACTTCAAAAATCAACTCCAGAAGAAGACACAGAAGACGACAACAAAAATCAAACAAAACCCTGCAAATTTCGCAACTTTGACCACAAATTTGAGTGGACCCGAGAGCAATTCAGAATGTGGGCCACTGAACTTGCCGGAAAGCATAACTATAGTGTCGAATTTAGTGGGGTTGGTGGAGTCGAAGGGGTGGAACCAGGGTTTGCTTCACAAATTGCGGTTTTCAGGAGGGTTTGGGATCTTACAAAGAACGGGAATTCTTTGGATATGCCGTATAAGGTTATATGGGATTGGAGAAGCGATAATAATGCGTAAAACTTTGTGAACGGAAATGTTCGTTTATGTAACAAACCGGCGTTTTAAATCGAGTATTTTGGAGACTTGATAGAATTTGGGTGTTAATGGTGTTAATTTAAGGTAGTTTTAGTTAATGAATCATTTTGGATCCTTGGTTTTAATGGGAAAAGAATATATGAATGAATGCATATGGGAAAAGTATGAGAATGTTATGATGTGCATTTCATATGTTAAATTTAAAGGTTCAACAATGCTGAAAAAACAGAGTTTTAATTTCTTTATTTTGGAAGGATAAATGCATACAAATAAATATTGTGAATCCAGTACATGTAAATAATCATATTGTTAAACAAATATATGTTAATCAATGCACATAAATTCTAGCTATAGATGAAAATAAACCATATGAAATAACACATGATGTACTAGTTCTCTTGATTATTACAATTTTATACTTCTCAAAAAAAGGTCCCCTATATATCCATATAAAAATTTAGATTTGGGATCATGTAAGATCAACATGTTTTTCTGATAACCCTAAGACCACTTTTCGAAACTTCACTACCTTAATAGTGTTTCTGTTGTGATGGTTCAATTTTTTTTTATCTTCATAGTGATGCTATGAAGTTTCAAATGCAAAAATATAATATCACGGATGTCACGAAAACAGGTTGTCTCAAATAAACCCAACCATAACCATATATATATATACACACACACATATATATATATATATAGGTGGAGGTTCAAACGAGAACGCCTCCATTTTACGAGAACGCGAGAACACTCTTATCACATGTTATAATACACGAAAGGGGACTTGATGGTGTGCGGATGACGTGCCTTGCTATTTAGGTCGCACCAAAGATCGTTTGCGTCTATGATTTAATATCACATATGATGGTTTTGATTGATTATAGTATCACATCAAAAACACCCTTATCACATGTGATAATATATGTGATGGAGCTTAGTGGTGTAACAGCGACTTGGCCGGTAACCTAGATCGCGCCAAAAGTCATATGCATCTCTAATTTAGTATCACATGTGTATTATATGTGATGGAATAATAGCAGCACATGTGATTTTCTATAGTAAAAGGGTATCTCGCATTCTCGCAAAATGAAGGTGTTCTCGTTTGAACCCTTTCCTATATATATATAGAGAGAGAGACTTGGGAACATGTGAAACAGTGATAGTGTCGGTCTCAGCCATTTAAAAGCTTCATAATGGAACCAAAACTTCAAAAGAAAGTAACTAACGTTTCATGGATTGTTTATGAGAAGATTTTGGTTCCCAAGTTTGGTATGGAACAACGAAAATTGTTTAGGATTTTAATACTTTCTTTTATTCGTTAGTTTTAGCATAAGAAATTCAATATTTGAGCACGATAAAAAAGGTAGGTTCATGCCGTTCCTAGGGTTTTTGATGTTCTGTGTGAAAATGCAAAAAAAATGCCCCTATGCTTATTTAAGCAAACGAAAACGACGAAACATGCAATTTTTTAAAGGGTTTGGAACCTGTTCAAGCTGAATGTCTCATTCCCATGCTGATTTTTATTAATTATAATAAAAAATACAAATGGGGGACATAAAAATCAAAACCCTAAATTACAAAATATAAAATGATACACATAGACATCCAACCCGTAATCGCAACGACCCAATTACAAGAGCGGAGCTCTACCAACTGAGCTATACCCCCCCCCCCCGAGCCAAGTGGAGCATGCATGAAGGATAAAATCTGGATTAATTAAGATCGTGCTTTCTTCTTTTCAATTAATAAAACTTTTACTTTAATATATAGAACTTAAAAAAATAAAAACTATGATTAGTTTTTTACTAAAATAGTATATTACATTGAACTTAGTATCATAGTAAATAAATAGAAAAAGTTAGAAAGTTATAGGTATAAAGACTAAAGTCTAAATCTAATGCAACAATGTTGTAGCATCCACCCTCCTAAATATTCTTAGTTAGTGATTCTGAATATGTATTATATGTTAAAGCATGTTTTATGTGTTAATTGTGTATAAAAAAATAGAACTTGCTAAATACTTAGTGTACTAATGAGCTATAAGTTGAACTCATAGTTGGATTGAGAAGTAAGACGTAAGATTGGTGTTAACACCTTAAAAATGACCTAATTAGACGATGTGAAGATTCACAATACAAAATACATTGTTTAAATGGAAATTGGGTAGGTAACTGGAGTGCCTAAATGGGAAAAATATACCCAAAACTTAAACGGATGGGCTAAATGGTGATGTAAAGGTTGGAATACCTTTGAATAAGTTAATATGAAGTGCTAGAAGTGACGGAAGTCGAAATAGTCGCGTAAATTTCATTTTATGCAAGATTTACAAAATACGTTGTTATTTCGGTAAAGTACGCGTACAACACTCAAGCAGAAGGTGTTTGATGAAATGTTAAGCTTTGGGAACTAAGTTTTGGACATATTAGGAGATGTTGGAGGTGTCGGAAAAGTTTTACGGGGTTCAGAGCTCAAAATAAAAAAAACGACAAATTGCAAAGGAAAGCCTAACACCTACAAGTATGTAAAACTGCATTTATTGGGGGATTTTTTCTGCAATATTTTTGTTGAAAGTGATAGATTATCTTGCTACGAACACGTAGACGAAAACCTTATCGAAAACAGAGGTCCGAGCAAAAAGTTATGATGTTTTTAGTGTTTGCTGGTCAAACGGGTCAACCCAGTCGGGTCAAACCTGACCCAAACCGGGTAATCACGACTCTAAGTGAAGAAAACTCAATTTTTACACCATTTTACTTCTATAAACTTCTGGAGTTATGGAGGTGTGATTTCACACACATAGAAGATGATCTAACACCATTTATGGTGAATCAAACAAGAAATTGAAGGTATAAACTCTATCTTTGTCTTGTTAATGTATTGCTTCATTTAATGGAGATTAGGGTTAGGGTTTGATGTGAAATTGTTAATATCTTGGTATTTTGAGTAGATTAAGATATATATGTTGTTAATTAGTAAAAAGGATGGGTAAAATTACAAGAATTAGTTGAACTTGTTGGATGAAAGTATGAATGTTTGACTTTTCAAAGTCAAAGATGTCAAAATGATGATTTTGATGAAAAACGTTTAGATTTCTGAATATTATATGAAGAGTATGCTATTTTATGATAAACTTTTGGATTTGGTACAAAATGGTGTGAAATTGAGCTTGAAATGATACAAATGGCTAATTTGAGACTTGAAAGTCAACATGTTTACCCTGTTTTAGAAAAATCAATATATATATATATATATATATATATATATATATATATATATATATAAAGAAAGACAAATGAAAGAGGATCAACAAGAGGCTTTCATCAAGGCTTTAGAATTTTTATAGGATTTTGATTTTTTTAATTTAAATTTAGCATTTAATGATGTAAACCTTTCATGTTCGATATATTTTTTTTAATTGTGTTATTTAATTTAATTAAATTACCTTTTCTTTTTGATCTAACCATAATTATTGTACTCTAATTTTCTTTAGTAACTAACAATATATATATATATATATATATATATATATATATAAATGAAGATAAACGAAAGAAGATCAACGAGAGGCTTTCGTTAAGCCTTTAGAACTTTTATAGGATTTTGATTTTTTTTAATTTAAATTTAGCGTTTAATGATGTAAACCTTTCATGTTCGATATTTTTTTTTTAATTTTGTTATTTAATTTAATTAAATTACCTTTTCTTTTTAATCTAACTATAACTATTGTACTCTAATTTTCTTTAGTAACTAACAATCCTTATAAATCAATATTTTTAATAAAATTTATTTTTAACTTTTTATAATTTTTTTAAAACTAATAATCAATATAAATTAGTACTTTTACTAAAATTTTTCTTAATAAACTAATAATCAATATTTTAAATAAAATTTATTTTAAGTTTTTTTATTTTCTTAGTACACTAACAATGCTTATAAATTAATACTTTTTATAATTTTTTTTGTTTTCTTAATAAACCAATAATCCTTATAAATCATAACTTTTAATAAAAGAAACTCCTTTTCTTTTTTCTAAACTTTTTGATTTTTTTTAAATCTACAATATTGTATAGACTTTTCTACCCTTAATTGTAAATGTTTGTTTCATTATACATAAGGTCTTTTTTGGTCTTTTACATATTGGCAATTTATACAAGTAACTACTAACTCCTTCTCCTATAAGACCTTTCACTTATTCTTCTCAACTCTCCATCTCCCTAATAGTTAATTATTAATTACTCTTCAATAAATTGATTGGTTATTGGATTTTTCTTTAATATATATAGACAAGTCTAAAACCACAAGAAGAGGTAAGTGTGTTAGTAAAGTTGGTATTTATCTAACAAGGATTCTTTTGTTTTTGCTTTTGGGGAGAAACCTTCTTCACCTTCATGCTTCCTACCTAAGATGTATTTTTTTTTCATTTTTCTCTTCTTTTTGTAATACATGTTTTGTTGCTTATACAAAGTGTCATATGATGATTCATGTATGTATAGTGGTAATATTTGTTGCTTATGGCAATTTAGAATAATATGTTAGTAGACACAAAGGGTGATTAACAAACTTTAAATGAAAAGAATATGTTGATAGACACAAAGAGTCATTAGCAAACTTTAAATGAGAAGACTATGAAGGTGTAAGTGCTCATTTTAGTTTTTGCAACAAGAAAATTTATATAAAGGAAGATAAATGAAAGAGGATAAACGAGAGGCTTTCGTTAAGGCTTTAGAATTTTTATAGGATGCAATCCTTAAAAGTTAAAATTTTAGTGCAACTGTTCCCTGTATAAATATTATAATAACCATTTTTTTATTTGTCTAGATCTGATTCTAATTGATAAAAGGGTATAATGAAATTACTCATCGTATTGCAAATTGTTCTCTTTATACATGTTATGTTTTATTTATAAGAAAACACAATGTATGCAAAGATGTATAAATATTTTGTTTCATCATCATCTATCGAATGAGGGTGTTTTGTATTGTCTCAAAATTTTTTAGAACGTTGAGAGCAAAGCCAATTATCCACACATGGCAATGTGAAGGTACCGATGCATTCATTCAAATGTGAAGGTATCGATTATGTCATGTTTTTATATCTAAATTATATGTTTATTATTTTTATGTCCTTTTTTTTAATGTAACTCATTAGTAATATTATTTTCATGCAGATGTCTTAATGTGTGTTTGCAACATAGGTGAAATTGAAGTCGTTGTAAATGGTTGGAGAAAAACGAATAGGAAGATCATACATAACATAGAAATCAAATTGAAAAGGATGGACTCCACTACATTATAATCATAGTATGTTAATATATTTTCTACCAATATTTCATTATAATATCATTATTCATCACGTAAAATGCAATGATTTTACTCACCGCACAACGCGCGGTAGTGAATACTAGTTGTATAAAATCATAGAAAAATCGTATAAGGGTGAGTCCAGAAGCATTTGAAAGATATGAATGTCTAGTTTATTTCATCTTCAGGTACCATGATCTAATTACAACTTTAAGATGGGTAAAAAGTGCACTTTGTATAGTACTGCCAAACTGAATTTTGACAGCATGTAGCTGCTGTGTTGCAAAATTCATATAAAATCAAAGAAAAATCTTATAAATATAAGGTCTATTCCATATGAAAGAATTGAAAGTCTACTATATTTCATATTTAGAAGTCAATAGGTGATTTTGAGTTTATGTGGGGTAAAACAACGGAGAAACAAAGAGCTTTAATGGAAAATACAAGTAAGGAGTTAACTAGTTTAGGTACTATCATGAATAATTGCTGTCCAAAGCTCATGATACTTGTTGAACTCACTCCAGGGATCATTTGAAACTTGTTGGTTGTATTTGGAGGATAACTCATCATGGGATAACAAAGTTGGGACATAGCTTCCGAATTGACTACCGGTAGCACTGTGAGTTAAATATATTACTTGTTTATATACGTGCTTGTATATATGTGTGTGTTTTCCTGGTTTTATACCTGAATATAAATCCTTTGGTCTTGGTTTGGCATTTGAATGTTTCTTCGGTGTCGGTTCTTGTTTCGTGTGGTGTTCCGCAATGTCGTTCGTTTCCCGGATCCATAAATCGTTTGTATATGTTTTATTGGCCTCTTGGAATACTGTGAGTACGAGTACTACTTTGTGTAGTATGACGGAAGATCGGTGTATGTCGACACCACAGAGGAGACGGAGGACGGGTGAGACATACTGGTTTGTCGTACTCATTACCGAGTGGATAGGAGGTAGGCATGAGTACATGATTTGGCACGTACCCAGAAGGAGAAGTGTGGGCTGGTGCATTGATTCTTAATATCTTGATTATTCTCATATGGTTATGTAAGTTGTAAGAGATATGGATATTTTGGATTGTAACACCCCCGTCCCGCGTGGCCGGAGAACGTTGTGCCACAATGGATAACATAACCACAAAAGTAACATAAACGGGAAAAGCAGAGCTACTACGATTAACCATCAAAATAAAAGTGTGGGGTAGACTAAAGTTAAGACGACATAGTTATAATTACAATATATAACCAAAAACTATTAAAATATCCAAGGTCGTCTTCAAAGTAGTCATACTCCTTCGCTCTCGGTCCCCCATAAGTCCACTTACGATCCTGTACCTGCCGAGGAGAAAACAAACCTCGGCTGAGCCAAATGCTCAGTGAGCGGATAATAAAAATAACAAAGATCGCAAGTGTATAATCGAATTAATTAACGATAATAATCATATGAAATCTGAAGACCGAAATATGAAATCAACAATTGATAATTAACGTGAAATGTTCTTAATAAATGAATCAAAATAATATCATCAAGTCAAGAACAAAATATATATAATTTAATTCAAATGGGTTTGAGGGTTGTACGGACCACTTGAACAATGGAAAATGAGGATAGGGAAATACACTCAAATTCCTTCCGATAAACGGCTCCCGATAACGGTTCCTAGGATCAGTCCATTCGCCCTCAAATTGGTCGGTACCGGGCCGTACCCACTTATTGACATTGGGGTTCGAATAACGAGGACACCATGACAATTATAGCCGACATGGAGGCGTCACGACATCGTTGTCCCCGATGTCGTGCCTTAAATCACAAAACATCCAAATTACGTAAAAATATGTCAATTCATATATAAATAGTAATCTTATAAATATATGATTTTTAGTTATCGCATATCAAAGTAGAATTCCGAAAACGGTTCAAATCCAATAACGGTTCAACAATGAAAAGGATCAAATCCAAAAGGGATTTAATTCAAATTCAATTAACCAATAATGAATACAACAAAGACCAAAACTATGTTAATAGCTTCAAATAAGAATCATTATAGACAAATTGATACCGCTTAGTAAAAGAGTTATCCAACTCACAATGCGCCAATATGATCTCATGAATTTAAAATATGAGATCATAATAGATGCCTAGATGATGAACGAGAAAGATATTACATGTATATAGGTTCAGTGACTAAGGAGAGTCACAAAACCGGATATTCGTACCTTAGATGGTAATCGAAGTGTTAAGCATGTAGCAGCTCCTATTCTGTTGTTAATGCCACCTTTTCTCTCCAAGATTGACTCTAAACAAGTTTACAATAGATTGAGAATGATTGGAAAAAGATTTGTGGATGGTACAACTCCCTAAAACTCAAAGTACAAGCAAATAATGCTACAATTTCCCATGTACTTGACAGCTTTGGACCACTGTTTTCATGACCCTTTTTAACAAGCTTAGAGGTCAATCCAGGTCTTAAGGTCTAAACAAAACTTGTAGAACTGTTTCTTAGAAACCCAATCGCTTTGGATTCATGTCAATTGGATCAAAGACCAATTTTTTATGATTTTTATAAAAACAGTGTGCGGTTCTCGTTTTTGTACAGTAACAACTCTAAAAACCCACTGTTTTGAGCCTTATAAACTTGGAATAGGCTCTGGACTTAAACTACAAAGTTGTAGTATCCTCAGATACCTTTCCAACTATATATATCGTACACCTCAATCGGATAAACGAGTGATTTTATATGATTTTTCTAAACAAACAACAACTACTAAAATCTTCTACCCAGCTCAAAACAGTCCCCTTTTGATAATTCTGCTACTATTCACAGCTTAAAACAGCCCCATCTCTTATAATTTTGATACTAAAATCATGGTGAAACAACTATAAAACATTTCTAAACCATAAATCAATTATGTAAACTTTATTCCCCACTTATTTCACCAACAAAAGCAATAAACTAACATCAATTTAAATAAAGATTAACTTAATAATCAAAACCTCATGAACCCTAACATGAATCTTCCAATTTTAACCCAAATCACCAAATTAGAAAGCATACCTTAGATTGACTTGCAGAACTAGAAAATCTTCAAAGATTATTCACCAATCTTTCAAAACATCTTGATTTCCTTAGTTGCATGAGAAGAAAATTGAAGAATTTAGGGTTTGAAGATGATGAAATCGTTCATCTTAGAGAGAGAGACATCAATTACAAATGGACTATTTCTGGCTGAAAATTGGGGTTTTTATACTTAGTATAAAAATCACCACTTGTCAAAATTTACCCCTTATCATTTGCTTAATTCACCATTGGTCCTCACATGGATTTTTCTTAACATTTCTAGTCCAAAAAAATACAACTATCTTAAACAAAAGGTACAAATAAGTAAAGCACTCACCTATTTATGTAGATGAATATATCAAGATTACTAGGTAACGAAATCTAGGGTGTTATATGGATGTTTAGCATGGATACGTTCAACGCACTTGGTACGAGATATATTATTCTTGTTTATTAATCGTTTATTATGCTCTTGACTTACTTGGCTTGTGCTCGTATGTTGATATTCAGTCAATCAATGTTTGGTTCTTAGATTTTTGGTCGGTTTATTTGATATCTCACATGTCTCGGGTTCGGTATGCTTGTTTAGTTTTCTTTGCTCTATATTGGTTTCTTATAATTCGTTCAAATTCCTGTTAGGAAATTATGTGTCACAAAACGAATGCTAGCAAATGATTTCTAAGGTCCCAAACAAGTAGAAATCCAAGGACACAAATAACCCGACAACAAATGCGGATAACAATGATCTAGATGTTGCACGATGACTCTAACGAAATAAACAACCCCAAGTATAGATAATAACAATATTTGTTATTATCTACGTAAATGACAATATTCACCATACAATATTAGCAACACGAGAATTTACGTGGTTCCACTATCGGTGTGATAGTGTACATCCACCAAAGAGAGAGAGAGAGAGCTCGATATATTACCAACCGGGAGAGATTACAAAGTGCTTGTACAAGGATCTTAAGATCCGCGATCAACTAGCAAATCTTCCGAAACACCGAGTCTTCAAAAACACTCTCGTATCTCACAAATAATATATATATATATAGATACTAGCTAGAGAGTATTTAGGTGTTGCATCTAAGAGGAAGGAAATGATCCAAAAGGATGGATTATTATGTTCATCCTAATGGGGTATTTATATACCACCAATGAGTAGGCACCAAGTAACTAAGAAAGAGGGAACAAGCTTGGAGGTTGAGTAGTGAGCAAGCATGGCAAGAGTAGGAAGCAAGCTTGGTGGATTAGTCACCAAGTTTCGATGAGTAGGGACCAAGTTTCGATTTTTACTGATTTGGTCATCGAGTGCAGCATCCATAAACAAGTAATATATTTTATATTACAACACTCCACCATGATGCACGAGATCCTCGAAAGCAAGACGAATCCCAATCCAACGAGTACGAATTCTTCCAATAGTTGATCATAAGTAGATAACAAGTAAATTGGCATGAGGTAGCAAATTTCATTCCAACCGTGACGAGCTTCGGCATGGCCATCACCCGTCAAAGTTACAAGCACAGAAATAACCTCAAATGCACAATCCACTTAAACAAGGTAGAGCAAAGCAAAGCTCTAAAGCACTTAACAAAGTAATTCCTTCAAAGATGTCATTTTGTCACCTGTGGTAATATCTTCTCTCTCTCGAACAAAGTGCCCACTGGCACTAACACAAACGAAGCTGGATCAAGTTTGAGCAATGCTCAAACTTAGCTGGCGATAGCGACTTAGTGAACATATCAGCAACATTGTCGTCTGTCAGGATTTTCTTCAAATAGACGACTTTCGCTTCATGTAATCTAACAAGATATGCATCACGCACATTTATGTGCTTTGTCCCAGAACTGAAAGCCAAATATAAGACCATGTGTCTCGATTCCCTTCAAATATCGGAATGCCTTTTTAACGGCTACCCAATGTGATTGACCCTGATTCGCCAGAAACCAATTCACCACTCCGATACAATGTGCGAGATCGGGACGAGCACACACCATGGCATACATAAGACTCCCGACCACACTGGCGTATGGAACTTTTGACATTTCGGCCTTTCGTTTGTCATCCTACGGACAATCTTTACTTGTAATCTTGATGTGCTTTGATAGTGGAGTGCTAGACGTCTTGGCACCATCAAGATTGAACCGCTTCAGAATTTTCTGAATATATGCTCGTTGTGTCAACCTAAGTGTTCGGGACTTTCTGTCCCTCACAATCTCCATGCCCAAAAATCTTCTGCGCTGGTCCGAGATCCTTCATTTCAAACTCTGATTTTAACTTGTCTTTCAGACGTTTGATCTCTGACCGCTCCTTGCAGGCAATAAGCATGTCATCTACATAAAGAAGAAGATAAGTGAAAATACCACCGCTTTGTCTATGATGAACACAAGCGTCCTTTTCACTTTGCTCAAATCCCAGAGTGAGCATAAACAAATCAAACTTCTTATACCATTGGCGAGGCGACTGTTTAAGTCCATAGAGGGACTTCTGGAGCTTACATACATAATCTGGCTTGCTTTCGGAAACGAAACCATCGGGTTGCTTCATATAGATAGTTTCCTCCAAGTCTCCGTGTAGGAAAGCGGTCTTCACATCTAACTATTGTAGCTCCAAATCGTGCATAGCCACGATTGCCAAAAGAACACGAATAGATGTATGTCGAACAATGGGAGCAAAGATATCGTCATACTCGATACCTTTAGCAACTTGATACCTTTAACAACTTGAGCAAAGCCTTTAGCAACGAGACGAGCCTTGTAACGATCATCATCCTTGACCTTGTACACCCACTTGCACCCGATTGCCTGGCTACCTTTCGGTAGTGGACAAAGTTCCCAAGTCTTGTGCTTTGAGAGAGCTTCTATCTCTTCTTGCATGGCGGATAGCCATTTGGAACTGTGGGTTGAAGCCAATGCTTCCTTCAAATCAAGCGGCTCCTCTTGCCCTACATGCAAAGAATACGCCAACTGATCTGTAAAACTCATGTTAGCAAAATCCCAATCTCCATACCTGTTAGGCGGTCGAATAGTCCTTTGACTATGCCTGGTAGGTGCAATAACTGAAATTGTATCGCCTTGGTCTCCACCATCAATCAGAATCTCTTCTTCAGAATCACTAGTAGAAGTCACTGGCGGAATGACTTCTTCAATATTTTCGGGTGATCCTGAACTAGTATCAAAAGCAGATGAACTGGGAATATAAGGACTGACTACTGTCTCCATATCATCGGCAGTAGGAGAAATAGTAGTAACAACTTCCGGATCTTGAGAGGACCGAGGGTCTTGTGACTTCAACAAGACTGATTCATCAAATGTAACGTGACGAGAATGAATCACTTTACGAGTCAAGGGGTTCCAGATTCGATAACCCTTGATACCATCTGTATAGCCGAGCAAAGATCCTTTGGTGGCTCTCGGATCTAGCTTGTCCTGACCTGAAATATGAACATAAACAGGACGACCAAATACAGGTATGTATTTCAGACAGATGTTTCCTTTACCTCTCCAAACCTCTTCCGGAATCTTTCCCCCAAAGAAAGAGTTTCTCTTCCATATATAAAACTGTTAGTGAATTGAGAATATTTCTCGGGAAGTGAATACAACATAATCATAGCAAGAGCTTCTTCATCTTTGGCAAGAAGCGCATCTGTTGCCTTCAACTTCATTATGATGTCTTCGAATTCGGTCATATGAGCCTTGATGGTTGAACCTTCCTTCATTTTGAAGAAGAGGCACGACCGCATCAATAACAACCTGTTGGTCAAAGTTTTCTTGAGATAAAGATTCTCAAGTTTACTCCAGATACCTGCAACAGTCTTTTCCTGAAACAATTTCAGAAATGACATTCTCTCCCATAGCCATCTGCAAAGTAGTAAATGCCCATGCTTCCATTTCTCTAGCCTTAAGGTCATACATATTAGGGTCTAACTCATGTTTAGCAAATACTACTGGATGGACTCCATTCTTTCTAAGTGCAACAGATGTTGTGAACTGCCATTTACCAAAATCACCGTCCCTGTTCCAAGTTTGTATACGAATCCCAGCCCCCGATAAATTAAATGTACCTTCTTGGTACGGTCTTTGGGTCTGGTTTGAGGGATCGGTACTAAATGGGTTTTCTACTTTAGCCATAGAGACAAATATGTGTGCAAACTAGTTTATGTATATTTTCTACATAAACTCCAAATCTAGATCCGAAGCTCTGATACCAATTGTTAGGAAATTATGTGTCACAAAACGAATGCTAGCAAATGATTTCTAAGGTCCCAAACAAGTAGAAATCCAAGGACACAAATAACCCGACAACAAATGCGGATAACAATGATCTAGATGTTGCACGATGACTCTAACGAAATAAACAACCCCAAGTATAGATAATAACAATATTTGTTATTATCTACGTAAATGACAATATTCACCATACAATATTAGCAACACGAGAATTTACGTGGTTCCACTATCGGTGTGATAGTGTACATCCACCAAAGAGAGAGAGCTCGATATATTACCAACCGGGAGAGATTACAAAGTGCTTGTACAAGGATCTTAAGATCCGCGATCAACTAGCAAATCTTCCGAAACACCGAGTCTTCAAAAACACTCTCGTATCTCACAAATAATATATATATATATATATATAGATACTAGCTAGAGAGTATTTAGGTGTTGCATCTAAGAGGAAGGAAATGATCCAAAAGGATGGATTATTATGTTCATCCTAATGGGGTATTTATATACCACCAATGAGTGCCCCAAGTAACTAAGAAGATTAGGGAACAAGCTTGGAGGTTGAGTAGTGAGCAAGCATGGCAAGAGTAGGGAGCAAGCTTGGTGGATTAGTCACCAAGTTTCGATGAGTAGGGACCAAGTTTCGATTTTTACTGATTTGGTCATCGAGTGCAGCATCCATAAACAAGTAATATATTTTATATTACAACAATTCCGTTATCCTAGTATATATAAATATATAAATATATATATATATATATATATATATATATATTCAATCACCATATAACCATGTTAATGTATTTTGCTCACTAAGCAATCGCTTACCCATGGATTATTTATCATTTTACAGAACAGTTAGGTGACGTTGATAAAGGGAAAAACAAGTTGATGTGATTCGGGTTAAGGTCTAGACGTTGAATCACACTTTTGGTATATGTGGTTATCTTTTGGCGTATTTTGTATATATAATAATATACGGGTAGATATGTCCCTGATCTTATTGTAATAGTTATAATTTTGGTTTGTATTTAGTTTTCGTTGGTTGGTTTAAATTTCTTGAAAGTCTATTTCTTTTGGGGTTAAAAACAGATTTAACACAAAAATTTAAAATGGACATTTCCGAGCTTGGTTTAAAAATTAATATTACGTACTTTGGAAGTTAAAAACTGATTAATTGGAGTTTTAAATCATTAAGTGTGTGTTTTCAAAACACACTTGTTACAAATGTCAAGGCTTAAAGTAAACAACAGTCAAAAGAACAGTGATAAATTATAAAATTCATAATCTATGTCAATGTGCATTGCAAATAACAAGTCTCAATAAGGCAATATCATAATATATTGTTATTGTTGCACAACACACTCTAACTGTGCTGATACAATGATGTGCTAATGTGCATTGCAAATTTTAATTTTCAAATTTTAATATGCAAGTCTCATTGTCAAAATAAAAAAAACAACTTAGCGTTAGCCTTAGCCTGGTAAGTTAGTAACTCATAACCACAAGGTTTGTGGCGTACTGGTTAAGACTTTTAGGGGATGAGGCTAGATAACTCATCTACCCCAGGTTCAAATCCAGGCGCAAACAACTTGTGGCTACTGAGGAATTATCTCAGGGCTGCATGCTTTAGTAGTCTTAAAATTGCCAGGGATTAATCCTAGGAAAATGCCTAAGATACCCTTTCCAAAAAAGTTAGTAACTCACACAACCACATATGACACAACTTTACAATAATCAATTAGAAATTTAGAATTTTTTTTTTTGCAAAAAGAGTTAAAGATTCATAAATCATAATATGACTCACACAACAACTTTTCAAGTTCATTCAACAATAGAAATCGGGCTGTTCAGGATTTCTATATATGATTTCTTGAATCTAGTTTCATGACTGTTAATCGGCTGGAAACAAAACGCCATACCTTGAATATCGGAACATTCGAACTTTGAAAAACAATAGAAATCGGATTGAGTGGTTGGAACGTTTGGCATTTACCAGTTCATGATGTACATTCAGTATCCGTCACTACTGGGCCTTGAACATGTTTTTTATAGTTAAAATTCAATTCAAATTATTAAACTCAAAACTAGTAATAGATGACAACTTGATACCTCTTTAAGGGTTGATGCCCTGTGCGATCGCACGACTCTGGGTAGGTTCAACACAAAAATATACCGTAAAGCTTTGCTCCATAATACTATTAATTCTCTTGCCAGTAGAATAAATATTTAACATAAATCCCAAACAAACAAGAAAGCAATACCACACCTAAATATCACATTATAACCATCTAACCATTCCCCTTGTTTATTTTATTTATCATTCTCCCTAAAGCTAAATTTGACTTTCATGCCAAATATAAGCAATATAAAATGATAAATTGTAATGAATAAAACTATATTTTCATAGTTTTATATTTCTTTTCTAATTTTGTTAGTGAATTGCAAAATCGTTATAAAAACCATCCATATTTTAAAACGGTTATAAAACTAGTGAACTTTCAAAATTTGTTATATAATCATTCAACTTTCAAAATTTGTTTTTAAATCCATTCGATCCTGTTAGCATTTTAAAGATAACTAGTGTTTGACACTGTACGTTGTACGGTGACAAATATTATTTCTTTAAAGTAATTTGTTTAATAGGTGGGACAAAAAAAACCAAACTACAATATAATTACGTCATTCCACTTTTGCTTATGATAAAGTGGATAACCAAATCAAATACATATAGAATTATTATGAATACTCAAATCTCACAGTACCACATAATCACCCATAGTTCTTCTACTATATTGATCACATGTTAATGCTATATGTATATTTGGTTAATTAATTCTTGATATGGATTAACTTTTTAAGAGAGTTGGCCAAGATGAACCAACTCCATGAGTTCGGAGGATCGGTCAGAATGAACGAATAACATGAGTTTAGAGGATCGATTAAAAGGAGCCACCCCCATGAGTTGTAACAAAAGCATCTCAATCTCTTTTCATATACATATCATTCATCGTTAATTTTTCATCTCTCCATCAATTTAGGATAAACAAAAGTCGACCACAATTCAACAATGAAGATAACTCAATTCTTAATGTGCAACATCAATATTGTGGTTTTTTTTTAAGTTTGTTATTTAACTTTAATGTTTTGAAATATGTTTACACTAAGTGTTTATTACTATAATTTTACCATTTGGTTGATTTTGATTTCAACCATGATTATAGATTTCGAAGCATCCATCACTCATTTATATAACCTTCATCTTCTTTCAAACTATTATCTTTCAACCAATGTGGGATGATGAAACTCAAGCTTATTTCAAAATGATTGATATTTTGTGAATTGAATAGTTTGTTTTTAACTTTGTGATTTGCATGATATTTACTTATGTTTTGCACCATAAATTTATTAATTGGTTGGTTTTGATTTCAACCATGGTTATAGATTTCAAATCATCCATCACACTTTTATACATCTATCATCTTCTTTCAAACTATCATCATTCTGCCAATGCAAATTGATGAAAGTCAACCTTATTTCAAGATTTGAGGAACACTCAAACCTCATAATGTTAAGTCATCATCTTTAGTTTGAACTATAATTTTTACCATTTGGTTGGTTTTAATTACAACCATAGTTATAGATCTCAAAGAAGGTCATCCAATTAAGACAACCATGTGAAACAAATCCATGAATTGACACACAAAGATACTCAATCCACCTTTCTTATACACTTCACTTTGTTCAAATGTTTCAACTCTTTACCATCTCAATTCTCGTGGTGCAATCTCAATACCCTAAGGTTTTCTTTTATAAATATAAAGATTTAATTGTAACATTTGAATGGTTTTGATTCCAACCATGGTTATATATTTCAAAAAATATCGTCTAAAATAAGACAACCCTATGAGGCAAACCCCATGAATTGACACAAAGACATCCAATCCACCTTTTTTTATACACTTCGCCTTGTTCAAACGTTTCAACCTTCACCAATGTTGGATAACCCAAAATCGACCACACTTCGCCTTGTGCCATGTCATTCTCTTTGGGTGTTCCTTTAATATATATATATATATATATATTATTTGCTCAAAATATTATTCAAAATAAACAATATTCACTCTACCTAAATTAGGTTTATAAAATACCAAAAATGTATAAGTGTCTTAATATATTATTCTATATGACTTAAGTTTGTAGGACGTTTTTCGACATTTTAACAATTTTTTAAGAGTCTTCTAACATAAAGTATCATATTAATTTTTTTAAATGCATAAAATAAAATGTCCATTGTTTGATATAACTTATTTAATTGAAATATCAACTATATATCATATTCAAGATATTTTAGATTTAAATACTAGTAGGTAAGATTTTTGATTAAAAATACAGTACGGGTAATTTGGTTGGTTTTTCATTAGATATTGTATCATTAAAGTTGTTCGTGTGGATTAATATGTCTGTATAGATTAGGAAGATCTTTTTTAGAGATGAAAGAAATGTGTTTTTTAATTGGAAGAGGAAGGTATGGAAAAAAAAACTTGACTTTCAGTATAAAGCTCTTTCTAGAAGTTTACTAAATAAGTCACTTTCTATATCATTAATCCACTACCAAATAGTCATGTATAGTTGGCCGAATAAGTTGTGAGTTCCATTAGGCTCATTAGCCTATTTGAAGTGATGAATGACAGAGTTTGGTTTGTAGGTTTTAAAATATTTGTGGTTTATAAAAGAACTCACCCATATAGCATAGAGTTTACACTAGAACACCTCCATTTTACGAGAATGAGAGAACATCATTTTATTATAGTCAATCGCATATGATACTATTGTCCTTCACATATGATACACATATGAAACTAAATCAGAGACGCGGGGGACTTTTGGCGTGAATTAGGTTGCAGGCCAAGTCGTCCGCACCCTACTAGGTCCCACATATGTATTATCACATGGGATAACGGTTTTCTCAATGTGATACTGTACATCACATGTGATAACAGCGTTCTCTCGTTTTCGTATAATAGAGGTGTTATCGTTTGAACCTCCACCTATATGTGTGTGTGTGTGAGAGTGTTTGTTCAATTATTAACCCAATAATTAATGTTAACTATGTGAACCAATCATAGCCTTAAATCTTTGTAATCTAAGTGTAACACCCTTAAAAATAGGAGTTAATTTAAACCGAAATATAATGCGGAATAAGACTAATAATTTAAAGATCACCCATAACATGGGGAAAGAATAATAGAGTTTACATCACTATACGGATACTAAGTAACAACCTATTAATCTATACAAATCGGAATATAGATTATGTTCGGGTGTCACTAATATCCTCAAAATAGACAATTCTAGTAACTCCATTTGTACACTTGAAGATGTACTCCCAAAAAGAATGCCTATACCGGCACTAAACTCCACTCAACTCTTGGAAGCCCCACTAGGACGATCACATGATATACATGTCATTTGAAAAAAAGTGTTAAGCTTAACACCTAGTGAGAACAAACAGTTTAAATAAGAAAAGTCATGGAACCTTTGAAAGCAATAAGAAAATTTTAACAAGTTAACTTTATTCTTTTCTCTTTTCTTTTACTCACACTTGTTCTTGGGAGAACACAATTTTATGGATAATGGGGGAGGCCCGCTATTGCACTAAGATCAACCAAATTAGGTCTTTATAGATCTTTCACTTACGGGTAACGAGTTCAACCAATTTATGTCTATCACTTGATATATTCTAAAACCGGCTTTTATGCCTATGGATCCACTACATTCTAGTCTAATTGTTTAATGCATCATTTTAGATGTGTTAACAATTTCCCAACACAAAATCTTTGTACGATCAACATTTCCCAATAACTAATAATTTTACCAAAATTAGGTCAAGATGTCTTTGAGTTCTAAAACCAATAATACTTTGAAATCAACCAATACAAAGAGTTTAAAACCGTTCCTTTTTTACCTATTTTGATAGTACAAGTGAAATCCCCAAATCTTTCAAGTTTGACCTAGATTGTCAAAGTCAACCAATATGTAAAAATACTTGATATCAATCTTGTAGTAAGTAAGATGCATCATTTTGACATGTATAAATTTTTATAAAGTGGAAGAATGAACTCACAAGCTAGAGTTTGAGTAAACTCTAGAAAATCGCCAAAATCTCTTGAATCTAGAGGTGGAGATGAAGAATACTTGAAGCTTGAACCTTAGATCTTGAATCCTTAGACTAGAGTCCTAAAGCTTGATCTTGGTTGGTTGGTTGAAGAGAAGTAAATGCTCCAAAAATCGCCTCTTAGGGTTTGGTAGAGAGTAAATGTTGAGGAAGAGGTTTCAAAGCATCCATCACTCATTTATATAACCTTCATCTTCTTCCAAACTATCATCTTTGAACTAATGTGGGATGATGAAACTCAACCTTATTTCAAAATGATTGATATTTTGTGAAATGAATAGTTTGTTTTTAACTTTGTGATTTGCATCATATTTACTTACGTTTTGCACCATAAATTTATTAGTTGGTTGGTTTTGATTTCAACCATGGTTATAGATTTCAAATCATCGATCACACTTTTATACATCTATCATCTTCTTTCAAAATATCATCATTCTGCCAATGCGAGTTGATGAAAGTCAACCTTATTTCAAGATTTGAGGAACACTCAAACCTCATAATGTTAAGTCATCATCTTTAGTTTGAACTATAATTTTTACCATTTGGTTGGTTTTGATTACAACCATAGTTATAGATCTCAAAGAAGGTCATCCAATTAAGACAACCATGTGAAACAAATCCATGAATTGACACACAAAGATACTCAATCCACCTTTCTTATACACTTCACTTTGTTCAAATGTTTCAACTCTTTACCATCTCCATTCTCGTGGTGCAATCTCAATACCCTAAGGTTTTATTTTATATATATAAAGATTTAATTGTACCATTTGAATGGTTTTGATTCCAACCATGGTTATATATTTCAAAAAATATCGTCTAAAATAAGACAACCGTATGAGGCAAACCCCATGAATTGACATAAAGACATCCAATCCACATTTTTTATACACTTCGCCTTGTTCAAACGTTTCAACTCTTCACCAATGTTGGATAACCCAAAATCGACCACAATTGAAAATGTGAGGATAACTCAAATCTTAATGTGCCACGTCATTCTCTTTGGGTGTTCCTTTAATATATATAAAGATTATTTGCTCAAAATATTATTCAAAATAAACAATATTCACTATACCTAAATTAGGTTTATAAAATACCAAAAATGTATAAGTGTCTTAATATACTATTCTATATGACTTAAGTTTGTAGGACGTTTTTCGACATTTTAACAATTTTTTAAGAGACTTCTAAAATAAAGTATCATATTAATTTTTTTAAATGCATAGAATAAAATGTCCATTGTTTGATATAACTTATTCAATTGAAATATCAACTATATATCATATTCAAGATATTTTAGATTTAAATACTAGTAGGTAAGATTTTTGATTAAAAACATAGTACGGGTAATTTGGTTGGTTTTTCATTAAATATTGTATCATTAAAGTTGTTCGTGTGGATTAATATGTCTGTATAGATTAGGAAGACTTTTTTTAGGAATGAAAGAAAGGTGTTTTTTAATTGGAAGAGGATGGTATGCAAAAAACACTTGACTTTCAGTATAAAGCTCCTCCTAGAAGTTTACTGAATAAGTCACTTTCTATATCATTAATCCACTACCAAATAGTCATGTATAGTTGAACGAATAAGTCGTGAGTTCCATTAAGCTCATTAGCCTATGTGAAGTGATGAATGACAGAGTTTGGTTTGTAGGTTTTAAAATATTTGTGGTTTATAAAAGAACTCACCCATATAGCATAGAGTTTATACTAGAACACCTCCATTTTACGAGAATGAGAGAACATCATTTTATTATAGTCAATCGCATATGATACTATTTTCCTTCACATATGATACACATGATACTAAATCAGAGACGCGGGGAACTTTTGGCGTGAATTAGGTTGCAGGCCAAGTCGTCCGCACCCTACTAGGTCCCACATATGTACTATCACATGGGATAAGGGTTTTCTCGATGTGATACTGTAATTCATCACATGTGATAACATCGTTCTCTCATTTTCGTATAATAGAGGTGTTATCGTTTGAACCTCCACCTATATGTGTGTGTGTGTGTGAGAGAGTGTTTGTTCAATTATTAACCCAATAATTAATGTTAACTATTTGAACCAATCATAGCCTTAAATATTTGTAATCTAAGTGTAACACCCTTAAAAATAGGAGTTAATTTAAACCGAAATATAATACGGAATAAGACTAATAATATAAAGATCACCCATAACATGGGGAAAGAATAATAGAGTTTACATCACTATACGGATACTAAGTAACAACCTATTAATCTATACAAATCTGGAATATAGATTATGTTCGGGTGTCACTAATATCCTCAAAATAGACAATTCTAGTAACTCCATTTGTACACTTGAAGATGTACTCCCAAAAAGAATGCCTATACCGGCACCAAACTCCACTCAACTCTTGGAAGCCCCACTAGGACGATCACATGATATACATGTGATTTGAGAAAAAGTGTTAAGCTTAACGCCTGGTGAGAAGAAACAGTTTAAATAAGAAAAGTCATGGAACCTTTGAAAGCAATAAGAAAACTTTAACAAGTTAACTTTATTCTTTTCTCTTTTCTTTTACTCACACTTGTTCTTGGGGGAACATAATTTTATGGATAATGGGGGAGGCCCGCTATTGCACTAAGATCAACCAAATTAGGTCTTTACTTCAGTGCGTAGTTAAGCTCAACCAAATTAGATCTTTCGCTTATGGGTAACGAGTTCAACCAATTTATGTCTATCACTTGCTATATTTTAAAAACCGACTTTTATGCCTATGGATCCACTAGAAAATCGCCAAAATCCTAGAATGAACTCACAAGCTAGAGTTTGAGTAAACCCTAGAAAATCGCCAAAATCTCTTGAATCTAGAGGTGGAGATGAAGAACACTTGAAGCTTGAACCTTAGATCTTGAATCCTTAGACTAGAGTCCTAAAGCTTGATCTTGGTTGGTTGGTTGAAGGGAAGTAAATGCTCCAAAAATCGCCTCTTAGGATTTGGTAGAGAGTAAATGCTGAGGAAGAGGTTTTGTATAAGTAATAAATGAGATCATATCTCAGAAAAAAAACCCGTTTTTATAGGTCAGACAAAAATTGTGAGCCTGACACTGCGAGGCTGCCATGGCAGGGTCGCACCCCAAGGTCGAACCCTCCATTTTTCAGAGTTTCAGTAGAAGAATTGCGATGATGAGGTGCGATGGTGGCATGGCAAGGTCGCACTTGCCAGGGTCGCACCTTCCAAACTCCTTCCTTACGGTACACAAATTGATAGGGTGACAGTGCTAGGGTCGTACTGTCAGGGTCGCGGTTTGCTACAGATGGCCCCAATGCAAGTTAATACTTAACATAATGCAACACCAAACTTGTATTAACAATATAAAGGTCGGGGGGTGTGAAATTCCGGGTGTTACACTATGGATTAAATTCATCAGGGTATTTTTGTAACAAATTAAAAAATGATTTTTAATAAATATAGGTGAACAATCATGAGTAAAGGGTAAAATTGAAAAAGATTTGGGAGTTTTGTTTAAGCATTAATTACTTTTCTAGTAATTACTCCTTCATCGTTTCAAAATCGACATCAATCTCTGTTTATTCCGGTTCACCTATGAAATACGGTATTTGTTTTATTGTTATGAACAAGGTTCACCTTTTCAAATATGTGGTAATTTGGTTCACCTATGAACACATTCTTAGTTTATTGTTATGAACGGTGATAGATACCAAGTATCAAAATATAGAAAGAATGTAAAGTATTGTACAAGAAATATAGCAAGGAAGTCGGATGTAGTATTGATATTGACAAGATTACACAGATGTATCTTTACAGTGCAAAAGATCTAATAACGTTAGGTCTAACAAACTAACTAACCTTCTATTTATATACAAGTAAGAATTATATACTAATAGATAGTTACATGACAGACCAATAGAATTATTACCAGTGTACATCATAAAGTTCAGAATCACTTCTGAACTTCTTCAGAACTGTCTTCAGAAGTTATTCAGAACTTCTGAAATAGACACTTTAGAAGTTACGCCTTAGACCTTCCTTGACTTCTTTTCATGAGTTCTGACTTTGGACTTCTAAGCTTTCTTCCTATTTCTCTTCAGAACTAGTTTAGAAGTTCTGAACTATGAAGCTTCAGAACCCAGTCCTCTTTGAAGCTATTTTATGATCTCTATCAATCTCCCCCTTAGCTTCAAAAATTCAAATTATATCCCCAATATGTCAAAAGTTCTCTGACTTCACCCAGAATTAGTTTTCTATATTCAAGTAACAACTCTATTCTTTTGTGCATGTCTTTAGCCAACTTCTTATATTCATTCCATTCACCATCATTCAGATTCTTTGGCCTATGCTTTTGTCTTTTAATAAGTCTTTCACTTATTGCCAGTAATGTACCATTGCAACACTTTCTCTTGATTGAACTTGCATACAAAACCAGGAGGATGTACTATCAAAGTACCTTTGTTAATTGAACTAATTCCTTGAAGTTCAAAATTAGTTCTACTCAGATTCACCTTTTCTTTGCCAAGTACAAATGCTACTTGAAAATCTTTCTTAGCTGCCCAAATGAATTCTCTGTAGATTCCTCCTTTTATGACAGGGAATAATTTTCTGAATCTGGTAATATTGTCATGAAGTGGATTAATTCTTTTGTACACCTTGACTAAATCCCTTAGATGAACATTTTGGAAATCAGCCTCAGAAAATGTGCACACTTCTCCATTTTCTCTTTCCACAGTGAAGTAAAGAGTATTTATAATTCAACTTTGTTTTTGATCAGCATTAATCACTTTCACAATAAGACTCTCTTTTCTTGCTTCAGAAATTGGTAACTTCAACTTCTGAACTATTTAAGTATACCATTGTTTCCATCCAAATGATTTATCCAGCCAACAATCAGTGTAGTTGAACCTTTGCTCATGTTCCATGAATATTTCAGGATGAACATATTCAAGGAATAAAGTAAGAGCATGTTCAACAATCCTATTTATTTGCAATTGTTCAGCTTCAGACACTTGAGTAACTGGCACTTGATCTTCAACAACTTCCACACTTTTTCCTATATCTTTTTCAGAACTTGTGCCAGCATGTTAAGAAATAGGAACTTCTGAAGGTTGATTTACTTTAAAAACTTCAAATTCAACCACTTGTTCTTTGGCATGAATAAGAAAATCATAAACATTACTTAACAAGTAATCTGCATCTCTTCTTAAGTTTACCTGTTGATGACCAGCAAACATACTTCTTCTCACCAGTTCTCTGAAGTTTATTCTCTCTTTGATCAGATATAGAATCTCATCCTTTAACTCTTTGGGGCCAGCAATCCAAGTCATACATTCACAGAACCATTTCAAAGTTGAAGAAGAATACTTTGGAATGTCAGAGATAATAAAGGTTCTTTTGTTTAATCCTACAGCTTCATAATGAAAACCAAGTTCTGGCTTAGTGAAGACAGTAGAAATCCCTTCAAGACTTACTAAAGCTGGTTCCAATAGATTAACTTTCTTTAAATCATGTTCCAAAGCAAGTTGGAAATCATGCTTCACAAAATTTCTGAGATAAACACCAATTATTCTTCTCAACCCTTGCACCATTTTTGAATCCTCTCTTTTCACAAAGAAATTTAGAAGAGAAAGCCTTAGATTGTAGAAATCAAATTGAGTGAATTCTATTAAAGTTCCATCTCTTCTTTCAGCACCAATCCTGACAATATTCAAATCTTCTTCAATTGACCTTTTAACACTTCTGAAGTGCTTGATTGGAACAGGATTAAATATGTCTTGAATACCATGTCTTTGCTGAAAAGATTGAACTTCAGAAGCAAAGTCTTCATCCCATTGATCACTCAAAAAGCTTTCAAGAGTTGCAAAATTCAAACTTTTCTTGTATAAGAAAATATATGTATCTTCAGGAAAGACAATAATAACATGTTCAAGTTCATCAAATATTGTGTCTTTAATGAAAACTTGATCAATAATAGGTTCTTCAAGAAGTGGAAAGTTGAATCTGGGAATTTGAATGCTTTCTTTGTACTTGACCTCTATCTCACCAACATAGGTCATTATCATTTCTTCAGAAAATCCAACATCACTCATATGACATAAATCAACTATCACATATGCATACTGGCTTTGTTGATTGTAAAAATCTCTGAATATAGACAATCTATCATCCAAGAATCTACACTCCAGATTCCTTGGTGAATTCAGAAATACAAACTTCATAAGCATTTGATTAACCAACCACCACATTGTATTCATAAGTTCTTCATTTTCTCTTCTATTAACCATAAGAGGTCTCCATACAACTATATCTCTTGTTTCATTTACCCCCTCTTCATCATCAAACATAATAACATCTGACAGATCACCCGGTTCTCCAATCTCTTCTTCAATGGCCAAATACTCATTAAGCATCTCTTTATTTGAATCAGGTATAATATCTGTATCATCTGTACCAGCTTTATCTTCATAGTTAAAAGATACCCTTTCAGTTTCATATCCTTCATCTACCTCTTCAAAAGTTACTCTGTCATCAACATTTTCTTCAGAAATAACCATAATAGCTTCATGAATAGGTTCAGAACAAGGAATCTCTTGATATTCAGGTTCAGAAGATAATATATCTTCAATTGCTTCAGAAACCTTTTCAGTATCAACATCTTTCTGAACATCTTCAGAAGATATTTCAGAAGTTTGTGCTTTTAGCATAAGGATATCTTCAGAATGAGACACTTTCCTTCATTTCTCCCCCTCATGATCATCAGGATCCTGATCATCATGCTTTCTCTTCAAAGTGTCAGCTTGGGGTCTACATTCTAAAGCAGAGATTCTTTGATCGAGAGTTACTTGAGTATTTTGAAATGAAGACAATTGATTTAAAATAAGTTGAATATCATCTTTTGTGGCTAGTTGAGATAAGTCTGGTTGTGCAGAAGTAGATGGCAAGGAAGTTCTGAGACTTGCCACTGATGAAACAGCTTCTGAGAAGGATTTTAAAATGGCCTCTTGGAAAGTTTTGAGATCATTTGTTGAGACATAAACTTTGTTCAAATCACTAAGTTTCTCATCCAATAACTTCTCCTGACTCTCCACCCTATCCTCCAACACCTTGGTTGATTTTTTCAAATAACTCCTTTATGTCCTTTTGAATCTTTTCAAATTCAGAAGTACAAAAATCTTTGAATTCAGAGAATTCAGAAGATTGGGTAAGAGAACCAAGACCAACAGATGGTTCTGTTTGCAGTCCTACATAAGTAGGCTGGCCTGTTGATGTCACCACATCATGAATCATTACTGATTCAGTAAATGGGGCTTTAGGGATGTTCACCCCACCAGGACTTCCTTCAAATCCTTGATATCCTGTTGTATGTATATCTATTGAAGTTGTTTGAATGTGACACACACTTTGCATTGGGATATCTAAAAGATATGTGCTTGTGTGAAGAAAACCCACATCTTGTGGTTCATGAGGCTCAACAGTGAGAGGACTCTCAGACTCTATGTGCTCATATCTGTGAAGGGGGGACATATATCCTTCATGTTCAACATTGGGCTCCTCCATTTGGGGATCCAATGGTAGATTAGCTGCTTGCCCCGTATGTGTTAGTAAAACACCCTTCTGTTGAGAGATGGGTGAGTGGCTGGGGGTTAACAAGATTTGCCATGGGCTCACTGGCTATTTCAATATTACCCACTAAAGAATGTGGAGTAATAGATTGTGTGGCTGCCCGACTTTTAACATCTAGTGCACATGATTCTTTTTCTTTTTCCTGTGATCTCCCCTCATCAATTCTTTTTCTCACAGTTCTACCCTGTCTCTCATTTTCATTTTGCCTCTTAGCACTCTAAGGTTATTCCCCACCTTGAACTTCCTCCCCTCTCTCACTATTAAGTCTAGACCCCTCACCTTGCTCACCACTCTAGGTTGAATCAGGGGAAGAGACTACAGGTTTAGGTAGTCCCATTGATTCACAGTACTTATTCAAAAACCTATTTTTAGAACTTACATAAGTAAGAAGTTCTGCTGGAAGTGGCACTGCATTAGGAAATCTAAGTTTGGCACTTGGTGGTCTTAAATTATCCATAGAAAAGAGTGGAACAAATACCTCATTATCCAGTCTTGGAATGTGTTCAACAGTCTTCATGGCTTCTTTAATGAAGATTTGAAAGAATCTTTGATATGAAATGTAAGTATAGGTAGACTTCTTTGAAATAGTTGTCTTCAATTCTTCAAAGATGAGAGAAGCATAATCATAATGCTTGTTATGAGCAATCCCATGGAAAATGATTCTGACATTTGTTGAGGCTTGATCTAGACTTGAAATTTTATCAGATAGACAAGTGTTTATAATGGTAAACAGTGAATACCAAATAGATGGAAGACACTTTCTTCTAAAGGAGCTTAATGCAATGAGTGTTTCTGAATATCCTAACTTCATGAAGTCTGCAATAAGCTCAGAATTGGAAGGAATAACATCAAAGGTTGTTTTACCAACTACTGCATTAGCCTTTGGAAGATCAAATATGTCCCTGATATCTGAAACATTGATAGAAAACCTGTAACCATGAACATATGAAGAGAAATCATTTTCTTCTACATCAATTTTTGTATAATACCACCATTGTTGTAAGTAGGACTCAGGAACCAAAAACTTCTTAGTAAGCAGAGCTCTAAAAGGATATTTCTTGAATATTTTAATCAAAATCCTCTGATCATCATTGAAATCTGTTGAACCTATATTAAGAGCACAATTATTCTTCTTGATATCCATCCTCTTGTTCTCTGGAACATACAACTTTTTAAGATCAGGACCATAACTTTCTTCTTGTGCAGTACCAGCAACCGATTGGGAATCATTGACACCTCCAACAGATTCAGAGGGAACTTTTATTGGCTCAATTTGTATTCTTCCAAGTGTAGGTGAATGAGGGTTAGGGCTAGCGTTTCAAGGACCGGCTTCAGGATTTCCTTTTGTGGCAGTGTCTTCTAGCATTGGATCATCATTTACAGTGACTTCCATTGATCCAATCATAACCTTTTTAGGCACAATTTTGAATGAATCTCCATTCGACGATGTATCACTGTCACTGAAACACGACTTTTGCAGTTTGAATTGGCTGATCAATATTGGAAGTCGACATTGTTGAAAATATTTGAAGATTCGAGTGAGAATGAAGTTCAAGAAACTCAGAAAACAAATTTCGGAGGGAAAATTCGCTAAAAAAATATGAAGATGATGAATCCATTGATTTTATGAGGTGGATGATCGTGGGAGGACACGTGGCCGAAAAATGAGCAAAAAGTAATGACAATTAACAGAGTAATTATGATTAATTTGGATTAATGAACCGTTTTGCGACGTGATTATGGCTCCTCAAATGAAATTAAAACACGTGTCACACGCGTGAATAAAATCAACTTTGCAACGGGAATTAAAAAAAAATATTTAAAAATACATACTTCTGAATATATAAAACAGTTCGGTATTTCAGAAGTAGTTTGAACAATTTAAAAAATGAGTAAGTATCCTCATAAGTTTGTCCATACTTCCAGGATATGTAATTTCAAAATGATTTTCCATCTGAGTGATTATCTGTTCAGATCTTGTGTGAAATGTAATAAGAATGAATCAAACCATTAGTAACAGTTATAAACAATGTATTAGTAACATTCCCCTTGAATCATGAGTAAAAAAAATATCCCTCCCTTGAAAAATGCTATACATAGAAATGTAAAAATTTCACAAGTATTATAATACAAAAACTTTAGAAATTAAGAATTAGTACTTCTGAGAAATATAAGATAGACTTCTGAAAAATTAACCTTAGAACTTCTGAAGTTAAGATTTTCAGAATTCTGAATGAGATAGACTCAAAAGTTAAACCTTATTTCTTAGTTGATGTAAAATACTTATGTAGACAAGTTCATCATGCCTAATTTGCTTACCAAAAAATTAAACCTTTTTTCATCAAGTGCTTTGGTAAACAAATTTGCTAATTGATAATCAGTTTGAACAAAAAACATTTCTATATTACCTTTCTCAACATGATCTTTAATAAAATGGTACCTCACATTAATATGTTTTTGTCTTTGAGTGTTGGACAGGATTAGCTGTAATCGCTATGACACTTTTGGAGTCACAATACAAAGGAATCTTTTTGAATGTATAGCCATAGTCTTTGAGTTGTATTTGCATCCAGATGACTTGTGAGCAACATATAACATCAACTACATATTCAGCTTCTGCAGTAGAAGTGGATACACAATTATGCTTTTTGGAACTCCAACTTACAAGTCTATCACCTAAAAAATTGACATGATCCATATGTGCTTTTCCTATCTAATTTACAACCACCATGATCTGCATCTATGAAAGCAGCTAGTTCAAATCCAGAATCCTTAGGATACCAAAGTCCCAATGAAGGAGAACCTTTTAGATATCTAAGAATCTTTTTAGCAGCAAGAAGATGAGACTCTTTTGGATTAGCTTGATATCTTGCACAAATACATGTGGCAAACATTATATCAGGTCTACTTGCTGTTAAGTAAAGCAAAGAACCAATAATACCCCTGTACTTCTTTTGGTCAACAGATTTACCAGATAAATCTGGTTCAAGTTTAGTAGCAGTGGCCATTGGTGTTTGAATACTAGAACAGTCAGACATGTCAAACTTTTTGAGTAAGTCAAAAACATACTTAGTTTGATTAATGAATATGCCAGTGGGAAATTGTTTTACTTGTAAACCAAGAAAGAAAGTTAACTCTCCCATCATACTTATTTCAAATTTAGTTTGCATGATTTTCTCAAAATTTTTACAAAATTTTGGATTTGTAGAAACAAATATAATATCATCCACATATATTTGTATTATGATCATGTCCTCGCCTTCCTTTTTCAGAAATAAGGTTGTATCTACTATACCTCTTTTGAACTCAGAATTCAGAAGAAAGGTTGTGAGAGTTTCATACCATGCTCTTGGTGGTTGTTTAAGTTCATACAAAGCTTTATCTAAGATATAAACATGATCTGGAAATTCCTTACTGACAAAGCCTTCTGGTTGTTCAACATATACTTCTTCATGAAGAACTCCATTCAGAAATGCACATTTGACATCCATTTGAAAGACTTTCATGTTTTTCTGTGCTGCATAAGCTAGAAATATTCTAATTGCTTCTAGCCTAGCCACATGAGCAAAGGTTTCTTCATAATCTATACCTTCTTGTTGACAATAGCCCTTAGCTACTAGCCTTGCCTTATTTCTCACAACAATCCCATGTTCATCCTTCTTATTTTTGAAAACCCATTTTGTGCCAATAATTGATTTTCCCTTTGGTTTTGGAATTAGTCTCCAGACTTTGTTTCTTTCAAATTGATTTAACTTATCTTGCATAGCTAAAACCCAGTCTGGATCTTGAAGAGCTTCACTTGGCTTTTTGGGTTCAATACTGCTTAAGAAATTCACATACGGACATTCATTTGCTGTGGCTGATCTTGTTTGCAAACCCTTTAAAACATCACCTATTATTTGATGTATGGGATGACTTGATGTCCATTTATTCACATTTGTCAATGGTTGAACAGATGAGACATTATTCAACGAGTCATATTCATCAATGATTGCATTTGGTTCAAAATCTAGATTGACTGCTGATTCATATCTGATGTCTCCCCCTCAAATTGAAGATTCTGTACAGGGTCAGAAGTAATAGTCACTAGTTCAGAAATAGGTATTGTAGGTTCAGAAGTGACCTGAATTGGTTCAGAATTGACTAGTACAGAGTCAGAAGTTGGAAGTTCGGAATTTGAGGTTGAGTCAGGTGGTTCAGAAAGATTTGAGATAGTGGTTTCTGTGGAAACTAGTTCTAGAATAATTCTGAGAAGAGATGGATTCTGATAATCTGCAGAGACATTAACAGAAATATCAAATAAATCTTGATACAATGAATCTAAATTAGATTTTAGTAAAGATTTAGATTCAGAAGTTTATTAGTCTTGCTCTTTTCTGAATCTAAGAGTTCAGAAACTAGATTAAGCTTGAGTTCTGAACTGTCTTATTCAGAAGTCATTGTTGGCTCATGAAATCTGATATTTGAAGTTTCAATGATCCTTTGTGTGCTTTTTTTGAGAACTCTGTATGCCTTGGATCTTTGTGAATAGCTAACAAACACTCCAGCTACTCCTTTAGGAGAAAATTTGTCTAAGTGTTGTGTGTCTTTAAGAAGAAAACACCTGCATCCAATTTTTTTAAAATAATCAATGGAGGGTTTTCTCTTTTTAATAATTTCATAAGGAGTTTTGAGAAGTTTTCTATTGAGTATGGTTCTGTTCTGAGTAAAGCAATCAGTTGCTATTGCTTCTGCCCAAAGAGATAAAGGTAATTCTGAATTAGCAAGCATTGTTCTTGCAGCCTCTACCAAGGTTCCATTCTTTCTTTCAACTACTCCATTCTGTTGAGGAGTTCTTGCAGCGGAAAAATTATGAGATATTCCAACAGAATCCAATTTTTTTTGAAGTTTAGAGTTTGTAAATTCTGTGCCATTGTCACTTCTAATCTTTTGGATAGGAAGTTGAAGGAGAACCCGCACTTTCTTCAGAAAAGGAATTAGTATGTCATAAGTATCAGATTTAAGTCTAAGAAATTTATCCCAAGTATTTCTTGAATATTCATTAACTATTACTAGGATATATTTCTTTCCTCCCATGTTTTGAGTCTTCATTGGTCCACATACATCCATATGTAGCATTTCCAGTGGAGCTTGACATGAAGAAAGCATTTTTAAAGGGTGTGAACTTCTTTTTATCTTTCCAAGCTCATATGTAGAGCATAATGAATTTTTTTCAAACCTGATCTTTGGCAATCCTCTAACTGATTTATGTCTTTCCAATTCAGAAATTGCTTCGAAATTCACATGTGACAACCTTCTTTACCACAACCAACTTACTTCTTTCATGGGAGTAGAAATAAAACATACTCCTTGCAATTGACGATCTTCAGTGAAAGTAGCAGTATAGATATCTCCATCTCTATAGGCTGTTAAGTTGTTTAGGTTTTCAGAACTATGAACATGACAGAAGTCAATATCAAAGTGTACTGTCAAATATTTGTCACAGAATTGACTTATACTAAACAAATTATGATTGAGACCCTCAACATAGAAAACTTTCATTACAGTAACATCTCCTTTTGTAAAAGTTCCATATCCTCTCACATAGCCTTTTGCATTGTTTCCAAAGCTAACTGTTCCTCCGTATTTCTCATGATAGTCAGTTAGTAATTCTTTGAAAGGTGTCATGTGTCTTGAACAACCAGAGTCTAAAACTCACACATCACACATCTGCAAAAACAATTATTGAGTTTTAGGTACCCATTTAAAAATGGGTCTTTTCAGATTAGCTATTATAGAAGGAATTCTGAATTTGGATTTAACAGAAGTAAATTCAGAAGTTTGTTCAGAAGTTTGTTTGACAGACTTATCTTTTTGATGATTATAAATATTCCTTTTTGAAAAATTTGCTGAATAATTCTTGATTGGTTTCTTAGGATTTTTCTTGTTGACGTTGGAATTTAATTGAAAATTATGATGTCCACACTTCATACAATGAATATGATTTTTAAGAACTTTCAATAGCTCAACACATAAGCAAGGATTAACAACATTTGTTTGAGAAACAGGATACTTGCTTTATTCAAAGTATTATCTTTGTGTACATCAAATTTCTTAAAAAAAAAAAAAGCTATCTAATTTGTCTTTCTTTGGTAGTCTTTCACCTTTTTTCCTTCCAAACTAGAGTGGATAACTCTGTAAAAGATAAGAAATGTGGATTAGAATAAGAAAAACTTTTATCAACATTCTTTGCAACTTTTGAATTAAGTTTTTCAGATTTAGGAATTGAAGACTGTCCTTTTTCAAAAGTTTTGACTCTTGTGATAATATCTGAAGATGATAATGAGAATTTTCCTTTTGTTAAGTAAGATGTGTCTTTTAAATCATTTTTAGAAGGAGTGGAATTGGAACCTGTAGAAGAATTTGTTGATCATAACTCCTCTCAATGATTTGAATATGATTCCTTTCGCATACTTAGTGAAATTCCATTGTATAAGCTTCTGTTCATATTCAGCGATAGCATACGCTAATTACCATCAGCAATCGCTGAAGATCAAGGAACAACAAGCTTATCTCTAAAGACCTGAAGATCAGCTATCACACCAGAAGACCATTCAGCGAAAGTCGAAGACCCTAGCTGAAGAAAGAGATAATCAGCTAAGTGAACTGAAGCGGTTTAGCGATAGCATCGATTATCTATTCAAAGTGTGAAGTCTTGTGAAGCCTCAGCGATACTGAAGTTCATCCTTGAAGATTCAGAATCAGCGATCAAATGAAAGCTTCCTTTACAAGATTAAAGATTGATCTTATCCTCGAAGCACAAAAGTCAATCCTAATACCTTGTCAGAAAAGGACGTACGAATTGTCTCTTATGTCCCCATCATATCTGATATGGTACTGTTCATATTCGGCCAAAAACATGGCTGTCTTATTAGCAAGGACAAGCTTCCTATCCAAGCTTGACACGTGGCATATACCTTTTGTCTTGCATTAAATTCAAACGGGTATAAATAAGATGAAGATATCTTTTTCATCTTATTGCATGCTTCCTTCTAACCTAAACCCTCTTTATTCTTTCTTTCTTCCTCTTGTCCATCAAACTTAGTGTTTCTTAGTTACAATAGAATAGGTTTTAAACTTGTTCTTATTCCGCTTGTAACTGTAAATTTGTTTATGATATATAAACTCATTTAAAAACCAAAATTTGTGTGTTTGTATTCAACCCCCCCTTCTACAAACTGTTTACTTATTATTGAACTCTTGTAGACCCTTTAGGGACCAACAGAATTGATTTCAGAAGTTGTGCAATGTTTATATTCATTTTTCAAGAATACACAATTAAACATTTCTGAAGGTAATTTTGGTTCTTCAGATTTTAATTTTTCTCCCTCAGTCATAGAATATTTATATTTATAAACTATGTACCCATCTTTATCTATGACATCAACATTAGGATCATCATCATCATCATCAGAATCTGAAGCATTCATCATATCTGAAAATTTGTTCTTAGTCATATTTGAAGCAAAGTTTTTTAAATTGGAAAGTTTTTCTTTATTTTCAAAACAAAAAACTTTCTCAGTTTCATCATCAGAATTATCAAATAATATTTCTGAATTCTTATCATTATCATTTAAAGATTCAATATCTGAAAATTCTTCATATGTCTTAAAGACTTTATTCAGAATTAATTTTATCTTGAGTTTCACACATATTATTTGATGTAATCTTAGAAGATGCTTCTAGAGTCAAGTGGTTTTTTATCTGAAAACAAAATCTCTGATTTTAGAAAAGGAATTCTTTTAGGCAAAGAATGATCAACAGGTTTATTTACAACACCTTTACTTTTCTCATTGAAAATTTTCACATTTGAAACATCATATAAATTTGAAGGTGCTTTCTTCAGAATTTGACTTTCATTGTATCCTAAGACTGCTTTGATATTATAAATTTTGAATTCTAAGGCTGACTTGTTAATATATTCAGAGTTTGTTCAGTTTGACCTTTTTTAAAATTCAGATCTTCTAATTCCTTATTTTTTTGTATAATTCAAGTCTTTCTTGATTCAAAAAGTTCATTTTGACATTCAGAACTTCTTTTTCAGATTTTTCATTAAGAATATCTTTTTGCATACTATCCATCTTTTCTTTCAACAAAGATTTTTCTTTAGAAACTTTTTCAAGTGTTTCTTCAGCATTTTGACAATTTTGTTTATAAATTTGACTTTCAACTCTAAACTTATTTACCAACGTTCTTTCACCTTTTATTCTGTTTCTGAGATTTTCAAATTCAGAATTCATATTCAGAATTTGATCTTGCATGTTGTTTTCAGAATTTTCAGAATTTAAAGATGTACTTGTTTCAGAATAATTTTCAGAAGAAGAAGTTTATACCTCAGAATCATGTTCATGTGTATCTTCTAGATCCATCTGGCACATGTAGTAGTTTGAAGCATAGTGAGCAACTTCTTCATCATATTCTCCATCACTCCAGTTCAACCAATCTTCTTCATACTTTGTAATTAGAGCTGGATTCATTTCCTTTTTCTTTGCAAGTAAATGCTTGTTTTCATAATAAACAAATTTTTTGACCTTAAGCATTTTGCATTGCTTTGCAAAATGACCAGGTTTTCCACAATTAAAACACCTAGTTGGTTCTGTAGTATCTTGTTGAACAACATCTTGACTTAAGATCTTCTTTGCTCCATCTTTAGACTTTTGTTTGTTCTTGTATTTCTGATTGCATCTTTGATGGAACTGTCTTGTCATGAAAGCAATACTATCAAAAATCCTTTTCAACTCTTCATCTGACTCATTTCCATCACAGAGGGCAGTTTCTGGAATTTCACAAACTTGGTTTTTTGATGAGATGGTCATTGAACTATTTAACTTCTTGCTTAACAAGGCTACAGTATCATTTGTCTTTTTCTGTTCATTCTGTCAAAATTTGATTTTGTCTTCTTGTTGAAACAAAATCCCATAAACATCATGGATAGACTTTTTAGACATATTCATGGTAACCATGTTGTCAGAAAATCTAGACCATTCATTCCCCAGCTTATTAAGAAACTCATTGTTAATTTCTGAATTAGATTTCTGAACATCATTTCTTCTTAAGTCATTCAAAATATTATTGAACCTATGATAAGTTTCAGTGATTGATTCACCCTCTTTGTATCTGAAATTCTCATATGTACCAATACATATGTTCAGTCTTTAAGCTTGAGTTTTAGTGCTCTCCTGCATCTGAGCCTCCACTTCATCCCATATGGCTTTAACAGAAGTTAGGCTATCAACCCTGTTAAATATTTCACTTGGGATGGCCATGGTGAGTAAAGTAAGTGCCCTTCTATCTACTTTGGCTTGCTCCTTTTCAGCATTGTTATACATGCCAGGACTCTTCTTGATTCGGGTTACTGGAATTTCAGGAGTAGTTTCTGTTCTAGGAACAACAGCAAGTTCCACGTAGACTTCAAGGGGTCCATTGATCATGGATTGCATCAATGCCTTATCAATGTTATCCAAAAATTGAATCATACTTATGCACCATTGATGATACTTACCCAAGAACATAGTAGGTGGTTTAGTTTTAGATCTGACGGAAACGATTTCTTTCGACATCTTGATTTGAGTGATCGCTAATTCACCTAGATTTGAAATTTACAACAATTCGAATCAATCTTGAATAGATTGATCAAGAATTTCAAGAACTTGTCAGATTTGACACGTTATTAATATAATCAAAAGATAGATGAATTGGCTCTGATACCAATTGATAGATCCCAAGTTTCAAAATATAGAAAGAATGTAAAGTATTGAACAAGAAATATAGCAAGGAAGTCGGATGTAGTATTGATATTGACAAGATTACACAGATTTATATTTATAGTGCAAAAGATCTAAGAACGTTAGTTCTAACAAACTAACTAACCTTCTATTTATATACAAGTAAGAATTCTATACTAACAGATAGTTACATGACATTCCAATAGAATTATTACAAGTGTTTCTGAACGTCTTCAGAACTGTCTTCAGAAGTTCTTCAGAACATCTTCAGAATATTCAGAACTTCTGAAGTAGACACTTAAGAAGTTATGCCTTAGACCTTCCTTGACTTATTTTCATGAGTTCTTACTTTGGACTTCTAAGCTTTCTTCCTTTTTCTCTTCAGAACTAGTTCAGAAGATCTGAACTATGAAGCTTCAGAACCCAGTCCTCTTTGAAGCTATTTTATGATCTCTATCAATCTTCCCCTTAGATTCAAAAATTGATAGATCCCAAGTATCAAAAGATAGTTACATGATCTAAGAACGTTTGTTATAACAAACTAACTAACCTTCTATTTATATACAAGTAAGAATTCTATACTAACAGATAGTTACATGACACACGAATAGAATTATTACAAGTGTGCATCATAAAGTTCATACTCACTTCTGAACTTCTTCAGAACTTTCTTCAGAAGTTCTTCAGAATCTTCAGAACTTCAGAAGTTATGCCTTAGAGCTTCCTTGACTTCTTTTCATGAGTTCTGACTTTGGACTTCTAAGCTTCTTCCTTTGTCTCTTCAGAACTAGTTTAGAAGATCTGAACTATGAAGCTTCAGAACCCAGTCCTCTTTGAAGCTATTTTATGATCTCTATGAAACGATTCACTTTTTCAAATATATGGTAATCTAGTTCACCTATTTTGTCACATTGGTATGTGGTAATCTGATTCACCTATGACCACATTAGTTTTATTGGTATGTGGTAATCTGATTCACCTATGAACACTTGTTTTTATCAAATATGTGAACATGTTTTATGAACATTGTTCACATTTTCATTTATGAACATATGATTTCATTACTCTTTTCCAGTTACGAACAACGTTCAGTTTGGTGTTTAATAACAAAACTTTTTGCCAAATGGTCTTTGCCCTAGCGGTATCATAGCCTTTGGCCTCTTATGAGGTCAGGGGGTTCATACCTCACCAAAAGTGAGGAGGGTATGTGAGTTTATTTCTTGCATTTTCCATATATAAACTTATATATTTAAAAAAACTTTTGAATTTGGTCATGGCACTTTGTGTTAGGGTTAAACTTAATTGTGTCAAAATAAGGAAACATTCTGTTTTGTAATTAAGGCAAGTGTATAATGCCTTAATACTTACTTTCCTTATATATATCGTTTATCCCTTTCATATAAATAGGGGTCTAGGGTCATTATTTAGGGTGTGCGATCATATTAGAGAGTCGATATCATTACGCTTACATTGTAACTAGATTTACAAGTAAGATATATGACTTACGTTCATCATATTCATAGTGTTATTCATATATTATTAGTATTATATTCGTACTTGATGCATATTCTAGGATCAACAATTGGGTTTGCTTTGCGATTTTAGAGATTTAAGGTATTTTTATTTTCAATTTGCGTGATTGTTTATATTCGATCTTGATCTTGATTTATATATGTGTGATTTTTTGTGATTGAATCGATTTCGTCAAAAAGTTTTGATTTTTTAAGGATTTTTTTTCCCGAAAACTGTTACTTTTCTACTCCGTATCACATCTATTTTGATATATTTTGCCAAAACTGCAAGCTTTAAAGTTGTTTATATTTGTCTTGCGAAAAACATACTAAAATTTCATTAAATTTGGACAATATTTGGAAAGGAAAAAAATATGTCGGGTGAATAGTGTTTTTGTCGAGTGAATAGCAACTTGTCGGGTGAATAGTGTTTTGTTGGGTGAATAGTAACTTGTCGGGTGAATAGTTTTTTTGTCGGGTGAATAGTAAAAATCGATCTAAGTTTCGAACTGATCTGTGTTTGTTCAAATTCTTCTCGACAAGTTTTTTCTATTATCAACATTATCGAATTCTTGTTTCTAAAATCATTTTTAATTACTTTAGTTTAATCTGCGGTACTTTTGCTTTTCTTTTATTAAAAAACTCAGGAACGCTGACTCTTGCAACTTTTCTGGTTTAAGGGTTCTCAAGTACACACCTTAAACTTTAGTAATTCCTTTTTACTTTATTTTGATCCTTTTGGAGACTCGGGAACTTACATCTTCTCTTCCATAAAAAGACTTGTTCTTTTTCTTGTCGATGAAGGATTTGTTCCGGCTCTTCAATTCTTCAAAGAAAAGATAAAACGGAATTTCGATATCTTGACCCGATAAGAATTCTTGTCAAGATACCTTAACTCGACATAAATTTTTATCACGCCCTTTCAAATCAACATATGTTTTGGATCCTCTGTCAATCGAGATAGTTTGTCCTATTTTTTAGAACTCTTAGGGCCTGTTTGTTTTTCCCATTTAAGAGTTGAATACATCTAATGTCTGAATCGGTCAGACGTTTTTAAAATTCAGAGTGTTTGTTTTTTTTCCGAATAAGAGCTGAAAACAACCCTAAAACCTCTTATACCTTAAAAGGTAAACACTCCTCCGATAACCTCTTATTCCATAGACTTGCAGCCGCCTCCTTCACTCCTCTCTCGAACAGATCTGCTGATGCACAGGTATGCCTCTCTCGATGCTCTCCTCTCTTCTCTCTCGATGCTCTCCTCTCTCTCTCTCTCTCTCTCTCTCTCTCGATGCTCTCCTCTATTCTCTCTCGATGCTCTCCTCTCTTCTTTCTCGATGCTTTCCTCTCTTCTCTCTCGGTAAATATTTGCAGGGTGAATAAATGAGAAGATGTTGACATAAGGTCAAAATAAAGAGTATCTTTTTAACAGAGTATATATATAGATGTATATATATATTCATAAAGATT
Organism: Silybum marianum; assembly: GCA_036898165.1. Taxonomy (NCBI): domain Eukaryota; kingdom Viridiplantae; phylum Streptophyta; class Magnoliopsida; order Asterales; family Asteraceae; genus Silybum; species Silybum marianum. The sequence continues at coordinate 13,323,806 of CM072536.1, read as the reverse complement.
TTACCTGCAGCAACAGTGGCATCATAAGTGAATGTAAAAGAAATTTTCCAGGGTTTTCTTCATCAGGCTCGATCTTTAAAGTTTCTTTCTTGAGATTATATCATTCCGGATAACAAATATAATGACTTTGTGACCTAATCTGTATGTTTTGTCTTCAACAGGTCGATCCCAGCAGCCCCTCTTCAAAGCTCGAACCAGTAGCATCTCTTCAAAGCTCGAAACAGCAGGTATTTTTTTATGTCTATTGTTTGCTTGCTAAAAAACTTGGAGATTTTAATATGGTGATGCTCCTTTATACTGTTGATTCTAATAAAGTGTAGAAATTATAGATGGTATTATATTATTGCTCCTTTAATATGTTGCTTGTTAATAGGAGCAAATAGTAGATGACTTGTAGAAATAGATGACATCTTTATTATATTAATGCTCCTTTATTGATGGAACAAGATGACTATCTTTATTGATGGAACAAGATGACTTGTAGAAATAGTTATTGATTTGATGGAATAAGATGACTATGTTTATAAAGATGTGCATTTTTTTGTTTTTAGAATGGGAGAAAGATGTGCAATTTTCTGTTTTAGAATGATATAAAGATGTGCAGTTTTCTGTTTTTGGAGTCTTGAAAATGTAATAGTAGATGGTATTACTCTTTTATTAGTGATGGACGAGTACTGCTGACCAATCATATATGGCCAATTTAAGAGAAGAAATTGCAACCCAATTAATGCAAAATGGAGATTGATTTGAGTTATTATAAGACTTTGTTCATGTTTTCTATTGTATTTGAAGCAATTGACATATTTAAGTTGAATTTTTGAATGTGTTAACAATTGATGGTAGTATAATTTAATTATAATGAATTGATGCTTTTATATATGGTGCAGTATAACATTTTGAGGGATAAAAAAGACAATTATACGTATTCAGATGTTTGTCAGCATGCAAAAACAAACAGTGTAACTGATTCAGATTTCAGACTTCAGCACCACCTCTTAAAGTTCAGAGGTGGTTTCAGACTTCAGACTTCAGCACCTCTTAAAAAACAAACGCCACCTTAGAATTTTTTCAAAACTCACTCACCGATCGACGATCACTTTATCAGGTAACCAGTGCTTATCATTATTTAATTTTTCAAGATGAGTCCTCAAAACCAAATTTCTGAGCTAAATGCGAAAATTGTTGAACTCGAAGCAAGGCATACGAATAACATGAAATTGCTTAATGAACTTTTAAGTGAACACGTTTATCTCAAATCTAAGTTTCTTTACTCAGAACAAACAAGCAAAACTTTGAAAGATGAAAGAGTTTTTGCAAGCACAACTTACTGAACATATTAGGAATACACATCATGTATTTTATGAAGACGTTTGGAAAAAAGAAATTGAGTTGATAAAAAGAAATTTTGATTTGAAAAACAAAATTTCTGAGTTAGGAAAGCTTATAGATTATGAGACTTATATTTCTTTCAAGAAAATTAATTGATTTTTTTTTGAAATTGAGAAAAAAAGGATATTAACTTCTGATGAAAAACAAAAGTTTGAAACTGAGCGAAAAGATTTTTAAAACAAAATTAAAACTTGTGAACTGACCATTCAAAAACTTTCTAAACAAGTGTCAGATTTTGAACAAATTGTGATTTTAGAAAGAAAACCTTCTGAAACAAAATGTTTGGAACTTTCAAAACAAATTTCAGAACTTCACAAACTTTTGAAAGATGAAAGAAAAGTGTTTGAGACTAATAAAACAAATTTCATCAAGAAAAGTACGTTGATCATTGCTAAAAGCAAAAATTTAGAAAAAGAATGTGAAAGAGAAAAGCAAATTTTTGAAGAGAAAATTGGCAAACTTCAAACAAATTATCTATTTTAGAAACAAATCTTCTGAATGAACAGAAAATGAGATCCGACCAACAAAATATGATTTGATTATGAAAAAAAAGATCATCTCTTGTGCAAAATTAAAGAACTTAAATGTTGCTCAACTTCTTCAAGTTCAATTCATAAGATGAATCCTCTTTCTACAATAACTGTCTGTAAGAATAACTCGTCTTCTAGTGTCAAATCCAACAGTTATTCTAACAGTTCCAAATCATATAGTTCTTCAACTTCTCGAATTCTTTATTCTAATTTATCTCACAATGATTTTGTTGCTAATTCCGGTAATTTCAAGAAATTTAGAATGGTTTGGAGAAAGAAATCAATTACAGATGATAATGTTGGAAACATGCCTCATACATCTCCTATAGTTGATGCAAAATCATTTGTTTCCAAGACTGATTTGCCTTATTTTGTCAAATCCATCAATCAGCTAATCAGTCTAAGCGCCACAACTCTTTTTTGTTCTGCTTGTGGAACAAATGATTTTGTAGATCAAAGGTATGTTCAAAAATGGTATGGAACTTATAGTATCCCCAATTCCCCATATGATTTTTCTAAAGCTAACCTCCGAGGACCCAACAAAGCTTGGGTACCAAAAATCTTTTTAATTTGTTTTGTAGGTACGTCATGTGTGTTCTAAATTCCAAATATTCACATCACAGTGAAAATCTTTCAAAAGATTATGCTACATTTGAAGGGGAGTACCAATTATTTTTTAAATTAGCTTCATAATATCTCAACCATTAACCTGCTCTTAACATTATGACTTCTGAATACTTCAATTCAGAACTCGGACTTCAACCGTTTCAACTTCATATAAGAAATAACTTTTGTGTGATAGAAATTAGAAGATTCAATGGTCAATCCAAAGTCGGAAGGACCTACCCATGAAACACACCCCTAGGATAGATATTTTGAAAGGGTATAAAATTTAGTGCTTGTGAGATGAAAGAAAAAGTTAGGGTGTGACAGGACTTGAAAGAAAATTAGTCTTTACCAAACCTAAACAGTTATCCGGGTAGCCACACAATCTATTCATTCTCAATTCTTTGAAGATGAATATTGAAATAGACATGAACCAAATGTCGATAACTCGTGTCACCCCACCCAACTACTCAAGTATCTCACAAAAGATGCTTGTTTCATATATCACGGATATTTAACATATCATCTATCTATTTTTTTAATTTGGAAGATTTAGATATTGAAACATGAAGATACACCTCCGGTCTTCAAACTTCATATTTTGTGCACATTGAGTTTATTTTTGAGCCATAATATATACAATATTTCTTTGACACTTGCACGAGTCTTTGTGATTCCACTAGCATATCTTTGTGTGTATGCCAGAACAGTTTGAGAAGTTAGTTTTATAACTTACTTCTATGATAACTGGAAGTCCTATCAGTGCCAATCTGATGCCAACACTGAAAATATCCCACTTAATTGAATTTATTTTTGATTAAGTGATAATAGTTGCTTCTTGTGCTTCTATGTTAGCCTCTTACCCACTATTCCACATTCACGCTTCATTTTTTTACACTTATTGTCTTTGATTGTTCATAATGATTCGGATTCTTCTTAGCATTCTAAGGGGGAGAAAAAGTATATCAAAGACAAATGTCTATTATGAGGGGGAGAAAATATATATCAAAAACACGGAAAAAGATCAGATGGAACGACTTGAATTACATCGCTGAATTTTATCTCAAGTTATCAAATCTTCCTAACCCGACATCTCAAAGACCCGACAAATCAGTTTGTCGCGTTACCCTTATCCGAGAATCAAGTTGTCGGACCAACAAGACCCGCACGCACCAATTTTTGTCGGATGATCAAGACCCGCACGCACCATTTCTCGAAATTCTCCTTGCAAGTTCTCATGTCTACTTGAAGATAATTTTTACCCTACAACATCACGGCTCCTTCGACATTCTGTCACTGAACTTCATGCTAATGTTAAGGGGCAGCTATAGAGCCTATCAAATGATCATTTTTGTAGGGGGAGCAAAAGGTTCAAGATAAAGATTTGTTGACAAAGATTCATCGTCTTCAAGAGAGTGCTGATTTGCTGAATTGTAATCTCGAATACAAATGGGGGAGATTGTTAGGTCTGAAAATATTGTATCCGAGATGACAACTACTGAAGACATAAAGGAACAAAGCGTAAAGTCAACAAAGTCATAAATATGGAAAGTTTAATTATTAGGAATAATTAAACTATAAGGAAAAGATCACTTTGTAAATAAGGCAAGTGAATATTGTCTTATCTCTTTGTTACCTTATTGTGTATTTCTCTTCTCATATAAATAGAGGGTTAGGGCTATTCATTAAAAATACAAATTCATTAAAGAGCTTATTAGAAAGATCGTAAGTTAAGGTTTTCACTTCATTCATTGTAACCACGATTATCAAGTTAGATATATGACATAAGGTTTTTCTCATATTATTCTTAATATTACATGGTTACCTTATTAATCTGGGATCTATAATTGGTATCAGAGCCGAACGATCAGAGTTTGGATTAATTTGTAAAGATTTCTTGAAGAAAAAGGTACACACGGTTACCTGATTAATCTGGGATCTTCACTTTGATTTTTTTTACAATATCAAAAATATGGAAAAATGACTTTATTGTAAGTTGTAACCGTCAAGGCAATTAAAATTAATATAAAAACAGTAAATTACAAACTTAGCGTTAAACATTAACGACATCGCGAAAAGTGAACATTGAGTCAAAATATTGGTTTAAAAATTTTGTAGGGTTAACTTCATTTTTTTGGTATATATTTATAGGGCAGGTTTCAATTGCAAACTCTCCTTAATTTATGCAAACTTTGCAAACCATTATATTAGGAAACAATTTAGATATTTATGTACAGTTGTCATAATTCATTGATTATGGTTGAGATATATGTGGAAGATGACAAGTTTATTAATTATAATAATGGCTTTGAATTAAGAAACAAATTAAAATCAAATATCTATTAGACTAGATGAACGGCTATGATTGGTTATGCAAAGTTTGCATAAATGGAGGAGTTTACAATTGAAACCTCCCTTTTATATATATATATATATATATATATATATATATATATATATATATATATATATATACGGGGCTCTTCATGGGAGATCTAAGTTATCTATGATAACTATGAGATCTCATCTCATAAATTGAAATATTTCATCAATGGTCCAGAATTAAATTTAATGATATTACCTAAAATAAAGCAATTTAATTTAATTAAATAAAATGAAAAGAATATTATAGTAATTTAACATTTTATTTAATTTTTATCTAAATAAGGTGGGTTCCTATATTCAATGTATGTTACCAGAATTAAATTAAAAAAAAGTAAACTACGATTTTCATCCCTATGGTTTGGGGTTTATAACGATTTTCGTCCCTTTGGTTTAAAAACTGTTTTTTTAGTCGTTATGGTTTGTAAATCATTGCTTTTTTCGTCCCTTAGACTAACTCTGTTAAAATAATCCATTAAATAAGGGGCACTTTGGTCTTTTCATATTTATTATTAAAAAATTAAACCTAATATCTTTTTGACTTCTCGTTCTCCTTTGCCATTTCAGCCCCATCGCTGACCAACGACCCCTCCCTCACGTTGACGCCCTCCTCCCCTTTTTTTCTCCATCTTCGGTGAATACAAACATCGCGTCCACGTTGGAGAACATCGTGATGATTCAAACACTATATTCACCGAATCTGAGAGTTTATTTGAACATCAGTCGTGAAGATGGTCATCGATTTGTATCATTGCAAAAACCCTAATGATCCTTCAATTGGAGTTACACCATGGGGAATTAATCGCCGAGGTTCAACTCAGGTGGTGGTGGTTTGGTACGCTCGTTTTTTCATCCCCATTTCATGTTGTAATCCCCCATGCTTTGATTCGGTACGCACGTTCTTTCAACAGATTCGTCACCTGGTTTCGAAGCTTCAAGATTTATTGATTACGTTTCGTTAAACTCGACTTATATCGCGAAATTTGAGCTTTTAACTCCGTTTTTGCTTCGATCGGAGCCATAAACCTTATCGGTATCGTTAGTTACCGATTAATTTCTTGGTGCCATTGATTCGTATTTCTCGACGAGCTTTTTCAGTTTTCCGATTTGTTCTTCTGACGATCGGAGCTTAACTATCCAACAGCATCTACTTCATGTATGATATGAACCCTTCATCGATATTTACTCTTGATCTCGCTTTGTTTCCTTTTTATTATCAGTCTTGTTTTTACTTTTTGTTATCGATCTCGATCGCCAAGGGAAGGGATAGGGATGGGGTTCAACAGGGTGAGGGGGAGATGTATACGTGTGTGTGATAACATGTCTGATCATCATTCATTGAGTTGGAATTTGTTGATGAGAAGCAATCAACCAAATGGGGATGAAGTTGTTTTTTGAGCCAATAAGTGAAAGAGCAGGAGTGATAAGAAAAAGATGAAGAGAAGTGAAAGATATGAAGATGAGGATGGTGACCTGAGGAACAACCATGGTGGAAAAATCCAAAAAAAAAGTCATCGCTTCATGTTCTTCATGAAACTGTTGGATAGGGAAAACCATGAGGTGGGGACTGGAATTGGAATAGGATGGGTGAGGTAGCAATCCTACTATATATCTATATTACATATCTATTATATATGTATTAATATGTTATAATAATATAATAACATATAGTTAATAGTTTCTAAAAGTATTTAAATAAAAAATAAGAAATACATTAAAAGACCCAAATACCTTTGATTTAACATGGTTTTTTAAAACAAAGTTAGTCCAGGGACGAAAAGAGAGATAAAATGAAAACCATAAGGACGAAAAAAGCAATTTTTAAACCACAGGGACGAAAAAACGTTATAAATACGAAAAATGTCTTATTGGCATTCTCCAGTTTCTCAAGTGTTTCATATGGCTTTTTGGGTTCCATGCTACTTAAGAAATTTACATACAGACATTCATTTGCTGTTGCAGACCTTGTTTGAACACCTTTTGATGCATCTCCAATAATTTGATGCACAGGATGACTGGATGTCCGTTTGTTCACATTTGGTAATGGTTGAACAGATGAAACATTGTTTAGAGAATCATAATCATCAACAATTGCGTAAGTTTCAGTATCATGATTGATAACTGAATGTAAATCTGAAGTCTCCCCCTCAAATGAAACATTCTGAATTTGTTCAGAACTTTGATGTACATGCTCAGACGTATCTGGAACTGGTTCAGAAACAACTTGAACTGGTTCAGAAATTGGATGTACATATGTAGAAGTTGGAAGTTCTGACTTTGAGGTTGAGATTTGTGGTGCTGATGTACTTGAAATTTGTATTTCTGAAATGTCTTGATTTTTTAAGCTTCTGATGAGAGAAGGATTTTGATAATCTGCAGAAACATTTACAGAAATATCAAATAAGTCTTGACATAGAGTGTCTAAATTTGTTTTAAGTAAAGTTTGAGATTCAGAAGAAGAGTTTGTCTGATTATGTTCTGAGTCTAAACTTTCAGAAATTGGTTTATGTTCGAGCTCTGAACTGTCTTGTTCAGAAGTCAATGTTGGCTCATGAAATCTGACGTTTGTAGTCTCAATGATCCTTCGAGTTCCTTTATTGAGTACTCTATAAGCTTTGGATCTTTAAGAATAGCCAACAAAGATACCAGCTACACCTTTTGGTACAAATTTGTTAAGATGCTGAGTATCATTCTTTAGAAAACACCTGCAACCAAAGATTTTAAAATAATCAATAGAGGGTTTTCTTTGTTTTAACATTTCATAAGGAGTTTTAAGAAATTTTCTGTTTAGAATGGTCCTGTTCTGAGTAAAACATGCAGTAGCAATTGCTTCTGCCCAAAGAGAAAGAGGAAGTTCTGAATATACAAGCATGGTTCTTGCAGCCTCTACCAAAGTTCTATTCTTTGTTTCAACCACCCCATTTTGTTGAGGAGTTCTTGCAGCGGAAAAATTATGTGAAATACCAACAGATTCCAAAAAATTCTGAAGTGTAGAATTTGTAAATTCTGTTCCATTGTCACTTCTGATCTTTTGAATTGGGAGTTGAAGAAGAACTTGAATTTTCTTCAAAAAGGGTATCAGTCTTTCAGAAGTATCAGACTTGAGTCTCAGAAATTCAATCTATGTATATCTTGTGTATTCATCTACTATGACAAGAATGTATTTCTTTCCCCCCATGCTTTGAGTTTTCATTGGTCCACATAAATACATATGTAGCATTTCAAGTGGAGCTTTGCATGAAGATAGCATTTTCAGAGGATGAGAACTTCTTTTGATCTTCCCTAATTCACATGCAGAACAAAGAGAGTTCTTTTCAAATCTGATCTTTGGTAGTCCTCTTACAGATTGATGTTTGCCTAGTTCAGAAATGGCTTTGAAGTTCAGATGTGACATTCTTCTGTGCCAAAGCCAACTATCATTTCTCATTGTTGTAGACATATAACATACACCTTGTAATTGACCTGTTGCAGTGAATGTTCCTGTGTAGATATCTCCATCTCTATAAGCAGTTAATTCATTTTTGTTTGCTGTACTCAGAACAGGACAATGATCTATGTCAAAATTAACCTTCCAGTATTTGTCACAGAATTGACTAATACTGAAAAGATTATGTCTTAGTCCCTCAACATAGAAAACTTTCATTACTGTTACATCTCCTTTAATGAAAGTGCCATATCCTCTTACATATCCCTTTGCATTGTTTCCAAAGCTAACTGTTCCTCCATATCTTTCATGATAATCAGTTAGTAGTTCTTTGAAAGGTGTCATGTGTCTTGAACATCCAGAATCTAAGACCCACACATGACATATCTGCAAAAGAGATTATTGATTTTTAGGTACCCATTTCAGAATGGGTCCTTTGAGATTAGTAATAAAATTTGAAGTTCTGAACTTTGTCTTCAAATTTTTTAATTCAGAACTTTGTTCAGAACTTTGAAATTTATCTTTCATAGTTTTATTTTTATTTTTATTTTTACTTTTAATTGAATTTGTCAATATAACTGAACATTTCTGAATAGATGTCATCAATTTTTTTTGTTTGTTTTGGAGTTAAGATGAAAATTATGATGACCACAATTAATACAGTGAATATGATTCTTTAAAGTATTTACAATAGCAGTAGACATATAAGAATCAATAAAATTTGATTTTTCAACAAAGATTCTTTTATTCACTATTTTTGATTTAGGTACATCACTTTTATTTAAAGTTGAAAAACTATCTAATTTGTCATTCTTTGACAGCCTTTCATTTTTCTTTCTCCATACTAAAGTGGATAGCTCTGTAAAAGATAAGAAATGAGGATTAGTATAAGAACTTCTTTTGTTTACTTTAGGTTTAACCTCAGAATTTGAGTTAATTGTCTGAACTTCAGAGAGAGAATTTGAGGATTGTCCTTTTTCAAAGTTTTTAACTCTGGTGTTGAAGTCAGGAGATGTTACTGAATATGGTGATGAAGTCAATGAAGTGTTTGTTGTAGTAGAAGAAAAAATTGAGGAAGTAAAATTTTCAGATATCTGAAATTCTGGTTTTAAAAACACAGAACCAAACATTTCTGAAGGTATCTTTGAAGCTTCTGTTTTTAGTATTTCTCCTTCAGTCATACAAGATTGTGATTTGTAAACCAAATAGCCATTTTTATCAATGACTTGCACCATATGATCATCATCGTCTTCTGAATCAGAAGCATTTATTAGTTCTGAAAATTTATTTTGAGTCACACTTTTTGCAAAAATATTTGAATTTGTTGTTGTTGTTGTTGTTGTTGTAGACTCATCATCAGAATTATCAAAAAATATATTGGGATTCTCATCAACATCTTCTAAAGATTCAATTTCTGAGAATTCATCATATTTTTCTTCATGTTCTGATTTATTATCAGAAGTATCTTCTGAAATGACTTCAGAATTGTATTCAGAAGTTATCTCAGAAGTAACTTTAGAAATTATTTCAGATTTAATAATTACTTCAGATTTTTCTTCAGAAATAATATTTGATTCAGAAGATTCACAAATTTTTGAACTTGTATTCATTTCTTCTGTTTCAGAAATTATTTCTGGTTCACTAGATTTAAGATGTGTTTCTTCTGAAAACAAAGTCTCTGATTTTACAAATGGTATTCTTTCAGGCAAAGAATAGTTCACAGGTTTAGAAATGACATCTGTATTTGATTCATTGAAAATTTTCATTTTAGAATAATCATACAGATTTGCAGGTGCCTTTTTCAGTATTTGACTGTCATTATATCCTAAACCTGCTTTTATGTTGTAAAATTTTGATTTTGAGTCTGACTAGTTAAAATGTTCAGAGTTTGTTCAGTTTGTCCTCTTTTAAAATTTAAATCTTCTAATTCTTTAATCTTTTTATAAAGATCAAGTCTCTATTGATTCAGAAAATTCATTTTAACATTCAGAATTTCTTTTTCAGACTTCTCATTTATAATTTCCTTTTGTAAGCTGTCCATTTTTTCTTTTAAAACAAGTTTTTCTTCAGAAACCTTTTTAAGAATCTGTTCAGCTTCTTGACAATTTTCTTTATATATTTGACTTTCAGCTCTGAAATGATTGACCAAAATTCTTTCACCTTTGATTCTGTTTCTGAGAGTTTCAAATTCAGAAAACATGTTTTGAAATTGATTTTTCATTTCAGAATCTTCAGTGTTATGTTCAGATTTATGTTCAGAATTTTGTTCAGAAGAGTAGTTTATTTCAGAATTTAATTCAGAAGATGAAGAAGATACCTCAGTGTCATGTTTGTCTTTTTCTGGATCCATTTGACACATATAGCAATTTGTTGCATAGTGAGCAACTTCTTCATCATCATCTCCATCACTCCAGTTTAACCAGTCCTCTTCATACTTGGTTACTAAAGCAGGATTAAGTTCCTTTTTCTTGGCTAACAGATGCTTCTTCTCATAGTAGCCTGAATTCTTCACTTTGGGCATCTTGCATTGTCTTGCATAATGTCCAGGCTTTCCACAGATGTTTCAGATTGACCGGCTTCTTGACCTTTCTTAGGTCCACTTTCAAATCTAGGTTTATTCTGATATTTTTGATTGTATCTTTGTGTAAATTGCCTTGTCATAAAAGCAATATTATCAGAAATCCTTTTTAGCTCCTCATCTGATTCATCCCCATCACAAACTGTTGTCTTTGGGATCTCACACACCTTCTTGGCAGAAATAGTCAGAGAATTATTATACTTCTTGCTTAACAAGGCTACAGTTTTATTTACCTTCTTTTGTTCATTTTGTCTAGTTTTGATTTTGTCTTCTTGTTGAAACAGAATACCATAGACATCATGAATGGATTTTCTTGATAAATTTCTAGTAACCATGTTATCAGAGAAGCTTGACCATTCATTACCCAAGTTGTTTAAAAATTTGTTGTTTATCTCAGAATTTGATTTCTGAACACCATTTCATCTCAAATCATTCAGAATATTTTTGAATCTATGATAAGTGTCGGTAATGGATTCATTCTTTTTATACCTGAAGTTCTCATAAGTACCTACACAGATATTCAGTCTTTGTGCTTGGGCTTTTGTACTACCCTGCATTTGAGCTTCAACTTCATCCCACATGGCCTTAGCAGATGTTAACTTATCTACTCTATTGAATATCTCATTAGGAATAACCATTGTAAGAAGAGTTAATGCTCTTTTGTCAACTTTAGCTTGAGCTTTCTCAGCGGTGCTGTACATACCTGGGCTTTTCTTAATTCTTGACGCCGGTATTTCAGGAGTAGATTCAGTTCTAGGAACTGCTGGAATTTCAATAAAGACCTCTAGTGGGCCATTTTTGATTGATTGCATTAAAGCTTCATCTATGTTGTCCAGAAATTGAATCATCCTGATTCTCCATTGATGGTATTCTCCCAAGAAAAGAGTTGGTGGTTTCGTTTCAGATCCGATTGAGACAATTTCTTTAGACATCTTTGATTGTTAGAAGATCGAGAATTCACCTGATTTTGAATTTGAAATTTATCGATCAAGAACACCAAGAATTTTCAGATCTGACAATTCTTTCACAAATCTTCAAGAACAGATGAATTGGCTCTGATAACAATTGATAGGACCCAAACAATCAAGATATCAATATATGGAAAGATTTTAACAGGAATGTGATAGCCAAATGTAATATGTATAGATTGAATGTACAGTATTACAGAATATATCTTTACAAGGCTAATGGAAACGTTAGTTCTAACTAACTAACTATCTATTTATACAAGAAATAGAAAGACTAAAGTAACAGTACATTCATAACAGACAAGTTCAGAACACGTTCTGAACTTCTTCAAAAGTGTCTTCAGAACTTCTTCAGAAACTCTTCAGAAAATCTTCATAACTTCTGAAGTTGGCACTTCAGAAGTTTATGCCTTAGGCTTTTCTTTGTCTTTTCTTCAGATCTTTATATCTTCAGAACCCAGTCCCTTTTGAAGCTTTTATGATATCTCTATCAGGGTAAAATTGGTAGGGCTCAATAGTAATAATATATTATTAATTTATAATAAATTATTAATATACAAATTTTCTAAAATCAATTGATAATGTATTAAAATGTTATATTATATTATATTATAATTATATCATATACGATTTAATATATTATTACTATTTTAATATGTTATTCCTTTATAATATATTATTAATATACAAAATTTATAAAATCAATTGATAATATATTAAAATGTTATATTATATTATATTATAATTATATCATATATGATTTTGCATTTATCTTTATATAAAATCACATATGAATTTTAATAACATTCGTATAAAATCATATATGATACTGAAATTATATGTGATTTTGTTGATATATTTGGCACTATAATCACGTGTGAATATCATTTATATAAATCATATATGAGTTTACATTTACATTTGTATAAAATCACATATGATTATACATTAACATTTGTACAAAATCATATATGATACTGAAATCATATGTGATTTTCTTGACATAATTGACATTATAATTTATCTTGATCTTATATTTATTTAAATAGTTTAAACAATTAAACTCTATTTTAATTCATGAAAATTAGGGGAGTTTGAATTTTGTAAAGATATTTATGAGATCTTAATCTTATATTTATTAAGTATATTCAATATTTAAAATATATTTAATATTTACATTGTACAATCTGAACATGAATAGTAACTTTTCAAAAGTAATTAGTTTGACAATAATACTCTGCCCCTAATTATATTAATATTAATTAATTTATTGATTTCTTAAATTATATATGTGGTTAGAAGGAGTTACTTTGTTTCTTTAAATGGAAAATGTTCTCTTTTGAACCTCCCTCTCTCTCTCTTTATATATATATATATAGAGAGAGAGAGAGAAAGAGAGGGAGGTTCATGCGAGGACCGTAACAATTTACGAGAATGCGAGGACAATCCTCAGCCAACCATTTTTGTACATGAAAATTTTCATGTACAAAATCATATGTGATTTTGTACAAAAACATAAATGATGCGGGCAACCATGCAACTTAAGTGGGCCGCAAAAGTCGCCCGCTACAGTTAGCGCAAAATCACATGTGATCTTGTACATGAAAAAAGCTCCTCACATTCTCGTAAATTGTTACCGTCCTCGTATGAACCCGCTCCTATATATATAGGGGCTTAATCAAATGAGATATATTTAATCCATGATAACTATGAGATTTCATCTCATCCCTTCATTTGAATTCAATTAATTATTTTACATATTTAATCATAAAGGGTAAAATGGTAATCTTGGCAAACGAGGAAACCCTATTTTCATAAACCACCCTCCTCAATCTCATTCATATCTCAAATCATCTATCCAGACTCCAGCCTCCGACCTTCGACCTCCGTCCTCCACCGTCTTTCACCTCCGCCGGAAGCTTTTTCAGCGGCGTTAATGGTGGCATCAACACCACCATCTTCAGAGACGCCACATCCTCTTGTTGGTCCCAAGGGAGTCTACAAGAGGTCAAGGTTATAGAAACAGTTTGTAGAAGGGGGGAGGGTTTGAATACAAACACACAAATTTTTAGTTTTTAAATTAGTTTATATTGAATAAACAAATTTACAAGCAGAATTAGAACAAGTAAATAAACCTATTCTATTGTAACTTAAGAAATCACAAAATTTGATGCACAAGGAAGTAAGAAAGAAAAGAGGCAGAGGTTTGAGAAATAGAAAGTGGAATGCATAAAGATGAAGAAGAGATCTTCATCTTATTTATACCCGTTTGCATTTAATGCAAGACAAAAGGTATATGCCATGTGTCAACCTTTTATAGGAAGCTTATCCTTTGTTCAAAAGCAACCATGCTTTTAGGCCGCGTGTGAACAGTACCAAATCAGATATGATGGAGACCTAAGAGACAATCCATACATCCTTCTCTAACATAGTATAAGGTTTGACTTTTGTGCATCGAGGATAAGATCATCATTGATCTTGCTTTAGACTTCACTTGATTGCTGAACTTGAAACTTCAAGGATGAACTTTCAGAGTATCGTTGAGGTCTTGCAAGACATCACACTTCTAATTAGATAATCCTTTACTGTCACTGAACCGCTTCAGATCATTAGTTGATTATCTTTGTCTTCAGCTTGGTCTTCGACTTTCGCTGAATATTTTTTGTGGTGTGATGTTGTTCTTCAGATCTTCAGAGATAAGATTAAGGTTCCTGAGATTCAGCGATCGCTGAGTGCAATCAGCGTGTGCTATCGCTGAATTTGAACTTAACCTTATAAATGGAATTTTCACTAAGTATATAGAAGAATCATATTCAAATCACTGAGAGGAGTTATGATCAACAATCCCCCCCTATTTGATTATGATTAAGCAACATAGGAAATTTGCTTGAAAGAATTAGTAGAGACTTAAAAATTTAAAGAAAAAATTCTAAGTACTAATCTGTGAGATCTTTTTCTGCTAATCTACTATTATAATTGAGTTTCATTTATAAGGATATGAAAACACAATATTTACAAGTAAGGAAGCTTTAAGTACATTCACCGATTAAATTTCAGAAAGAAATATCAGTGAGTAAAGAGGTTTGTAAAGAAATTAGAACTCTTATGTTCATTGTCCCATTTACTATTTTCAGGGATCTTTTCAGTACACAGGTGGAGTAGAGTACTTCATTGAATTTCATTAATTAATAATCTGAAGAATTACATAGGAAATGAAATTACAATTTTGTAAGGTGAAGTACCATACGCTGAAGAGTACTACAAAGGAAAAGAAAAACTAAAGATTAATCAGAGACTCTTTCATGTCTTCTTCGTAGTTCATTTTCATAGATCATCTTTTGTTGATTCATCAGAGGATTATCTGACCAGCAGTGAGGATGCATGATCTTTATGAAAGCTGATGGAGCCTTGCTGACTTCTTGGTTTCTGAAGAGTCCTAAGAATCCTTCATTATCCAAGTAAACCATACCAGGTTTAGGGAATGAGATGATTTCATTTTCTTCATATGTTCGATCTTGAGGTAGAGAGGAGTTCAGCATTGAGACGTCATGGATTTCAAGATGACCAAGAATGCTTTCATAATTGAATTTGGTTTCATGTTCGTTTTTAGAAGATGAACCTCCTTCAGTGTTTGATCATCTTTTTCTTGTAGGCTCAGGGAGAGGAGGAACTTGCACATGTTGTGACATCCTTTGAAATAGCTGATCAAATACTCTTTCCACCACATCTTTGAACTTTGACTTGGAACCCTGAATGGCATCTCTGATTTCTAGCAACTCGAAGTATCCATAGAATCTTAAGAACTTGGCTTCTTCTTTTTCACATTGCGAATGTCTGTACATTCGTACATATATCTTCAGACCACTTCTTTTGGAAGGACCTCCTTCATTAGTTGCGCGAATGATTTTTGATTCAGACAGTCGAAAGTTGAATCGTTCAGTTCACCAGCGTAGTTCATTTTCTCTGTGGCTTGTATCTTCATTTGTCAGCGCACTTACGATCCTTTCTTGAGCATGGATGGGATTCACATTTAGATTTTCTTGAGTCAGCTCTCTTTGTGCCAGAGCTTCAGCGACTCTTTCACTTTTCTCGTTCAGCTTTCTAGTCGCTTCATCTCTTGCAACATCCTCCCTGAGTATCTTTCTTGCCAGCTCAAGATCATTCTCTGTTTGTTTCATCTTTTCATCCCTGATTCTATGAGCTTCAAGTGCTTGTGCTATCTCCTCCTTAGATAAAAAGTAAAAAATCATCCACCACGCTGATAGGCATGGGATTTTCTGGTTCAGCAAGGGGCATCCTTATTCTTTTGGCTTCAAGTTTCTTTAGGAAATTTATTCGCCTTTCTTCTTCTTCAGGCTCGCTTATTGGTGGTTTTTGTGCGTGCCGTCTGGGAATAAGGCCTTCTTCATCTAAAGAGTCAGATTCAGATATGTACACGAACTGATCTTCTGCTGAAGGTTCCCTCAAAAATGTAAAGTCCTTTGGGGGACTGGACTCACCGAGAATGGGAGATGGGGAGAGAGGTTTATCAGATCCCAAACATGGAGGAGGAAAAGATGGATAGGTTGGGGTTTCAGAGATTGGAGTATAAGGGATGAGTAGAAGACTTACCTCAACAGTTGTCTCCCCCTCAGAGTTTGCAGGTGTGGTATCCAGAGTTACCACTTCTTTGTTCTTCCCTGAGGGATCAGACTGTCCTTCAAAAAGAGGTGGTCTATCCCCCAAAGGTTTATTGAAAGTGATTCCAGCCATAAAGTTTCCTGGACGGATCTTCTGAAAGAAGAGGTTAGCATTTGGAGGAAAATCATCATCATCATCATCGTCATTTCCTCCATGATGAGGGATTTCATCATCGTATTCATCATCATCTTTTTCTTCTTCATCTTCTTCCTCTTCTTCCTCTTCTTCCTCTTCTTCCTCTTCCTCTTCCTCTTCCTCTTCCTCTTCCTCTTCCTCTTCCTCTTCCTCTTCCTCTTCTTCTTCTTCTTCTTCAGCTTGGGGATCTTGCTGAATGTAGGGAGAAATAGGAGGTCCTTGACATAAGTCATTTCCATTTCCTATTAGCTCATCAACGAGCTCTTTGGCACATCTCTCCCCCTCAATGTTATCAGGAGGTAGGACGTGTACCATCAGCGTACGCACATTAAAGTTGATGCCTTTAAGGCTGTCAGTGTGCGCCGTTTGGTTTTGGCTAATAGTAGCCAACGATCCATGATCAGCAGCAGTGAAGGAGGGGCCCTGATCAGCGATGCTCTTTAAGAGCTTCATCATATCTTCTTGCGTCTGCTGAATAGACGCAAGAGCCTTTCCGTGATCTTCCACCATTTTTTCAAGTTTGTCAAGCCTTTTCCCGTGGGTGGAAGAGGCATCCTTCACTGCCGTAACATCAAAGTTGATGTTATTTGTGGTGGCCTTTATCCATGGAGTCCCAGAGATCGTGTGAAAGATGTACTCAGAGGACATATGAAGATTGTCCACTTTGGCGTTGATAAGAGCACATTCTTTCACCAGGAAGTCGATCGCTGGGAAGGTGGGATTGGGAAGGACAATCTCTGGGACATTCATTGGGAATGCCGGCAGCTTGGCAGCGAGCCGCTCCTTCTTGATCTTCCGTATCTCCTCAACGAATAGGGATTGAGGAGATTTCAGCAAACTGCTCCCACTGACATGAGTGTCAGTTGTCTTGGTGGTGGTAGTGATCGTCGCTGAAGAAGTAAGAGGTGGTGCACTACCTCATGATAACATAGACAAAGAAGCCAGAAAGAGCTCTGGGTTAGATGAAAGGCAATGTGAAGAGACATATGTAACCCTGAGAGTATCGTGAGGATTACTCTTAGGTATTCCACATTCGAAGGCAGTGTCTTGTGGATCACTAGCCCGTGTCTTAGAATGTTTGTGAGAAACATTCCGAGGTCCTGTTATACCGGCTTTCCAAAGTTCAGATTGTCGAAACAAAACTGAAGTTTGGACCGCGTGCATCTCAACTTTATCAGAGATAGGGACAACTATCTCTGAATCATTAGTTGATGTGAGGACCTAAGAAGAGATGGTAGAAGAGGAAGAGAAGGTTGTGAAAGTGTTACCTGATCCAGCTTCAGCGTAGCTGGGTCTAATGGTCTCAGTTACCGGAGTCTCTGAGGATGGTAGTGCTGATGAGGCGGCAACGGATGTGAAAACCGTTGTCATGGCAGGGGCTGAGTGAGGCGTTGGTGTTACACCTTTATCAGAGAGGGAAGTCTTTTGAGAGACCCCCGTCTGCTTCTTTTGTGTAGGCTTGTGAGCGACGGTCTTTTTATGACCGTCAGTCGGCTATTTACGTTTAGGTTTGTTGGTGTCAGGGTTACTCACTGATGGGTTTGTCAGTGGGATGGACACAGATGCTCCTTCGCTGATAAGCTGCAGCATGTAGGCGGTGTAAGGAGCGTCCCCTGGAAGTTCATCTAGATCCAGCGACTTTTTGCCGACCATAGAGAAACTCTAGTTGGCGACAGTGGGGTAATCACCTTTGAAGGCTTCTTCCAAGATGGTGGAAAAGAATCTTGGATAAGGGATGAACTTCTCCCTCTTAGCAGCATTCACTCTGTTGAACATGTCGCTGAAAATGTAATCAGCATAGTTGAGCTTATAGTTTGTGCAGAGAGCAAAGCCCAAGTCCTAAAAGTGCTTGCTGGCTTGATCGTAGGAGCCAGTCTTGGAACCCATGCATTGAATCACCTGGGTGAAGATGTATTGCCATCGGGCAGGGAGTCGTTTCTTCTCCATCTTCGATCCAACATTTTTTTCAGCGCTGATCTCCCATATTTTAGCCAATGGAGTCCAAGAAAGCTGAGATTTGTTCCCTGGTGGGCTCAGGGGCCCATGGTTGATTCTTACCTCGGTGAGGGAGGCGGAGAGCATTCCTTAGAAATCCAGTGAAGTCGAAGTCGCCAAAAGTAGGTATGGTAAACCTGATAGCAGGGAGCTCGTTTCCCTTGTTAGTGGTAAGAGTTGTACAGCGAGCTGTGTACCAGAGAGCTTGTAGGTGAGAAGTTATGCCGATTGGGTTGTGAGCGAAAGCATACATCAGCGGGCATGCTTTGATGAAAGTAGCACCATCCTTGAAGTGTGGCTTATCAGCAGAGATATCCACCAGGGCTAAGTAATTGCACGGCTTGAAGGTTGCATGTTCCAGTTCTAAAGCGCAGGCAGGTGCTCGCTCAAGGACAATTTGAGCAGGTGCATCAGCTTGCTGGTTCATACTTGAAGATGCCATTTCTGTTTCAAAGATAGGCACACCAAAGACAAAGACCATGGTTTAATACAGAGTGTATAAACCCGAGTCAAGAACACATTTCTCTGGAATACGTTATAATGTCATGACTTCCAACAGTGCGGAGTCCGTAAATGCGTTGTACCAAAATATATTCTGGTTTATACACTTTGTATTAAACCATGATCTTTCTCTTTGGTGTGCCTATCTTTGAAACAGAAATGGCCTCTTCCAGCATGAACCAACAAGCTGATGCATCTCCCCCAATCATCCTTGAGCGAGCACCTGCCTGTACCTTCTCTCTGGAACAAGCAACGTTCAAGTCATGCAACTACCTGGCTCTTGTGGATATCCCTGCTGATAAGCCACAATTCAAAGATGGTGCTACGATCATCAAAGCATGCCCGTTGATGTATGATTTTGTTCACAACCCTATTTGCATCACGTCTCACTTACAGGCTCTATGGTACACAGCCAGCTTTACTACTATCACCACTGATAAGGGAAACGAGCTTGCTGCTATTGGGTTCACTATCCCTACTTTAGGCGACTTCGCCTTCACTACTGGATTCCTTAGGAACGCTCTCCGCCTCCCTGCTAGAGGTAAGAATCAACAATGGGCCCATGAGCCCACCAGGGAATAGATTGTCGAATTCCTGGACTCCATCGGCTACGCATGGGAGAATCCCGCTGAGAAGACTATCGGCTCAAAGATGGAGAAGAAACGGCTCTCTGCCAAATGGCAATACATCTTCGTCTGTGTGATTCAATGCCTGGGTTCAAAGACTGGCTCCCAAGATCAAGCCAGCAAACACTTTCAAGACTTGGGCTTTGTTCTCTGTACCAACTACAAGCTCAACTTCGCTGACTATATCTTCAGCGACATGTTCAATAGAGTGAAAGCTGCCAAGAGGGACAAGTTCATCCCTTACCCAAGATTCTTTGCCACTATCTTGGAGGTAGCCTTCAAAGGTGAATATCCCACTGTTGCCAACCAGCGCTTCTCCATGGTCGGCAGGAAATCGCTGGAGCTTGAAGAACCTCCAGGGGACTCTCCTTACACCCCCTACATGCTGCAACTTATAAGAAAAGCAGCATATTTGTCCATCCCACTGACAAACCCATTAGTGAGAAACCCTGACACTACCACTCAACCCAAACGCAAACAGCCGACTAACAGTCATAAAAATATCGTTGCTCACAAGTCTGCACCAAAGAAACAAAAGACGGGGGTCTCTCAAAAGACTTCCCTCTCTGATAAAGGCGTACCACCAAGGCCACACTCATCCCCTTCCACGACAACGGTCTCTACATCCGTTGCCGCTTAGCGCTACCACCATTTTCAGCGACTCCGGTCACTGAGAATGTTCTAGCCAGCTCCACTGAAGCTCGAACAGGTAATACATTCACAGCCCTCTCTTCTTCTTCCACCATCTCTTCTTTGGTCCTCACATCAACTCATGATTCAGATATAGTTGTCCCTATCTCTGATGAGGTTGAAATGCACGCTATCCACACTTCAGTATTGTTTCGAGAATCTGAATTTTGGAAAGCCAGTAACATAGGACCTCAGAATGTTTCTCTCAAACATTTAAGACACAGGCTAGTGATCCACAAGACACTAACCTCAGATATGGTGTCCCTGAGAGTAATCCTCATGATACTCTCAAGGTTATAAATGTTTCTTCACCTCACCTTTCATCTAATCCAGATCTCTTTCTGGCTGCTTTGTCCATGTTGTCAATAGGTATTGCACCTCCTCGCACTACCTCATCAACCACCACTACCACCAAGATCACTGACACTTCTGTCAGTGGAAGCAAGGACTCGTCGCTGAAATCTCCTCAGGAGATCAAAAAGATGAAGAAAGAGAAGCTCTCTACTCAGCTTCCACCCTATCCAATGACCATCCCCAAGATTGTCCTTCCTACTCCCTCTTTCCCAGCGAGATTTCCTGGTGAATGAGTGTGCCCTTATAAAGGCCAGGGTGGACACTCTTCAACTGTCCTCAGAGCTCATCTTTAGAACGGTTGATGGCGTACCAGCGATGAAGGACACAACCAGTAACATCCACTCTGACGTTCAGACAGTGAGGGATGACAGCTTAGCACATGGGAAGGCCTTTGAGTGGCTGGAAAAGGCCGTGGAAGCTCAAGGCAAGGCACTTGAGTCTATTCAAAAGGCTCAAGCTGACATGATACGGCTCTTACAAAGCATCGCTGACAAAGGCCCCTACTTTACTGTTGCAGACCGGAGCTCGCTGGCTCTGGCTGGACAGGACCAGTCTGGGCATACCACAACTCTGAAAGATGTTAGCTCCAATGTGCGCACACTGATGGTGCACATCGTACCTCCTGATAACATTGAGGGGGAGAGATGTGCAAGAGAGATAGCTGATGAGATTATAGGAAAGGTGAATTAAACAACCCCTGGAACTCCTATTTCTCCCTACGGTCAGCAAGGGCCCAAACAGCAAGATCCTCAAACCTTCGTCACTGGAGAAGAAGAGGAAGAAGAAGAAGAGGAAGAAGCAGAAGAAGAGGAAGAGGAAGAGGAAGAGGAAGAGGAAGAAGAAGAAGAAGAAGAAGAGGAAAATGAACTACGTTAGAGGAAGAGGAAGAAGAAGAAGAGGAAGAAGAAGAAGAAGAAGAAGAAGAAGAAGAAGAGAAGAAGAAGAGGAAAATGAACTACGTTAATCAATTCTGGAGTCAAAATCGTCCAGGCAATTTCATGCCTGAAATCATCTTCAGAGATCCTTTGGGGGACGGACCACCTCCTTCTCAAGGACACTCCGATCCCTCAGGGAAAGGCAAGCAAGTGGCGAATCTTGACTCCACTTGATAAGTGATATTTTATGCATTTTAAGGTCGAAATTAGCTAGCAATTATTATTAATTGGATGTTAAAATGTGTATTTTTTATGTGAAATTAGTATTTATTACTTATGGAGATATTTAAGATGAAAAGAAAAGAAAAATAAAAATAGTTTTTGGTTTTTTGTTTGCTCATCTTGTTGGCATCAAACAATCAAAAAGAAAACTTTTTAGTTGTTGGTTTTTGGTCTTTGTATGCAGCAAGTCAACCGAAGCAAAAATTAACGGAATACAAAGGCCCAATTTAATAATTACATATGCAGTGGACTAAATACTTAAAAACAAAAGGCCCAAGTCTACCTATCTATATCAGATTCAGCGGCTCAAGAAGCAACATTTGCTGCCCCAAATCAGAAGCGCCATCCAGCATCCTGAATCACCTCTCACTGCTTTCTGCTGGCCAAAACTCACGCCCAAACCAGCGCCGAGCACTGTTTGAGACCAAAATCAGCCGCGCCACTTTCCATTCTTCACAACCCACGTCACAAGTAGCGTCAAACACTGTATTGAAGATGTTTTCGCGTGAGTTTTCACGTGGGTTTGACAACACCCAAGTAGCGAACGGCCAAATTGAAGGGCCACGTCTTCTTTCTAGCGGTTTTGGACAGAAGGGGTATAAATTGGTGCTCGTTAACTGTCAAAGGGGACGATTTTGGAGATTATCATTCGACCAATTTCAGAAAACAATCGATTCCGAAAGGCAGCCGATTTCCAGAATTTTGGAGTTGAAATTGGGAGTTATTTTTAGGGTTCTTTTCTATTTTCTTTCTGCAATCAGTTTGTAAGTACATTTGCTTTTCAATTTTTAAGTATGAGTAGCTAAGTTTATATTTCTAGTTATGAGATTGTAACTAGTTCACTTTGAACTTTGTTGGGACTTGGTTTATGTTTATCAATTGATTTTATCTTTGCAATCCTCGTTTAAAAGTGTTCTTCAATTTTTGGGTTTTTGGATTTGAGAAGGATCCCTTGAATCCTATAGCCTAAAATTGAATTGCTAGTTATGATTAGGAATCCGTAATTGTTCTTAATTATAATTTAGTAGCAAGTAATGCATCAATAGATCACCAAATCAATTGATTTATATTATAGGATTGTAGAGTCTAGCTTAAATGGTTTGGCTTCCGACCATTAGTTAGGATAGGTGTTTGTCTAAATTTTAATGCGATTGATAGGTAAAGTTCTAAGTTCGTGACTAGACTTAACTTAATCAATTAGGAACTAGTTCACCGAGCTCCCCGTGCTAGTTTAATCATAAGGACAAACGGAGTTTTTGGCGCGCGTCGACACTTACGGCCAGTCTAAAATCAATTGAGAAAATCCATTTTCATACAAGTCAATTATACAAAGTTTCATAGAGAATTGGTTATGCTCATTACTAGAATTCATTATGTTATTGTTTATAATTATAAATTAATTTTCGCATGCTTAGCATAATTATCAATCATCCAACCCCCTTTTATATATATAAATATATTATTTTAATGAATTTGTACGTGACATCGTCTTGGACCTACGGTTAACACCGAGTCCCTGAGGAGACGACCCTACTTATCACTATCACAATTTGTTGTGTTTAGAGGCAATAGGACTTGAAATATTAAATCTTATTATTTGCTGGACTCGACACCCGTCAAATTTTTGGCCGTTGCCGGGGACTCGGCAAGTTTAACTGTTTATGCCAAGATCGTTTCGTGCAGGTTCACCATTACCGATTGATCCGGAGATTGAGAAAACCGCAAAGAAGCTAAGAAAGCAAGCTAAGCTTCGAAAGAAGCAAGGCGAGTCGACTTCTTCACCGGTACTCAATATTTGGAAAGATATTGAGCTGTCGTCTGATTCAAGTAGTAACACGGAGGAAGAAGAGGAGAAGCCTCATTCTGAACAAGAACCGGTCACCGAGACCGAAGAAGAGGAAGAAGAGGAAATGACAAATCCGGAGCGTACTTTGAAGGAATGGGCAGCACCCAACGTTGACGAGCAACCTCTTTGCATTGCATATCCAGACGAACAGGTAAGTACTGAACTTAAAACTGGTTTAATTCACTTACTACCTCGTTTTCATGGTTTAGCTAACGAAGACCCGTACAAGCACATGATTGAGTTCCACATGGTGTGTTTGGGGATGAAACCATAAGGCACAACCATAGAGAACCTCAAGCTGAAGGCTTTCCCATTCTCTCTAGTTGATGCAGCTAGGGAATGGCTATTCTACCTACCGCCGGGATCCATCACCACATGGGCACAAATGGCGAGAGCATTCCTCGACAAGTTTTTCCCCGCATCCAAAGCCGCCGGGCTTAGAAGAGAGATATGTGGAATCAAGCAGAAGGACATGGAATCGCTATATGAGTATTGGGAGCGCTTCAAGCGTCTATGTGTAAGTTGCTCTCAACACGGTATTTCTGATGAGTTACTAATTCAATATTTTTATGAAGGTTTGCTACTGATGGAGAGGAAGATGATGGATGCAGCGAGCGGAGGAGCGATAGTGAACAAGACGTCAACTCAAGCGAGGACTTTAATAGACACCATGGCGGAAAACACCAAACAATGTGGAGTTTGGACTGATGTTGGTCAAGGTGCTAGTGAGGTACACGTTAAGTCTCTAGCAACAAAAATTTATGATTTAACTAACCTTGTGAATCAGATTGCTATGGGAAACATACCTCAAGTCAGGGCATGCGGATTTTGCTCTTCATTGACACACCCCACCGATGCGTGCCCGACATTACATGAAGAAGAAGAGCAAGTGAATGCCATTGGGGGTGGCAACTTTCAGAATTCATACAACCGGGCTCCTGACCCTTTCTCGAGCACCTATAACCCCGGTAAGCAACATCCAAATCTGAGCTATGCCTCGAGGCAAGGACAAGGTCAACATTTTCAACAAAAGAGTTCATTCTAACAGCCTCAACAGTTTCAGCAAACTCAGCAATTCCAAGCACCACCTGGATTTTAGCAGCAACATCAACCGAAGGCACCATTTCAACCGGGTGCCCAACATCAACATCAAGTGTCATCTCAAGATCCTAGTAGCTCAGGTACGTCATTAGAGGATGTTGTTAGATCTATGGCTGCTAACATGGCTAAATTTCACAGGAAACTCTGGCGAATATTAAAAACCTTCAGACCACCGTTGGTCAATTGGCGAACAAAGGTAAGTTGCCTTCTCAAACGGAGACCAATCCGAATGCAAATGTGGTAAGAAGAAGAAGAAAGAAAAAGTTTATGATGAAGAGGAGGAGCTAGAGGTCAAGACACCTTCTTCGGGTGAAAAAGATGCCAAAGATGAGGAGACAAAGAAGAAACCCGAAATGATAGTTCAAGCACCGCCATTCCTGAGCCGATTCTCGAAGACAAAGCGTGAAACCAAAGAGAAGGACATCCTTGACACATTCCGGAAAGTTCAGGTAAATATTCCTCTATTAAATGCAATTAAACAAGTGCCTAGATATGCTAAATTTTTGAAAGAGCTTTGCACTAATAAGAAGAAACTAAAGGGTAATGAAAAGATAACTATGAGTCGGAACGTATCCGCCGTTTTACAAAAGCGGTTACCACCAAAATGTAAAGACCCGGGCATGTTTATCATGCCATGTAAGGTAGGCAATGTCTCGGTCAATCAAGCCATGTTGGACTTGGGGGCATCAATCAATGTTATGCCATATGCCATTTACTCATCTTTGGATGTAGGGCCCCTAAAGCCGACCGGTGTGGTAATCCAACTAGCGGATAGGTCGCTTGTCTACCCTAAAGGGGTCTTAGAGGATGTACTTGTTCAAGTCAATGAATTGGTGTTTCCGGAAGATTTTTATGTGATAGATATGGAGGAACACAATACCACCAAAGCCGGCCTGATTTTGCTAGGTAGACCATTTATGAAGACCGCTAGGACTAAAGTAGATGTTTATGAGGGTACTTTGACCATGGAGTTTGATGGAGAGATAATTAAGTTTAATATATATGATGCCATGCGATATCCGAGTGATGTTACATCTTTGTATTTTGTTGATATTATCGAGTCTTTATCTGACACTATGTTTGATCTATCTAATGAGGATGTGCTAGAAGTGATTCTAGACAGGGACTTGACGAATGGAAGCTTGAAAAAGCTTGCCGAAGAGTATAAGCTTGATGATGATTATGCCGAGCTCGTATCTTGGATAGAGAAACGACAAAAGCCAAGGTATGAAGTTTCTAAAATAGATTTTCCTATATCTCATACACGTCTTCTACCTTCTGTTGAACGGGCACCCGAGCTAGAGTTGAAGCCGTTGCCGGATCATCTAAAGTATGCTTACTTGGGAGACAAAGAGACCCTTCCCGTGATCATATCCGCTACTTTGTCACCCAAGGAGGAAGGAGAGCTCATTGACGTTTTGAAGGAGCACAAGAGGGCAATCGGATGGACCATCGCCGACATCAAAGGTCTTAGCCACTCACTATGCCAACACAAGATTTTGTTAGAAGAGGAGTACAAGCCGTTCCGTGAGGCACAAAGAAGATTGAACCCACCGATGATGGAAGTTGTCAAGAAGGAGATTCTCAAGCTATTGGATGCCAACATGATCTATCCAATCTCTGATAGCAAGTGGGTAAGCCCGGTCCAGGTAGTCCCTAAGAAATCCGGCATTACTGTGGTAGAGAATGTCGAAGGTAAGTTAGTGCCCAACCGTGTTCAAAACGGGTGGAGGGTATTTATTGACTATCGTAAGCTTAATTCATCAACTAGAAAAGACCACTTTCCCCTTCCATTCATAGACCAAATGTTAGAAAGGTTATCCGGTCGTACTCCCTATTGTTTTTTGGATGGTTATTCAGGTTTTCATCAGATTCTGGTGGCGAGAGAAGACCAAGAGAAGACCACGTTTGCATGTCCTTTCGGTACCTTTGCATACCGGAGGATGCCTTTCGGTCTTTGCAATGCACCGGCGACCTTCCAACGATGTATGGTGAGTATCTTTTCTGATTATGTTGAGAATATCATCGAAGTCTTTATGGATGACTTTACAGTTTATGGTGATTCATTTAGTTCATGCTTAGATAACTTGACTAAGATTTTAAAGAGGTGCATTGAAACTAATTTGGTTTTAAATTATGAAAAATGTCACTTCATGGTCAACCAAGGCATTGTACTTGGTCATGTTATCTCGGAAAGGGGTATAGAGGTTGACAAGGCAAATATCGATGTCATAAAATCCTTGCCTTACCCCTCGAGTGTTAGAGATGTCCGTTCTTTTCTTGGTCACGCAGGTTTTTACCGACGTTTTATAAAAGACTTCTCGAAGATCGCTCGACCCCTATGTGAGCTTCTACAAAAAGAGGTAGACTTTGTCTTCAATGAGATATGTAAGAGTTCATTTGATTTATTGAAAGATATGCTCACTTCTGCCCCTATCATCCGACCTCCAAATTGGCAATTGCCATTTGAGATCATGTGTGATGCTAGCAATCATGCAGTTGGGGCAGTATTGGGACAAAAAGACGGTAAGAACTCTTATGTCATTTACTATGCATCACGAACACTTGATAGTGCACAATGCAACTACTCGACCACCGAGAAAGAGTTGTTGGCGGTAGTTTTCGCACTTGAAAAGTTTAGATCTTATTTGTTAGGCACTAAAGTGATCGTGTTTTCTGACCATGCAGCTTTGAAGTATTTGCTCAAGAAGAAAGATGCGAAACCACGACTTATCTGGTGGATTCTCTTGCTCCAAGAGTTTGATTTAGAGATTAGAGACAAGAGCGGAGCCGAGAATCTTGTTGCTGACCACCTTAGCCGACTCGTGTTGGATGGAGAGCCGAGCCCACTCACTGATGAGTTTCCGGACAAGCACCTTTTCTCCATCTCAGGAGAACACCCCTGGTATGCCGACATCGTTAACTACTTGGTCACAAAGACTTTTCCAAGTGAGTTATCTAGACCCGAGATAGAGAAAATACAGAAAGAGGCTCATCTCTACATGTGGGATGAGCCATATTTGTGGAAACATTGTCCGGACCAAGTGATTAGGCGTTGTGTGCCCCAAGGGGAGTTTCAATCCGTTTTACGATTTTGCCACTCCCATGCTTGTGGCGGACACTTTGGTCACAAACGGACGTATCGAAAAGTTCTTGAGTGTGGTTTATTCTGGCCATCCCTTATGAGGGATTGTTATTTGTTTCGTAAAAGCTGTCCAAGATGTCAGATGACGGGAAAATTAGTTCCCGGAATGAGATGCTACAAACTCCTACGCTTATATGTGAGATTTTTGATGTTTGGGGCATGGATTTCATGGGACCCTTTCCCGCATCTTGTGGTCACCTTTATATTATTTTGGCCGTTGACTATGTCTCAAAGTGGGTTGAGGCAAAGGCCACCCGACCTAATGATTCTCGTGTAGTTGCAGATTTTGTCAAATCTCACATATTTTCCAGGTTCGGGACGCCTAAGGCCATCATCAGCGATCGAGGCACCCATTTTTGCAACAAGGTTATTGGCGCACTTTTCAAGAAGTATGGGGTTCTCCACCGCATCTCCACCGCCTACCATCCACAGTCTAACGGACAAGCGGAAGTGTCCAACCGAGAAATAAAGTCCATTTTGAAGAAGACTGTGAATCCCAACCGGAAAGACTGGAGTTTAAGGCTTAATGACGGCTTGTGGGCTTATCGTTCAGCCTACAAGACGCCCATAGGTATGTCGCCTTTCCGATTGGTCTACGGTAAGCCTTGCCACCTTCCGGTGGAATTGGAGCATAAGGCTTATTGGGCGGTGAAGACGTGTAATATGGATCTGGATGAAGCGGGAACGCGTAGGAAACTACAAATACAAGAGCTAGGGGAGATAAGGAATGACGCCTACGAAAATGCTCGTATCTACAAGGCAAAGGCCAAGGCGTTCCATGACTCGCGCATATCACGTAAGTCTTTCATCAAAGGTCAGAAAGTTCTCCTTTATCACTCTAGATTAAAGTTATTTCCCGGTAAGTTAAGGTCCAGATGGATAGGACCTTTTGTGATTATTAATGTGTTTGAGCATGGTGCAGTAGAGATACAAAGTCTATCCACAAGGAAAATTTTCAAAGTTAATGGCCATAGACTGAAACCGTTCTACGAAGGCTTTGATGGAGGGGACTTAGAGAGGGTAGCTTTGGACACTCCAAGCTACACAGATTGAATTGAGTGTGGTCCAGCCAAAGACATAAAAGAAAGGCGCTGCATGGGAGGCAACCCACGAATTTCCATTTCTTGTTCTTTATTGCTTTCAGTTATTTAGTTTGCTTTTAGACTCTCCAATTTCACTCCTAGATTTTTCTGTGTTTTCAGGTTCTGCCCCGGATTTTTGAAGCTTAAAGAGATGCACCCATCTCCACGGATTCTTACATTGAAAGGTCACTCATCAAATCAGGGGAGTTTTCTGTTTCCCCTTTCCTTTATTGCTTAGAGTGTCCTCTACATATTGAATACATTGAGGACAATGTATGAATTAAGTGTGGGGGTGGTGATTTGAGTATATGATGGGTATTAGGGGTGATTGTTTTGCATTTTTTTGCAAAATTGTGTGCTTAATTGCGGGTTGTTGTCCGTTTTTGGTATATGTGTTAGAATGTTCTTATGAGCTTAAATGATTGATGATGATGAGTTTGGATGCATGTATAGCATATTTGAGCTTGATTGATAGCACTTAGAGTCGATTAGTGGTAGTACACCGGTCAAATTTAGACTCTTGCTAATCTCTTGAACTAATCTTTAACACTGTGAGACCTTGAGAAACACTGTATTAGTCTCGATTTTGTTTCTTGTGTGATTCCGTCATGCCTAGTTATGCATCTCTAGAACTTGGTTTGTCTCTCCTTAAGACTACATGGTATTTACATGCAAATAAATGTGATAAAGGCCATCATTTGATCATTTTTGTGTTAACCATTAGCCTTTAGCCTACCTTTATGTTATGATTACCCATTTTGCACACCATTTTGAGCCTTAGCCTATTTCGTTTGTCACCCACATAAAGAAAAATCAATCCAAACACGACTCACCCGACCAATCATCAACGGAATGATCCCGGTATCCCAAATGTGCTTGAAAGTAGATCTTTTGTGTTGGGAAAGAAAAGAAAAAAAAGAAAAAAAGAAACAAAAAAAACATAAAAAAGAAAAAAATATATATATACATATATATAGAGGAAAAAAAACAATATGTCGTCAATAAAGAAATAAAAATAGACGACAGAAAATAATGATAGGGTTGAATATACACGTTCCATCTCTATTCCCTATCATCCGAAAAGGAATGCGCTTCAAAGATATATACAAAAGTCCTTTGTGAAAAAAATACCATAGTTGAGTAACCGGTTTCTCCATTGGTGTTAGGTCTTTAGTCACTTTTTCCCCAAAACACATCCTTACCTTACCCATAGCCTTGTCTTATGTTACACCTTTATAAAGACCTTTTGATTTATATGCATGTATTTTATCCAAGTAGTGGAGGGTGAGAGACATTTCAAGCTTATGGTAGGTGCATACTAGAGTAGTGACGGTTTGAGCGATACACTTTAACCCCAAGGAGTGAATTGAGTGTTGTTATAATTGTCCATTCGTGAGAGTTCTCGAGATTAGCTTATGTCTACTTGATTGCGTGCACGCCCACTTTTCGATGCCTAGTTGCAAATCTCAAGTTCATGATATGCTATACGTGTTGACATTCTTGTTTGATTTGTTTTGAACGTAACATGCTAACTTAAGTCATTGCCGGGACGGACAATGAACTAAGTGCGGGGTATTTGATAAGTGGTATTTTATGCATTTTAATGTCGAAATTAGCTAGCAATTATTATTAATTGGATGTTAAAATGTGTATTTTTTATGTGAAATTAGTATTTATTACTTATGGAGATATTTAAGATGAAAAGAAAAGAAAAAGAAAAATAGTTTTTGGTTTTTTGTTTGCTCATCTCGTTGGCATCAAACAATCAAAAAGAAAACTTTTTAGTTGTTGGTTTTTGGTCTTTGTATGCAGCAAGTCAACCGAAGAAAAAATTAACGGAATACAAAGGCCCAATTTGATAATTACATATGCAGTGGACTAAATACTTAAAAACAAAAGGCCCAAGTCTACCTATCTATATCAGATTCAGCGGCCCAAGAAGCAACATCTGCTGCCCCAAATCAGAAGCGCCATCCAGCAGCCCCAATCACCTCTCGCTGCTTTCTGCTGGCCAAAACTCACGCCCAAACCAGCGCTGAGCACTGTTTGAGACCAAAATCAGCCGCGCCACTTTCCATTCTTCAAAACCCACGTCACAAGTAGCGTCAAGCACTGCATCGAAGATGTTTTCGTGTGAGTTATCACATGGGTTTGACAACAACCAAGTAGCGAACGGCCAAATTGAAGGGCCACGTCTTCTTTCTAGCGGTTTTGGAGAGAAGGGGTATAGATTGGTGCTCGTTAACTGTCAAAGGGGACGATTTTGGAGATTATCATTCGACCAATTTCAGAAAACAATCGATTCTGAAAGGCAGCCGATTTCCAGAACTTTGGAGACGTAATTGGGAGTTATTTTTAGGGTTCTTTTCTATTTTCTTTCTGCAATCAGTTTGTAAGTACATTTGCTTTTCAATTTTTAAGTATGAGTAGCTAAGTTTATATTTCTAGTTATGAGATTGTAACTAGTTCACTTTGAACTTTGTTGAGACTTGGTTTATGTTTATCAATTGATTTTATCTTTGCAATCCTCGTTTAAAAGTGTTCTTCAATTTTTGGGTTTTTGGATTTGAGAAGGATCCCTTGAATCCTATAGCCTAAAATTGAATTGCTAGTTATGATTAGGAATCCGTAATTGTTCTTAATTATA
Source organism: Silybum marianum (assembly GCA_036898165.1). NCBI lineage: Eukaryota > Viridiplantae > Streptophyta > Magnoliopsida > Asterales > Asteraceae > Silybum > Silybum marianum. The sequence continues at coordinate 13,291,970 of CM072536.1, read as the reverse complement.
ATTTAGTAGCAAGTAATGCATCAATAGATCACCAAATCAATTGATTTGCATTATAGGATTGTAGAGTCTAGCTTAAATGGTTTGGATAGGTGTTTGTCTAAATTTTAATGCGATTGATAGGTAAAGTTCTAAGTTCGTGGCTAGACTTAACTTAATCAATTAGTAACTAGTTCACCGAGCTCCTCGTGCTAGTTTAATCATAAGGACAAACAGAGTGTTTGGCGCGCGTCGACACTTACGGCCGGTCTAAAATCAATTGAGAAAATCCATTTTTATAAAAGTCAATGATACAAAGTTTCATAGAGAATTGGTTATGGTCATTACTAGAATTCATTTTGTTATTGTTTATTATTATAAATTAATTTTCGCATGCTTAGCGTAATTATCAATCATCCAACCCCCTTTTATATATATAAATATATTATTTTAATGAATTTGTACGTGACATCGTCTTGGACCTACGGTTAACACCGAGTCCCTGAGGAGACGACCCTACTTATCACTATCACAATTTATTGTGTTTAGAGGTAATAGGACTTGAAATATTAAATCTTATTATTTGCCGGACTCGACACCCGTCACCACTCCAACACACTCTGAGGGGGAGACCACTGTAGAGGTAACTTTTCACCTTATCAATTTTTCTCCCATCTCTCAACCCCCAACCTATCCATATTTTTCTCCTCCAAATTTTGGAACTGATGAACCTCCCTCTCCATCCCCCATTCTCAGTGAGTCCAGTCCCCCAAAGGACTCTACATTTATTAGGGAACGTTCATCAGAAGAGCAGTTCTTGTACATATCTGAAACTGACTCTGACGATGAAGAGCAAAGGCGAATAATTTTCCTCAGGGAACTAGAAGATAACAGAATAAAGGTGCCTCGCACTGCTGAACTAGAAGACCCTATACATATCAGTGTAGTGGATGAATTCGACTTCTTATCCAAGGAAGAGAGAGCACAAGCCCTTGAAGCCCAGCGAATCAGGGATGAGAAGATCTAGAGATGGCTAGAAGAATACTCAGGGAGGGATGCCTTAAGAGACGAAGCGATCAAGAAGCAGAACGAGAAAAGTGAAAGGGTCGCTGAAGCTCTGGCACAAAAGGATCTAGCACGAGAAAATCTGAACGTGAATCCTATCAATGCTCAAAAGAAGATTCTCTATGCGCTGAGAAATGAAAACAAAAGCCATAGGGAAAGTGAACTACGTTGGTGCACTGAAAGATTCAAGTATCGAGTGTCTGAGTCAATAATCACTCGTGCTACTATCAACGGACGCACTTCTAAGAAAAGTGGTCTGAAGGTATATGAAAAAGAAGAAGCCAAGTTTTTAAAGTTCTATGGATACTCTAAATGGCTAGAAATCAGAGATGCCATTCAGGGTTCCAATCCAAATTCAAAGATGTGGTGGAAAGAGTTTTGGGTCAACTACTGCAAATGATGTCACAGTATGTTCAAGTTCCTCCTCTCCCTGAGCCAACAGAAAAAGAAGATCAATCGCTGAAGAAGGCTCATCCTCCAAAAATGAGTATGAGACTAAGTTCAACTATGAAAGTCTCTTTGGGCATCTCGATATCCCTGACATCTCTACGCTCAATGTCTCTCTTCCTCAAGGCCTACAACTAGCAGAAGGCGACATCATCTCACACCCAGAAGCAGGTATGGTATTTCTGGATAACGATGGCTTTCTTGGATTCTTCAGAAACTCAAAGATTACTAGGGCTCCATCAAGATTTGTCAAAGTTATGTACTATCGCTGCTGGTCAGATACTGGGCCAATGCTGAACCAAAGAAGATGTATCTAAATGAGCTAAAAAGAAGACAAGAGAGACTCTCTGACCAGTCTATAGTTTCTATTCCTTTTTAACATTCTTCAGTGTTAGTGTACTTTACTTTGTATTGTAATTTCATTTCCATGTATTTCTTCGAATTACAAATTAATGAAATTCAATGAAGTACTCTACTCAATCTGTGTACTAAAAAGATCCCTGAAAATAGTAAAAAGGGACAATGAACATATGAGTTCTATTTTTCTTTTAACAACCTTCACTCACTGATATTTCTCTCTGAAATTAAATCAGTGAATGTACTTAAAACTTCTATACTTGTAATATTGTGTTTTCATATCCTTATAAATGAAACTCAATTAAAATCAGTAGATTAGCTGAAAAAGATCTCACAGATTAGTACTTATAAATTTTACTTTGATATTTTTAAGTCCCTACTAATCCTATAAAGCAATTTTCCTATATTGCTTAATCATAATCAAATAGGGGGAGATTGTTGATCATAACTCCTCTCAGTGATTTGAATATGATTCCTCTGTATACTTAGTGAAAATTCCGTTTATAAGCTTAAGTTCAAATTCAGCGATAGCAAACGCTGATTACATTTAGCGATCACTAAAATTCAGGAACCTTAAGATTATCCCTGAAGATCTGAATAACAACAATCACACCACAAGAACATTCAGCGAAAGTCGAAGACCAAGCTGAAGATACAGATAATCAGCTAGTGATCTGCAGCGGTTCAGTGATAGCAATGATTGTCTAAATAGAAGTGTGAAGTTTTGCTAGGCCTCAGCGATACTCTGAAAGTTCATCTTTGAAGTTTCAAAGTTCAGCGATCAAGTGAAGTCTATAAGAAAGATTAATGTTGATCTTATCCTCAATGCACAAAAGTCAAAACCTTATACTATGTCAGAAAAGGACGTACATATAGTCTCTTACGTCCCCATCAAATCTGATTTAGTACTGTTCACATGCCATCAAAAGCATTGTTACTTTTGAACAGAGGACAAGCTTCCAATGAAAGCTTGACACGTGGCATATACCTTTTGTCTTGCATTAATTGCAACGGGTATTAATAGATGAAGATCCATTCTTCATCTTCATGCATGCTACTTTCTATTTCTAAAACCTCTATCTCTTTTCTTTCTCTTCCTTGTGCATCAAACTGTATGATTTCTTAGCTACAATAGAATAGGTTTATTACTTGTTCTAATTCCGTTTGTAACTGTAAATTTGTTTATTCAATATAAACTCATTTAAAAACCAAAAACCTGTGTGTTTGTATTCGACCCCCCCTTTCTACAAACTGTTTCTATATCACTGAACTCTTGTAGACTCCTTTGGGACCAACATGCACACCAACACTATGGTCGCCTTCAAGTAATAAAGTGGTAAAATACTAGTATCGTTCCCTCAGGGACTAGAACTACTGAGAATCTGAGATTTTTATGAACTTCTTATTTTTCGGTTTTGGTGGGATTTTAAAATTAATTTGAGAGTTGGTAAAAATTGTAAATAACGAGATTAAATAATAAATAAAAGATGTGTATGGGTGCAAGTTTTCCTTAAGATAAATATAATAAAATTGTTGGAAAGTTATAAGAGAACTACAGAGCCGCACCACTCTCGATAGAGTGAAGTTCTTATAGACGACTTATAAACTTACATAAAGTTCCCAAGTTTAGTACTTTCAAGTTTACCGATTTAGAATCAAATTACATTGGGAACGACGGAATATATCCAAATCTCTTTGTGATATAAAATATCCCCAAATAAATTCTATCTAAATACATACAAAGTCCGCATCTCTGCGTTACTATTCAAAATTCTCTCAAATCTTTGTGCATCACTTAAACCGTATTTACAATCCACCCATATCTGGGTCTAAGATCTTATATTAACACTTCAAAGCGATCGGGCTTATCCGCGTCGAGTTTAAGTTCCAATTTAAGTGACCAAACATTTAAAGTATTAAAAACGGGAACACCTACATATTATACGAACACTTAAGTTAAACTCACACCCACACCCATATAGACAATTAGCTACCAAGAGACATGGAAAGCAATAAATAAGCAGAAATGAACTGAAATATAACTTGCATTAATATAAAAACTGTCACCACAATGTCGAGGTTGTGGTGACAGGATACAATGCGGAATTTAAAGACAAAAATTAAAGTCTAAACTACAAAAAAATAAAAAGAACCCTGCAAGTGTTGAGGAGAAGAAGACAGAAAACAGAAAATGAAAGAAACCAAGATGTAAAGGTGTGTGGAATGAGGCACCCAAAGGCCTCCTTTTATGCTACATGAAAGGTAATGCCTTTTGGGTAAAAACCACAAGTTAAAGAAGACCATGACCTACAACTGGATTATGTCTTCTTTTGTCTTCATTTTTCAGCCGAAAATTGCTGGAGACTTCAGCAGCTTAATCAATAAGCACAGCACACTCCACTGTGGTGACTTTGTGGTTAAAAACAGCCAAAAAGAGTAAAAATAGCTAGAAATTTATCTTTTGATATTAAATCATCGTGTTAAGCAACTTTATAAGAAAAGAAGACATAAAAGCCTAAAATGATGAATTTAAGGGAATTAAAGTGAGGCAAATAACCCGAAATAACTCTCATATTCGAGAGTTATCATACCCTCTAACTTGAAGTGCTACTTGTCCTCAAGTAAAAAGAAGAGAAGAAAAAGTCTCTTACGTGTGGATGATATTTACTTGAATCTTGAAAAGTGCACAGCTTGATTTCATGAATCTTGTGGTGTCAAAAAAATGATCGGTAGGGCTTTTTCGGGGTTAGTGTATGGGTTTAACTCTCCTAACTCATATTCCCTCGAACTTGTCTTAAACTGAAAAAAATCTTTTAGATTTTTCATGATGAACAATTTTGGTTTGACAATTTTTACAACCCATGTTTGAAGTATCTTTTTGGGTTTATAATTTTTTTTTATTTTTTTTCTTCCCATTTTACGAAGAAATATTTTTTTTGTAGAACTAAAAATGTCCTAATTTTTCTTTAACGTGAACCGAACAATTATATTTTGGGTTTCCCCACCCCCAACAAAGAGATGAACAATGTCCCCATTGTTCAAAAATGGGTTTGTGTATGGCCTAAATGGGTAAACAAATGGATTTCTGTTTGGCCAAAGTGAAAAATGGCCTACGTCCTTTCATCTTGCCATGCAAAGTTCATGAAACAAATATGTACTTGTTTAAGACATGGAAACGAACACAAAATATACCATAGAATCACATCATTGTTAATACATAAAAAGATACATCATCTCGCATAAACAAAAGTCGAGATGGTCACTGTTTAGGCATGAACAATTCCAAAATATAGAAAAAGACAACTAAAGCTTCAAATAAAATTGTTCACGAAATGATGATTGTTGAACCAAAAGATCACTAGTTCAAATTACCCTCTTCGGCGGGGTTCGAATTCAGTGGTGCCTGCACAACGGTGTCCGGGACTGAAGTGGTACCTGCGGCTGTCGTTTCTGGTTCGCGTGGAATGGCAACAGAAGGGGTAGCTGTCATAATCGGCTGTGAGGATGGAGATGCGACGGTCGGTAGTCGAACTTACGGCGGACCAACACCAGATGGAAATCGAGGTAGTTCACCGCCCAAAAGTGGATCACTACGTCGCATGAACTTGTTATGAACATGACAATGATCTCTTACATAGATCCAAAATTTTTCCGACTTTGCTTCAAGAGTGGTGATACGACCGTTCATTGCCGTCACGAGATCGAGAATAACTGTCATTTTCTGATTGTTCTCCTCTTGTTGTTCAGAGAGAATACGTAACCACTCTTCCGATCCGTAACCCGTCGCGGATGGTGGGATCAGAGGTATTTGATAAGGTGGTGGTGGTACGGTAGTAGCTGGGGCAGCGAATGTCTGGGCAACCAAGGTTTGGGCAGCCGAGATAATCGGGGACCATTTCCTCTTCGTACGATGACGAGTCACACATGGTCCTGAAGCGTCATCAACAAACTCATCTGGGTGTGGTTTGTTCATTCTCGAAACCGTTCCATAATTCAACAGAGATGGACTATATGTAACGATATCATTCTCATGCACGGCCACACCTGCCGAATTGAGGAGTTTGGTGATGAGTCCCGGGAATATGAAACGTGAAGAAACTTTCTTGGTTGAGTTGATAATGTCTTGGTAAGCCACACTACCAACATCGATAGGTAACTCCTTCAAGATGCAATAAACAAGTAATGATTTTGCACGGGATAAAGTTTGATCGTGCATGGTTGGCATAATGTTGTGCCGAACAAATTGGAACCAAAATTTGGCTTCTAGAGTGAGTTGACTTGAGATCAAAACTTTGCAATTGGTATCAAAGACCCAATCGCTTCCCGGTAAAGCAAGAGTAGCTAACAACTCGTTATTAGTTACCTCTAAAATCCCATTTTCTTAACTTCTATAAGAGCATACCAAAGGTGGGTTCAAACCAAGAAGGGCATTTAACTTCCTAGGAGTCCATTCTATACGACGACCACGAATAGTATTATTTTCGTTTTTGTTACTCCCAATCGTCGCATAGAACTCACGTACCCAGGTTTCATTAACCTTGCATGGGTTTGAAATCATATTCTCCCAACCAAAAGTTTGTAAACGATTTCTCACAAAAGACATTGTTTTAACTAAATTTGGGTCAAAAGCCCGTTCGATGAGAAATTTATTATTTTTATGAGATCGAATCGTTTAGAAAAGGTAAAAGATTTACCCTTTCTTTTAAACTGTTTGCGTTTGCGGGGAGGTAATTGTGCTTCAGAAATCTTCGTGTCTTCACTAGCTAGCGGTTCCGGTTCAACGACTTTGGCTTTTCCTTTTGCGGCTTATACCTGTGATCGAGTCACCGGACCACCCGAAGCAACACTCGAGGAGCGAGTTTTTCGTCGTTCAGTGGTTGAAACAGCCGCACCGGCTGTTGCTTCTGATGTTTTAGTGGTCACAACATTCTGTTCCGGGCTCCCGGGAACAACCGTTTCTTGTGAACTATTTTCCATAATCACATATTTTCGACCTCAAGAAGCCGAAGTCGAAGGTGTACCTCATCTTCGATATCCAAATGAACGTCATCAAACCTCCAAGGGTACCTCATCTTCGATATCCAAATGAACGTCATCAAACCTCCCCGGATCATCGACATTTAGGTCGAGTAGGTGGGCGGTGGTGGTGTGTACAATCGGAGGTGTTTGGGACGGAATGATGATGGGGTATGGAATGGTTTTGAAAGCTTGCACATTTGGGATTAAAGGTGGAATGGAGATGGTCACGGTGGTCACCGGCGGAGAGACGGTGGTCGTGGTGGTCTCCGGTGCTAGGGTTACAGCAAAAGGTGGGTTTTTTGTTTGGGTAATTTCTAGAATATGGTTATTAGGAGAAGTGGGATTAGGGTTATTTACCTTTGTTACAATGGCGTGGCCGTCGACATAGGTGACGGTGGCGGTGCTCGGCGGAGCAGCGGTGGTCGACGGCGGAGCAGGGGGCTCGACAGTCGACGGGATCACCGTTGTTGGGGTCATTGCCGGCGTCGGATCACCTCCAGGTGGTGGTGTCGGGCTTGTCAACGACCGACGAGTGTTTCTCCGACATGGATTCAGATTTCGCACCAAGTGTTTTAGTCTTGCCATGGAAATCGATTGATGAAACAATGAGGAATATGAGAAGTCTGATGAAATGAAATGGGTTTTAATCCAAAAAGGGTTATTCAAAAATAAAAGGTTTTAATTTAAAAATTGATTTGAAAAGGTGTTGTCAAGAAGTCAACTTTTTACAAAAATCAGATTTCTGAAAAGTAATTTTTTTTCCTATTTCTTTTAATCAAAAAGCACATTTTCTTTTCTTTTGTTTTATTAGAGAAGTACATGAGAAATCATTGTTTAATAAAAGCATGGCTTTGTCCAAAAATAAATGCACTTTTATAAAAATGACAAAGTTGACAATTTTATTATTTTAAAAACTAATCAGATTTTTTTCTTTCAATAAAAACAAAGTTGTCATCTAAATAAGAGACAAAAGAGAGAAAGAAGACTTTGTCAATTAAACCATGCTTTGTTCCCTAACTTTTTAATAAAAACCAGTTACCCATGGTACCTTACAAGACTTAATCAAATGCTTCCACCATTCCCTTGCATAAAATAATGTAATCCCCATTCTTTATATTTAGAGTAAATTACAATTTTGGTCCTTTATCTATGCTCGCTTTTTGGTTTTGGTCCCTCCAAAGGTAAAAGTACATTCTTGGTTCCCCAAACGTGTTTTTGATAACACCCTTGGTCCCTCCGGCTAACGCCGTCCATATTGCTGCCGTTAGGCATCCCATGTGCCCCTCACGTGAGGGGCATTTTCGTCATTTTACTGTATTACTTTAATTTACTATTAAAAAAATAAACCACCACCACCACCTCCACCTCCACCACCACCACCACCACCAAGATTCAAAATCATATTCACACCCATTACACATAATAAATTAGATTCAAACCCAATACATATATACTAAATCAGATTCAAACTCATTACACATACTAAATCAGATTCAAACCCAATACAGAGATTTTAAATCATTCAAACCCAAAACTTAAAAACCTAAACAAAATTTATATTTATACAAAAAAAAGATACATATGAACACCTTTAAATTCTATGAATATGTTCTTGTTGTTTTGGTTCTTCTTCAAACAAAGAAAGTAAAAGAAAATACGAACACTCTGAACCAAAAATAAAAAAGCCTTTGAATAGACAATCAGAGGTTTGAATCAACATCTGCTAATCAGTACTGTTTCCGTCACACCTCTCAACCCAGATCTACCGGTTCTTTCGTTGCGTTTTCAAATCCAGCTGTTGCATGAGTCACACTCTTCCGCCACCCGTTTCCGCCGTGAAGAATCATTTTGGAAAAAACCCTCACCTCGCCGCTGCCGGAAACAATCGTTTCCCTTGCTCCGCCAGAAACTTCCACGTCTCCTCCGCCTAGAAAATTGGACTGCCGTTGTTTCTGCTTCCGAACAACATCGTCGTGAAGACGCCTCCTACTTCGGTGCCGGCTGCCACATCAAAATAATCAGCTATTTTCACGTTCTGGTTCCGGTGGCCGGAATTGATGGGTTGAAGGAGAATTTCAAGGAGAATTAATGGGGGGTTGGGATGGTTTCAAGGAGAAACTAATGGGGGTAGGGGGAGGGTTTCAAGGAGAAATTAGTGGGGGTAGGGGAGGGTTTCATGGAGGTAGGAGGGTGTAATTTTGGAAATTGTTTTGCATTTATTTTATTTATTTAATACTAAAAATACAAATATAGTTTTATTTAATTTTTAAATTTAATGATATTAGACGAAAAGACGAAAATGCCCCTCACGTGAGGGGCACATGGGACGCTAACGGCAGGATTTTGGACGGCGTTAGCCGGAGGGCCCAAGGGTGTTATCAAAAACTCGTTTGAGGGACCAAGAATGTACTTCTACCTTTAGAGGGACCAAAACCAAGAAGCGAGCATAGATAAAGGACCAAAATTGTAATTTACTCTTATATTTAAGTACAAGGTACTTAGAATAATACACAAATCAAAAAGGAAAGGTGTTGGCACTTTAGTTTCAAAGACCATTCTTAAGACATCTCATGTTCTTTTTGCTTTAAAGAAGAACAAACTTGCTCCTCAATCCCTGGTAGAACTTGTGGTCAATATCCAACTCCTAAATATTCTAGATAAACACAAAACTCGGCAGAAAAGGTTAGAAAACGTAGCCTTGACAGTAGGCACAAACTCACCGCTGTCTTGACAGAAAACTGAAAATTAAATACAAAAAACAGGAAATAAATATTTACAGAAATAAAATAACCTCGAACTTACTGAGGTTGATCAACCATTCCTTCTGGAAGGAAATGTTTTATGCGGTGGCCTTTAACCTTGAAAATACTATTATCCGGTGGATTCAAAAGATCCACGGTGCCAAATTTGCTGACACTGACAATAGTGAAAGGTCCGAACCATCTTGAATTTAGCTTTTCGGGGAATAGCCGTAGTCGAGAATTAAAAAGAAGGACCTTTTGACCGACCTCCAAAATTCACTTTTTGATCCTACGATCATGCCAAAATTTTGTCTTTTTCTTTTTATATTTTGGCGTTTTCATAAGCTTGGTTTCAATTCTTCCAACTCACAAAGTTGAAGTTTTCTTTTCTTCGCCGAATCTTTTTAATTTAAATTAAATTCTTTTACAGCCGAAAATGCTTTATATTCTAACTTGAGGGGAAGATGACAAGCCTTTCCGAAAACTAATTGGTACAGAGACATGCCCAATGGCGTCTTAAAAGCCATGTTATATGCCCATAATGCATCATCCAACTTGAGACACCAATCCTTTCGATTCAGACTAACAACTTTTTCTAAAGTATTTTTAATTTCACGATTCGAAAGTTCGACAAGCCCATTTGTTTAGGGATGATATGTCGTGGAAACTCGATGTTGGATGTTGTATTTGCCAAGAACGGTAGCTAAAGTATTGTTTATAAAATAAGCCCCTTCATCGCTTATCAAAGCTCGGGGGGGGGGGGGGTTCCAAAACGAACAAAAATATTTTTAGGTAAAAATTCAACCACCGTTTTGGCATCGTTTCTTGGGCAAGCCTTAGCTTCCATCCACTTGGAGACATAGTTTATCGCAACCAATATATAAGTATTATTAAGAGACATGGGGAATGATCCTATAAAATCAATTCCCCAAACGTCGAAAAGTTCAACTTCGAAGATATTATTTAAGGGTATTTCATTGTGTTGGGATAATTCCCCATTCGTTAGCATTGATCACAACTTTTAACAAATTCAAAAGAGTCTTTGAAAATGCTTGGCCAATAAAATTCACTTTGTAGAATTTTTGCGGCCGTGCGTTGGCCACCAAAATGGCCACCATAAGGAGATGCATGACATTCCTTTAATAATGCGGGAATCTCAAAGTCGGTAACGCATTTGCGTAAGACTTGATCCGATCCCATTTTATAGAGAAAAGGATCATCCCACAGACAGATATTGTTTGCACTCATGAATAAACTTCCGAAAACAAGCTCCATGATGATTATGAGGTTTTAGACCACATGCAAGATAATTTGCGACATCCGCAAACCATGGGGCCTCATTTTGGTGAGTATGTTGAATTGCCATAACAAACTCATCCGGAAAAACTTCTTTTATTTCATGATTTCCACCACTTGAAACCTTTCCTTCGATCCTAGAAAGGTGATCGGCCACTTGATTGTCACATCCCTTTCGATCAATTATCTCTAAATCAAATTCTTGGAAAAGAAGAACCCAAAGAATAAGTCGTGGCTTAGCGTCAGTTTTGCTAAAGTGATATTTAAGAGCGGAGTGATCCGTGTGAGCGATAACTTTAGTGCCAGTCAAGTAAGGTCGAAATCGATCGAAGGCAAACACTACCGCAAATAACTGTTTTTCGATTGTTGTATAATTTATTTTAGCTTCTATAAGAGTTTTACTTGCATAGTAAACAGGGTGAAAAATCTTATTTCTTTTTTGACCTAAAACGGCACCTACGGCTAATCACTTGCGTCACACATAACCTGAAAAGGCATGGTCCAATCGTGGGCAATAACTATAGGTGCCGAAATAAGTGCTTCTTTGATGGTTTCAAAAGCTTGTTTACATTCGGAGGTAAATTCGAATGTTTGATCGACATGCAATACATTACATAAAGGTTTAGCAATTTTTGAAAATTCTTTTATAAGCCGACGATAAAATCCTGCATGTCCCAGAATACTACGAATGCCTTTGACCGAAGATGGTTCGGGCAATTGCATTTATTACCTTTATTTTAGCTTTATCAACCTCCAAACCTTTTTTATAAATCATGTGTCCCAAGACTATCCCTTCTTGCACCATAAAATGACATTTTTCCCGATTCAAAACTAAGTCATGGGTTTCACATTTTTCCAATGTTTTATTTAAGTTTTAAAGGCAATGGTCGAAAGATGTACCTATACCGAAAAGTCGTCCATAAAAACTTTCATAGAATCTTCTATCATGTCCGAGAAAATAGGCATCATGCAACATTGAAAAGTGATCGGTGCATTGCATAAACCAAAGGGCATACGGCGAAAAGAAAAAGTACCGAAGGGGCAAGTGAAGGTTGTCTTCTCTTGATCTTCCGGTGCGATGTAAATTTGGTTGTATCTCGAATATCCGTCTAAGAAACAATAAAATTCTTTTCCGGCAAGTCTATCTAGCATTTGATCAATAAAGGGCAAAGGAAAATGGTCCTTCTTGGTTGCTAAATTTAGTTGCCTATAGTCCATGCAAATCCACCATACGGTGATGGTTCTAGTAGGAATAAGTTCGTTTTTGTCATTGGTGATAACCGTGGTTCAACCTTTCTTTATTACACATTGTACCGGACTCACCCAACCACTACTAGAAATGGGGTAAATAATACCCGCATCAAGCCATTTCAAGATTTCTTTCTTGACTACTTCTTTCATGATAGGATTTAATCTCCTTTGAGATTGCACCTTTCCAACACTATTTTCTTCCAAAATAATCTTATGTTGGCAAAGAGACGGACTTATACCCTTAATATCGGCAATGGTCCAACCTATGGCTTTCTTATGGGTCTTTAATACTTCTATTAACCTTGACTCTTGGTTATCACTTAAATTTGAAGAAATGATTACGGTTAAGTTTTCATTCTCCTTAAGATACACATACTTAAGGTGACTAGGAAGGGTTTTAACTCTAATTCAGGGGCTTCTGCCACTGAAGGTGGTTGGACAGTTCTATCCTTAAAATCTAGTTGTTCAAAGGCAGCTAGATCTTCCAAATTATTTTCTTCCAAAATACTTTCTGCTGTCTCCACAGTGTCACTACTATCTAGACTGTGAGATAAACATAACTCTAAATCATCATCTAAAACTGTAATGGACGAGTAGTCCTCTAATTCTCCACTGAATTTCAGAGGCTTAAAGACATTAAACTTAATTTCTTGGTCATTAACTCTCATGGTTAACTCGCCCTTTTGCACGTCAATTAATGTCCTACCGGTTGGTAGCAAAGGTCTTCCTAAAATGATTGGGACATTTCTATCGGCCTCATAATCAAGAACTATAAAATCGGCCTGAAAGATAAATTCATCGAGTTTGACTAAAATATCTTCAATTTTACCTTTGGGATAAGCGATGGACCTATCCGGTAATTGCAAAGACACATTCGTGGGTCGTACTTCTCCTATATCTAGCTTGTTAACCATAGATAAAGGCATGAGATTTATGCTAGCTCCTAGATCACATAGGGCGTGACCTACTTCTTTTCCTCCGATGGAACACGGGATGGTAAAACTTCCCGGGTCTTTAAGCTTGGGAGGTTTGCACGTAAGAAGTTCACTACACTCTTGGGTTAAAGCAACCATTTCAAATTCATTCAACCTCCTTTTCTTGTTTAAAATATCTTTTAAAAATTTAATATAGTTTGGCATTTGCTCGAGAGCTTCCACCAAAGGGATTTTAATGTGAATTTGTTTAAAATGTCCAAAAATTTCTTAGATTGAGAATCCACATTTTTAGATTTTGTTGTTTCTAGAAAAGGAAGGTCTCGTAAATCTGGAGTTGGTTCGTTGAATTTCTTCTGTTGGATAGTGGGCACAAACTCACCACCGTGGTGAGTTTGAGCTGGAAGTTGTTTACAGATGGAAGTGGAAGCAGAAGCTGTTTTCTGGATAGAAACTGGAATTTGATCTTTTTCACCTGTAGAAAACAAGGCTGGAAAATTTCTCTTGTCAAAAGCATGCGAATCATCATAAAAATTGATTGAATTTTCGGAAGTTTTAGGGGAAACATTATTTACTTCTGAATCATCGATACTATGCAAGATAACAGCTTTAACTTGCTCCTTACCCTTAGGGGTTTCCGTATCACTAGGCAATATTCCTTGGGGTCTACTCTTAAGTTCGACCGTAAATTGGCAGAGTTGGGTTTCTATACTCCTACGAGTAAAACCCTTAGAGTAATGATTTGAGCGAACCATTATCCGACGCATTTTGTGCCTAGGTACATAATTTTGGGATGAATTCCCGTTTTGAAAATTTTGCGAACCACCTTGATGAAATCCTGGGGGATTTTGTGGTCGATTTTTGACTTGGTTTGCCCCAGGGGGTTGAATTCCAGGATTATTGGCCCATGAAAAATTGGGGTGATTCTGCCAATTCAAGTAATATGTGGAAGAGAACGGACTATTTCTAGTGTGACTCCCAATATAATTTACCGAAGCTGTGTTTCCGGGCCAACATTCGAAAGAATGGCCCTCACCACAAATTGCACAAGAATCCAATGATGGAGGGTTATACATTATGGCATTTACTTGACTCTTTTCTCCCATTAAATTGTTTTTAACCAAATTAGTCAAAGCTACAATTTGCGCATTTAAAGAAGAAATTGTTTCTACTTCTTGAAGACTGGGCGCGGTTTTGGGAACTACGGCACGAGGGTTTGATCAATCAGTATTAATATTTGAAACTTTTTCTAAAATGTCGTACCATTCATTGTAAATTTTTGAAGAAAAAGGACCACCCGCCTTCGCGTCAAGGATAACTTTAACGGCACTAGAAAGACCATTATAAAATGTTTCTAGTTGAATACAATGGGGGATTCCATGATGGGGACTCTTTCGTAAAAGGTCTTTAAATCTCTCCCATGCATCGGAAACCGCTTCATCCTCTTCTTGATGAAAGGTCATAATTTCATTTCTAAATTTAACGTTCCTAGTTGGAGGAAAATATTTTTTAAGAAATTTCTCGGCTAAATCTTTCCAAGTAGGAATAGAATCGGGAGGTTGAGAATTTAGTCATGCTCTAGCTCTATCCTTTACGGTATAAAGGAAAAGCGTTAAACGTAAGGCTTCTTGTGAAACTCCCGGTATTATAAAATGATCTGTCATTACTATGAAAGATTTTAAATGAGAGTGCGGATCTTCTGACGGTAATCCTCCAAACTAACCTATTGCGGAGATCATTTGGAACATAACCGGTTTTGGTTCAAAAGCAGTTGCAGTTACATTGGGTCTACTAATCCCAGCGGCGAGTTGACCGAACTCAGGGGTGCATAGTCCCGAATGCCTCTATTTTTGTCATCGGCAATTTTAACTGTTGGCTCTCTAACCGGAGGTGGTAAAGCATCACCTATGGTGCGAGAAGGATTTTTACGAAATTTTCTTCCTCTTCTACGTCCTCGAATGGTTCTTTCGATTTCGAGATCGAGAGGGAATAGCTCACCGTGTTGTACTCATGGCATACAACGCGGGAAAAAGGCTTAAAAACAAAACTAAAGACCAAGGCTCGAAATAAAAATCAATATCTCAGGAAATAAATTACGTCAGTACCTGGCAACAACGTCAAAAACTTGACAACGGATTACCGTTCGTGTATAAACACAGTGGGAAATATCCCCATAGTGAAGGTGCAAGTGCACACCAACACTATGGTCGCCTTCAAGTAATAAAGTGGTAAAATACCAGTATCGTTCCCTCAAGGACTGGAATTACTGAGAATCTGAGATTTTTATGAACTTCTTGGTTTTCGGTTTTTATGAAGTTCTTATAGACGACTTTTAAATTTACATAAAGTTCCCAAGTTTAGTAATTTAAAGTTTAACAATTTAGAATCAAATTACATTGGGCACGACGGAATATATCTAAATCTCTTTGTGATATAAAGTATTCCCAAATAAATTCTATCAAAATACATACAAAGTCCCTATCTCTGTGTTACTATTCAAAGTTCTCTCGAATCTTTGTGCATCACTTAAACCGTATTTCCAATCCGCCCAACTCTGGGTCTAAGATCTTATATTAACACTTCAAAGTGACCGGCTTATCCGCATCGAGTTTAAGTTCCAATTTAAGTGACCAAACATTTAAAGTATTAAAAACGGGAACACCCACATATTATACGAACACTTAAGTTAAACTCACACCCACACCCATAGAGACAATTAGCTACTACGAGACATGGAAAGCAGTAAATAAGCAGAAATGAACTGAAATATAACTTGCATTAATATAAAAACTGTCACCATAGTGTCGAGGTTGTGGTGACAGGATACAATGCGGAATTTAAAGACAAAAATTAAAGTATAAACTACAAAAATAAAAAGAACTCAGCAAGCGCTGAGGAGAATAAGAAAGAAAACAGATAAAAAAAAGAAAAAGATGTAAAGGTGTGTGGAATGAGGCACCCAAAGGCCTCATTTTATACTACAAAAAAGGTAATGCCTTTTGGATAAAAACCACAAGTTAAAGAAGACCATGCCCTACTTTCTAGATTGGACTAAGAGCACCTACAATGGTAAAGTCTTTGAAAGACTTTTTATATCTATTCATCTCTCTAAAAAGTCTTTTATAAATTCATTTTCAATGCAAAAAAGTCATTTAAAAGGTTATAAAGAAGAGGATTTGAGAGGCAATAAGCTTTTCTTCAAAAGCTTATTCCATGATAAGCTCTGCCAAAAAACTTTACCAATAAGCCTTTTTTCTCAATGCAAAAAAGTCTTCTTGAAAGACTTTTTGTGTTTCAATAAGTCTTTGATGACTTTAGCATTGGAGATGCTCTAAGCTTTCATAATTATCTCCTTTCCAGCTGGATTTTGTCTTCTTTTGTCTTCATTTTTCAGCCGAAAATTGCTGGAGTCAGCAGCTTAATCAATAAGCACAGCACACTCCACTGTGGTAACAAACAGCCAAAAAAAGTAAAAATAGCTAGAAATTTATCTTTTGGTATTAAATCATCGTGTGAAGCAACTTTATAAGAAAAGAAGGCATAAAAGCCTAAAATGATGAATTTAAGGGAATTAAAGTGAGGAAAATAACCCGAAATAACTCTCATATTCAAGAGTTATCACGTACCACATGGTGAGGGGTGCCTATCCGATGGCTAAATAGAAAAACGTAAAAAAAGAGGGTTATTTTATGAAAACCAGTTTTTTATATGGCTATTTTGGTCAAGATCCGAAAAAATATTAATATAAACTTGTTATGTTTTTTGTACTATTATGAACTAATAAATACAAAACCTTTAGGTTATTAATACAACAATATATCCCAACTTAAACAATATTTTTATATATTTTTTTAAAAACTAATTTATAGTATATAAATTTGATATTAATATTTAATAATTAAAATTGCAGTGCATGAAATGAAAAAATAGAAATTAAAAAATGTAACTTATGAGATTTGATCCTAGGATCTCGAGGATGTTGCTACCAGATGTAAGCTACTTGAGCGGCCAACTCAATGAATCTTTTAAATGACATACATAATATTTGAGTGAAAAAAGCTGAGAGACCATGGCCCCAAAAGGCCCTTATGGGGTTCCGCCTCTAATGGTCGTAGATATGTATATTATATTATATGTATATTATATATATAGAGAGGGGGGTTTAAATGAGAACTTTGTATTTTTAAAGGAACAAAGGAACACCCTTAGGACCACATATGATATGGAGAGGTTCAAATGAGAACTTTTGATTTTTAAGGGAACAAAGGGACACATTGGGGACCACATATGATGTGGGTCCCACATAATATTAAATCATTTCTGATTTAATATTAAATCAGAAATGATTTAATATTATGTAGGACCCACATCATATGTGGTCCACAATGTGTCCCTTTATTCCTTTAAATAGGGGTGGTTCTCGTATGATATCTCCCCTATATATATATATATAAATATATATAGGGATGAGTTCAAATGAAAACTCATTTTTTTCATTGTGAACATGAGGACAAATCTTGACATTGATTAAAATTTAGATAACTAATCAATGGTAAAAATATAATATGCTTAATTAAGATATGATTAGGGACAAAATGAAAGTTTGATCATACGCCTACCATCTTTGACTTTTTATTTTATTTTTGACTACTTTTATTTACCCCTTTAATTTTTAAAAAAATTATCTTTAAATAATTGTTATTTTACCCCTTTAATTTTTATTATACCATACATCATCAATATAAATACTATTCACCATGAGTATGCATCTTCTTTGTAACATTCATCATGAATATATATATATATATATATACACATACATATATATAGGGGTTGAATCAAGTAAAAACCAAAAAAAGGTTGAAAACCGTGAGGACCGATCTAAGCCTTAGATCTTATAGTTTTAGTTTAAAACTACTATTAATTAAAGAAAGAGTATAATCGTCATTTTGTTAACAAGAATCACCAGATGAAATATTCAGATTAATTTCACCATATGAAATACACAGATTTGTCAGATGAAACATACAAGTTCACCATATGAAACAAACATTCACCATATGAAACACATAGATTCACCGTATGAAACACAGATTCATCATTGAAACACACGAAATCACCATATGAAACACATTCTAACTTTATTTCACCTCATGAAATGAACTACAGTTTTCATAAATATGTTATTTCAACTAATGAAGTTCGGATTTCACCTCATGAAAACAACAAATTTCTAGTTAACCAAAATTTGTTATTTATAAAAAAAGGATAAAATAAAAACAGATCCCAATGAAAGTTGAAATTCGATGAGAGAATGTGTTGTAAATCCGACACCGCCACACCACCAATTTGTCCGAGTCTGACCACATTGACGCTTCTAAAATCGCCGGCAAATCGTTGAACGAATCGTAAACAAAGTTCGATAGTCGTTACAATTTTGCTCGATTCTCCGATATGTGTCAATCACCACAATGATTCTCGATCAGAAACTTTTAGGTTCTATTTTCAACTTAAAACACCTTTTGTTTACACAAAAATGGAGGTATGTATATAGAATTGGTAGATTTGGAATTCGAGATGAGTATTTTTCTAAGTCAATTAATTAAGATGAGAAACCACAGCAGAAAAAACTAAATCAAAGTCAAGTTCGAGGTTCGGCGATAGATGCAGATGGACCATGTGAATGAATAATTGCGGGATTTCTCTTTGTAGTAGAGATCAATCAAAAGATAGTAACACCGTTAGGGTCGGTTTCCTAATTTTATCAAATCATCTTCGCCTCGGTACGTAATTCTGTATGTTTTGGGACTGATTCATCTAAAATTACGGAGATTTGCATCAGTCTGACATCCGAAAATTCTTCATCGTTTGATTGGGAAAAACAATCACATAAAAACTCGTGTAAAATAAAAAAAACTTATGGTTTTTTCGTACATGTGTTCAATCTTTGACTAGATCTCAATCAGGGAATCAATAAAATCTGTTGTTTCTCTGGCGATCCAAACGATAATTAACATCGATCCTTTGAACATAAACATCAAACTCTTGGTTGTTTGATTTGCATCAATCATACGCCAAATTGAACGAATCGTCAATCGAACGATTTGGTTTCTGTGATGAAATCACGAAATTTCTCTTGAAGATTTGAACCTAAAAATCCAGTTTTGTTCTTCAAGAAACATCAAAAGAATATGAAAATGGTGGAGGTGTATTTATGGTTGATTTGGAAATCGAGAAGGCGTTATTGAATTTCCGTATGCACATCACGTACTACCCTAATTGTGATGATCAAATCACCAAAACAGTTTTTCATCGAAAAATAGAGTCGCGACCTCCGTTGACGAACCATAAAAGCCAATCGATCTGCTTGGATGCTTATCGTGATTCTGCTTGTTCACTTCCACGGGTGATCATATATTGAAGGTGGTGGGTGGTAGGGGTGAGCATAACCGGGTACCCGCGTAATTTTCATGGAACCGGAACCGGCGGTTCCTGGAAATCCGGAATTGGAACCGGAACCGCTAACACCGATTCCTTTTATTTTGGAGCCAAAATCGCTGGGAACCGGTTCCCCAACCGGGTACCCGGTTTCAATTTTTTTAATCTTTTTTTACATTGCATACAATAAAATGCAATTAAAAACTACAAAATACCATCTTAAAGTTATAAATAAAACAAATGGTCAAAACTAATCTGATAAACACTAATTATTACATAAATAAACTAGAAAGTTTGAGTGTTGATAGAAACAAAACGACTTCCATAATACTTCATGTCAAGTCGTCAACATCAAACAAATAAAACACTTGGATCAAAATGAATATAACACTAATAAAAAATTATTTCTTTATGCAAACTCGTGAAAATTACCTCATAAGTTCATAACATAAGCCAAACATAAAAGTAAATATAGTTATATTAATAAATATATAAAATATTTTTTATTTAAAATTAACGGGTGCCCATCGGTTCCGGTTCTGGGTACCCAGCGAGACCGGTCCCGGCGGGTACCCAGCGGGTAACGGTTCCAAAAAAATGAGAACCGGAATTAGTCTTGATCGGTTTCGTGTTTTAGGAACCGGAACCGGCAGTTCCGGAGCGGTTCCTGTTCCAAAGGCGGATACCCGGTCCGATACTCACCCCTAGTGGTTGGTCTCCGGTGATGCGTACGACTGAGGAAGAGAGGAGGAGTGAGAGATGGGAAATGGCTGAAGAGGTTTCCTTGAAGAAAACGGAAAAAAACCCTAATACGCCCTTCTGTTTTTAAATTAGACATAAGATTAGACATAGTTGTTAGAAGTATTACAAAACTGCCATCATTTATAATAACCTTTTATTAGAACCCTTTTATGATTGAGATTAGTCCTCAAGTCCTCACCCTTTTTTTGTAGTTTTTATTTGATTATTACCCTATATATATATATATATATATATATGGGTTCAAATGAAAACTGAGTTTCGGTTGTGAACGTGAGGATAAAGGAGAGCGCGATACGTATCCCCTACGCCCAAGGGTTATTCACCAAGAATGGATCATGATCATGTGTCATTAATATTGAATGTTTTGTTATTCATATTGAATGTTGTATCTTTCATAATGAATAGTGTATGAATTTCACCTCCGTTATTCATACTAAATGGGACACGTGTCGCGCTCTCCTTTGTTCTCACGTTCGTAATAAAAATGAGTTCGCATTTGAATTTTCCTATATATATATATATATATTCATGTGTATACAATAACTCTTCAGTATTCATACATCAATATGATACACACTAATGATCATGAATATTTATATGTTCACATTAATATAACAACTTTTCAACATTCATACATCAGTATGATATACATCATGAATATACATTTTCGCTGTAAAATTCATGATGAATATACATACTATATTCATGATGAGTATACATATTACCATTATAAATGTACATATTATTCATCGTGAATATACATACTATTCATCATGAATATTTATGTATAATCACATGCATACAATAACCCTCTAGTATTTATATTAGTATGATATTATAAATATTAATTTTCACCATAATACCCATCATGTATATAAATATTATTCATCATTAATATACTACAGTTTCAACTCTATATACTTTTGTTTTATTTATTGGGTTCTCGATTGATCTGGATAAGTTCACATTTCATCTCAATAGATTTCCCGATCCATCTCAATAAAAGTTAAAAGTGGTAGCTTATGGTTTTACACAAACAAATATACAATAAATTAATTAATATGTTCTCAGCTGGTTTCGAAGAAAAAGAAAGGTGTTATGTTATGATTTTAACACAAACCACATACCAATCAATCGGTGAATTCTTGATTAGTGTCTATTGGTCCTGATCGGTGTTGATCGATCCCATTGGGTTGTCGATCAATCTCAGTGTGTTCTTGATTGGTCTCGATGAGTTCCTGATCCGTCTCGATAAAAGTTGAAAGTGGTAGACTATGGTTTATTTTACACCCACAAACAAATAATAAATCAGTCGATAGGTTCTCGATGGAAAATGAAGGTGGTAGATTTTGGTTTAATAGACATAAACATATACTAGGTCAATGGATGGATTTTCGACCTTTCTCGATCAGTCTCGATAGGTGTTGGGTTACGATGATGAAGAAGGTGATGTACAATTACAGACTAACGGTGTCTAGCTACCTGTTGTACACTTGAACTATATAAATATTCATAATGAATATAACACGTATATACCATTTGATGTAAAACCTATTGATATGGAAAAAAAACTATATCGAGATGGATGTCATATTGAAGAGCATAAAATTCTCGTTTTTTGGTGTAATTTATTTGATTACAATATTAGTAATTTTTTAAATAATTTATTTTAAACTTTAAGGGGTAAAAGTTTTTTAATTAAAAAAGAAAATAAAAAGTCAAATATTGTAGGCGTGGGAATGAAATTAACTTCATTTTATTTACCTCTAATCACCTTAATTAATAATTTTAATTAAAAACTTTATTTAACATGAGTTGTTGGATCAGATAAGATAGAAGGCCGAGATTGGTGTTCATGTTCACAATGAAAAATAAGTTTGCAATTGAACTTTCCTTTATATATATATATACATATATATAGGGCAATAATCAAATGAAACCACAAAAATGTTACAAACATATGAAAAGCAATATAAACATGTTTTTTACATGTTTTTTTTCATCAAAAGCTATAATTTAAGATAGTGTTTCACATATGTTTGTTTTCACCTTATGAAATAATTACATGTATGTTTTTTTTGGATTCACCTAATGAAACGAAAAATATTCGTAAAAAATATTCATATTGTGAAACAAATATATGTGAAACTTTTACATTGAAACAAATATTTGTGAAATAAATCATGAATTTTTTTATATCAGTTTTCACGAGTTTGTAACTTTTTGTGGTTTTTATATGTAGGGTCTTCATTTAAGAACCTTAACAATTTGAGGGAATTGTGAGGTCCATGTTAAGCCACTAAAATATATTAAATTAGGAAGTTAGTGTAACACCCTGGATTTTTTTCGAAATTCCTAAAAAAATGTAATCAAGTCACTTTTAGGGAGAAAGTAAACCTAAGTTGGAACCTTTGGTGATAAAAAAATATATGGTATTTGTGGTTTTGGTTTATGGTAGCACATACTCGAAACCTAACCTCACTGGGCATTTTTTTGTTCTGTACGACCTTCCTTGTGACCCCAAGTCGCGTATGTCACTGTATTCGTTCTGCCTTGACGCATGCACGACATGATGCCGCGGCGCAAGTCACGTGCATGGCTGGAAAGATGCAGTAATGTCTTCAAAGCGAGATTCTCATCAAAATTTTCACCCAAAAACTCTTATCCACTCGATTTTCTTCCCTCACACTTCATTAACTATGAATTGTTGAGAGCATTTGCTCCCTATTCCAACTAACCCAAGAGAATTAACTCCTCATCCAAGTCAAGGATTCAAGCTTAGAGCTCATTGATTCTAGTGTTCATCCTCCTCCTCGTCATTTCATGGTTTTCTAGGGTTTTTGTCAAAAACCTAGTATTGTGAGTTCATTCTTTACTTTTACAAAACTATATACATATTAAAATTATGTATTTTATTTCCTTTCATTTACATTTCAAGTATTTATACATTTGAAAGATTTTTAACTATTTAGGTCAAACTTGGGAAATTTGGGTATTTTGTATATTTTGTATATTTTGACAAAACAAGTATGGGGAATTGTTTTAAACATTTCAGAGATGTATATTTCAAAGTATTTATGAATTTGGAACTCAAAAATATAAAGATCTTATATTTGGTATTTTTGTTGGCAAAATGGGACTAAAGTAATTGATGGGAGCTTGTGTACAAAGTTATGGTGTTGGGTAAAGATTAATATATCTAGATATATGTATATATGTTTATGGCTAGAACGCAATGGATCCATAGGCATAGAAGATGGTATCTTGGATAAACAGAATAAATGAATGTCCCTATTTGTTACTTGGGAATTAGACATTATGTTTACCGCACGAATTACCAAGTTAACAAGCTTCACTAGGATTTGGGGGAATCTCAAGGTACATACCTAATGTGGTTGAACTTGATGTCCCTATGAGCAATAGACATTGAGTAATTGAGTTAGATAACTCATTAAACTATAGACCTAGCATGGTTGATCTTAATGATTGTTGATCCATAGGTAATGCTTATCTAACATTGTTTGTGACCTACTTTGGTGTTCTGTCACATTGAATGGTAAGATCGGGTCTCCCCCATCATCATTGTATGTGTTAAGCCTTTCTACGGGTAAGTGTGAGTTAATTATACAATCTAATTGTTTTAAAGTTATGTTTACGATTTTACAAGTTTTATAGTTTTATTCAAATAACTTTGTTCTTACTAGAATTTAAGCCTAACACTTTGTTTGATCAAGGTGCATCCCACTAGGTCAAAAGGAATTCCTGGTGGTCAGGAGCTACCCATTTTTTATATATTGAGTAGCAGCCAACCTCAACATCTGTCGCAAATGCCTTAAGCTTATGGGATTCCAACTCGTCACAACCTACGAACGGATTTAGGAAGATGGCGGCCAATGACACATCCATCCACCCCCTAGTAATTTGTGCACAATTGCCTTCCATGGGATCCGAACCCGTGACCTGCTCTGATACCAATTGATATCATTTTCGGCAAAAGTTTTTCATTAGATTGAGAGTTTTTTTTATGAAGATTTGATAAGATTTTGAAATTTTTGAAAGTTCTTTGTTTTGGTTCTTCAAGGATGTTTTTTCCAATTCATCAATTTGATAGTGTTTTTGGTTCGATTACGGATTGATTTGTGTATATTGGTCAGTTTCGAGTCAATTGAGCAAGTTTTGGTGATCAAACTCAGTGATTTAGTTCATCAATTTCGATTTGTTAGGAGTATCAGAGTTCGAACACTTCATACATTTTTGGTACTGATTGTGGTCCATTGATCAAGTTTCATTGAGATTTTGGCAAAATATTTTGTTTAAAAGTGTTTAGAAACACTTTTCGACGTTATCTGTGCCATTTGGATTATCGAATTTGCATCTTTTGGTAAATTTGTGAACTTACAGTGAAAAACTTGGTATTTTTGAAAGATATTTGGATATGAAATTTTTATCGCTCCAAGTATATATTCAACAGGCGATATTTTCGAATATATCGCTTGAAGATCTGAAGACTGGAGTTATCGTTTAAGGGTTTTCTTTCTTGAAGGTTGAAATTTGGTAAATCGCTTAGTGTTAAGAGATAGTTGTATTGTTAGTAAATATCACTTAGTTTGGTGTTAGCAAGTTGATTGCATATCGTGTATGTTATAGGAGATATTTGTATAAAGTTTTTGTATTGCTAAGTACTGAAGTGATATTCTGTTTATAAAAGTTGTACATATCGTCATGTGTAAAGATATTTTTTTGTTAATCTTAGATATCAGCTAAAGTAGAAGCGATGTTCTAAGCAATTCATTGTTTCAAGATATCTGGTTAAGGAGATGTTCTTGAAGTTTTTCTAAGCGATATTTTTTCTAAAGAGATATTCAGAAAGTCTTTCCTAGAGATATTTTCGGAGGCGATATTTAGAAAATTTCTCTAAGTGATAATCAGAAGACTTGTTTCAAGAGATATTCTAAGGATTTGTTGCAAGAGATATTCTGGAGATTTGTTCTGAGAGATATTCTAAGAACCTGTTTAAGCAATATGCTGAAGAAGTTGTTTCAAGAGATATTTTTTCATTCAGTGTTCAGGTATATTCTTTCACTCAGTACTCAGAGACATTCAGAGATTATTTTTTCACTCAGTACTCAAAGACATTCAGAGATTATTTTTGTCAGTTTATTCCACTATTTTATACTGAGATGTTGTTTGAAGTGATATTGGATTTTGAACTGTTTCCAATCACAAGATCATTTTTTTACTAAAATGACGTCAATGGAAGAAATGTCGAACGGGTCTAACACAAAGCCCCCAATTCTATTCAGAGGGGACTCTATGCAATGGAGGGATAGATTTTTCGACTTTGTTTCAACGCATAAAATTGCTGACAATATTTTGAGGTCTTTAACTAAAGGGACAAAGGTAATCATGCAAACTGTTCCAGCAACCATGTCTACTACTGGTGAAGTGGTACAAGAAGCAAGAGATTCAGTCAAAGAAAAGTCTAAATATAGTTCAGATGAGAAAACAATTTCTAGAGGGTATTTGTTTTCAACATCGTTTATTCTGCAAAGAATATAGAATGAAATATACACTAGCATTGACAGTTATAAGCATTCAGGTAAAGAGATGTGTGATCTAATTGAGAAGATAATGATGGGATCTACAGTTGGGAATCAGATGAAGATGACAAACTGTATTACCAGCTATGAGGATTTTAAAGAAAATGATAATGAGTCGTTGAGGATACTTATCAGAGGTTTGCTAAGCTACTTAACGAGTTGGTCAAAAACAACATAATGAAGTCAAGTATAGAGAATAATGTGAAGTTTTTGAACAATCTTCAACCCGAGTGGAAGAGCTTTGCAAATCTTATCAAATACAACAAGTATTTGGATGAGATTGATCTAGACGAGGTTTATGACAACTTGAATCAGAATGAAGAAGAGGCAATGGAAATTATGAACTTAAGAAAAAAAAGACAAGAAGCTTGGGGCAGATCCGTTTGCATTAATTTCTGATAAGCGAAGAAGATCAAGGGAATGTTCGAAGAGTTTAGTATCTTCAAGTCAAAAACTGGTTGAGGAGAGTGAACCAGAAGAGAATGAACAAGAGGTTGATTCTGATTCAGAAATACAATAGTTCAAAGAAGCTATGGTTTTGCTGACCCATGCTTTTCAGATAAATTCTACAAAAATCCATCCAATAATAGTCAAAGGTTTTTGATCGGTGTCTAAATATGGGTTCAAAGATAAGTTTGGTGAAAAGAAGAAATTTGAGTCCAAGGGTGATGATAAGCAGAAGGTAGTCACATTGAATGATGATCCGATTATGACTTGCTATAATTGCAGCAAGAAAGGCCATTTTGCTAAAAACTACTGGAAGTCGGCTGTAAAGAATACAAATCACTATAAAAATAAGTAAGATCTGTCAAAACAGAAGGAAGTCGGGATAGTAATAATGGTCGAGGATGATCATTGGCTCACATTGTTGGACGAAGGACCTGATGAGATGGCTAAATGCATGATTGCAGGGGTACGAAATTCTTTCTATCTTGAGCACATGCAAAAGATGATGTCAAAGCTAACTAATTTTCAAAAACAAATCAAACAAGAAAAGGAAATTTCTTCTAATCTTGAGCGGATTTTGAAAATGGAAAGACAACATTTATATAAAATCAGTGAAGAAAATTCTGTGAATTTTTAGTGGACTCAGGATTTAATAAAAGAAAAGAAGGACATTTATGAAGAAAACAAGGTTTTGACAAATCAATTTGTTAAAATGTCAGAAAAGATTTGTATGCTAGAATCTGAAATTGATGAGCATATTTTGAGAAATAATTCTCTGGTCTTGGCTAATAAATTTTTGGTCGATAAAAATAATGACTTGGAAAATAATTTATATAAAGGAGGTCAAACGGATCAAACGATTCATTTTAACAAACCAAAGGATTTTGATTTTTTTTTCACAAGGACTAGTCTTGGTTTTGATAGTCCTCATGTTTGAGAAAAGTTTCATCAGAAGTTCCTACGTTGTACATGATAGTACCACTATATTATAAATAACAAGTAACAAGTAATCTAAACAATTGAGATCAAATCATCATATATTGAACTTTCTCTCTCTAGAATATTATAAATAAGCTCCACACTAATCTCTTCTATTACAAACTAACAAAACAAGAATATTTATACTCTAGAGTAATTACAAAGTCAAACTATTAATCTACAATTAAACTCTAGACTTTGACTTTATTGATATGTTGACTTCACATAATATGTTGACTTTACATAATATATTGATTATGTTGACTTTGGCTTTTTTGGCTTTGACCTCTTCATTCTTTATCGTCTTTATTCTCGGTGACCTCGGATACAACATAAATTTAGACCTAAATATCTCCCCCTTTAGATTCGAGATCACAAAACAACAATCATCAAAGATCTTTAAAACCTTATCTTCAACTTAACTTTGAATTTAATAATCTCCTCCAAATCTTAATTTGATAACCAACCCCCCTTTATGAAGATGATCAAAAGTTGTCATCCTTTGAACAACAAAGATTTGGAAAATAAGAATCTTCCCTTCTCAACAAACAAACTCATAACAGAACCTTCATCATGAACTCATCTTCATTCTTCATAATTCTTTTTTTGAGCAGTCAACAGTAAACAAATCTTAAAACAAATCTTTTTGAGTCAACAAATCAATTTTAGACAATAAGGGTTGAAGCTTTGACACTACGTGTACTAAGCTCAACACCTTTATTTCATGAACGAATCTATTTTTATGAACAAACTTCTTCAAACATCTTCATCAGAAATGTCATCAAGAAAATTCAACAATTAAGCTCCAAATTCTTCATCAAATCTACAATCTTTAAATCCAATGGTTTTTCAACCTTAGATTTAAAAGATTCAGATTCAAAATATCTCTTAAACAGACTGATTCTACAAATTATAATAGTTAATCTCAATCATTTCTTTATCAAAATGATCATTTGATATTTAGCTCCCCCTACACGTATGAACACTTGTAAACTTTATCAGATTTCCCTCAAAATTAGCATTCAATACAAACATCTTGGAAATTAAAT
This sequence comes from Silybum marianum, assembly GCA_036898165.1. Lineage (NCBI taxonomy): Eukaryota > Viridiplantae > Streptophyta > Magnoliopsida > Asterales > Asteraceae > Silybum > Silybum marianum. The sequence goes on along the minus strand of CM072536.1, from coordinate 13,263,612 downwards.
TTCCCTTGTAACCTCTTCAATTAAGTTCTTCATGATTTTGATACGAGTATGTCTTTATATTATTTCTCCCCCTCGTGATGATTAGGAGAATCCTAAACATCATGAACTATCAAAGACTAAAGCTTTGTTAAACATAAAGTCATCAAAATATCTTCAAAGAAATTTCTCCCCTTTACACGAATTTTAGGCTTCTTCATATCAGAACAAATTTCTCTCCCCCTTTAAAATATATCTCCTTCAAAGAATTGTTCATGCTCGCCCTTGAAAATATATCCCTTACAACATTTCTTACCCCCCCCCCTGAAACATGGGTAATCAGCTAACATAGAAGAACATTTAGCAACAATTATCACCACAATCAAAATAAATTCAATTGAGTGGCCTATTTTTCAGTGTTGGCATCATGGTAGCACTGATAGGACTTCCAGTCATCACTGAAGTAAAGTTATAAAAAACTAACTTCTCAGACTGTTTTGCATAAACACAAAGATATGCATTTGGAATCACAGAGACTGGTACAAAGTGTCGAAAGAGTTAAGCATTAGTTGCTAGGCTCAAAATTTGAAATAACATTCCACAAACTTAATGTGCATGATTGAAGTGCGAAGACAGGACAAATTTCCATCTTTTTTAATATTCAAGTCTTTCAAATAAAGACTAAATAGATTAAATGTTGCGTACCCGTGAAAAATTGAAACATCTCTTTGTTAAGAACGAAATGAGTAGCTGGTGGGGTAAAAGCAAGAGTTGGCATGGGCTAACTGTCTTTTTCAATGAAGGTCACGAAAGAATTATGAACCAACAGTAATGTTGGTACCCATCTTAGAAGTGGTGATGCAGAGTTCTGTTATTCTTTTAACTTTTAACTCTGCTCCCACACCTTCTATTTTTGTGAATAAAAATCCTCACTTCTAACCAAACTCTCATTTTCATTTTACCTCTCAGCACAATGAGATTACCCAATCGTATGAGTTATGTCCCTCACTCTTTGATATAATACCCCTCACCCCTCAATCACTCAGGAGTTACTTCTTAGGTAGGGCTACCGTTTCTTGTAGTCCATAGAAGTTCAGTTAACCTCATACATTGCACCCATGAAAATATATCCTAAACATTCATAGATGTTATGTTTTGCAATTCAGAAATGAACATCAAAAGTACGAGTTCTGAATTGATATGTTCAAAAGTCAAACATATTTAGAACAGGTTCTAAACTAAATTATTCAGAAGCTAAACATATATAGAACATGTTCTAAACTGAAATATTCAGAATCTAAAACAATAACGTATCTATTTAGGAATGTCAAAGAAAAAAATACGAACACCAAACAGATTGACTCAGTAAGCACAGTGTATCAAAAATCAACGGTTAGAGTGTAACTGTGACGAACAATTCACAACCATATATTGAATAAGAATCAAAGCATTTATAAAACAACGCACTTTGAAAACAAACAGGATTTCAAACGAGTGTTATTTCACTGAAAATATGAGATGTGGAAATAACTAAGTCAAGAAAAAATATTACACGTGGTAATCCAAGAATAGATTGTCAATCAGAAAGAAATGAACACAAGTAAGTTTCTCGGATTGAACTACCACGTTTTTGTGAAATATGGTATCAAATTTTTCCCTTAAAGATAGAAAATACTTGCTCCCTCTCACACCAAGCATAAGTTCAATCATATGTTTGAATAATTTGAATTCAGTACGGCACATGATAACCTGCAAAACAGATTAAGCAGATTTTGGTACACATACCTTCATGGGTCCTAGTAAGTTAGATTTGGTTTGAGGTACACCGTAAGATCTGGACCATCTATTACGATTAGATGTTCTAATAGTAGATCTTATCACTGGGAATCTAGAATATAATACAAACCATACCAGTTATTTACATACCTTCGATTAACAAAATCATTTGTTCCACATGTTGAACGTCTCATCTTCTGTTGGCTAAGACTGATTAGTAGAATAAACACAATGCGATAAATAAGTCTTTGAAACAAATGTCATTGCATCAACTGCATGAGATTGATATGACTTGTTTCTAGCATGTTCGTCTGCACTTGATTTCCTTTTCCAAACATTCTTAACCTGCTTAAGTTTGAACTAGAAATAGAAGAAATATAAAAGAGATTAGAAGGACGAATCTGATCTGGTAATTTGACAAACGTTATTGAAGAAACCTTTGTAGGAGTAGAACTTGAACTACTCTCTGAATGAACCGATCCTTCATATGCATTTCAGATTTCATAAACCGATCCTTCATCACTTCTGTCTATAATCCAAATAAATGACTTGAAAGGTCTGCAATCTTCTTTTCAAACACTTCTTTTTTAATCTTGAACTCTTTTTCTATGTCAGATTCAGATCACTTATCTTCTCAAACTTGTCAGCTCACTGTCAAAACTTTTCTTTTCATCTACATATTTCTTTTCAAGTTCAGAAATCCTTTGTGACAAAGCAGTAACCTTAGCTTCAAAAGTTTGTCTTTCTGCATCAAATGTACTCTTCTCATTCTCTATAACTACTTCTAGCCATTCTTTTTATCTGGTAATTCTTTGGCCATAAAAATATTCTTCTTCATAATAATCTTTTTGTCAGAAGCAACAGTCTTTCTTTCACTGTCTAAAGATTTCTGAAGACCAGAAATCTTCTTGTTTAGCTTAGTAGCTTTCTTTACTCACTCCTTCCTTTCAGTCTCAAACTTTTCTCTTTCTAAAACAATTACCTTTTCAAAATCAGAGACTTGTTAGGTCTAATCAAAAAATATATTTTTAAAATCTTTCTTTTCTTTTTCAAAATTGGTTTTCTCAGTTGCAAAAACCTTTCTTTCTTTCTAAAAAATATGTTTTTCTTTGTCAATCTTTTTTGTCTCATCAATGAAAATTCTTTCCTCTTTCTCTAAAACCTCTCTTTCAATATCTAAAACATTTTCAAGTTTAATATTTGCTTTGAAAGCTCAACATCTTCGCTTCAAACACTTTACTCTAAGAATTAGCAATATCTTCAAATTCACGAATTTTTTTCGTCAATTCAAATTTTTTCTTTAATAACGCAGTATTTCTCTTTTTTACTTTCATCTTTATATTTGACACACAAAGAATTTGCATACACCTCATCTAATTGCTCTTGCAAAAACTCTTTATCTTCAACAAGTTTGTCATTTTCTCATGTTTGAACCCGGATCCTAATTAACACGCAATGAAAGTTGATTACAGTTAGTAAAATAGAGCAGTGAGCGGAAAAAATTTATAATCAACAATCAAACTAGAAATGATGAACTGAATTGGAAGAACAGATTCATATGTAGTGAAGGATATTTGTATTTCACTCAAAATGCCAAATGATTACAGTACTAGAAATACAAATAAATCTCCCTCGTTCTCTCCGAAACAATCGACTACTAATACAAGGGTAGCTCACTCTATTTATACTGTTACATAAATTAAAGTCAACGAGCTATCCTATCACGAACTAACACGTAGGCAAAGTCTCTAACAGAATTATTAGAGTTTGTTACACGCTGAAATCATGCCTAGTGCCACGTCAGATGTCACGTGAAGGACCCTTGTATGTGTAACCATAAGATACTCCATCTTCTGGTTCTGAAGACAACTTATGATGTGATCTTCTGGTCGAGTGCTGTCTTTTGGAGGAACATCTTCTGGAGATAAACACTTTGTCTTTTGAGTAAGTTATGTTCATACTTTTACATTAGATAATATTATAACAATCTCCCCCTAAGTATGAATGCATAACATGAAACGAATAGTAATAGAAAGACCAAAATGAAAACTTCATTACAGTGCGAAAAATGAATTACAAAGATGAAAATTACAAGAAATGACTAATAAGGAGCTTCTGGATGATCACTGATGATTTTAAAGAGGGTTGTTGTGAGGTCTTTGAGGCTGACGATCTCCTTGATGTACACATCCATATCAAAAGCAGCTTTTCTGATTTTGGAATTTGGATCTTCCATCTTCTGTTCCACCAATCCGTGTATCACCTTTAGAATATCCGCCGAGTATTTAAACTCTTCATTAATTCTGAAAAACCTTCTGCCTTGAGGTCTTCTGAATACAACTCCCATCTCTGGTTCAGTTAAGATCGTGCCAACTCTTAGCTTATCTACACCTTCCAAGTCTTCATTTGGAGCTGTAATACTTAGATTTTCTCTATTTCGTTCCATGGCAGTTTGAAAATCCACCTGTGTTTGATACTCAACAAATACTTCCATGACTCTCTGTAATATCTGGAAGGCAATTTTGTAATCTTGACTACCGTTTATTCGCTCCTTTTTATACCTTTTAAGTGGCAAAAGAGCCGCCGGATTTAATGACAGAAGCTCATTCTCATTGAACGTATAAACATATCCATCTTCTCTTTCAACCGTATATTCAACATACATGATCTCCCTGTTGGCAAAGAACTTTGTCTTTACTTCAACTATTCTTCTTATGGGAGATCTTGAAAAGACATATCTACTTTCTTGCCTGATCCTTGCAAATCTAGCCTTGATTTGTGGATCAACATCTGGTGCAAACTCGGGTGTCTACAATACCACCCTTTCTTCTTTTTCAGCATACATTTGTTTGTAGATTATCTCTGCTGGTGGCTTTTGTTGTTTTGCCACTCTAGCTTGCTCAAGCATCTTTGCTCTTTCAGGGTCTATTACTTTTTCTTTGGTAGGTTCTGGAGTTGGCTTTATGATTTTAGTTGTAGGAGAAGTATCAGATTGTTGAACCATTGGAGCCTTAAGTTTTCCAGTTGCTGAAGAAGTGGTTACCTGACTGGAAGTAGCTTTGGGTGCCTCAAAGGATTGAGCTTCTGGGATTTTGTCGATGGGGGCATTTGTAGCTAGTGTTGAGGATTGGCCAGGAATGGGTAGGGCCAGAAGCTTCTATGCATTTGCTGGTTTTGGAGTTGTCGATTTGGGTTTACTAGGAACAGGGGGTCTTCTCTTGCTTTCCAGAGCTTGAATAAGTTTGGCCATCTAGGGGTCTTCTTGTAAAGGAGTGGATGAAGATGGGATTGCAGAAGATGTCTCCAGGAACAAAGTATGTTCTTGCCTTCGTCATTGCAACAACCGGCTTGACAAACTGTGGAACTTTAGGAGGAGGAGGGATAACAGTCTGTTGTTGTGGTTGTTGCTCAGATTGTTGTGGAGGTGGTTGTGGTTGTCATTGTGAAGGCTGTGCAGAAGAGGAGGCCGGTATAGAAGTATCTGCCATTTTCTGTTGCTTGGCAGAATTCTCCCCCTTCTGAAGACTAGGGGGGAATCAGGATCCCTGTCAACAGATCATTTTCTCTTAATTAAGCTCTGCCTTTTTACAGGCTTTTTCTTCTATCTTCTTTTCCTTCTGTTGTTGATTGGTTTGAAGTGAATGGACAGTGGTGTTTGTATCTTTTAGAGTAGTTTCAATAGAAGTTAACTTCTGATTGAAAGGTGAGTCATTTATTGAGAGTTAGGTGGCAATTAGTGTGGCCATGTGAGCTTTGAAGTCTTTGATCGTTGCGTTTGACTTTGAGACAAATTTGGTGTTAATATCTATAAACTTATCAATCATAGTTATTTGGAAACTGGCAAGATATGCCTTAGAGAATGGTGCAGAGGTATTTAAGCCCGTTGGTGGTGCAACTAAATCTAACACCTTCTTTATATCTGCAGCAAAAACTTGGAATTCCTCTGCAGTGATGGTTGAGGAAGTTGCAGAAGTTGAAGGTATTGCAGAGGGTAAAATGGAGATTGATTTTGCGTTGGCTTTAATGTCTGCCTCTAATTTTTGAAATTGAGTTATGTGCAGTGGTTTTCTGAGCCGCTATAGCTGAATTCAAGGAGTTCTGGAGAGTGGATAATTGTTCAGCATGAGATTTCTGGTTGGCCCTTATATCCAGCAAGGAAAATTTAACTGAAGTAAGCTCTGAGGTAATAAATGAATGAGAGCTCTGAATTGTGAGTTTTAGATCATCCAAGGATCCCTTTGTCTGACTAGCAAAGGCCTGAAACGAGGTCAGAGTGACAAACTCAGGTTGGGGGTAACTGCTGTATCTCCAACACATGAAGACGCTTGTCCCTCGCGTTCAGAGGGACCCTCTTTAGCACCTGATTTTAGGTTAAGTGCCGAGGGATTTCCATCCTTCCTTCGAGTGCTTTGAAGAGATATCTCTTCGGATGTTCTGATCTTATTAACTTGAATCGTAAGAGGATGGAGGATTGATATAGATGTGGTTACCTTGATGGATATCAAGTACATAGGTACGTTGTGATCGAACGGGCCTTAACCCCTCTGACGGGATTTCATAGGCATTTGGAACAGAAGTTGCCATGGACGTAACAACCTCTATTCAATAATCTTAGTGGGCCACAGAGACCTCCATGGAGTGTTAGGGGAGAGGCGAGTTCTAAGGCGATTGAACTCTAATTTCTGAGTCCTCTTCCTATTGGGAGGAAGAGTATGAAGATGAGGTTTCTTCGGATGTGCTTGATCCAGAAGCAGAAAAAAGTACTTCTGGATCGGTCTGGTTAGGGTTGGGGTTCGGACTAAGCATACGTCCTATTTCAATAGGTCCTAGTGCTTGAACACTAGTCCTAGCAGATGTTGTGCTCTAGGTGGACTCGGCTAGATACTCTCATTTGTGCCTCTTAGGGCATGTTCTGTGCTCACTCTTGTATTTCCCTCTGGCTAGGCAGAAACACTCAGATTGTCACTCATTGTCTTTTCAGACTCATCCTCACTCGACCCCTCATTTACTATCTTGGATTCTAATAGCTCCGAGGTAGCTGGTCTCGATGCTAAGATTAGCGTGGAGTTCCTATTGAGATTTAAGATGAGAGAGGTGCTAGGGATGATCGAGAGCATGTACCTTGAGAGAGGAAGTTCCTCTAGATAGCCAGCTGCGAGGACGGTTGGTCGATGAGTTTTCATGACGTTCACTTTACAGAAGGGAGCTTCACATTGGATTTCATGTTTGGGGATGGCACATCTGATGAATAGAGGTAGAAATCGAGGGAACATCAGAGAGTGGAGTGGCTTTCCTTTCTCTTGAAGATCAAGTTTGTTGTAGACAGAGCTTTTAATTTCTCTGAATAATAGTTCAGCATAATCCAAAGGGCGATTGAAGAACATCCTGTACATGATGGTTAGGATGTTGGTATTGGCTTGATCCATTGATTCGATCTTGCACTCCCTTGTTCAGAATGGAAACCAGCACGTTCCACATAGCGGGAAAAAATTGGCGTTTGAATTTAGAAACCCTATTTATTTCCTTGGTATATCCTAAAAACTTCAGGAATTCAACAATGACATCGGTAGTGGGATTGGGGTCGTAGTCAGAGATTTCAAGGTCTTGAATAGTGGGAAGTTGAAAGATGTAGGCTATCTTGTTTATGGTAATCTTCACTTCACAGGCATTTTGCGTATTTGGAATGTCAAAGTCACCTCTAAGTTCAGTTCCGTCCTTAATCACTTCAAGGGATTTCCAGTATTCTTGGACAAATTGCTCAGGGACTGTTGGGTCGACGATTGTTAGTGCACGATGTAAAGGATAAACCTTAAGAAACTCAATCATTATTCCGTAGTCGGCGCCATACTTGTTGGTATTGAGGGTTACTTGGTAGTTATTGGGTTTGATTGGCAGAGGGACGAAAGGGGCTCTTTGTTGAGGGTTGGATTTGAGGTGCAGAGGCTTCGATAGTTTAGCCAGAAGATTTTGTATCCATTGAGATTTAAGTGATAGTACAGAAGAAATGCCAGATCTAGAGATAGGTAAAGACATGCTTAAGAATTGAATACAGAGACTCTATATGAATAGCAAAGCTATATTCTCATTGCATATTGAGCATGCCCAAATTGGTGATTCAGAAAGAGAATCTCTTCTCATCTAAGGCTTTTGTGAATAGGTCAACAAGTTGGAAATCCGTTGAAACAAAATACATTTCAATTGTACCTTTTACAACATGATCCTTTATGAAATGACACCTAACATCAATGTGCTTGGTCTTGGGTGCTGAACTAGATTAGCAGTGATTGCAGTTGCACTTTCTGAATCACAGAGGATGGGGATCTTGTCATATATAAGACCGTAGTCTCTGAGTTGGGTTTTCATCCTGAAAGTCCCTAATTACAACAGATCTGATTAAGATTGCTCGATTCATCCTCTTTATGGATATACTGAATATAAGAACACTTACAAAACACATAGTACACCTTTAATCGACTCTCATATATGAAGTACACCTTCAAACTGTCTAACAGACACTATTTATACTAGAAAGGTAAAGCTACAGTTACATGCATTTACACACAAGCCTATGACATTGAGACACGTCATCAAAAACTCTATTCAGAAGTTCTTCAGAACTTCTGAACTGTCTTAAGAACTTCAGAACTTTGTCTTCAGAACTTCTGAACTTTGTATTCAGAACTTCTGAACTTTCTCTTCAGAACTACTGAACTTTATTGTTTAGCTTCTAAACTGTGAAGTCTAAACTACGAAGTCTGAATAATGACTTTACAAAACATTTCAAAGCATAGGATCCAAATTCATAGGATTCTTCGGATCCTAACAATCTCTCCCTAATGTTTTGTAAAGGAATCATAGTCTTTAATCTTCAGATCTTCTCCCCCTTGATTTCTTTGAAAAACATTAGTGTTGTTGGTCTTCAAGAACTCCGCCTTGAATAAATCCAAGCTCCCCCTTGAATAAAGCTCTTATCTTTATTTTCAACTTTAACATCAGATTCATGTGCACTAAAATCAGCTTGAAACTGTAGAAATTCAGCACATCTGATAAGATCACAAGAAAGATAATTGTGAATTACATGACAATCCACAGTGCATCTTCAATTTTATGACAAAGAATCTGTCTGTAAACCATGAGTTGAATAAGCATTCAAATCAAGAACTTCTTTTGATAAGCTCATGAAATAGGGAATTAACACAAAGCTTGGTTGACCAAAACACCTTCAGACATATAAGCTTTGAAAGAAAAATGACATTAAGAACATAGCTTCTTGATCAGCAAAGTCAAATTAGAGAGATATGCCGATTTCCAGAATACTTCCAGAAGACTGAATAACCAAAACCAGATCCAATCTTCTTAATCAGATGAATGAATATCGTAATTCAACATTCTAGATCACAACCAAATCTCCAAAGCAATGAATGGGTAGGAATTCTACGAACATTACAATGGCATACATTCACTGACATTGGCATCTAAAGGAAACTCCAAAATGATGACTGCAGAGAGCTAGGATTCTGATTAATCTGACCAAATACAACCTCTAATTACCCAGTTCTGAAAACTTTACAAATCCGGCTCTTCAAATAGCACAAATAAATTTTGACCAAAAAGTCAAGTTTTGATCAATTGCTGACGAGCTTGAAGAATTAAGCTTGATGAAATAATAGGGCCGTGAGAAAAATATCAAAACAAACTGAGTAGCTTGAGGATGTCCTGAGCAAAGACAATTAAGTACCTGCTTGTCTAATGGTAAGTCATACAAAACTGTGTTGTCATATGTGCCATGCGGAAGCTTCTAATTACCAAAATCAAAAAATATGACAACAATAATGTACCATAGACAAGTGATGAATATCAGCGATTCTCTCGTAATACGACAGACAAAAAATCAGATTGATGTCGTATATACGTTATGCGATATGCCTCTGATGAACAGTGTCCCCCTTCTGAGACTTAGCACGGGGTTCCTGCTAATGCATATCTGACCCTTTACCAATCTGATGCCTCAAAGTTTGTCAATTAAACTCCAAAACAATGATTATATCTTATTCATAAACATCTATCGAGTATTTCTCTTGAACAAATTGGATTGAATCACACCAATTCACCAACAACCCATAGAATTTGTCAAGAACAGTTCGTTCGAACACCAAAACCTAGAAACTTTGAATTTTGACAAATTAACTCAAATTGATCCAAATTTTGAGCAGAAATCGATTCCATAAATGTAGTCTGAGATCATGCAATTAAATAACATCAAAGAATATCAAAAAATCAATCAAATCACCAAAAATTTGATCGATAACTCACTGTTCATCATCGAGAGAAAAACTTCATTGGTTGCATGAATTTCTTCAAATTTGCTGCAATAGATTGATCGTATCGAAGATAGATTGCTTCGATTAAGCTCTAATACCAATTGAAAGTCCCTAATTACAACAGATCTGATTAAGATTGCTCAATTCATCCTCTTTATTGATATACTGAATATAAGAACACTTACAAAACACACAATACACCTTTAATCGACTCTCATATATGAAGTACACCTTCAAACTATCTAACCGAAACTCTATTTATACTAGAAAGGTAAAGCTACAGTGACATGCATTTACATCACAACCCTATGATATTGAGACACGTCATCAAAAATTGTATTCAGAAGTTCTTCAGAACTTTTGAACTCTGCTCTTCAGAACTTCTGAACTGTCTTCAGAACTTCTGAACTTTGTCTTCAGAACTTCTGAACTTTGTCTTCAGAACTTCGGAACTTTCTCTTTAGAACTTCTGAACTTTATCTTTAAGCTTCTGAACTATGAAGTCTGAACTCAGAAATCTGAATAATGACTTTAGAAAACATTTCAAAACATAGGATCCAAATTCATAGGATTCTTCGGATCCTAACACATCCAGATGACTTGTGAGAAGCAACTTGCAACAACAACATATTCTTCTTCTGTTGTAGATGTGGACACACAATTTTGCTTATTGGATGTCCAACTAACTAACTTGTTACCAACTATTTGACAACTGCCGGATGTACTATTTATGTCTAACTTACATCCTGCATGATCAGAGTCAGTATATGCAATTAAATCAAAACCATAGTACTTTGGATACCAGAGACCCAAAAACTGAGTTCCTTTGAGGTATTTAAAGATCCTATTTACAGCAACCATGTGAGAATCCTTAGGATTGGCTTGATATCTTGCACAAAGACATGTGGCAACCATTATATCCGGTTTACTTGTTGTCAAGTACAGAAGAGACCAAATCATACCTTTGTAAGTCTTGACATGCACTGATTTTCTAGAAGGATCATAATCGAGTTTAGTGCTTGGTGAGATTGGTATTTCATAGTTGTTGAATTGTGAAGTTTGTACTTTTTGAGAATATCAGAAACATACTTAGCTTGGTTAATAAAAATGCCAGAGGTAGTTTGCTTGATTTGGAGCGCAAGAAAGAAATTTAATTCTCCATCATGCTCATTTCAAATTCACTAGTCATTAACTTAGAAAACAGGTCAACTTCTTCTTAATTTGTAGAACCAAATATAATATCATCCACATATATATGAACTACAGTTAGCTTACCTTTGCTCCTTTTGATGAACAGGGTTGTATCAATTTTACCTTTCTCGTAGTGATTTTAGATCAGAAATTTGGACAGTCTGTCATACCATTCTCGTGGTGCTTGTTTCAATGCATACAGAGCTTTCTCGAGATGGTAGACATAATCTGGCTGAGTTAAACTTTCAAACCCAGGTGGTTGTTGAACATATACTTCTTCGTTGAACTTGCCATTCAGAAATGCAGACTTGATATTCATTTGATATACTTTGAAGTCTTTGTAAGCAGAGAAAGCCAGAAACAAATGAATTGCTTCTAGTGTTGCTACTGGAGCAAAAGTTTCATCATAATCAATGCCTTCTTCTTGACAATAGCCTTTTACAACCAATCCGGTCTTGTTTCCGACCACTATGCCATCTTTAGGTAGGGGAACAAGTTTTCAAACCGTATTTCTTTCAAATTGAATAAGTTCTTCCTGCATTGCATCTATCCAACTTGGATCTTGGAAGGCTTCATGAACTCTTTTTGGTTCTACCATGCTAAGAAAGTTCACAAAGAATGCTTCATTAGCAGTGGCAGATCTGGTCTTTACACCATCAGAAGGATTTCCAATAATTTGGTTAGAAGGATCGTCTTTTGTCCACTTCTTTAAGGGAGGTTGAGAGATTAATAGGGGTGCAATCTCTGTATCTTGATGTTGTACAGCTTCTGGTTTACTTTGTGTTGGAGAAGAACCAAGTTGCTCCACCTCAAATGAAGACACAGATGAATAAGGATCAAGTGTGGAGCTTTCTGCTTGCATTTGAATTTGAAGGTGCAGACACAATGTCTTCAGAAGGTTTGTCTTCTGTATCTGCATTATCATTTGAAATAGTGGGGGAACCAGAGGGACCAGAAATATTAATAGCTGATGTGCGTAAGTCCTCTGTTGTTCTTATCAGAACGTCTCTGTTTGCACCTTCAGAGATTGGTTCGTCTCCAAAGAAGTCCTCGAATAAAGAATTTAGTTCTGACTCTCTGGACTTTGCGAGATAGTCAGAAGTAACTTGATTTAGCTTAAGTTCTGAGTTAGAATACTCAGAAGTTAGTTGGGCCTAAAATCAATGATGCTAACATGTATAAAAACACTTTTTAGGAATGAATTTGCACAAAAATGGATCAAATCAACATCAATTTGCAAAATCACTCTACAAAAAATTCATAGATCACTTTTTCTCAAGAACTCTTTTAATGCGATTTTGAAAAGAATTTGATGCAAAACAATTATAAAATGATAGAGAAACACTTTGCAATCAAAATCTAATCCAAAAAACACCCATTATTATTAACCAAAGACCTACCAATACAAGCAAACAAAGAACTTGCTACCATACAACAAACAGAAGTAGCAGCAAGGGAAAGTTGGCAAGGAACAAACCATCACCCACCAACCCACTACAAACCAAAGTTGTTCAAAACCATATTAGACGACCCAGTATCTTTGTAAAACAAAACAACACATCCAAACAGACCATCACCAGAAAGTGCTGAATGAATAAGCACCAATCCTTACAGACCAGAACCATAATTTTTTCTGCATTGAATGACGCACCTGTTCTGAAAAAACCGTACATCAATCGCCCTGTCTTCTCTTTATCCTTCCTCGATGCTCCTATCTCACAGCTACTCAGTATCTTATTCTCACAATTACCATTCGAACTTTATGCACACATGTTATTTCCCCACTGAACGAGTCTTAATTCCCCACTGCCAATGATCACAACGTATCCTTTGGGTTCGATAGCCAGTCCTCCCATCTGATCTTCCTTCCTTTTTCCCTTGTTACGATCCACTCGAAGCTCCGACGCTGCATTTCAGAAAACCCATCCACCAGATTGCTCTTATCATCTAAGTATACCATTTTATTTCGGTGTGACCAAATGAGGTATAAAAAACACCAGATTGTTTCCTGCCACATTCTTCGTTGAGAACCTGCGTTTGTCTCCGCAAAGTTCAACTCCAGCAGATCCCGGATCGATCGAATATTCTCTTCCCTGTGCTTCCACCAAACCATCACTTTTTTCCAAATCTGTCTTACATCTATGCATTTTACCATCGAGTGCTCCACCGATTCCGGCTCCTGACCGCATCTTCGGCAAAAAATTGAATCTAAATCCGTCCCCAACTTATCAAGTGCCAATTGAGTAGGTATCCTCCCATGTAAAACTTTCCAAAGGAAGATACATACCTTCTTAGGGACGACATGTGACCATTTTGTTTCTTCGTATATTTCACCAAGGGTCGCTCTCCTCTCTTCGATCTTTTCTTTTAACTCTTGCACCGAGAATATTCCATCCCCTCCCTCTCCCCATCTCACTTTATCTCGACCCTCTCTCTTCAGAGCCCAACCGTGAAGAAGTTCGACCAAGCTTTCCAACTCTCCCCTCTCCCTACCTCTCGGCTCTCTTCTCCAATACCACCTCCAACACCATGTATCATCGACCCACTCGCCTGACTCGAATATCGATCTATCCTTATTAGTTTCAAGAAGGAAAAGTCTCTTAAGTTTTTCTCCCAACTTCTCATCTCCAAACCGTCTATCTAGCCAAAAGGAAGTCTCCTTTCCTCTTCCCACATCTCTCCTAAATGAAGAAGCGAAATCTAATCCTATCTTCTCGAGATCTAAACCTACTTTGATGATGTTGCCCCATACCGGACTCCTTCTTCTCCCCCCTCCATTCCCTTCTACTCCCAGACCCCCATCCCTTCCGTATATGATCTTGATAACCTTTACCCATAACGCGTCCTTCTCCACTCCGAACCTCCACCACCACTTACCAAAAAGCCCCCAATTAGCCGTTTGAAGGCTACCCACATTTAAACCTCCTCTTTTAAAGCTTTTCACGATCCGATCCCATTTTACCCACGCTATCCCTGTTTTCGAATTTATACCCTTCCCCCCACCCCAAAAAAATTGAGATCTCACACTCTCGAGTTCTCTAATGACACCTCTCGGGGCGCTAAAGAGCGAGAAAAAATATAAAGCGACACTATCTAATACCGACTTTACCAAGGTAAGTTTACCACCCATTGAGATTAACCTTAACTTCCAACTAGTGAGCTTGTTGCGTACCTTTTCTATAGCCGTTTTCTAATTCTCGATTTTCCCCATATTGCTTCCGACCGGAAGCCCGAGATATAAAAATGGTAATGTACCATAACCACATCCTACTCCCTCCGCCCATTCTTGAATTGTCTGCATTGTGACCCCCACCCCAAATAATTTGCTTTTCCGTATGTTTATTTTTAAACCCGACACGGTATGAAAGCAGTCAAGAATTTTTACCAGGTTATTGAGATTACTAGTACTCCACCTTCCGAAGAATATGACATCGTCTGCGTATTAGAATGTGTCAGTTCAATTTCATCCTTGCCTATCTTCAGTCCTTCGAACACCCCATTTTCCTTTGCTTCTAGCATCATCACATTTAAGCACTCCGCACCTACTAAGAATAAGAAAGGGGCTAATGGGTCCCCTTGTCTGAGTCCCTTCTCCATTCTAAATTCCTTTGTAGGCAATCCGTTTACCAGGATCGACACCGTGGCGGATTCCAAACACGCTTTGATCCAATTGCACCATTTCGCTCCAAAACCCATTAGTTTCAATGTCTTGATGAGGAATGGCCATTCCACGTTGTCGTACGACTTTTTGAAATCTACCTTAAAAATCATCCTTTTTTTTTCTTTCCTTATGTACTCCACTGCTTCGTTTGCCACTAATACCCCATCTAGAATATACCTACCTTAAATGAAAGTCGCTTGCGATTCCCCTATAATTTTGCCCACTGCCCTTTTCATTCTCTCCGCCAACACCTTTGTTAAAATTTTGTTGAATACCCCTATCAAACTGATCGACCTGTAATCATTAAGCCCCGATGGGTTATCGATTTTTGGAATTAAGGTTATGAACGACGCATTGCATCCACCACTGATCCTCCCCTCCTCCCATAAACTCCTTAACGCATTTAGGACATCTTCCTTTATTGTAGGCCAGAACTTTTTTATGAAAGTAAAAGAGATCCCGTCCGGATCCGGAGATTTGTTGGAACCGCATTTTTTAATTACTTCCCAAATTTCTTCCTCAGAAAACGGGCGTTCCAGGCTGTCTGCCTCTTTGGGTGCCAATTTTTTTATTTTGGTGCTCTGTACTATTGGCATTTTCTCAATGCTGGACGCGAATTTCCTTTTGAAGAACTCCCAAACGAATTCTTTTACTGCATTCGGCTCTTCAGACCACACCCCATTAACAATCATCCCTCGTATACCATTCTTCCGCACCCTATTACGCATAGTCGCATGGAAATATTTTGAATTTTCGTCCCCCTCTTCCATCCACTTTATCTTTGCCTTTTGATTTTCGATTTTAAGTTTTCTTTTTTCCGCCTCTATCCATTTACTACGTGCTTGTATCCATCTTTCTCGGTCTCTTTTCTCCATCGATCTCGACCCCGCCTCAGTTTCCAATTTCAATGCCTCTGCTTTATGTTTTTCTAACTCACCATTTAACTATTAAAATTGTTCTAGACACCTACTTTTCAAGGCTCTTTTCACATTTTTTAGTTTATCTCTGAGAATACGATCCGATTTATCTGACAAGGTCATCTTAATCCATTCTTCTCGAATTAATTCTTCAACCCCCTCCCCGTTTAACCACGTGTCGAAAGGTTTAAACGGCTTTGGACCGTAGTCAATATTTGCCTCTGTTAACACTATTGGACAATGATCAGACCATCTCCTTGCAAGCGCCTTAACCCCAAGATTTTTCCAGACTTCACAAAAATCGTTTGACACAAGGAACCTATCTAATTTACTGTATTTTGCCCAACCATTTTGATCTCCATCAACGCATTATTCCTTATGAACTTGTTAAATTCCTCCACTCCTCTGTCGTTCGTGACCATGTTTAGCCTCTCATGATTACCCCTCACTTCGTTGAAGTCTCCGAAAAAACACCATTTTACTTCATCTTTGTTGCATAACCTTTCTAGTTTCCTCCATAGCTCTACTCTATCCTTGAAATCCCTTGGTCCATACACATTGACAAACCCCAATAATCCTTCAGATCCCCTCCATTTCCCAATCGCTGCCACGAAATTCCTTTCAGAAATTTCAAACTCACACGTGAATTCTTTTTTATCCCATGTAAGGAGCAAACCCCCTGAATTCCCTACTGCCTCAGACTGAACATAATCACCGTCGTTGAAGCCCCACAACTTTGCCACTTGGATTTCATCCCAACGTTTCTGCTTAGTTTCTTGAATGCCTATCGTATCTACTCGTTCTTTTGTACATATCTCGCGAATCCATTTTTTCTTTCCCACTAAGCCCATTCCCGTCACGTTCACAGTGACTATTTTCATAAGAGATAAAAGTAAACGATTCAATAATATTGCAACTTATCTGTTTTAAGGTTTGCTTTTGTCCCCCGCTGTCTTCTCTACGTTCGTATTCACCCAAATCAGCGCTACCTTTCTTCTAAATTCTTTGATTCCTCCCGACCCCTCTTTGCTTCCTAACTCGTTCGATTGTGACAAGTTATCGTCCGACACCACTCTAACTGCGTTTGGTTTCTTTTTTTTCCTCTTTGTTGGATTCTGCCTTCCTTTGTACTCCTTTCTTTGGTTGATTTCTCGCTTTCTTTTTCAGGAGGTGAAAACTCATCTTACCGCTTATGCCTCCCATATGTTCGATCCTTTTCGTTTTACCTTTATTTCCTTCTTTACTGCTTCTTCCTCTATCCCGGTTTCTCCTTTCTGGATTTTGGTTCGATTGCCCACTATCTAGACTTTTATCAGAGTTGTTCTCCCAATTTGTCTCACTTTTTTCTTCTCTGTGCTCCCCTCCTCTGATGGTTCTATGTTTTTTTTTAATTTTTTCCTTTTTTCTACGTTGGATTGGGAATTTTTACAGCCCACTTTTCCTGTTCTCACACGATGGGCCTGCCAACCCCTCTCCCCCTTCTTGGGCCTGCTTTTAGGCTGATTCTACTTGTGCCTTTCTATTTGTGTTTTGGGCTTCCCCACGTCCCCCTTTGTTACCAATCTCATCTGCCGGAATGCCTAAACCTACCCCATGCGGTTCCTTTGGTTTCTCACGTCTGTTTCTGTTCCCTAGATCATTAATGCTATCATCCTCGAAACTAGCAGGGAATTCAAAAACTGACCTTTCGTCTTCTCCATGGTTTCTTTCCGGCGCCGGAGACAATTTCCCGTATTGTTTCTGGGAGACTCTCTGATCGACTTGACGTTTTCTGAATTGAGCTTTTAGATGACACTCACGTCCTCTACCCGCTCTTCACCATCACTTTCTTCCTCCCTCCATTCTGATTTTGACGAGTATATCGATAACTCTTCCTCGCTGTCGTTATCTGTGATCGTAGGTATCCATACCGTCCCGATTCCTTCTTCTACCACTCCACTCTGAAAAATCCATACCGGTGGGCATTTTAAATAAGCTTTGAACAAAGTGAGCACCAAGAGGACTACTTGTACGCCGAGGAATGTCTCGTTGTGTGTTCATCATGCCGCAGATGATGAGTTGCAAGAAACATTGAAACGAGATGAATTTCCGAGCTTTTTCGGTGCCCTTGTCTTCGACAACTTCCACTAGATCAGACCATATAAGTGTGGAATAGTCGTACTGGCGGTTGAAAGCGATGTCATGGAGGATTCGGAGAATAGGGGCACTTGCTCGGTCTACCCTAGTGTGTTTGGAGGTTAGGTAATAGTTGACTAATTATGAAAAGAGGGCGTATCACAGTGGTAGTAGGTGCATTCGCTTGAATTAGCTGACTCTTGTCAGTGCAACGTTGTATCCGAGGGCCAGAAAGTCACGACAGAATTCCTCGTCTGTAATAGCATCTTCGTAATCTTGGCGACCAGGAAATGAATTTTTAGCTGGGAGGCGTAGAACATGGTGTAGTCGGGATGGGGTCAGACGTGTTTTAAATTCGTCTATTTGAGCCGTGAAGTAGGAATCGCCTTCAATTGGGTGATATTGAAGTGTGTGCCAAATTTTTTGAAGGTAGAAGGTCGGGACTTGGGTCGTCATGTTAAAGGCATGTCGGAGAGGGTGGCCTTTTATGATCTGCGTGATGACTGCGCATTGAAGCCGAGTGTGGAAATCCTATTGGTCCCTAAGGAGTCTACAAGAGTTCTCGGATATAAAAACAGTTTCTAAGAAATCACTAAGATTGATGCACAAGAAAGAAGTAAGATAGAATACAGAAGGTTGAAGAAAGAAAGTAGCATGCATACTGATGAAGAAAATATCTTCATCTTATTTATACCCGTTTGCATTTAATGCAAGGCAAAAGGTATATGCCACATGGCAAGCATCCATATGAGACTTTTCCTTTGCTCAGAACACAGCCATGTTTTTGGCCGCATTGGAACAGTACCATATCAGATGTGATAGGGACATAAGAGACAATTCGTACGTCCTTCTCTGACACAGTATAGGGTTTGTCTTTTGTGCATCGAGGATAAGGTCAACGTTGATCTTGTATGAGAAGCTTCACTTGATCGCTGAGACTGAATCTTCAAGGATGAACTTTCAGTATCGCTGACACTTCACACGACTTCAAACTTTGGATAGATAATCTTTGCTATCGCTGAACCGCTTCAGGTCACATAGCTAATTATCTCTTTCTTCAGCTTGGTCTTCGACCTTTGCTGAATGGTCATTTGGTGTGATCGCTGATCTTCAGATCTTCAGAGATAAGCTTAAGGTTCCTTAATCTTCAGCGATCGCTGATGGCAGTCAGTGTATGCTTATCGCTGAATTTGAACTTAAACTTAAACAAGGAATTTCACTAAGTGTAAAAAGGAATCATATACAAATCACTGAGAGGAGTTATGATCAACAATCTCCCCTATTTGATTATGATTAAGTAATATGAGAAAATTACTTGAAGGGATTAGTAAGGACTTAATAAATAATCAAGTAAAAATTTCTAAGTACTAATCTGTGAGATCTTTTTCAGCTAATCTATTATAGCCATTGAGTTTCATTTATAAGGATATGAAAACACAATTTTTACAAGTAGATGCCTTAAGTACATTCACTGATTTAAATTTCAGAGAGAAATATCAGTGTGTAAGGAGGTATGTAAAGAAGTTAGAACTCTTATGTTCATTGTCCCATTTACTGTTTTCAGGGATCTTTTCAGTACACAGTTGGAGTAGAGAACTTCATTTGAAATTTCATTAATAATCTGAAGACATTACATGAACAATGAAATTACAAATTTGTAAGTAGAGAGAAGTACAATGCACTAAAGAGTAATACAAAGGAAAAGACAACTATATATTAATCAGAGATTTTCATGTCTTCTTCGTATTTCATTTTCATAGAGCCTCTATTGTCGATTCATCAGCGGATCATCTGACCAGCAGTAGTGATGCATGATCTTGATGAAGGCTGATGGAGCTTTGCTGACTTCGCTGTTACTGAAGAGCCCTAGGAAACCATCATTATCCAAGAAAACCATACCAGGTTCAGGGAAGGTGATGATTTCATTTTCTTCATAACTCCTATTTTGAGGGAGAGAGACGTTCAGCATTGAGATGTTAGGAATTTCCAGATGACCGAGAATGCTTTCGTATTTGAATTTGGTTTCATGATCACTTTTGGAAGATGAACCTCCTTCAGCATTAGATCTTCTCTTTCTTGTAGGTTCAGGGAGAGGCGGAACTTGTACATGTTGTGACATCCTCTGAAGAAGCTGATCCAGCGCTCTTTCCACCACATCTTTAAACTTTGATTTGGAACCCTGAATGGCATCTCTGATTTCTAGCCATTCAGAGTATCCATAGAACTTTAAGAACTTGGCTTCTTCTTTTTCAGCATTCGCATGTCTGTACATTCGAACAAATACCTTCAGTCCATACCTTTTGGAAGGACGTCCTTCAATCATTGCTCGAATGATTTTTGAATCAGACCTCCGAAAATTGAATCTTTCAGTGCACCAGCGCAGTTCTTTTTCTCTGTGGCTTGGTTCTTCATTGGTTAGAGCATTCAGGATCTTCTCTTGAGCGAGGATGGGATTCACTTTGGTATTTTCTTCATTCAGTTCCTTTTGTGCCAGAGCTTCAGCGACTCTTTGGCTTTTCTCGATCAGCTCCTTAGTCGCCTTGTCTTTAGCAGCATCCTCCCTGAGTATTCTTCTTGCAAGCTCTAGATCACTCTCTGTTTGCTTCATCTTTTCATCCCTTGTTCTTTGGGCTTCAAGTGCTTGTGCTCTCTCCTCCATTGATAAAAAAAATAGAAGTCATCCACCACGCTGATAGGAATTGGACATTCTGGTTCAGCAGAGGGCAACTTTATTCTTTTGGCTTCGATTTCTTTTAAGAAGTTTATTCGCCTTTCTTCTTCTTCAGGCTCGCTTATTAGGGGTCTCTGAACGCGGCGTCTAGGAAGGAGGCCTTCTTCATCTTCAGATTCAGAGTCAGATATGTACACAAACTGCTCCTCAGATGAAGGTTCCTTCCAAAAAGTGGAGTCCTTTGGGGGACTACACTTACTGAGAATGGAGGATGGAGAGAGAGATTGGTCAGCACCAAAATTTGGAGGAGAGTAAGACGGATATATAGGTGGTTCAGAGATTGGAGCAGAGAGGAGAATGAGAGGAAGAGATACCTCGACAGTGGTCTCCCCCTCAGATATAGGGATAGTGGCATCAAGATTTCCAACGTCCTTTCCTTTGTCGGAGGGACCGGATTGTCCCTGAGAGGGATGTTGTCCGTCCCCCAAGGGCTCCTGATGAGAGACTTCAGAAATGGAGTTGTCTGGTCTTGACATTTTGAAGTGCTCCAAAGCACTTCCAATATCATCGTCGTCGTCATCATCATTAGCTCCCCCATAGTGAGGGATGTCATCATCTCCATCATCATCATTATCTTCTTCTTCTTCTTCTTCTTCTTCTTCTTCCACTATACCTTCAGTGAGGGAAGGCTCTGCATGCTTGATGTACGGAGAAATTTTATCAGCAGGAAAAGTGGCATTATGCTCCGCAATGATGTCGTCAGCGAACTCTTTGGCACATCTCTCCCCCTCGATGTTGTCAGCGGGGAGACAATGCACCATCAGCATTCGTACATTCGCTTGAATGTCCTTCAGCTTGGTTTCGTGGCGTTCCTGGTGCTGAAGAACCGAATCCAGGGATGTCCGATCAGCAGTGGAGAAAGAGGAGCCAGTCTTAGAGAGCTTTGTCAGCATCTGCATCATGTCGGATTGAGTCTTGTGAATAGACTCAAGCACCAGATTCTGGTCATCCACCTTCTTCTCCAGACGGGCAATGGACTGACCATGTGTCCGATTTTCTTCCTTCAGGGACTCGATGTCGGTGAGGATATTGCTGACAGATGTCTTGATCCCTGGAATCCCAACCACGGTGCGGAAGATGAATTCAGCAGACTTCTGTAGATGGTCTACCTTAGCCCTGGTGAGAGCACATTCCCTGACTAGAAAGTCAATGGCAGGGAATGTAGGACTAGGAAGAACAATGGGAGGAAGCTCAGTAGCGCAGGAAGGGAGTTTGGGAGCAGTCTTCTCTATTTTGACCTCCATGAGCTTGGCAGATGTCCGTGGTTGCTGAGGAGATTTCCCTTTATCCTTGTTGAGAGGAGTAGTAGCAGCCTTGGTGGTGGCAGTTGTTGTTGTCGTTGTAGTGAAGAGAGGAGCGACATCTGGTGACAATAGAGAAAGAGCAGCCAAAAAGAGCTCTGGGTTAGATGACGGATGATAAGGCATATTATAAACCTTGAGAGCATCATGAGGATTACACTCAGGGACAACTTGTGCAGAGGTAGTGTCATGAGGATCACTAGCCAGTGTCTTAGAATGTCTGTGAGAGACATGCTGAGGTCCTGTGATACTGGCCTTCCAAAATTCAGAGTGTCTAAACAACACTGAGGTTTGGACTGTGTGCATTTCAGCATCATCAGAGATAGGGACAACTATCTCTGAATCATTTGTTGATATGAGGACCAAAGAAGAGGGGATAGAAGAAGAGTAGAAGGCTGTGAGAGTATTACCTGATACAGCTTCAGCGGAGCTGACTAATACACTTTCAGTGACCGTAGTCGCTGAATGTGGTGGTAGCGCTGAAGAAGCAACAACAGAAGAGAAAACAGTTAAAGTAGTTGGGGCAGCTGATGGTGTTGGTAGTACACCAGAATTTGAGGGGGTAGTATTTTGAGAGACCACCATCCTTGGCTTCTTTGGTTTGGTTGCGATGGTCTTTTTATGACCATCGGTTGGTTGTTTTCTCTTGGGGGTAGAAGTGTCAGGGATACTCACTGATAGGTTTTTCAGTGAGCTAGACACTGAAGCAGGGGCTCCAATTATCTTCAGCATGCACGGAGTAAAGGGAGCATCACCTGGACAATCCTCAATGTCCAGGGATTTCTTTCCCACCATTGAGAAAGAATGGTTGGCCACCTTAGGATACTCATCCCCGAAGGCATGCTCCAAGATGGTTGCGAAGAATCTTGGGTAGGGGATGACAGAGTACCTGTTTGCAGCTTTCACCCTGTTGTACATATCACTAAAGATATAGTCAGCAAAGTTCAGCTTGTAGACTGTGCAGAGAGCGAAGCCCATGTCTTGAAAGTGCTTGCTGACCTGATCATGCGAACCAGTCTTGGATCCCAGGCACTGAATGACCTAAGTGAAGATATATTGCCAGCGAGCAGGCAAGCGTTTCTTTTCCAGCTTGGAGCCGACAGTCTTCAGAGAGGTGTTTTCCCATGCATAGGCAATGGAGTCCAAGAAAGAGTCGATCTGCTGCTTTGAGGATTCAGCGGCCAACTTTTCATTCTTGCCACGAGTAGGGAGGCGAAGAGCCTGCCTCAAGAATCCAGCAGTGAAGGCAAAGTGGCGGAGAGTGGGGATGGAAAAACCAATTGCAGGGAGTTCTTTGCCCTTATCAGTGGTGCAGGTGGTATAGTGAGCCGTGTACCATAGGGCTTGTAGATGAGAGGAGATGCCAACTGGGTTGTGAACAAAGGCATACATCAGCGGGCAAGCCTTGATGAATGTTGCACCCTCAGCGAATTATGGACGCTCTACAGGGATGTCCACCAAGGAAAGATAGTTGCAGGATTTGATTGTTGCTTGTTCCAATGGAAAGTGGCAAACCGCAGCAGCAACCAAAGTGTCAGCGACGTGGGTAGTTTCAGCAACCTTGCTTGAGGAGGCCATTTCTGTAGCATAGATGGGAACACCAAATAGAAAAATCATGGTTTAATATAAAATGTATAAACCAGAGTTTGGTATAAAGAATACCAAATGTAAGGAGAAAAGAAACAAGTGTTTCGATGAACAAGATAAAAATACTTGTGGTAGAAAAACAATTAAAATACCAAATGTATTAAATAAGTTTGGTATATAAAAAAAATTAGGTATAGAATATAAAAGATGGATTAAACAAAAAAAATGTCTTATGTTCTTAAAAAAACTTAGAACAGGGTTTTGATGGGTTTTGATATTTAATCAAGATTTTTATTTATATTTATCCTAGATTTTTTTGTTTAGATTATAAGAAAAGTAAAGAGAAGTGAAACAAGATGTTTCCAGAATAATGTGTAAGGTTAGATCAAACCTTATTGAAGTTCAAGAAGAAAAACGCACAAGTGCGTGTTCTTGGTGTTCTTGAGAAAACTTTGAGAATCAAGAGAGAATCCTTGCCTTTTGGAAATTATGAGAGCGTAAAAAAAGAAATGAGGCAAAGATTTGCTTAAATAGCATGAGGAGAGAGAAGAGGATAGCTAAACGACGGTTTTAGCTTTTTGAAAAAGAAATGATGGTCTGGCGCACATCCCTAGAAAAGAGTTGGAAAGGAAACGTCGTGGTCCGTCTTGTGTCAGAAAAGATCTGACGTGTCATTTTCTTATTTTTAAAAAATATAATGATAATTATCCATTTGGAAAGATTAATCATTATCTTTTAAAATCTTCATCAAAAACAATAAAGGATTGTTAGTGATGAGTTTTATCTTTTTAGATTCATTCCCTGATCAAGGAAAAATCAGGGAGCGAAAAGGTTTAGAATATGATACCTGAGTGAGAAAGTACAGATATTGCTGAATCAGAGTTCAGCGAATGATAATAGAAACTTTGTTTGTATCACTATTTGTTGTTAGCTGAGTAATGATTATTCAGAGTTCAGCATACCAAGCTCGTTGATGAGTTGATTGAATCTAGTTTCATCAAGAGGCTTGGTGAAAAGATCAGCGAGCAGATATTCAGTGGGTACAAAGTGAAGCTCAATTTCACCATTCATCACATGATCTCTGATAAAGTGATATCGAATCTCAATGTGCTTGGTTTTAGAGTGAAGTACAAGATTGTTTGCAATTTCAATAGCACTAGTGCTATCACAATAAATAGGGATCTTGGAGAGCATGAGATCATAGTCTCTGAGTTGATTTCTCATCCAAAGGATTTGAGCACAACAACTTCCAGCGGCTACGTATTCAGCTTCAGCGGTAGAAGTAGACACAGAATTTTGCTTTTTACTTGTCCAACTAATCAATTTACCACCTAGTAGCTGACATCCACCAGTGGTGCTCTTTCTATCTATCTTGCAACCTGCAAAATCACTATCAGAATAACCAATGAGATCGAATCCTGAGCCTTTGGGATACCAAAGACCCAGATTAGGAGTTCCTTTCAGGTATCTGAAGATTCGCTTTACAACGATGAGATGGGATTCCTTCGGTTCAGCTTGATACCGAGCACAGAGACATGTAGAATACATGATATCAGGTCTACTCACTGTAACATATAGCAGAGACCCAATCATCCCTCGATAGGCAGTGACATTTACAGGTTTCCCATTAGGGTCCTTGTTCAGAGTCAGATGATTTCGTGTTCTTCTTCTGAACGTTCTTCTTTCTAGGAACTTGATCAAGAACCTCGTTCTTGATCACTTTCTTAGAATCAAAATATTTTAACACAAGAGTCTTCTCATTTGAGTGAGGTCTCTGAGAAGAAGAGGAAGGATCAGGGATGGAGGAGACAGACATTCCAAATTTAAGCATGGAACGGTCTTTCTCTGATTCTTCCTTTTCAAGGTTAAAGCCTAACCCACTTCTTACTTTCATAGGGATCTGGGCATTGATGATCTCATTTACTTTATCAGAGGCTTTGCACCATCCTTAGATGGTAGCCTTCTCAGATTTAAGATCAGCGATGGTCTTCTCACTTTTAGCGATAGCTTGCTGTTTCTCAATGCTAATCGTTTGATTTACAATATTTGGTCCTTTAAGGTTTCCTCAATCTTTGAAAGTTCTTTGATTTGTAGATGAAAATTTTTTAATTGTTCAGATAAATTAGTGTTAATTTTCTCAGCTTTGATTTTTCCATTAAGAGCATTGTAAAAATCAACAGTTATGGCATCGAGCGCAGATAAGCTATCACTTTCAGATATTAAGGAGATAGAAGGGATGGATACCTGAGTAGAAGGAGACTCGGAGGAAGAACTTTCAGATACTTCTTCAGCGTCTTCTATTCTTGCCATAAGACATAAGAAGGCAAGATCTTCTTCATCTGTGCCTGACTCATCAGAGGTCTTGGCCTAGTCATCTTCATCATCCCAATCAACTTCTTCGGCGACAAGACCTTTGCCTTTTGGTTGGTTTTTCTTCAGATCTTTGTATTTGTTTTTTAATTTCAAATACTTCTCTTTCTTATCAGAGGTCTGCGAGGAAGTGGGGGCTGTAACTTTCTTGGATCTACATTCACTAGCGAAGTGACCTTTTCGCTGACAATTGTAGCATATGGTTGAGGCTTATCAGAGTCAGCGAGAGTAGGTGTTCTTCGAAAGTTGCTCTTTCTAGCTAATCTTTTAAAGTTATTAGTTAACAAAGCCAGAGAGTTATCGAACTCAGAGATGTCAGCATCAGTGAGTTGATCTTCTGAATTAGTTTGACCTAATTCAGTGATAGAAGTAATAGTGGAAGAGGAAGTATTTTTTAAAGGATTTACCTCTGAAGACACGAGTGCCAAAGAAGTACTTTTGGCACCCTTGAGTTCATTGATGAGGGTTTTCCTCAAAACTTGGGATTGCTCTTCATTTAAAAGCATTCGATACAAAGCATTCCATAGAAACAGTTTGTAGAAGGGGGGTTGAATACAAACACACAGATTTTTAGTTTTTAAATGAGTTTATATTGCATAAATAAATTTACAGTTACAAGCGGAATTAGAACAAGTTTTAACCTATTCTATTATAACTAAGAAATCACTAAGATTGATGCACAAGAAAGAAGTAATATAGAATACAGAAGGTTGAAGAAAGATAGTAGCATGCACACAGATGAAGAAGATATCTTCATCTTATTTATACCCATTTGCATTTAATGCAAGGCAAAAGGTATATGCCACGTGGCAAGCATCCATAGGAGACTTGTCCTTTGCTCAGAACACAACCATGTTTTTTGTTGCATTTGAACAGTACCATATCAGATGTTATGGGGACATAAGAGACAATCCGTACGTCCTTCTCTAACACGGTATAGGGTTTTTCTTTTGTGCATCGAGGATAAGGTCAACGTTAATCTTGTATGAGAAGCTTCAATTGATCAGTGAGATTGATTCTTCAAGGATGAACTTTCAGTATCGCTGAGACTTCACAAGACTTCACACTTTGGATAGATAATCTTTGCTATCGCTAAACCGCTTCAGGTCACGTAGCTGATTATCTCTTTCTTCAGTTTGGTCTTCGATCTTTGCTGAATGGTCATTTGGTGTGATCGCTGATCTTCAGATCTTCAGAGATAAGCTTAAGGTTCCTTGATCTTCAACGATCGCTGATGGCAGTCAGCGTATGCTTATCACTGAATTTGAACTTAAACTTAAACAAGGAATTTCACTAAGTGTAAAAAGAAATCATATTCAAATCACTGAGAGGAGTTATAATCAACTAATCCAGTTGGTGATTATTGGTATCGAATATGATCATGTCCATTTGAAGCATGAACCGATCATCTGGATTGCCGGTTGAGACGCTTGGGGCCGATGAACGTACATAAGGCATTTGGTTTTTGTCATCGGATGCATTTGGATCTCTAATAGCCGCCATTGGTTTTGCATAAAACCATCTTTAGAAGAATTTTTTGGCATTAGTGCATTGCAGAGTAACAAGCAAAAATGTCAAAAAAATTGCCTAAGGCATTTATGTCGCTTCACACTAATGTTAGTGTGATGCGAGGACCTGGATTGCAAGGCTAACCCGACAACTAAGAAGATGCGAATGCAAGGTGGACCCAACATCTATGAGGTTTTGAAGGTCAAAGGGACCCGACATCTTCGAAGGTCAGTGAAAAAAATGATAAATTCAAAAATCAAACTACCTGAGTGAGAATCTTTGTGCGATAGTGTGCGATAATGACCTTTTGTTATGAAATTTAGTCCCAAAATGCGAGTTGTATACTAAATGTTACAAAATCAAGAAAAACCCCTTAGGTTTTGGGAAACCGAAAGGTCAATCATAAAATAAGCGAACATGCAATGGATTAAACTCAAAATGGAAAGTTATAAAGTTGTTCACGAACAGAAACGAACCTGATGGTGTCGATTGTGTAGCGTAAATCCAAACTTTTAAAAATCGAGGAACTCGGATTAACATTATGAGAATGAGAGGGAAAATGGATTCGAGAAGTGTAAAGTGGTGAATGTGCTCGGGGTTTAAATACTCTGAAAAGGATGTGCCATGTGTCACTCCGTTAGTGGTAAACAGAAAGTTGACCAAAAGTCAACTCCTCGGATGGGTCGTTGGAAGTGGGTCCTCGAGTCTTCATCATCCGAGCAAGTTTCTTGGATCTTTGTAATTCGAGAAGTAAGGTTCTCGGGTGCATGTGATTCGAGAAACGGAAGTTCTCGGGGTAACTTGATTCGAGAAAAAGACTTTTGCGAATTAACTTTGAATCAAAAAAGTGGACTTCGAGTGTATGTGATGCGAGATAAAAACTTAAAGAATTAAACTGAACTTAATTCACTCCCCCTAAAATGATGCATTATTGAAAAACCTTAACTCCCCCTAAAATTATGTTGGTTAAGAGTTAAGGAAAACTTACCTTGACGCTCCCCCTTGAAGACTGAAAGGTTAGACACAAACAAATATCGAGATGGAAAAAGTAAAAGACACAAACATGACAAAAGTGTACGAAGACTTTAATAGTTTGAAAATACAGAAAAAATTTAAAAAGGATCAAGGTTACAGAACGAGAATTCAAGAGTAATGAAAATTCAGAATTTTTTTGAATTTGCATTAATCGTGAATGGGCGTTTTGTGAACGTCGAGGGCACTGATCGGAATCAGGTTTTCAAATTTAGCATGCCCAACTTGAACACTAGGAAATGGAACCGTTTTTCATCCAATGCCTTGGTGAACAAGTCGGCAAGCTGAAATTTTGTATTAACAAAGTATAATTTTATCATACCTCTTTCGACATGGTCCTTAATGAAATGGTACCGGACATCGATTTGCTTTGTCTTGGTATGTTGAACCAGGTTGCTAGAGATGGCAATGGCACTCTTTGAGTCGTAGTATATGGGGATCTTGTTGAACTACAAGCCGTAATCCTTCAGCTGGGTGCGCATCCAAATGACTTGGGAGCAACAGCTGGCGGTAGCTATATACTCGGCTACCGCGATAAATGTGGAGACGCAGTTTTGCTTCTTAGATGACCAGCTTACTAATTTATCTCCCAAAAACTGTATGTAGCCCGAAGTACTTTTCCGGTAAAGCATGCAACCAGCATGATCAGCATCTGAAAATGCAGTTAAGTCGAAACCTGTATCCTTGGGATACCATAAGCCAAGATCAGTAGTACCTTTTAAATATTGAAAAACACGTTTAATGGCACTAAGATGAGATTCTTTAGGTGAGGCCTAATATCGTGCACATAGGCAGGTAGCAAACATTATATACGGGTGACTAGGCGTTCAATACATTAAGGAACCAACCATTCCCCTATAATTCTTAGAATCTATCCTTTTTTCGGAAGGATATGCGTGTAACTTAGAACCAGAAGACAAGGGAGTTTCAATCGATGTATACTTATCCATGTTGAATTTCTTCAGCATATCTGAGATGTATTTAGATTTGTTGATGAATATTCCCATCGAAAGTTGTTTAACTTGAAGACCCAGGAAAAAATTCATCACACCCATAATACTCATGTTGAACTTCGCAACCATGAGTGCAGAGAAGTTCCTACAGTATTGTGGGTTTGTCAACCCAAAAATAATGTCATCTACATACATTTGAATGAGTAAGATATCCCCCTTTTCCTTTATGATAAAAAGGGTGGGATCGATCATACCTTTTGAGAAACCATTGTGGACTGAGAAATCAGCTAGAGTGTCATACCATGCTCTTGGAGCTTGTTTGAGTCCGTACAGGGCCTTATCAAGGATGTAGACATAGTGAGGCTTGGATTCGTCCACAAAGCTGTCAAATTGAGAGATGTAGAATTCCTATATCAGAACACCATTGAAGAAAGCAGTTTTGACATCCATTTGGAAGATAGTGAAATTCTTGTGAGTCGCGTATGCCGAGAACATGTGAATTGCTTTAATACGAACCACCGGGGCGAAAGTCTCGTTGTAGACAATACCTTATTGCTGACGATATCCCTTTGTGACAAGTTTTGCTTTGTTGCGTACGACAATTCCATCTTCATCATGCTTGTTCTTAAAGATCCATTTGGTCCCGATGATGTTTTTGTTACGAGGACGTGGGACGAGTCGCCAAACATTCTAGCTTACGAACTAATTGAGTTCTTCTTGCATGGCCGCAATCCAATAGGGATTTGTCATTGCCTCGGCTACGGTTGTAGGTTCGATCTTGCTTAAGAAAGAAGCGAGCAGGCAATCGTTTGTCGATGACGATCTTGTCTTGACTGGTTTGGATGGATCTGCGAGAATTTGATGAACGGGATGTGCGCGAGTCCATTCGGTTGTATGGGGAAGTGATTGTTGAGGGGACTGATCAGGATTGTCATTAACGTACGTATCGAGTGGTTGATCCTGAATATTTTCTAGAGCTGGACCTACTTTAGTGTGACGAGTTGAATTGGTGACATCCTTAAGAATAAGATCTGAGGGAGGGGGAGAGGATCCCAGTGTCAGTTGTAGGAGTGGGTTTAGGAAGTGGGTCTGGTTGAATTGGAATGAGGGTCGGAATATCATCTTCGATAAGTATCTCATCCGTGGTTGGGGTAGTTGACTTGGGTTCGGAGGGGAGTGGTTCAATAGGTGTTGTAGGTGCAGAAGTGGCTTTGGAGGGACTTGGTTCAGTAGGAGTTTTAGTTCCGATGCAGGAGTAGTTTGGGAAAGTGGAGTCCCGGATGTGGAAATGGTTTCAGAAGATGGCTTAGGCCCGGAAATAGTTATGGTATCGGCGACTTCCAAAGTGGGTGGAACAAAAGGTTTTGTCTTTGGAGTATATGGTCCAAAGTAGTCATTACAAAAATAATCAAAGAGTACATCCAAATCAAAAGTAGCGCTCTTGGAAGTTGAAGCTTGATTTGGATCGGAGAGGTTTAGAACAGGCTCTAAATGGAGATGTTCAGAAGCTAAGACACCAGATAGTGCGGGTCCAGAACTGGGTTGTTTGGGAGCCAAATCGGCCTTCTCATCAAATGAGATGTTTTCGCTCTCCATAACACATCGTGAATGTTTGAGGTATACCCAGTAAGCAGCTGCAGTGGAGGAGTATCCAATGAATACGCCTTCGTCGACCTTGGAGTGATGTTTGCCGCGATCATCCTTTTCATTGAGAATGTAACACCGACATCCGAAAACGTGGAAGAAATTGATGTTCGCGTTGCGTTTGTTAATGAGTTGATAAGGGGTTTTGTTGAATCGCTTGTTGATGATAAAGCATTTTTTTCATGAAGCAAGCCTTATTGATGTCTTCGGCCTATAGAGAATGCGGGAACTTGGATTGGACGAGCATTGTCCGAGTGGCTTCGACTAATGTACGATTACATCGTTCCACCGCTCCATTTTGTTGTGGAGTTCGTGCGACTGAAAAAGTTTGAGTTATGCCGACTGAAATTAGGAAATCGACGAGAGTCTGATTCTTGTGAACTCCATGCCATTGTCCGTACGAATAGTCTGAACGGTGAGCTCCAATTTGACTTGTATACTCTTGATGAAGGCAATGATAATCTCGGGGGTTCGTCCTTTGAGCGTAGAAATTTGACTCGTGTATACCTTGAGTAGTCGTCAACCATGACAAGAACGTATTTTTTGCCATGGAATTTTTGAGTCCCATCAGGCCGCACAGATCCATGTGGATAAGTTGTAGAGGTCGAGTCGTGACATGCTCCACTTTGGACTTGTGAGAGGCTTTCTTCATCTTCCCCATTTCGCAAGCAACGTAAAGATGAGATTTCTCAAACTTCAGTTTTGGTAAACCCCTGACCAATTGAAACCCCTTTTGCAATTCTTCATGAATCTGCCGGAACATCTATGTAAGGATCACTAGATGATCTTATCCAAGAATTAGATGGAAATCCTACTAGTGCTAACATCATGCCAATACTAAATGTAGGTCAAACAATCTATTCGACTGTTATGTCAATTGGAAACCTATGTGGTCCAGGAGTTAACTTACCCGAATTTGTTTCAAGGGAATATTTGAACAATGCACTAAAGGTTGTTCAAGATGCTGTTATGGAGGAACTGGCTTCCGTCAAATGATTAATCAAGGGCAAAGACATAGTCGAGGAAGAACCCCAACCTATTCTTGTTCAACCACCGGTTATTACGACTACATGCCTAACTGATCCGTCAAATGATGAACTTTAGGATCTACTTCTTGCCAAGATGATGTCTAAATAGTTGTTAACTTCTAACAAATCTGAATTATTAACCATGTTATGACGTATTCATGAGGGTGCTCATCCGGAGCCATAATATGTTTCAAAGTCTGATTTTGATTCACTGAAGTCGGAGGTTGTTGCTCTAAAGTCTAATATGGTTTCTAGTCTTTCAAATGTTAATTCAACCATTGAAACCTCTACAAAGGCACTTCAGGAATCTTTGAATGCAATGAGTAATCGTATTCGAGTACTTGAAACTACTTGCCGATTTCAAGCCACTACTTGTAAACGGAAGCATGATGACCAGGACGATCCTGATCACCATGAGGAGGAGAATAAGAGACAAAGAGTGGCTGAGACTTTTGATATAAATATGTCTGTACAAGGAGGTGATGATGCTGATGAGCAAAATCAAGAAAATGCAATTGTACAGGACAATGGCAAGTAGTTAGTACTCTATGTGCCAAGGGTTAAAAAACCTGAGGTACTGGAAGCTCAGCAACAAAAGGTGGTAAGAATTTTGGATTTATTGTATGTTGACTTCATGGGATGTGAGAGAAATGATAATTCACAAGACTATCTCAATCAGCTGACTAAACAAGATTTATTTGAAGTTGATTCTTCAAACCCTATTCAAGCATTAGAAGCTGAAGTGATTGCAACTTCTTCCCAACCACAAGTTCATTCAACTTCTAAAATACCCATCACTTTTATACCATGTTCGATACATGTTCAAGTTCAAACAGTTCAACCCCAATCTACTCAATTTCAATCTGGAGCTCAAACTAGAAACATTCAGAGTCAAGAAACATTTTCCTTCATATCAAGAGAAATTAAAGCTGCTTGTTATGAAAGGTTATTGATGAAGCAACCATATTTAGAAGATGAACACAAGAGAAGATTTGTTCATAATATTAGAGATTTGAGTAAAGAGAAGCAGTGGAGAATTCGTAAAGAGAGAATTAGACATAAGTTTTTGTACAACTGTATGATGGACAAAGCTAAACCAGTTGAATATGTCTACTCAAAAAGCAGAATTGTTGATATTTTGGAGGTTCGTGTCAACAACATTCTAGAGTTCGAATTTCCTGGGTTCGAAGTTGGAAGGCAGAACAGGACTCATTGGTCTTTCACTAAAGCTGATTTTCCGAGTTTGAATTTACAAGATCTGTTATACTGGTATGAGTAATTTTGCAACATGTCAGTACGACCGAGAGAAGCAGACAAAGCGTATCAATGAATTAAGAGGTTCCTAAAGCATCAGTTGAAGTATTTGTCAGTGATTAATTTTCAGTTAGGCCTAGAGAGAAATGTTAAGAAGGTGAATGTATTAAAGCCTAATCAAGAAGCTGCTAATGCAAAAGGTTGTCCAAACTTCTTTCTTCTTTCTCAACCAGAACTTGGCATTACCTATAGAAACCAGCAGAATCAGAAGAAATTTCTAAAGTTTTCTGAAGTGGCAAAGTATTTTGATGGAACTTTCAAGTTAATCAAATCACAGTTAGAAGATAAGTTGAAGAAGGATAACAAAGATCAAATAAGTGAAACAATACATTGGGTGCCAAAGTCGATGATTGCAAGAGGGTTGGATATGGTGGATGAACGTCTCTGTGTTAGAACTGCTGCGAGGAATCTTGAAGAAGAACTTGGGTTGAGTTTCCGAAGGAAAAGATTTTCATTTTTCAAAGCTTGAACCCAAAGGGGGAGAATGTTGGGTTCAAAAATATCTTATTGTATTCAAGCTTTATCATGTTTTATAATGCTTTTATTAGTGATAGTTGACTAGTATAAATAGTCAATTGTTGTGTCACCGATAATTTGTTGATGATTTCTCTATCTTTCCTTAGATATAATATTTTGTATGTTGGCTTCTTTTTAAAAGTCTGGTTATGGTCAACAAGTTTAGTGAATCAAAGACTAGTTGATATCAAAGGAAGATGTCATCTTTTGTGGAAATGAAGATATGACCTCCGATCTCACCAGACTTTAAAGCAGCAGATTTTGCAGTTCACCTTATCTGCCGATGAAGGTCTCAACTCATCGGTGGGTATTTATGAAGATCCTCCTTTTAGCACTTTATCTGTCAAGACCATCTCAACCTCGTATTTGATAAAGACATTATCTAAAATATTAGAAAGGTTTGTTTGTCTTTATCTAAAGGTTGATGTGACAACAAAGGACCTCAAGAAAAACAGAATAGTGATCTTTCCTTTCATCTATACTATAAAGGAAGACACCTCCTCTTTATCCAAAGGAAACTCTGGTATCAAATGATATTGTGAAAAGTGTCCCCATGCATTTAATGCACAAGGTACTATAAAAGGAGAAGAAGGGATCTCATGAAAGTTACACTTTCAGCAAGAAATCTTCTAAGTGAAAAGCTAAAATCGGCATTTCTCATACAACATTATTACGTCCTTTTGTTTTAAGTTGTATTCTTGTTTACTAAGTGTTTGATTGTTAGAATAGAATATATCTGTTCTTTTCCGCTACAATCTTGTATTCTAAGTGAAGTTCTTTGATACTCATATCAATAAGAATTTAAAAAGTTGAAAAATATTGTGTGTAATTGTATTCAACCCCCCCCCCCTTCTACAATTACTCGTGTGTTTGCCAGTCTCAAACGGGACTAACAAGTGGTGTCAGAGCAGATTAGTTTCATATAATAAACTAGATCTGTAATGGCAGCCTCTTCTTCCTCAAACTCTATTTCTGCTATGCAAACCCCCTTTGTTGGTTCATACGACACTGGCTCCACATCCAAACCACCAAAGTTCAATCCTAACAACTTTGATCTGTGGAAAAGTCGTAGGATACTGTTCTTGGAAGGGGTTGATAGCAGATACCCCACCATTCTGAGTGAAGGACCTATTGTTCCAAGAATTTGGGCTTGCTATGGTAACCAGAAAGCTACTAAAGGAGAAAAACTTGAATCCTCAGATGAGGAGAAATCTGAAGCTAATGGTAGATACTTGATTAAAAGTCCTAGACAATATACTGAAGATGATAAACGTCTTGTATCTTTGGACACTAAAGTCAAATCTATTATTGTTGTTTCTCTTCCTGATGAAGTGTTCCATTCTCTGGTAAATCTCTCTACTGCCAAAGAGATGTGGGACGCTCTGAGTGTTCTTTATCAAGGGACTGTCGAAGTCAAGAAAAAAAAGAAAGTTGTTTTCGTGAGAAACTATGAACTTTTCACTCATGAAAAAGGATAATCTCTTTATGACTACTATTACCGTTTTAACAACCTCTTAAATGACCTTCAATTGTTGGGAATGGTATATGACAACGAGAAGAATATTTGTACTTGCATTAAAACCACCAAGGACCTTGATCATGTGCCTCTGACTGCTTTGTACGATACTTTACATAACTATGAGTAGACTCGAGCCGTGAATCCTCTAAATCGGCAGTTCATGACTCCAGCTGATAGGACGAGCCGATCCCCCCGCATGAATCAAAATTCTTCTCAAACCAGTGATTGTGCCCTGTATGAGAAACATAAGGCCAATTATAAGAGAGAGAGAGAGAGAGAGAGAGAGAATGAAAGAAATGAGAGTATTCTCAAAAAGGGAAAAGGTCTAGTAGCAGAATCTCACGACTGGGTGGACGAGCCAACTTCGGATAGTGATACTGAGTATGTCACTGAATGTCTGATGGCCAAAATTAGTAACATAAGGGTGCGTTTGGTACGGTGAACAGGATGGAACAGAACAGAACAGAACAAGCTTGTCCCATGTTTGGTGTGATACAATGTTGGACTAAGTGGAACACATGTGGAACAAGGTTGTTCTATCCTACCCCCCTAGAACTAAGTGGAACAAGGATTAACTGACCATTTTACCTTCTAACCTAACACACACACACACACTCTCTCTCCGCTCTCTCTCTCTCTCTCTCCTCACTCTCGACTCTCTCTCTCTCTCTCCCTCCTCTCTCTCCTCTCTCTCTCTCGTCCCTCTCTCTCCTCTCCCCTTCTCTCTTCACTCTCTCTCTCTCGTCCCTCTCTCTCTCTCCCCTTCTCTCTCCCTTCTCTCTCTCCTCTCTCTCTCTCTCTCCTCCCCTTCTCTCTCCTCTCTCTCTCTCTCGTCCCTCTATCTCCCCTTCTCTCTCCTCTCTCTCTCTCCTCCCCTTCTCTCTCCTCTCTCTCTCTCTCGTCCCTCTATCTCCCCTTCTCTCTCCTCTCTCTCTCTCCTCCCCTTCTCTCTCTTATCTCTCTCTCTCTCCTCTCTCTCTCTTCTCCACTTCTCTCTCTTCTCTCTCTCTCTCTCCCTTCTCTCTCTCTCTCCTCTCTCTCCTCTCTCTCTCTCTCTCTCTCTCTCTCTCTCTCTCTCTCTCTCTCTCTCTCTCTCTCTCTCTCTCTCTCTCTCTCTCTCTCTCTCTCTCTCTCTCTCTCTCCTCTCTCTCTCTCTCTCTCTCTCCTCTCTCTCCCTTCTCTCTCTCTCTCCTCTCTCTCCTCTCTCTCTCCTCCCCTTCTCTCTCCTTTCTCTCTCCTCCCTCTCTCTCTATCCTACCTCTCTTTCTCCTCCATCTCTCTCCTCTCTATCTCCCCTTCTCTCTCCTTTCTCTCTCATCCCTCTCTCTCCCCGTCTCTCTCCCTTCTCTCTCTACTCCCTCTCTCCTTATCTCCTCTCTCTCTTCTCCCCTTCTCTCTTCACTCTCTCTCTCTCGTCCCTCTCTCTCTCCTCTCTCTCTCGTCCCTCTCTCTCCCCCTTCTTTCTCCTCTCTCTCTCTCTCTATATATATATATATGTGGGGGGGGGGTATTTGGTAAAAAACACTAAACAGCTCACTGGGGGTAAATTGGTCATTCTGTTCTGTTCTGTCCTGTCATGTCCCGTCATATCATGTTTTACCAAACGGTAACAGTTGTTCTGTCCTGTTCTGTTCTGTTCTGTTCTGTTCCGTTCTATTCTGTCCTGTCATGACTGCGTACCAAACGCACCCTAAAGGAACTGGAAGGATTGACCTACTCCACAGCTTTACTCTCAACTAAATAATCATCTTCTGGAACACTACCTCAGGTACATCCCTTTTTCTCTCTCTCCGATGATCAAAAGATTGATGCCTATTACTCTTTAACTGTGATTCCTATAGTATAAAAGAATCAAAGAAAAAGGTTGACATGCAAACAAATCTTTAAAAGATCAACTTCAGATATGTTTCTCTAAGTTGAAATATTTTGATAAAAACAAAGCTGACCTTGAAAACCTCAAGTACATAAACCGCATTCTCTATAAAGAGAAAAATAAGATTTTCAATAAGCTAAAGAAAGAACAAGAAGTATTGTTCAAATGGACTAGCACCTCTAAAAATCTTGAAAAGATTCCTCAGGACCAAATGTCTTGTGATAGCAAATCTGGTTTAGGTTTTGGAAAATTGGATCTTGAACCATCTGTTAGGTCTAAGATTTTATTGTGTCAAAATAAGGAAAGGATTTGCATTTATTGTAAAAGGAAGTTTATAATTCCTTAAACTCTTTCCTTCCTTAATTAGATCAGGCCTTTAATTATAAATAGGAGTTTAGGGGTAACCTTGATAGTAGTCGATTACCATAGAGCCGATATTCTGTTTATTATTATTGTAATCGTACAAAGTGAGATATACGACTACGAAGCTTCTATATTATTCGTGTTCTTACTGTTTTATCCGATATATTCATTGTGCTTGCATATACTGGGATCAACACCATCTCTTCCTCATGCTTCTTCTTCCCAAGTTTTGTCCTCTTCTTCTAATCTCTCGGACATTGATTCTGATAACTCCATTTCTCTGAAGTCCTCCGAACATTCTGAAATTCTAAAGTTTGGCACCTTTGTGAAGGCAAAGGACTCAATGTCTCTTGAGAAATCTGAAGCTCAAGACTCTAATGAGGTTGTAAAACCCATTCATGAGATGCTTAATTCCATAAGCCTTGAAGATACCAACTCCTTTTGCCCCAAACCTTCTAAAATCCTCAAAAGAAACTCTTAAACTTATGCTAGGAAATTTTCCTCAACTGAAAAAGGGAAGTTTTCTGTTTCCCTTGATCTTCCTTCCAAAAGAAACACCTCTCTCTCAAAACAGCCGAAATCTCTAAATCATCCTACTAGTTTCATTCCTAGAACTATCAAAATTAAAGCCAAGGCCTCTTCCACCTCCTCTGTGCCTTCCTCTGAAAGACATTCTTGATCCAAGACCAGGAATCGGCGCCTTCAACTTTCCGATGTCCTCCAAAACCAAAAACAAGAATAAATCTTTTAGTCCTAAAAAGGTTTTCATTTACAGAAAATGCTACAACTGTATTGATATTTTTCACTTTGCCAAGGACTGTCCAAAGGAACTTTTGGTTCGTAAGGACAAAAAGGATGATACCCCAACCCAAAAGGATCCATTTCAAAATGGGTACCAAGAAACTGACTTGTTCATGATTTTAGGGTCCAAATAGAGATCATATCTGGTACATGGACAGTGACTGTTCAAGGCGTATGACCGGAAACAAATCTCTTCTTTTGAACTATATGAAGGAAAAAGGACCAGTTGTGACGTTTGGTGGACAAGGAAAAGGGATTACAAGAGGTTATGGAACCCTCTACAAATGGCACCATAACTTTCAACTATTAGACTTCATTCTGTGTAAAGTATGAACCAGAATATCTCAAGTATCGAAGATCAGAAGTTAAGTCAGAAGCGCATCTTCTGACTTAAGTCATCTCAGAGGCGCCCAGAGGCTTGAAGAACCTCTAGACTCTAACTGTTATCTAATAATTGGTATCAGAGCCTGATAATCAATCTATTGATTATTAGATCTCTTCCAGTTTGGAGAAATCCCTTTTCTACCTGCAGTTAATTTCATTTTTAAACTACTGTTCTCAATTATACCCTGTTTTTCAAGAGTTTGTTAATTTCATACAATTCTCTCTAAATCAGAGGTAATTTTGGTATAAATTTGAAATTCGGTAAGAATATCGTCTCGTTTCAATTCATTTGAAATTTATTTGATCCAACTTTCAAACAGTATTACCTGTTATTCTCTTAATCTCTGTTTTCTGAAAAAATGGCAAATCAAAACATGAACGCCATATACACTTCCGGATCCTTGACCAAACCTCCAACTCTAATATCTGATGAATATCCTCAATGGAAGATCCGAATCATCAATTTCTATGAAGGATTAGATGTTGAACTCTATCCTACTGTTTTGAATGGCCCATTTATACCAATGACCACCATTCCGAGTATTTCTGCTACTGCTACTACTAATGAAATTCCTGCTCGACCAGTTCCAAAGCATCGAGGAAATTAGTCTGATGAAGAAAAGGCGAAAGTGGAAATAGCCAAAAAGGCAAAGAGTCTTTTGATTTTGGCTATTCCAAATGAGATTTTCCAATCTCTGGATTCATGCGAAACTGCAAAAGAGTTGTGGGATCAGCTTGAAAACCTTCTTGAAGGAGGAGCAAAGATGAATAAAAACAGAAGAGCTCAAACTCTGAATGAATATAATAGTTTTCAAGTTATTCCAGAAGAGACTCTGGAGCAGACATTTTTCACAGATTTAACATTCTGATAAATCTGTGCAATAGATGTGATATAATAAGATCCAAGGAAGACAACAATGTTCTATTTCTTAAACGATTGAATCCAGAATGGTCTAATCTCTCTACGTCTCTTCAAGCTAACCAAGACTTAGAAATGTGGTCTCTGCACGATGTTTTCGGCACTCTTCAGGCTCATGAAAAGGAAGTTGTTCAAAAGAAAACTTCAATTGGTGGACCTCTGGCCCTAATCTCTAAATCCAGAGGGTCAGGTAGAAGGAGTAAAGACAGTGAGAGGAAAGGAAAGAGCAAGGCATTCATCTCAGAAGCAAGTCTAGAAGGTTCTTCTGACTCTGATGATGATATCAAAGCTTTTGCTGAATCATTAGCACTTATTACCAAACAATTTACCAAAACGTTTGGTAATAGATCTTTTCAAGGGAACAAAAGATTTGATTGCCCCACTCCAACTTATGCTCCAAGGCAAGAGATCTAGAAAGCAGAAAAATCAGAAGCAGAGAAGAAAGAGGAAGAGTTGAAGAAGAAAAAGGATGTGTGTTACAGGTGCGGAAAGCCAGGTCACTATTCCAAAGACTGCAGAGGTGCTCTTGAAAAAGACAAGCCATACTACAAGAACAAATACAAGTACAATGTTGTCGAAAGAGCTCACTATGCTGAAAAGGAGAACTGGTTGGATGATGAGTCAAGCGGAGATGAAGCCATGTTTTGTGGAATCGCTAAGGCAGATGAATCAGAAGATCAGCCTTCTGAAACTCCGGTTTGTACTCTATCTGAATCCTCTGACCTTGAAAACACCATCTTGATTTTAACCAATGATTTTGAAAATCTTAAGCAGAAGCTTATTATAGAAAAGAAACTGAGGAAAAATCTAGAACAAACTCTTTCTACAATTCAAAGAGAAAGAGATATTTATAAAAGAGAAATGGATATTTTAACTGAGGAAAAGATAGAAATATCTGTTGAAAATGAAAAGATTTCCAAACTTTTGAAAAATACAGAAGTCAAACTCAAAGAAGAGAAACAGAACTTCACTAAACTTCTGGAAGGCAAAGATAAAGAGATCAAGGCTAAAGAAAGTGACAGATTGAATTCTGTAGCACTTCAAAATTATTTTCAAAAGGAAAGAGAATTTTTGCACATAGAGCTTCAAAACAAAGAGCTACAGATTAAAAAATATCTAGACGCTCAGAAAGTGCATGATAAAATTAATACACAAGTAGGGAAAACCGGACTTGGTTTCGAGGATTTGGATCCCAACACGTGTAAAAAGCGGTCTACTCTGGAATCTGTATTTTGTTTAGGAAAAGAACAAAAGCCTATGTTTCCTATCTTATATGAGCAATCGGTTTTCAAGAAATCAAAGTACGAAAATAGTCATCATGTGAGAAAACTCAAGTACAAAAATATCAAGTACTCTTCTGGAAAAAAACTCACGTTGATCTAAATATAGTCCAAAAGGAAAGTGACATTTTCAAGTTTGGATCGATTACTCATATAACTTTGAATCCAAAAGCTGATGAATTTATACCTATACAAGCAGAAGAGGAGTTAAGACTTATTTTTGAAAACAAAATTCTCTCAACTCTGGATGAGTGTTTTAAACTTGAACATACAGATGCTCAACAAAACTCTATTGAAAACCATCTAGAGATTTTTCCTTGTTCTTTTGTTGACTTAAATCTTTCAGAAATCCAAGACAATTTGGAGTTTATTACTTATCACTGGGAAACTGATGATCAAAATAATGATGATTTCTTTGATAATTCAGAGAAATATATTTCAACATTTGAAAATCTCTTGCCACAAGAATACTCAAAGGCTCCAGAGGTAATTAAAAATGAGAATGCTCCTTTCTTATACACTAATGAACCTTTGGAAATCAGAGCTTCCG
Organism: Silybum marianum; assembly: GCA_036898165.1. Taxonomy (NCBI): domain Eukaryota; kingdom Viridiplantae; phylum Streptophyta; class Magnoliopsida; order Asterales; family Asteraceae; genus Silybum; species Silybum marianum. The sequence goes on along the minus strand of CM072536.1, from coordinate 13,221,981 downwards.
GCCTTAATGTTGAAAAACATTCGAGTGGAATACCAATACTCTCAGTTCCTCCAAAAGGACAGAGAAAGGAGGTTTCTGTTCACCCAGACTTTCTTGGGATGTGTCTTAAAGCTAAAACTTGTCTTGAACTCGAAAAGGGGGAGAGTCTCAAAAAGAAAGCCAATACTCAGCAACAATCAAATCCTCAGAAGTTTACTTATGAACAAAAAGAAAAATGGAAATCTAATTGTTCTACTCCGGTTTCAGTAAAATCCAAGGTTCCTGAGAAGTCTCATCAGAGGATGCCTCCACAGAAGAACACATTTACTTCTAAGCATAAGTCTAGCCTAGATAAGAAGTTCGATAGAACTACTGATGCTAGAATAGACATAAATAAGAAAAATTGTAATTATCATTCTAGTAATGAAAAATTCAAGCAATCTTTTATATTTCAGAATTCTGAATGTTTCTCCTTGTTCTTAAAACTTAAGCAATTTTTCTCAAGGCCCTCTAATCATTTCTCTAAACATCAAAAGAATTCCAACTTCAGGAATCAAACCAAAAGGAACAACGACAATAAAAAGGGAAAATCAATAACCTGTGCAAATTCTAATCAAGCTTATATTAAACGGGATCAACCATTCAAATCTAACATTAAAGGACCCATTATGAAATGGGTACCTAAATCCCTCTTATTCTGATTGCAGAAACAGCGTGTGCACATCTGGTATCTTGACTCTGGATGCTCGAGGCACATGACTGGAATGAACTTACTCTCCAAATTTAAAGATAAAAGCAGAGGAGCAGTAACGTTTGGTGATAATGGTAAGGGTCAAATAAAAGGCTACGGTACTCTACAAGAAGGTAATATTACCTTATCCAAAGTAGCTCATGTTTCTGGTTTAAAACATAACATGTTAAGTGTAAGTCAACTACGTGATTTTAAGGTACTAGTTGTATTTGATGAAAAACACTATTACTTATTCTCTAAGGCAGGTGAAGAACTATGGAGAGCAGACAGAAAAGGTAATCTATACATGATGAATTTTACGTATACGGATGGTAAGGAAACTCTCTGTCTAATCTCCAAAAAGAGTGAGGTTGCTTGGTTATGGCATCATAAAATGTCTCACTTGAACTTTGACAATCTTGAGATGCTGGTAAAACAGAATCTGGTGACGGGCCTCCCAGAGGTACACTTCCAGAAGGATCACCTCTGCCCTGCATGTGAAATGGGCGGAATAAAAAGAGCATCTCACAAAACCAAAAGTGACCATTCGTGCACTAGACCTCTGCAACTGCTACATGTTGACCTCTGTGGTCCCATTGCAATTCAGAGCTTGTCTGGCAAAAAGTATATCTTGGTGCTAATAGATGAATTTTCCAGGTATACATGTCTTGCTTTTGTGCGTCCAAAATCAGAAGTGCCAATCGTATTAAAGAATATGTTGACAAGAATACAAGTTCTTCTACATCAAAAAATACAACAGCTGCGAAGTGATAATGGTACTGAATTCAAGAATGTCAAGCTTGAAGAATACTTTTTCGCAAATGGAGTTACCCAAAACTGCTCTGCTGTACACACTCCTCAGCAAAACGGTGTAGTAGAAAGATGCAACAGAACATTAGTGGAAGCAGCCAGAACAATGCTTGCAGCTTCTAGACTTCCTATCCATTTTTGGGCAGAAGCAGTAGCCACAGCATGTTTCACTCAGAATCGATCTATCATAATCAATAGGCATCTCAAAACCTCTTATGAACTAATAAATATGAGAAAACCCTCTTTCAAATTTTTCCGTATTTTTGGTTGCAGGTGTTTTATTCTGAATGATACAGAAAAGCTTGGCAAGTTTGACAAGAAATCTGATGAAACTAAATTCTTGGGATAATCGTTAAATTCAACAGCTTTTAGAGTTTTTAATTTACGAACTAAGACTGTCATGGAAAGCATAAATATTGATTTTGATGATCAAACTCAACTAACTTCTGAATATTCCAATTCAGAACTCAAACTTAATACTGTTACCTTTGATTATCTTTCAGGTTCCAGAGAATCCGAGATTGATGCTCAATTTGAAGATTTTCTGGGCGAAGAAATACCTTCAGAGCAAATACCCAATAACCCATCCTTGAATATTCCTGACCTACTTCGAGCTTCTAGAGTCACTCTCTCTGGTCCTGTATCATCAACTGAGAATCCAACAGTAACCTCCTTACCTCCAGTATCATCAAATGAATTTCCAGAGATACCCTCTGAGCCTTCATTTGAGGGGGAGATTTTAGGTGCTTCTCTAGATCCAGAACCTATTCCAATATCAGATCAATCTTCGGATACAGAAGTTCAAGCTCAACAAATACCTCAAACAAGGATGAAAAGATGGACAAAGTCTCACACTCCAGATCTAATTATTGGAAGTCCATCTGAAGGAGTTAAAACTAGATCTGCAACTACCAATGAAGCCTTCTTTGTAAATTTTCTGAGCATGATCGAGCCAAAGAAGGTTTATGAAGTTTTACAAGAACCAAGCTGGGTGGAAGCTATGCAAGAAGAACTGCTTCAATTTGACAGAAACAAAGTATGGAACTTAGTACCTCTGCCTAAAGACAAAATTGTTATAGGTACTAAGTGGGTATTCAGGAACAAGAAGGACGAAGATGGTATTGTAATCAGAAACAAGGCAAGATTGGTGGCTAAGGGGTATTGTCAAGAAGAAGGGATACACTACGATGAGACATTTGCCCCTGTTGCAAGACTTGAAGCTATAAGACTTTTTCTAGCTTTCTCAGCACACAAAACCTTTAAAGTATATCAGATGGATGTTAAGTGCGCATTTCTGAAAGGAAATCTCAAAGAAGAAGTGTATGTTGAACAACCTTCTGGATTTGAAAATGCTAGACACCCAGAATATGTCTATCTTTTGGATAAAGCTCTATACGGGTTAAAGCAAGCACCAATAGCCTGGTACGAACGATTATCCACGTATCTAATCATTCATTCTTATGAGAAAGGCAAGATTGATACCACATTATTCATCAAAAGAGGCAAATATATGTTAACCATAATTCAAATTTATGTGGACGACATCATATTTGGCTCTACTCATCAGTCAAAAGTTGATCTTTTTTCAAAACTGATGGAAAAAGAATTTGAAATGAGCATGTTGGGAGAATTAACATTCTTCCTAGGACACCAAGTCAAGCAAACTGCTTCTGGCATTTTCATAAATCAAGCCAAGTATGTTTCTGACATGTTAAAGAAATTCAAACTTCAAAATTCCACCCCTATGAAAACTCCTATCTCTCTTAGCACGAAACTTGATCCTGATCCCTCAGGGAAATCAGTTGATGTTACAAGCTATAGAGGTATGATCGGATCACTTTTATACTTAACTGCAAGTAGGCCGGATATCATGTTTGCCACTTGTCTCTGTGCGAGATTTCAAGCAAATCCAAAAGAATCTCATTTGGCTGCTGTAAAAATAATTTTTAGATACCTAAAAGGAACTCCATCACTGGGTCTCTGGTATCCTAAGAATTCTGGGTTTGATTTAATTGTATATACTGACTCTGATCATGCAGGATGTAAGTTAGACAGAAAAAGTACCTCTGATAGCTGTCGACTTCCGGGCAACAGACTAATAAGTTGGACATCCAAGAAACAAAACTGTGTTTCAACATCTACAGCAGAAGCCGAATATGTTGTTGCCGCTAGTTGTTGTTCACAAGTCATCTGGATGAAAACTCAACTCAGAGACTATGGTCTGTTGTACGACAAAATACCCATCCTATGTGACTCAAAAAGTGATATTGCCATTACTGAAAATCCAGTTCAGCATTCAAAGACCAAGCACATTTTCATTAAGGATCAAGTGGAGAAGGGTACAATTGAAATGTACTTTGTCTCCACTGATTATCAACTTGCTGATATTTTTACAAAAGCTTTGGATGAAAAGCGATTCAATTTTCTGATCAGCAAGTTGGGTATGCTAAACATGTAATTACCTTAATTTCTATGGCCTTCATAGGATTAAGTCAATTCACTTGTTCTGTATATCTCAATTTTCCTTTGTCATTTTGTGTTAAACAATAAATCAGAACCGCCCAGAAGCCTCTGGTCACTTCTGATAATTATCTCAGAAGCGGTCAGAAGCCTCTGGACACCTCTGTTCTTAAATGAACAATATCTTTCACTTTCTGATCCAAGTATAGACAGAAAGGGCAGCATGATTCGAAAAGGCAAGGGGAAGCAACAAACACAAACTTCAAGAAAAAGCACATAGTGCAGTTTTTTAGGGGGAACACAGACTTGTGCTATATCTTAAGGGAATCTCTTCAAAACAAGTCTAACAAATGTTAGCTTTCCTTTGAACCGCTCTTTACGTAAAAGTTATTGCGAATTGGTTACTTCTGAATAACTCTTGCCTCCAAGGTTAATTATAATTTTCGATTTCAACTAAAACTCTTCTGAAAAGACGTTCTTATGACAAAACTCTTGGTCTCAAAATGTTTTATATGACCAAAAAGCTATTCTCTGATTATGTTTTTCTCTTGAAATTTTTTAAAATAAGTTACCTCTAAATTTAACTATTGCCTCCAAGGTTAATTAGAATTTTCTTATTTCATCAAATTTCTTTAGAAATGCTATTTATAGAATTTAAAACTTTCATTTAGCACAAAACTGATTTATTTCTCCAAATGACTAATTTTAATTATTTTTTTTTTAAAAATCATTAATTTCAAAAATTATTCTTTTAATCCGCAATATTTTTGTTGATTAGTTGATAATTTTTCTTATTAATTTTTTTTAATTTTGGAGGGAATATTCAAAATATTTAAAGCAGCACCGGTTATCATTGTAAGCCGTCCAAAAACCTTTCCGTGCCTCATCACACTCACACACACGCTTGTCATCAATTAATATACGCAAAAGATTCCTCCGCGTGTCATTAATCGTCCGACGGCATGAGAGCACGCCTGCTTGCTTACGTTTGTACCTATAAACCGTTTGCTTTTCCCCAAAATCAAAAACCCCTCGATCCCCAAAATCACTCGAGTTCTATTTCTCTCTCATTATATAAACTCGAAAATAGAAACTCATCACTCTACTACTCATTGTCTTCCTCCTCCGGCTACTATTTCGATTCACTACCCTGCACTCTCGAGCTCTCAAAACCCCCAAATCACCGATGGCAATTCCAAATGTAAAAGTCAATGTGCAAGAAGAAGAATGGCGACTAATCGATTCAACGGCAGAAAGTGCTCCAATCGTAAAGCTACCACTCAAAGCCAACAATGTGCAAGTTCTCCTCGATCCAAATACGTATCAAGTTATAAGGTAATGATCGAGTTCTCGCAATATCATTCCCTGAACCAAACCCTAACCCTAACCAACCCCAACATGCCCAAAATTTATGTTCAAGAGGTCTGGCAATCAATGTTTGTTGCGGATGAAGAAACCCATTTAGGAAATTTCAGCCATCCCACTGAACCTGAGAATGCCATGGAAATTCCTATCACAAAGAAGAAAATTGCCAAGTACTTCCATTTGCCCCTGCCTGTTATTGAAGTCGAAGGCCAGAGAGTACCAAATCCATATCTTGAACAGAATCCTACACCTGAAGTTTTGCTGGCATTCATAAAATTCTTGGGATACAATGAAACACTCACCAAGCTGTCTGAATTCAAAAGGAAGCTACCTCCTATGTGGAATGTACTAATCTCCATTCTCAACAAGAGTCTCATTTTCAAAATCGGCTCTCTAGACCAAGCCAGCAAGAACATTCTTACCATAATGTATGGAACGTACTTCAACTGGCCTTAGGATTATGCAAGCTTGATTCTTCAATAAATGAAGGTTGTTGTTCACACCAAAGTTTCACATCAGAACCAGGGCAAACCTCTTCCAGCACTGATGTTTCCAAGATTCCTCTCTCTCTTCACTTACCCAGCCATAAGTGCTCTGAAAGCACCCTTCCTTCAGCCATTCTGCAAGATAGCTACAATGGGATCTCACAAGCCCACCATTGACAGAAGAGGCTATTCTTCTCCGAGAGAACTATCCAGGTATATGCTTAACCTTATTCCTCAAACCTCTCCTAATCTTATCTCTTATACACGCTCTTTGGTATATTCAGAACCGAGAATACCTACCCCATAGCATTTAGAGCCTAATGTAGAAAGTGAGGGGTCAAGTAAGAATGAGGCTGAAAAGAATGAGAGTGAGCCACCGAGTGATTCTGCCCATCCTAATAGATTAATGCAAGAAGCTACAGAAGATGTCCATAGAGACCATATGTGCGAATCTCTCCAAGTCCAACAAGGGTTACCACAACTGCTGAGGTAGACGCCAACACATCTACTCTCATTCAAACAGGACAACCTAGTCCAAACCACCCTGAAACCAACTGATCAGAGGATATCCTTCAATCCTCTGAATCAAGCACAGCCGGGAAAACCACATCATCATCACCATCTCAAAAGGGTGGTGATGAAAATATAAGAGTTCTATCGCCCAGAACTCGCCACAACCTACACATTTCGTTGATGTCTCTATGACCAACGAAGCCTTAGGAAACGCAGAGGGTACGTCCATACCCTCTGATAGTGTAGAAGCTGAAGAATTCCCATCAGAGAGGTTACAGCATCAGGATGCACCACTTACCGGAGTTTATCTACTCCCAAAAGGTAAGCACATTGTGTTCAGCTCCCCATCCTCTGATGATAGGGAAAAAGCTGATCCAATCAGAACAACCTAAGAGGTGTTTATCAATGATAGCCCTCGAAGACAGGTTGGAAGTCCCTCCACGCTCAATGTCAAAACAGGCGTGAACGAGGGCCTCTCTGAACGCAAGAGACAAGGGGCCTCATGTGTTGGGGATGCACCGGTTACCTATTCTGAATTTGTAACCAATGCAGCGTTCCAGACATTTGGTGATAAAATTCAGAAATCTGTGGAAGATCTAAAACTTTCCCTTGAGTCCCACCAAACAACGCTCAATGATATTAAGAATGCTCAACTTACCCAGACTCAGGCTTTAAATGATAGGGACAACCTTGGAAAATTTGATCCCAAAGCTGATGAAAGAATTTTTTATGGGATATTCCTTAATTTCAAAGGCATACATAGTCTTTAATCTCATGTGACAATGTATTGATGAATCAGTACATGTCAAATTTGATGATCTTCAATCCTCTTCTCTTGCTAGCAATGAAAAAGAACTAGATCGGTGAATTGCTTCCTGTAACGGAGACATGCCTCGCACCACTCCATGTTCTTCCTCACCATTTGAATCTCAACCACCTTCTAAAAATGGTGATGTCCCATTCACCGATATTCCTCCATCCTCTCCTAAGAATACCCTGTCTTCTGAACCCTTTCACAAAATCCCTTCTTCCACCGATATTCTACCTTCAAAGGAAGAACCTCAACCTCTAAACACCATCCCAATATCAGCCGACATTCCCTCCACCTCCTACTCAAATCTCACTTATCCTCCTTCGATGCCTTCTACCTTGAAATGGACAAAAGATCACTCAATCGATCAGATAATTAGTGATCAACAAGTTGGTGTTCAAACTCAGCGGGGTTTTGGTAATCTTTGTCTCTATGTGAAATTCCTCTCCATTATTGAACCTACGCAAATTGGGGAAGCTCTAGCTGATCCAAGATGGATATTGGCTATGCAAGAAGAGATCTCTCAATTTGAGAGAAAAAAAGTTTGGAGATTCGTTCCTCGCCCTTCCCACAAAAGTATTATTGGAACCAAATGGGTGTTCAAAAACAAGATGGATGAAGAAGGTACTGTCATTCGCAACAAGGCAAGGCTGTTTGCACAAGGTTATCGTCAAGAAGAAGGAATTAATTATGATGAAACCTTTGCTCATGTTGCTCGTTTGGAAGCCATCCGAATTTTTCTTGCTCATGCTGCTTACAAGAATTTTCGAGTATTTCAAATGGATGTTAAGAGTGTTTTTTTGAATGATGAACTTGTTGATGATGTCTATGTGAAACAATCTCCTGGTTTTAAATATGCCATTCATCCTGACTAGACAAAGCTCTGTATGGCCTCAAGCAATCCCCTCGTGCCTGGTACAAAACTCTCTCCAATTTCCTTATAGACAATGAATATGATCGGCGTAAAATCGATAACACTTTCTTCATCTAAAAATCTAAAGGTAATATCATTCTTGTATAAATTTATGTTGATAATATTATTTTTGGGGCCACCAATGAATCTATGTGTGCTAACTCAAGTGCAATTGCTATTGCAAATAACCCTGTTCTCCACTCAAGATCCAAGCATATTGATATCTGATATCACTTCATTCGAGATCATGTATCTAAAGGTGATGTTGAGCTTCATTTTATTCCCACTAACTTTCAACTGACCAATCTCTTCACAAAGCCATTGGATGAAGCCCGATTCGATTTTCTCATTGGAGAACTTGGCATGCTTTGTCTAGATAGGTAAAAAAAATCTACCTCTATTATTTATCGGAGACCCGCTGATCTCCTCTTTGAAAATATCTCCTATGTTTTATCGGCGACACACCTATCCACTTTGCATCCCCTCCCCTGATATCATTGGTGACGATCTTGATATCACTTCAACTAATCTTCGATTTTGCTGGAGGTATTTTGCTCTTGGACCAATACATAGAGTTATAGGGCTGCTACAAGTAAAAATTCGACCTTTATCTATATCCGAAATGTAAATTACATATTAGACTTTACCAGTTATAAATTATATGAAGTTTACATCGGATGTGGATGTAGATTGATGGTTGGTGAAAGTATGAACCTTCATCTGATAGATGTCTAAGTCGGAAGCTTACATGGAAAACCAACTATAAAAATAAATTTGATGTAATGATATATTTGAAGCTTATAAAGAGATTGGATGATATCAAGAGAGGAGATATCCGATGAGTGAGGCTCATCGGAAATAAATCTTGTAAAGAAAGGAAAACAAAATATTTCTTTTATTGGTGTTTGGTTGAATGTCTATTAGTATTATATACAAATCCAATGGTTGAGACCAATATATAATCATATATATATAGGTAAAGGTTCATTTGAGAATATATATATATATATATATATATATAGGGAAAGGTTCATTTGAGAAGTGGTAAATATTTGAGAAGTAAAGAAGTGATCGTAGCCCTTCATCTAGTCAACCTTTTGCGGCTTTGACTGTGAAGCACCCAAATAATTCCTCGCATGGGTATGCGAAAGATAGAGGGGTAGTTACGTTACTTTTACATATAAGCGGCAAACGGGTTCACATATGAACCCATGTGATTCACATATGAGCTATATGTTCTTACTTGAACACGTTAATTAGTTCAGATGTGAAGTATTTAACTGATTCATATGTGAATCACACGAGTTCATATATAAATCAGTTAATTAGTTCATATGTAAATCACAAGGGTTCATATATGAATTAGTTAATTAGTTCATATGTGAATCAGTTAAAATAGTTCAAATGTAAATTACACGAATTCACGTATGGACATGTAGTTCATATGTGAATCACATACATTTAACTTGTTTACCACCTATTTGTTAAAGTTACCAAACTACCCCCTCTATTTTTGTAACACCCTAAGAATAAGAGATAATTTAAACCGAAATAAATCTACTAAAATGAGGTTGATGGCATAAGGATCACCCAACTAAAGGGGAAATTGTAATTAGAGTTTACAATAATAAATGGATATTAAAACAACCTAATAATATATACTAATCCGAAACATAGATTATATTCGAGTGTTACTAATATCCTCAAAAGAATGGATATAGTAAGTCCAAAGATACACATGAAAGTGTATTCCCAAAAATGCCTCAACAGGCAATATGCTCCAGTCAACCCTTGGGAGCCTCGCTGCTACGATCATCTGATATACCTGTCATTTGAGAAAAAAATGTTAGGCTTAAACCCTAGTGAAAAGAAACAGTTATACGAATAGAGCTATTAAACTTTTAAATAGAAAACATAACTTTATACAATGGTATTTCTAATTAAGTTGTGTTTGCCCTTGGGAGGGTGTACAACATTCAAGAATAACGGGGAGACGCATGTTACCGTTGAAGGCGGCGGAACACATAAGTATACCATAATCAACGTTATCGAGCTTCAATCGAAGCATATTGGTCATCGAGATCAACCACCAACGGTCTATAGGTCGAGTCCTTCGGTGCTATAACTTTCATGTCTAACTACAAGGTGGGAACAATCATTCCCAACCATTATTTCTAAATGTGACTTATATGCATATGGATCCATTACATTCTAGTCATAAGTTTTATTACATCTACCAAGACATATTAAACAATAATCAAACCCAAAACTTGGTATATAAGTTCTCATCAAGAAAATAAATCCCAATTTTTACCAACAAAGTCTCAAATATTAGACACAAAGATTTTGAGTTCCAAAGGTCATAATACTTTGAAATAAACATCTCTCAAGTGATTAAAACCATTCCCAATGCTTATTTTATCAACATGAACAAATCCCCAATTTTACCCAAATTTGACCTAATTTGTCAAAATCATGAAAAAATATGATACTTGGAATGTAATATAAATGAAGTAACATACATCATTTTAACATGTATATAGTTTTATAAAATCATAGGATGAACTCACAACACTAGGATTTGATGAAACCCTAGAAAAATCACAAAAAGTTTGGTAGAGAAGATGACTTGGGGTAGGAGATGAAAAACACAAAGATCTTGAAGTGTAAGCCTTGAATCTCTAGTTTTATTGAGAAATAAATGCTCCAAAAGTAATGGAAATATAGAATAAATGCTCTAGAGTTCGGAGCTGGTGGAGAAGAAACCAAGAAAAACGATTCGGAAAAGATATATGAGAAAATTGGGTGAAATCTAGCTCCTATAAAGTTACTGTGCGAAAAAAATGCTTTCCCGCGACCTGGCGCGCGCCCAGGAAGGACATCAACAGAGTGTTACACGACTTCCTCGCGACTTCAGGTCACGCGAGTCCCTTTTTCCGCCCAGCAAGGTATAATTTCGAGTTTACCCCCAAAATTCTCAAACACCAAATACCATATAACTTCCAAACATCAAATTTCCACATAACCTTTCCTTAATTCATTATCTAAGGATTTATCACATGATTTTAAATGATTTTAAATTTTGGGGTGTTACAATTTTCCCCATAAACCACAACTTTTGACTAGTTAACTTTTGATTCGTCCCCTCCTTGTATATTAAATATATAAATTTGTTATTAAATACATTATTTATAAAAAAAATTAGATTTGATATCTTTTAGATTTAGAAAGTGTATTTTAACTTTTTTTTTTCTTATATACATTTTCTTTGACTTGTCTTACTATTTTTAGATAATAAAAAATCAGGGAGAATCGAAAACGTTTGATCAAACAATTATGTATAATGTAGTGATTTTGTTCACATACTAATATTTTATACTCCATAAAATAAAATTTTAAAAATATATGAGATTTAAACATGAACCATTATCAATTGAATGTTTAACCCATTTAATTTAAAATCTCCTTTATAAACAAGAAAAAGATCTCGAATTATTTGTTAAAAACGGAAATGAGGATATGATCATATTCCATGGTGGGATGGGGATAAGATAGGGATTACCATCCCATACCCACATTATTAGTATAGCCTTCGAGGGAAAACTAATTAAAAATAACCATTTTAATTACATGGTTTCACCTCTTAGCCATTTTTATCTAGAAATCATCAAAATAGCCATCGGAGGGATCAAAGTCTGAAAAAAGAAAGTTTTGGAACCAAATACGTAAATTTTACAAAAAAAAAAGCTTCCTCAATTTGGTAGACATATTTTGCGGACCTAGACCAAGTTTACATATTTAAAAACTTTTTTTTAAACTTTGATCCCTCCGTAAATTATGGTCCTTTCACTTGCGAACCTATAACTAATCTGATGCTTTTCGGAAAGAAATAACTAAGAGGTGAAACCACAAGCCCAAAAATAGCTATTTTAATCAATTTCTCATAAAAATAAACAAATAAGAAAAATTGACTCAAATAACCATTTATCAAATTCAAATTGGTCTCCTAACCATTTATCTCCCGGATTTATCCAAATGTCTATGCTTCCGTAATATTCAGGTTCGCAATATTACAAACCTAGTCAAAAGACAAACAAAAAAAAATCAAATTCAACACAGATCTGTGACGCCAAATTTACGAACCTAACTAATATTACAGACTTGAATATCACAGAAGTATTATACTTAGGGTCTGTTTGGTTTGCGGGATTGTTTTTGAGGGATTTGGATTTCATGGAAGGATTTGGATTTGAAGGGATTTGAAAATCATAGGTGTGTTTGTTTTGTAGGATTTGCAATAGAATTGGATTTCCATTATTTATAAATAATTTATATAAAATTATAAAAAATTATAAAAATAACTAAATTACATTTTTATTAATCAATTATTACAAAACAAACGTTTTTTTTAAAACATTATTTCATAGAAATCCTACGAAATCCTGTGAAATTCCGAGCATCCGTCAAGGATTTCAAAATCCAATGTTAATGGAACTTTTTAATGAATCAATGGATTTTAAATCCTTACCATCAAGCAAACCAAACATCGAAATGAATTAGATTTGAAATTCAAACCCCTCCAAAATCCTAGGATTCAAACACGCCAAGAAGAGAAATACTTATAAACCCAATTTAGGTGTGAAAATAATCATTTAAGTTAATTTCTCAACAAATAATCTACAAAATAAGCAAAAATATATTCTCAATCTACAAAATAAGCAAAAATATATTGTGAATCCACAAAATTTGTATTTTAACCCAAAGCTTCTTACAACCTCCATTAATGTCGGATTAAAAAAACATACTGAATTTGACTCGGATTTCGTACACACAGACGGAGACACCTCCTCCGACGTCTTGTTATGTTCATTTCTTGAAGCAACCGACGACTTCAGCCCCAATCCCAACCAATCCATCACTAAATTATTGTTGCTTCAGATCTCTCCTTCTTCTCTATGGGTAGTTAGGGTTTCATTATCTTCTCTACCTTCCATATATAAACATTACCATTACCATTACCATTTCCCCTACATACAGTTGCAGAGATTCATTACCACTGTGTCTATGTGTCTGTGGGTCCATCCAATCATTGATGCGAAAAAATTGGGTTATGTATCGTGATTTGATTTGAATTTTGAAATTCGAGTTTCTTAGTGCCTCTGTTCTTCTGGCATTGTCGATTTCTTAATTGAAATCGGGTTATCTGCAACGAAAATGGTTGTTTCTGGACCTTTAACAGCTGGGCAGGTAAATATAAAAACTGTTACTACTTGTTTTGAGACTCTTTCAGTGATGAGTTTGATTTGCAGATCACTTTTTGAACTTAAAGTGATTAAGCTCATTAAGTGTAAGATCTAATGCAGCTTTGTGTGTGCTTATAGTCAATGTAATAGGTTCGGTAATGCATAAATGGATTCGAATGTATGATCAATTACTATCTCATATCTGATGATGAGTTATCTGGTTTACTGTATCTGGAATGAGTTCAGTTTTACTCTCAGAGAATGCACTTATATTTGATTTTCTTCTGAACTTTTGAAGTATTTTCGTAATTGCTCACCATTGAAGATAGTTGGTGTGAAAGCTGATTTTGACATCTCCCTTTCAGATTTAAGATTATTTGTTTTGTATTGGAGTTATTAGCTTAATCTTCACTCTGTACCTATGAAATCATTTTAATAACAAGTAAATCCATTGGTCTCCTTCTTAATCTCATTAATACAAATTCATTTCCCATAGCATGGATCATAATATGTAGCACTGTTATCGGCAACATTCTAAAAACAGCTGAAATGTAACCATTTTTAGTATATTGAAAAATTCAAAACCATAGCACAATATTGATGTTATATCGAAACAAAAAAAAAGTGAAAAGGAAAGAAGAAACATTTTAAGTTTAAATAGTTGGCATCATGTGTAATTTCGTTTAATCGATATATGTACCAGAAAATATATATGTTGTTGCCATATCATTCCAGTTATGTATTTTCCATGTTATACAATTTCGTGTGACTTTATCTTCAATGATATGTATTCGATTGTGTCTGAGACTTTCATATGATATCTAATAAGGCCTTTATTGTCATTAAAATTATCTTGCAGGTGTCCTTTTTGCTCACAATCATTCCTATTTTTGTGGCTTGGATATATTCTGAGTGGTTGGAATATAAAAAATCTTCATCTGCAACTAAAGTGTAAGCTTATTAATTTAGGATCTTTTTGAGTCTTTGACTTTTGTTGCTATGTGGTCTTATTACCCGCCGTATGTTGTTTACTCTATAGCCGTATGTTGTTTACTCTATACACAATTGCCACAATATCTGATGTTATCGACTGCTCGACATCAGTTAACAATATTTACATGTAACTTATTCTACATACTTGAGATGGAGGAGGTCTGCTTTGATTACCTGCTACTGGTTTCCTTTTGTTTTTTTTTTCTGTTTTCAGACCAATTAGAAGGGCAAATCTATATCTACCATCAACTTTACCAACAAAATCACCATAAGTCCTATAAAGTAGAAACAAGAACTTGTGATGTAATACACATTTCCTCTTCTCTTAGTTACATCTTCTCATACACATCTCTTTTCTCATGATTACACCATCCTTCCTTAAGTGAAGGAAAAAATGGTAACTTTAGTGTTAACATTGGTAGTGGTTGTGATTTACTCATTCTTAGGATTTATTTTTTGAGAATCATGTCTATGCTTTGCTTGTCAAATTTCAAATGATTGATATCTATTCTCAAACTTGAGAAGTGGTAGTAGATAGAATTATATTAGGTTTAAGAGCCATAGTTATAACCAAAGGGCCTTTGGCCTAGCGGTATGTGAGCCCCTTGTCTTCTAGGAGGTCGGGGGTTCAAACCTCACATAGGTGAGGAGGGTGTGTGAGTTTGTTTGATTATTTCAATTGCCGTATATAAATATTATATACTTAAAAAAAAAGAGCCATAGTTATATTAGGCTTAAAGATTATTTTGGCTCCAAGATTTACTTAAATATATTTGATTTCTATCCAATAGAATGAAGCTTCAAATCCTAGTTGTTACAATACTCGATATGTTTTTGAGCACGAAAAGATATGTTATTCACTATTGAAAAGAATTAGACATGCTGAGTGTCACAAAGCCGAAGCAAACCAAACATACCCGTGTATCCCACCCGGAGGTAGGGTGTGGGGAGGGTATGATGTATGCAGACCATACCTCTACCCCTAGGGTAGAGGGGCTGTTTCCACAAAGACCCTCAATTTGTTAACTAATTTTTTTTAGTTTTGAAAGAAACAGAAAATTGTTGCCGAGGAAAACAGAAACCTAGTAAAAGTTAGAAAATCCGAAAAGACTTTCTGAGTATTATGGTGTCTTCTAAAACTTACTTACATATGTTTCTGGGAACAGTCACTCGGACAACAATTTGGTTGAATTGGAAACCAAAACAAAGGAGGAAGATGACCGTGCTGTTTTGCTGGAAGGAGGCCTCACAAAAGTGGCATCAATGAAGCAGCCTGCTACTTCCATTAAAGCCAACTTAATTAGGTTAGGAAATCTGCTGGATTTCCTTTTCTTGTTTCCATATTTCGTTGTACCACTACGCTCCTTACATTCTGCACCGAGTTATTTGTAGATTTGTGACAATGGAGGATTGTTTTTTGCTTGAGAATCGAGCAACCCTTAGAGCAATGTAAGTCATGACTTATTGACTTTGCTGGTGATAGATTTATATTGATGCTTCTTGTCTATTATAAGCTGATGCAACAATTACATCTGATATACACAACCCTATGCAGGTCAGAATTTGGTGGAATTTTGTTCTATTTCTACATATCTGATCGCACCAGCTTGATTGCAGAATCTACCAAGGTTCTCTTTTACCACATGTTTTACTTTTTGCTTGCTAGATTGATTTTTCTTTAGTACTATGATTGTATTCTCAACCTGTTGTGAGTTATGTATTTGGTATGGCAATTTGTGGCAGGCCTCTTGAAATAAAAATTTGGGAATCATCACACTAAAAACCTTGTTTATAGCTTTATAAAAAGTCGTTGAGATTAGCAGTGCCTCAAAAAAGAGTGATTGCTGAAATATCTTCTTTTGTTATTTTATGTTCAAGGATTCTTATCAAAAGCAGATGCTAGGAGCTAGGAATTAAGACAGGGGGGGGGGGGTCCAGTCATCTGAGATCGTGTTTTTTTGTAAAATAACAATGGTAAATATTGTATCTACTATCCAAACAACTTAATAAAGTCTCATGATTTGGAAAGGAAATGAAGAAATAATTTCTTTTAACACATGAGCTTTGCAAGAATCAATCTTGATTAATTTCTTTTGCAGAAAATTTTAATAACAATTACATGGGTTTCAAAATATTATTTGTAAACTGCATCTGACAAATACAAATATCAGTAAGTTAAATTTTTATAAACCCGGGTTCATGGTGAATTTTCATTTATATGTTTACCTTGATTTTTAGAGGATGGATAGTTGTTCTGCTTTTTTCCTTCCACACATAACACAATTAGTTTATCTTTCAAACCTCAAAAGTGTCACTTGGGTAACTGAAAACAGTATGCTATGCTTATTTATTGGTGCATTTTAGTTGATCACTTTTTGTTGAGCAGAGCTACAATCGCGATCTTTTCCTGTTCCTGTACGCTCTTCTTATCATAGTTTCAGCAATGACTTCTCTGAAGAAACATAGTGACAAGTCCGCATTCTCTGGAAAATCGATACTTTACCTCAATCGACATCAAACAGAGGAGTGGAAAGGATGGATGCAGGCAAGAGTTTTCACATTATCTTTACTCTGAATTCATATTTGTGGATATTAGAATTAGGGCCTGTTTGTTAGCAGCTTAATGAGCTTAATGGGATTCACAGCTTATTCGGTCAGCTATATATGACTGTTTGGCAGTGGCTTCATGATATAGAAAGTGGCTTATTCAGTAAGCTTAGAGGAGAGCTTTATGCAGAAAGCCAACTTTTTCCAAACCTGCCCCTCGCAATAAAAAAAACACGCTCCTTCTATCTATGTAGAAACTTTCCCAAATAAAAACTTTCCCAATTTATACAGACATATTAATCCACGCAGACAGCTTAATCCATACATGACTTAATGAAAAAACAACCAAACATCCCCTTAGTTTCCATACATTTCTGAGTTCAACTTTGCTTATTGCTTACACATGATTACCCGTCAATTTTCTTCTAGTACAAAATGGCTGTTATCTTGAAACTGCTTTTGTTTGTTTCTAATTTGGACAGGTTCTTTTTTTGATGTATCATTACTTTGCTGCTACGGAGATATATAATGCTATTCGTGTGTTTATTGCTGCATATGTCTGGATGACTGGTTTTGGAAACTTCTCGTACTACTACATCCGCAAGGATTTCAGTATTGCACGCTTTGCTCAGGTTAATTTTTACTACTGATCTTGCTGGTTTTTATGTAACTATTTAAACTTTCTGGCTTTCTATTGTGGCTGTTGTTAATATATCGGTATTCTTGAAAACGGTTCCTCTGCTCAGAAATGAAATGTTCAAAATGTTCCTGGAAATTCTTGCTCCCGTGGACCATTTGTATCTATATGCATCAGGATCCTGATTCATGGATCTCTTGGTTCGAGAAAATAGAGAGGATCAAACCATCTCTTCTGACTTCTTTTCAAATTCGATAAATGTTTGTTGATCCTATATTTCATTGGAGTTCTATGATTCTGATATCCTTTCCTATTTGACCCCTTTGAATTCCATTTTGAAGTTGCGATCGGATCTATTCATTAAAAAGAACTGATTCAATACATTTCTTATGTTCTACCCATCAAAGTGGACCTTTACTCTAAATGAAAGGGTCATTCCTTCTATTAAATCTACAGTACAAGGTATGGAGAATACATAAAATTAAAAATTGAAGTTTATATAGTGAAAGAACAAAAATAGAAAGAGAACAAAGATAAAGCAACAATATAGCTAAAACTTATCAAATATGAAGTCAAGCATGGCTCTGCTTGAGACTTCATGCAAATCTACATGAAAATGAAGCACCAAAGGCAATTAAAATAGAGTTTCAAGATACATACTTCCAAATGGAAGTATGAAATTTAAGTTTTAACTACAAAGAGTAATGATAGTTAAGGTTGGAAGTTATTTAGCTCTTTTATGAATACCTGTCTATATCTGTGGGATCTATATTCTAGTTTTAAGGTTCCTTTAATGTTAATATCATTTGCTACTTATAAGTTAGAGCGGTTTCATTAGCATGAGTGAAAACTTTCTCATGCTATTTTTTTGTTATTTACTTTTACTGTTTGATTTAGATTGTAGTTGCACCTAATGCTATTGTTTTTCATTACAGATGATGTGGAGGCTAAACTTCTTTGTGGGTTTTTGTTGTATCATTCTTGACAATGATTATATGCTCTACTACATCTGTCCAATGCATACCCTTTTTACTCTTATGGTGTATGGAGCACTTGCAATTGGAAGCAAGTATAATGAGATAAGATCAGTGATGATTATGAAGATCTTTGCATGTTTTCTTGTGGTTATCTTGGTTTGGGAGATTCCTGGAATTTTTGAATTCATTTGGAGTCCATTGACGTTCTTATTAGGTTAGTTACTCCATTTATGAGTAAAAGTTAATAATATAGACTGCAAATGATTAACTGCATAGTGGAAGGACCATGAATTTAATCCTGAAAGCTCTATATTTTGATTCTAGCTCATTGAAAACTTTCTTCAAGGGGATAACTTTTCCTCTCCTCTTATTGAATAAATTACACATACCCTCATAATTTTTTATTGAGATATTTCTTTTGTGCAAGTGCAATGAAATATCTAAACAATTTTTGAATAACAATAAGTTTTTTAAATTGAAATTTCTTTACTTTTTTTATAATATAAATTTAGCTTCTTAAAAGATAAATCTTGCTTTTGCAGGGTACAGTGATCCTGCCAAACCAGATCTCCCTCGATTGCACGAGTGGCATTTCAGATCTGGGCTTGATCGCTATATATGGATCATTGGAATGATATATGCATATCTTCATCCAAATGTAAGCTTCTGAAAGTTTGATATCTCTCGAGATCCACATGCTATTGCTAAAACTATATATTGTGTTGTATTCTCGTCTTCAGGTTGAAAAGTGGTTGGAAAAACTTGAAGAGTCTGATAGTAAGCGGAGACGTTCCGTTAAAGTAGCCATTGTTTCAGTATCTGTCCTGGTTAGTATTGAATCTTAATCTTCTTTATTTTTTTTTTTACTTTTTTTCAAATTTTACAGGTTTTTCTGTTTAAGATGTGTGGGCTTATATTAGCTTCTTTTCAGGCCGGATATATGTGGTATGAATATATATACAAGTTAGACAAGGTTACTTACAACAAATATCATCCTTACACATCATGGATACCTATAACGTATGTAGTTGATTTCTTGTTTTGTTGTCACATTTAATTAGTGTAAAATCCGTAGTATTCTGGCGTGCTTTCATCTTATACCACAGTTTTCTTGTGTTTGCAGTGTGTATATATGCTTGCGGAATTTCACTCAACATCTTAGGAATTACTCATTAACCCTCTTTGCGTAAGCTAACAACATTTTAATGCTCGGAATTGTCAACAATACATACAGTTCTGTGCATTATATGCTCTACTAACTACATATTATGTCTCAACCTGTCAAATTTTCTATGTGGTATTAGGTGGCTCGGAAAGATCACTTTGGAGACGTACATTTCCCAGTTCCATATCTGGCTAAGGTGAGTATAACTCTTTTCTCTTTTTCTTATGGATACTTTTATTATATATAAAGCAATTTCCTATTTTTTTTTTGACTGGATGAGTGCATGGATACCCATCGCCGTTTGCATTCATAGCTTCTTGTTTTTGTAATTGTTCTTAACCCTGCGATCCGTAAGAATTGCAACATTTGGCCCTATACACAGAGTAATGAAATGTGATACTGTGGTTATTGCTAAATATCCACAACATGCTATAGGAACAAAATCTTGTGGGCCAAGGTCACTTAACTGCTTTCATATATATATATATATATATATAGACACACACACACACACACACACACATATATATATATATATATATAAACGAGAACACCTTCATTTTACGAGAACGCGAGAATACCCTTTTAGTATAGATCATCACATGTGATACTATTATTCCATCACATATATTATCACATGTGATAAGAGTGGCTTTGATGTGATACTATAATAAATCAAAACCATCATATGTGATATTAAATCATAGATGCAAACGATCTTTGGTGCGACATAAATAGCAAGGCATGTCATCCGCACACCACCAAGTCCCCTATCGTGTATTATCACATATGATAAGGGTGTTCTTGCGTTCTCGTAAAATGGAGGTGTTCTCGTTTGAACCTCCACCTATATATATATAGGGTCAGGTTCAAGGGATAACCGCAAAGAACATCCTTGTAACCGTTCATCTGTATGGTATGCGCATGTGCATACAAGTAATTTGGAAGCAATTTGTCCGGTATGCACACGTGCATAACATGCACACGTGCATAACATGCACACCTGCATAAAAACCAAGAAATAGCTTCAATTACTCATATGCACATGTGCATACCGTCCGGATGAATGATTACCAGGGTGTTCCTCAGTTTTTATTTTTTTAGGGGTTTTCCCCCGAACCTCCTTCTTTCTGTCCCTATTATATATACACACATATATATATATAGGGTTGGGTTCCGGTAAGAAGTGAATTTATGGTGAGAAGGGTAAGAAGGGATCTCCACCCTTGGATGCACATTAGGATGAGATGCTCCAAGATGAGATACACCGAGATGCACTGGATCAATCCCCATATCAAGCGCGATTCATGGGTGGATTTGACATTAAAAGTGACCAAGGGTCAAGATCTCTTCTTATGCTTCTCACCTTAACTCCACTTCTCACACGATCCCATGCCTATATATATGTGTGTGTGTATATATATATATAAAACAAAGGATGTAAATTGGTATTTGAACTTAAAAAGGAAATTCTTGAAATTCTTCTGAACCACCCTTGAAAGGAAATTGTTGCGATTCTTGCAAGACCTACCCAAAAAAGAAAATCTTGCTATTGTTGTTATTCTCCCAAAAATATAATATTTTTGCTCCATTGTTGCAATGAAATGATACTAGAGATTAAATCATTTGAATAACTAGAGTTGAAACTAGTAAAACTGCAATGAGGCTAAGTTCTAATCAACATGAATGGTGCAGATCAGATATCCCCAATGGACAGCCAAAGTGGCTTCTCTCTTTTATCCCAAACTATCCTTTGCTGAATTTCATGCTTACAACTGCAGTTTATGTTTTGGTGAGCAAAATCTCTAAACACCCTCTTCTTATTTGATGAGATGTGATAAAATCTATTTTCTTATATTTCTCCCTTTTATGCAGATATCCTGCCGCCTCTTTGAACTAACAAACACACTAAAGTCAGTTTTTATACCCACTAAAAACGACCGACAACTTCTCTGTAATTTTCTTGCTGGAGCTGCAATTTCAGCGTGTTTATACTTGATTGCTTCCATTGTTGTTCAGATTCCTCAATGACCGGTAAGCCCTTCTATCTCTCTTGAAAATTTACTTGCACATTTGAAAAACATGCACATACTTGCTGGTGGTGATGAAAAATGCCCATTCTCTTGCTTGTCTTCTCCCACTCTATTGTAGTTGTAGTTTTCATTTGTCTTCTCCAACGTCTTTGCCATATCCCAATTTGAAGAGCATCACGTGCATATATATATATATATATATGTGTGTGTGTGTGTGTGTGTGTGTAGGGTCAGATTCAAAGGAAAACGCCAAAAAAAGAGAAAACTGAAGAACACCCTGGGAGCCTTCCATCTGGACGGTATGCACTAATGCATACTGGTAATTTGTAACATGCATTTGTGAATATGCATCAATGCATATGTAATGATAGAAGCATTGGTGCATAGGAACAAAAAACGCTTGTATGCATTAGTGCATACCGTCCAGATGGAACGCTCCCAGGGTGTTACTTCAGTTTTCTAAATTTTTAGTGTTTTGCCTTGAACCTCCCTCTATATATGTATATTAGTATATATATATATATATGTATATTATTTCTAAATAGTTAGCATTCTCGTTTGATCCTCCTTCTAATGTATTATACATACAAGTGTGTGTATATATATACACATTTGCCTTGGGGCTTACACCTCGGACCGCCTCGAGGCTAACGCCTCGCCGAGGGAAAATGCCTGAAGGCTCGATTCCACACCTTGAATCATACAGTAAGGCCTTGTTCGTTTTTTCATTTTAAGCTCTTAATCACCACTTATGTCCTATTCGTTTTTTCATTTTAAGCTCTTAATCACCACTTATGTCCTATTCGTTTAGACGTTCCATAACCATTTTAGAATTGAATTCAGACTTCAGCGCCTCTTAAAAAACAAACACCCCCTAAATGATTACTTTCCGGATGACCGTATTAGCCTATTTTGATGTTTAAAAGAAAATTTACTTCTTTCTAAGTGAGATATGCTTCCCTAATTAGAAAACATATATTTTGGTCAAAATCCCACATAGAACTAGTGAATATAATGATCAATTTGATGAATTTGTTTTGCAGCTCTTGCCCTCCTTAAACACACATTCTCAATACTCATATTGCTCTCCCTCTCTCCCCTTGGATGACTTTCTTGGTGGATAATGATTAAATACAACCATCACTCTCTAAAAAACATAAGGTTTTTCTAGTTGAATATGAAGATGAAGATGAAGATTTGTGAAAATTACCCACTTGATGACTCGAATTACTAAGAAAATAAATTCATTGATGTGTAAACTAATTCCATGTATATAGGAAAAGAAAATCTTAACAAAATGATGATATAAAGAGGACATACAAATAAATGATTCATATGTGAATCATTGGTAAAGCTTAACTTGTACTAACTGAATCTCTCGAACCATTGGCTTGTAAATTTATCAAGTTTGTTTAGAGAAAGTTTCTCTCCTCAAGCTGAGCCAATAAGACATTGCATTTATCATTAAGCCACTAACAAACACATCTATATAACTGAGCGAATAAGCCATATCTCTTATTAAGCTCATTAAGCCGCTACCAAACAGGCCTTAAGACTCACTAACAAGAGGCGTATATTTCAATCTATAAAGAAAAAGTAGTGCTGGCTTAATGCATTGATGACTTGGGTCAGGAGGCACAAGGGAAAACCTCAAAAAAAGAAAACTGAAGAACACCCTAAGAGCCCTCCATCTGGACGGTATGCACATTTACATACTGGTAATTTGTAACATGCATTCGTGCATAGAAAAAAAAACGCTTGTATGCATTTGTGCGTACCGTGTATGCACAAATGCATACTGTCTAGATGGAGGGTTCCTAGGGTGTTCTTCAGGTTTTTTTTGTTGAGGTTTTCCCCTGAACCTCCCTCTAGATGACTTATTATCTACTTGTCTAAAAAATATAAATGAAAATAATGCGCATTTGATCACAGTTGCAAAAAAATTTCAACTATCACACATTTTAATGTTTATTTATGTCATAAAATCACATTTTTCACATTGTACAATTAGTTCATGGAGTATTCGAGTGACTAATGTTGAATGTTTGTATAGTTATCGTTTACCATAACTCATAAATAAATTGCAACAATTAATTCTACATTCCCCAATTGTTTCCTTGTTTGTTTGAGTACATAATCGAAAGAAAATGCTATTATGCAGGAATGGATGCATCAAAGATTATACTTGTTGTTGGACTTGGACATACACGAAATATATATATATATATATATATATATATATATACATACATAGATCGATCAGAAACAAATTAACGTATACAGCTTCATTTCCATTCAAAGGTATCGGTTCCAACAATTTACAACAAAATCCTTACAATTCCTATCCACTTCTGTCTATTAATTTGTGACGACACCAAGACAAGTCGTCATAGTTTTGTAATTTGATTTCATCATCAACCCATCCAGAACCAACTTTCAAGTGAGATATACTGGATTAGTTTGTCAACCTATCCAGACGCTTCCAAGTGGGATATATAGAGTACGTTTGGTATGGTTGGTTTATTAGCCCAGCCAAATCTTACTTTCGAATGAGATATTCTGTGTTCTGTAAACATATGTGATTTAGGTTCATGATCAACCACTTGAAGTTTAAATCGATTGAGTCTTTTTTTTACTATTTTTTTGTAGTTTTCTTGTGTATGTAGATCATCATGTTATGTACTTGTTAAAATTCATAAACAAAAAGTTAAATTGCATAAAAATGTAATGCATTTTGTTCTTATATGTTTTTTTCTTTCTTTTGATCACTTCTCATATGTAAGAGGTTTCATAGAAAATTCACTACTATCAAAAGTAGATGTCTGTATATATCTTATCCTTTTAAGGCCACTTTTAAGGCCACATACGTACCGAGCTCTGATGATTTGATTTAGTTGTACTACCAAGAACAAGGTTTCCTCTAATAACGTGAAGCTTTTTTTCACTATATGACCAACATTAGTCTTATTTTAAATATGGTATTTTTTTAAAGATAAATATTTTTTTTATAAGAAAACATAACACTTGTTATTTAATTTTTGTAATTTGAAAATACTTATTTTGTATTTTTTTTATAAAAAACTTAACGATATAAAATTATTAGTATTGTTATATTTTAATGAGTATTTGTAGATCCCAGTATATGCAAGCACAATGATATATTGAATAAAACGAATAAGAACACACAGAATAACGAAGCTTCGTAGTCGTATATCTCACTTGTACGATTACAATGTTAATATGACAGTATTTCAGCTCTATAGTAATCGACTCCTACCACACTCTTTAATGAATAGCCTAAGACTCTTATTTATATGTATAGGAAATACAGTATAAGGAAATAGTAGAATAAGGCATTAAACACATGTCTTTTCTTACAAAAGAATACTTTCTATATTTTAAACATTAAACCTTTCCTAATTAAAGACTTTGCTAACTTTTCACTTTAGCCCTTCATGTCTTCAATCGGATACAATATTTTCAGACCTAACAATCTCCCCCTTTGTATTCGAGATTACAATTCAGCAAATCAGCACTTTTCTTTTGAAGATCATGAAACTTGTGTCAACAAATCTTTCCTCTTGATTTTTTTGTTCCCCCTACGAAAAAGATCTCTTGTAAGCTCCGAAACTCCCCCTTAACATTAACATGATTGGGAAAATCGAAGGAGCCGCGATGTCGTAGGGTATTTTCTTATATTCAAAACTTTGTCGGGTCAACCATTTCGATAAGCTCAGATGTGGCTTAAAAAAATTAATGGGTCAACATAAAAATATCTCGGGCCAAGATGAGTCGATGAAAATTTATGTCGGGTCTTAAGCACTCGATAAGTCTTCAACTTTATCTTTAGCAGTCGACAAAATCATTTTGATTTAACACATTTTCTTCAAAAATCAAGTAAGGAAACTCGACAAAATCAGTCTTCAACAAATCAGCATTTGTCATCTTCCTTTTCTCCCAAATAAGCATGTAAGCATTTGTCATCTTCCTTTTCTCCCAAATAAGCACGTAAGCATGTCGTGTCTTTGATATACAATCTCTCCCCCTCAGAATGATAAGGAGAATCCGAATCATTATGAATAACCAAAGACAAAAAAATAGTTAACTAATGAAACGTGTAAAACTAACATATAGAAGCACGTGAAGCAACTGTTATCACTTAATCAAAATAAATTCAATTGAAGTGGCCTATTTTCAGAGTTGGCAATGATGAATCTCTAATAGGACTTCCAGTTATCATTGAAGTAAGTTTATAAAACTAATTTCTCAAACTGTTCCGGCATTAACACGAAGTTATGCTCGGTGAACCACAAAGATTCGTGCAATGCGAAAAAATATATTTTGGCTCAAAATAGACTCGATTGTCCACAGAATATGAAGTTCGGAGACCGGAGGTGAGTCTTTCTTTTTCAATATCTTAATCTTCCGAGTGAAGAAAAGATAGCAGATATGCTCATTCTCCGTGATTTATGAAACAAATATCTTTTATGAGATACTTGAGTAGCTGGGTGGGGTGACATGAGTTATCGACATTGGGTCCATGTGTAGTTCAATATTTATCTCCAAAGAGTCGAGAATGAATAGATTGTGTGGTTACCCGGATAACTGTTTAGGTTTGGTAAGGACCAAATATTTTCTTTTTAAGTCCTGTCACACCCTCAATTTTCTTTTATCTCACAAGCACTCAATATATCCTTTCAAAATTTCTAACCTAGGGATTTGTTTCATGGGTAGGTCCTTCCGGCTCTGGATTGACCAGTGAAACTTCTATTCCTAACGCACAAAGAGTTTGAAATATTGAAGTCCGAGTTCTGAACTGATGTATTCAGAAGTCATAATGTTAAGAGCAAGTTCATAGCCGAGATACTATGAAGCTAATCAATAAAATAAAAAAAATGGTAAAAATGTGGTACTCCCCCTCAAATGTAGCATAACCTTTTGAAAGATTGTCATGTGATGTGAATATTCGGAATTTAAAACACACATGACGTACCTATAAAACAGATTAAAAAGATTTTGATACCCAAGCTTTGTTGGGTCCTTGGAGGTTAGCTTTAGGAACAACAAATGGGGAAGTGGGGATACTATAAGTACCATACCACTTATGAACAAACCTTTGATCGACAAAATCATTTGTTCCACAAGTAGAACAACAAAGATTTGTGGTGCTTAGACTGATTAGATGTTTGATTGACTTGACAAAATGAGGTAAATCAGTCTTGGACACAAATGATTTTTCATCAACTATAGGAGATGTATGTGTCTTGTTTCTAACATTATCATCTGTAGTTGATTTCTTTCTCCAAACCATCTTAAACTTCTTGAAATTTCCGGATTTAGCAACAAAATCATTATAAAACTATTTAGAATTATGTGTTCGAAAAGCTGAAACATGAATAAAACCACATTTAGCATTTTTCACATAATGAGAATTGATGGGTTTGGAAAAGTGAGTTTGATCCTTTTGGTTATAAAACAAATTTCTTGTAGAGTACTCATTCTTAACTTTTGGAGTGAAAGCAGATTCCATTGGTTTCTTCCCTTTATCTAAAAATTCCTTATGACTTGGAAGAATTGGATTGAAGTCAAAGTCGAAATTTATGTCATCTAACTGTTCCGTGGATTTAAGGTTCGATGAGGAATCAATGTACTCGTCAAAACGAGGCATTTCCTCAAGAGAGTCTAAGTCATCATCAGAAGTGAGAGAGTTATTTGGAATGGTTTTGACTTGATCATCTAAATATGAGCTAACAAAAGCTTTGCATGTAGAAGCCTTGGAAATTTTATCGAGTTCATTTTGCATGGCTCTTCTTTCAAGTATTTGGACTTTTGAACTCAAATTTTCTGTTTCCTTCTCCGAAGAAGAACGTTCACTTTCCAACATCTTTTCTAATTGAATGATTTTCTTTTATAAAAATAAGGTGGGAATATAAGGTTTATGTTTTGGAGGTTCAGATTGAAGTTCTTCTTCAGTGTAGGATGGAAAGTAATCGTTAGGAAGAGTGTCTTTAGAAGATTCTTGTTCTACATGCGTTGGATAGCAAAAAGGAATTTGATGAAAGTTTTTGTTCTTCCTATTCCAATCCTCTCTTTTCTCGACTTTGGGGTTAGACTTCATAAATTGAATATTATATTCCGGGCCAAGGCCAAGATATTCAAATTTATATAATGTCGGGGTGTTGTAGATGGCTTTTTCTAACAACTTGGGATTATTTGATCCTAATCCGGCTTTGGAACCTAAATCTTTTGGAGCATTTAGATGAATAGTGTGTTCCGTTTGACCAATTTTATAAAGCTTAACTTCCAAGTTTTTCAGTTTTTCTAAAAGATCGTTTCTTTGGATAGTGGAAAACTCAATTTTTGAGAAAAGCTGTCGGCCTCTTGTTGTGTTTTCTCAAGAAGTTTTGTGAGGTCCGAGAGTTTTTGTTTTAGTTCCAAGTTCTCATTTTGAATGGTGGTTTTTTCAGTTTGAGCATTTTTGGCTATGTTTTGAAAAGTGGCAATTTCGGCGGTAGCAAGTAAGAGTTGATTCTGATTATTTTCTAAACGAGCCTCTAATTTGGAAACCAAGAGTTTCTCGGTTTTCAATTTAGATTGAAGTTCTTGCAATTGTATCATCATGTCATTCATTTGAATCATAAACTGATCATAGTCCGAAAGACTTACCTCGGGGGGTTTTGTGTCTGAACCAATGGCCATAGCTTCGCGAGTAGTCATTGTACTTGGCTTGATGATCTCGATCAGTGAGTTTTTGGTAATTTTCTGAGTTGTTTTTGTGAAACAGAAAGTTTTCTCGATTGACTAGGAGTCAACAAAACTTTTTATCGGGTTGGGCTAAGATGACAAGAGTTTTTGTCGGGCGTTTGAGACTCGATTAAAAGAAATTGTCGGGTATATGGGACTCGATAAAACTTCTAAAGAAAAAATGATTCGATAAAAGGAGGTTATCGATTACAAAGGACTCGATAACTAAGAGTTTCTCGATAGATTAAGATTTGACAAAACAATCTTTCACTCGAAAAAAAAAACCAAATCGATAAAATAAATTTTGTCGATTAGGAAGGGCTCGATAAAAATTCAAAGATACTTAATCCGAATTTTCTTTAACCGATAAACCAGAAACCAAGAACAAAGGTTTTTGACTAAAAAGAACAAACTTTTTATGGACAAGAATGTCTAAGTTCTCGAGTTTCTTATTTGTTCAGTCAAGAAAAAAAATCAAAATTACTAGAGTTTATGATTTTTACTAGAGAATTCTTTAGTAAGAAAAGCTGCAAGAGTCACTACTTCCTGAGTTTTCTTATGTAAAGAGTTTCAAAAATAATCAAAATAAACTAAAATAATTTTAATTAAAACAGATTAAATAGTTTGAATAGAAATCAAGGATATCTTAAGTTGAATCGACAAAAATTTAAACGAATGAAAAATGAATCGATAAAAACAGATCTTTAAAGAAATATGAATTTTTATCGGGTAAAGCGAATGAAGTAAGAATTGAGAAAAAACAAATAAGACTTTTTATCGGGTGAAACGTATTTAGTATGAATTGAGAAAAACTCAAAACAGCAGAAATCGATAATTTATCTTCTGTTTCGTGAATAACTTCAGAAAATCGGAAAAACTCAGATCGTCGGTTCAGATACCACTTGTAGATCCCAATATATGCAAGCACAATGATATATTGAATAAAACGAATAAGAACACACAGAATAACGGAGCTTCGTAGTCGTATATCTCACTTGTACGATTACAATGTTAATATGACAGTATTTCAGCTCTATAGTAATCGACTCCTACCACACTCTTTAATGAATAGCCTAAGACTCCTATTTATATATATAGGAAATACGGTATTAGGAAATACGGTATAAGGAAATAGTAGAATAAGGCATTAAACACATGCTTTTTCTTACAAAACAATACTTTCCTTATTTTAAACATTCAATCTTTCCTAATTAAAGACTTTGCTAACTTTTCACTTTAGCCCTTCATGTCTTCAATAGTTGTCATCTCGGATACAATATTTTCAGACCTAACAGTATTTTATAAATAATCTAATTAATTTAATACATTTATTGAATGATACATCAATTCATTTTTTTAAGACAAGTCGATATATTCTTTTCATTATATAAATATTTTATTGTAAAAACACGTAACAATTCTTATTTTCTTAGTCAAAAAAAACATTTTTTGAATATAGGGAAATAAATTGTGATCTACAAATTTTCTTAATATTGTTATATATGAATAATTTAGTTTCGTTAAATTAAT
The DNA here is from genome assembly GCA_036898165.1 of Silybum marianum. NCBI lineage: Eukaryota > Viridiplantae > Streptophyta > Magnoliopsida > Asterales > Asteraceae > Silybum > Silybum marianum. The sequence continues at coordinate 13,192,046 of CM072536.1, read as the reverse complement.
CTAATATATTTATTAAATAATATGTAAAATTAATGTTTTCAAAGTACAATGATGTAATAAGAAATGCAACATCAGCAATATATTACATGTGGACAACCTACATGGACAATGAGGTGACATGAAAGTCAACTATAGTGGGTAAATTTAAAAGAAAATGTTACCCAATGCTATAATGGGTACATTTTTCAAAGTACAATGTTTTAATAAAAAATAATTTAAAAGTACATTGCTGTAATAAAAAAACTGAAAGTACAACGCTATAATAAAGAAATTTATGAAAGTAGTTTGTTATTTCTTGCATTTTGCCCTTTTTTTAATTGAAAATGATTTTTTGTGAACAATGTGGATATTTTTTACTATCTATGTGGTTGAGAGTCCCCACAGCCAAGACAATCTAATAAAAAAAATCTATTCAACAAGAAGAAAGGCGACATGTACTAAATGCCCTGTCCAAAAAAACTTGTAATAGAGTCGATCCACTAAGATATTGAGGAGCGGTTTCCAAGCCTATTTTTCAGTAAGAAAGAAAGTATTTAAGATCGTTGGTGATCGGTGAATACTGCATTTAAGTCATTAAATTAAAACAATAATATTTGGCAAGTTTTTTTTAGAAAATATTATATTTAAAAAAAATTAGAATTAATGATAAAAAAACGGTTGGTGATGCTAGGATACACTGTCGGTAATCCGTTGATGAAAATCCCTTGGAAATCCATCGGTAAAGGTGGCCATCAGAAATCCGTCGGTATGGTAGCCGTTGGAATTCCATCGGTGACTTTTGGCCGTCAATGATCCATCAGTGAAAGCCGCCAGTGACAGTTTTACCCACAATGTTCACAATATTCTCTCCAACAAACTTTCACAAACAGATCGTCAAAGGATTTTTTTCGTCGGTGAAGACCTGTTGCTTTGTAGTGAACTTATATTGCTAACTAGATAGAAATATTTCAATAACCTTAAAAAGCAAGGTAGTTTATGATTCCTAAACATACATTAACCAAAGCTAAAACTTTCCTTTTAACCTACTACGAGTGTGGATCCCGTGCGTTGCACGGTAGCCAATGACTGATCCAAAAACTTAGGTGGCTCGGGGTCTTAGTGGTATAAAAAAATCTGAAACCAAATAACTCATCCGAACTAAAACGGTTGCAATTTACGGGTTAAAACGGTTCGGTTAACCGAATAAAGTAAGTTTCAGTTTCGATTACCATGTCGGTTAATCGTATTATAGGCGAAATATGTTTTTAAATTAATGTTCATATGGCCACCCCACTGATGAGATGTGCATTCAGAATCAAATATTTTATATAACTGAATTTATAATAAAAATATTTTTATTAATTGTTTAACGAAATATAATGTCTTCATCAGTATTAAATAATAAGTTTGGTTAACCCTTGACGTATCGTGAGACACATAACATACTACTTAAGATATAAGGATATTGTAAATGAAATAAAAGTACTCTTGTGATGACGACACATGTTTAAGATTAACCTTCCAAACTTTTTTTATGTGGTAATTAATCATATCGTCTATCTTGAACAGGGTTCAACAATAAAGCAACGGTAGCCTTAAGTTTTCTTGAACCCATAAGTTGAAAATAGACTCAATTAGATCTAGAAAAGTCAAACAACAAAGTTTATCAAAAGTAAATGAAACTTAACTGTTTCTTCTTATTTTCTTATATTTAGTTTTGTTTAACATTCGAGATCTCAAATAATCACAATACCAAAGTTTAACTTCCCACTATCAAGCCCAACTTGGGCATTTGTAAGTTGATGCAAAAGCTTATATTGGAAGGAGCAATGCCTATTGTATTTAACTTTTAATCTAGTGAACGTCCTAGAGTTTGCTCTATTTTCATTTTGTAGCCCTGAAACTCTATGATTCATCATTTATAAAAAATATTTCATCTCATGCAATTTAAAGTTCACTTCTAATACATATCTCTCTCCATGGATCCTTAAATTATATACATCTTTTTTCAGGTAGAAAAGTTGCATTACCTATCCTTCACATATTAATGGTATTATTACACTACAAAACAAATGACTTTTACCCATAAAAATTATTCAGGAAAATTTTCGTCGGTGACTACCCACGGATCACCCAGAAAATACCAATGGTTCGATAAAATCAGATCTTTTTCGAGAAAATACCAACGGATCAACTAAAGAATCCTTGGATAATCTATCACTGATTTGAATTACCCACCAACTTTTGTAACAGATTTGTGATGAATCACCTTTTACTGACAAATTTCCCAGGGAAAGGTTGTGGAATAATATAATTATGTGATTAAAGTGGCAGTTATGCTTATGACAAGATTTCTCAATTATACAATTTTATTATGATAATAAAATTGTTTAATTGCATAATTATGGGTTCGTAATGAGCTGAGTTTGGATTTATTAATCAGTTAAAGTCTATGATTGACCAAATGAATTTCCTTTTATGAATTAAAAGACCCATTTTTGAGCCTTCAAAGGCTAAATATTTAGAGTTTAACTTCAGAGAACTTAGAAGAGATATTTAGGGAATATAATACCCCAAACCCTAACCCTAATGCTCCCCTTCCCCCAAACCCCCCTATCTCTCATTCTAGTGTGCCATCTTTGAGCCTCTAGACGTTAAATTGTGGTGTTCGACTTGAGGAAATACCCCTAACCCTAATGCTCCCCTTCCCCTATCTCTCATTCTCGTGTGCCATCTTTTCTTGGTTGTTTTTTGTTATACACATACTAAATCAAAGGGTTCATCAAGCTAGCATTTTGTTGGAGCTTGGAACAAGGTGTGGATATCTAAAAAGAGAATCTTTCTTGGTGGTGTTTTTCATCAACTATCAACCTTGAAGAATGGTACATCTCTAAACTCCCTATGGTTTGATATTTCTTTAGGGGTCCTTTAAGTGTGACAATGGAATTAATGTTAGTGTAATAACCCTAAATTTTAAGACTAATTTTGCATTTGGACCTTAATTAGGATGATTGGGCTTTGATTGTTTCTCCTTGGGCTAGGGCTCATTTTATTGAGAGCCCAACATATAAATAGGTGATAAGAGAGGATTTCTCTCATTTCTCAAATCAGTATGTGTTTTGTGTGTGGGTTTTGAGAGACGTGAAGAGCAAGAAGGAGAAGGAGGAAAAAGCTCAAGAAAATAAGAATCCATCATTCAAGTTCAGGTATTCAATCTTGTCTCCTTCATCTCCAAGCTAGTTTGAGTCATTTGGGTGTTTGGAAATTATGGGGTTATATGTTTTTGATTGATGAATATTTGGGAATGTTCTCTAATCATTTTATATCAAATGAAATAGCATTTTAGTATTGATGTCTTCATCTTGAATCCATGGATTCAAATGGTTGAAATTGGATAGGTGTATGTTTGGGAATGTTTATATAGTGTTGGGAGTGACTTTTAAGCCAAGAAATTGAAGGAAAATGATTTGGAATTGACTTTTGGGGCTTGATTCACGAAATGGGTTTGTGCAGGAAATCAGAGTCTGTGGCGAGTCTTTGGCGAGTCTTCTAGCAAGTCTGTGGCGAGTCATGACTCGCTTGACACTCGCTTAAGCCACTGTTGGGCGTTTTTCAGTTTTTCGTTCGGTATCGGTTTGGGGTCCTAGCTTGGGTCCTTGGTAAGGGGTTAGTGAATTAGTCTTTTAGGGTTACTTTGGGTTGGTAAACTTATAATTTGGTAACCTCAATTCAGGTGTTCGGTTGGTGAATTTAGGCTTTCGGTTTGGGAGTTTTGAACGCTAAGCTTCAGACCGGTTGTGTCCAATCTAGGTGAGTTCCCTATCCTCTAAATATGCAAGGTGGATAATTCAAATGCTTACTTGTTTATTATGGTCTTTTAAATGAATTTATTTATATGCAAAACTACCATGATCACTTTTATAAGTTTTGGGGTCGATATGTGCACTATGGTTTTAATTGGGTCATGTGGCTAGGTCCTATTTATCTTATCCCAGACCACTAGGGGTTTGTGGTTGTACGGATTTGGTCCTAAGGGACTGGTGTGTCGGTAGGGGTTTGCGATTGGTGTTTGCCTTTGCCACATTTCTCCAATACGTATTTTGTTCCAGCTTAGGGAATGAGTTGAACTGTTTGGAAACGAAACCATTGCATGATTTTTGATGATTTATAAACTGCTGGAAATATTAACTGTTTTTATGAGAATTCATTAGACCTTTTGGTCTAACCCTCGCTTTTCAAAATAAAATATTTTCAGGCAGGTACATTGTACGTAGAGGGAATAAAGGGAAAGGGAAGATGTAGAGAGACTTCTGAAGAGTTTAGTTTTCCACGTTAGTTTCATTTATTCAGCTGTTGACTGTAGACTTCTAGACTTTCCACTGCATTTATCTTTATTTTAATGGAGATTATCATGAATTAATCGTTGGTTGGTTAATCATTTGGTGATTTTGGATTTTGATTTATATCCATCTCTGGCCTTAATTTTTGGGTCGTTACAAATTGGTATCAGAGCCATAGTTTAAGTGAATTAGGTGGCCGAGTGGCACCTTGTCTTAGACTGTAAGCTAGGGGTCATAACTGAATTAGAAAGTTAGTAAGATCTTTGGTAGAGATAGTGATAATGGGGTAGAGAGGACCCTCATGTGCGGTAAATTTGGAATTACACTTGACCAATGTAATTGTGAATTTGCAGGCGCATGGGTGTGCTTATACACCTTGTTATGATCTATCTGGTTGTTAGTTAGTTGTTTGTATAATTTCAAGAATGTAGAATTTGTCTTGTACATCAGTGGGGATTGTATCTATGATGATTGAAGGAGAAAGTCCTTTTGTTGGAATGTACCAACATAAAAGTGGAAATTAGGCGTGTTGCTAACACCCGTGATCGAGGAAGTGAAAGAGTAGTGAACTCTGTAGGAGTACGGTGTCAGTTGGGGCTCAGGAGAAGAGAGCTTGTTGTTGAAAAGAGTTTGAGGGTGTATAATTTGAATTTCTAGAGTATGAGTGTTCCTAATTGCTATTGGTGGGGCAACCAACGTATGTGGTAGTAGGTGTAAAGGCTATTGTTGCAAAGATTGATCAGGAGTTTTGATGTTCTATATAAGGTTGTATAGGGAGTAGTTGTTTGGACCTTTGAAATGAAGTTTGGTCCGAGAGTGTTGGTGATCGATCAAGATATAATTCTTGGAAATTGAACAAGGAAGTATATTGTCTAAGTGTGTACTTCTGAACCATGAATTGTTCACATCAATCAAATGTTATGGAATGGACAAATGTGTTGGGATTTTGAAAGTTTTAGTAGGAAAGCGTGTTGGTCCCTAAAGGGTCTACAAGAGTTCAATCAATAGTAAACAGTTTGTAGAAGGGGGGGGGGGTTGAATACAAACACACACAGATTTTGGTTTTTAAATGAGTTTATAGAAAATAAACAAATTTACAGTTACAAGCGGAATAAGAACAAGTTTAACACCTATTCTATTGTAACTAAGAAACACTGAGTTTGATGCACAAGAAGATGAAAGAAAGAATAAAGAGGGTATAGGCTAGAAAGAAGCATGCATTAAGATGAAGAAGATATCTCCATCTTATTTATACCCGTTTGCATTTAATGCAAGACAAAAGGTATATGCCACGTGTCAAGCTTGGATAGAAAGCTTGTCCTTGCTAATAAGACAACCATGCTTTTGCCCGAATATGAACAGTACCGTATCAGATATGATGGGGACATAAGAGACAAGTTGTACGTCCTATTCTGACAAGGTTCTAGGTTTGAATTTTGTGCATCGAGGATAAGATCAATCTTTAGTCTTATAAAGGAAGCTTCATTTGATCGCTGATACTGAATCTCCAAGGATGAACTTTAGTATCGCCGAGGCTTCACAAGACTTCACACTTTGAGTAGATAATCGTTGCTATCGCTGAACCGCTTCAATTCACTTAGCTGATTATCTCTTTCTTCAGCTAGGGTCTTCGATTTTCGCTGAATGGTCTTCTGGTGTGATAGCTGATCTTCAGATCTTCAGAGATAAGCTTGTTTTTCCTTGATCTTCAGCGATCGCTGATGGTAATCAGCGTGTGCTATCGCTGAATATAAACAGAAGCTCATACAATGGAATTTCACTAAGTATAAAAAGGAATCATATTCAAATCATTTAAAAGGAGTTATGATCAACAATCTCCCCCTATTTGATTATAATTAAGCAACATAGGAAAATTGCTTTAAGAGACTAGTAAGGACTTAGGAAATATTTAAAGAAAATTTTCTAAGTACTAATCTGTAAGGTCTTTTTCAGCTAGTCTACTATCTGAATTGAGTTTCAGTTATAAGGATATGAAAGCACAATTTTTACAAGTAAATAAGCTTAAAGTACATTCACTGATTGAATTTTCAGAGTGAAAGATCAGTGAGTGAAGATAGTTTAAAGAAAATAGAACTCTTATGTTCATTGTCCCTTTTACTGTTTTCAGGGATCGTTTCAGTACTAGGATGGAGTAAAGTACTCTGATTGAATTTCATTAAATATAATCTGAAGAAGTTACAGGGAGATGAAATTACAATAATAAAAGTAAAGTACTTATACACTGAAGGAATGTTATAAAGGAAATAGAAATCTATAACTAGTCAGAGATATTCTCGTTTTGTCTTTGTAACTCATTCTCATAAAGCGTCTTCTGTCGATTCATCAGAGGCGTATCTGACCAGCAGCGCCAAAGCATGATCTTTATGAGAGAGGATGGGGCCTTGCGAATCTCTTGGTTTCTGAAGAGTCCTAAGAACCCTTCATTATCCAAGAATACCATACCAGGTTCAGGCAGTGAGATGATTTCATCTTCTTCATATCTTCGGTCTTGAGGGAGAGAGGTACACAACATTGATATATCAGGGAGCTCAAGATGACCAAGAATGCTTTGATAATCAAATTTAGTTTCATGCTCATTCTTAGAACTTGAACTACCTTCAGCAGTTGATCTTTTCTTCTTAGATGATTCAGGGAGAGGGGGAACTTGCACATGTTGTGACATTCTTTGCAGCAACTGATCCAGTACACTGTCCACCACATCCTTGAATTTGGATTTGGAACCCTGAATGGCGTCTCTGATTTCTAACCATTCAGTGTATCCATAAATTCCTAAGAACTTGGCTTCTTCTCTCTCTGTTCTGTTCGTCCTTGTCATTCTTACATATACCTTTGGACCACCTCTGTTGGAGTGTCGCCCTTGGATAGTTGCATGAATGACTTTGGCTTCAGATCTTCGAAATTTCAGTCTGTCCGTGCACCAATCAAGCTCTTTATCTTTCTGCATAGTGGCTTCAACGGATAGTGCACTTAGAATCTTCTGTTGAGCAAGAATCGGATCTACATTCAAATTTTCTTGTGCAAGTTCTCTCTATACAAAAGCTTCAGCGACCCTTTCACTCTTTTTCAGTTGATCTTTGGTCGCCTTATCTCTTGCAGAGTCTTCTCTGAGCAATTTCCTTGCTAAAGCAAGATCATTCTCAGTTTGCTTTATTTCCTCATCCCTGATTCTTTGTGCTTCCAATGCTTGTTCTCTCTCTTCTCTGGATAGAAAGTAGAATTCATCTACTATCCTTATTGGTATGGCTTCAATGGGTTCAGCTTCAGGCACCCTTATTCTTCTAGCCTCGAATTCCCTAAGGAATTTTATTCGCCTTTCTTCTTCTTCAGGATCGCTTATGATTGGCTTTTGAACGCGGCGCCTGGGAATAAGGCCCTCTTCTTCTTCAGAGTCAGTTTCTATTATATACATAAACTGCTCTTCAGAGGATGGTTCCTTCCATGAAGTTGAGTCCTTTGGGGGACGGGGATCACTGAGGGAAGGAGAGGAGGAAAAAGTATTGTCAGAGAGAGTTTTTGTAGGTGAAGGAGGTGTGGGAGTTTCAGAGAGAGGTGTTATATAAGGGATAAGAGGAAGAGATACCTCATGAGTGGTCTCCCCCTCAGATATTGGGTTAATGGCATCCAGATCTACCAATTCTTTTCCTTTGCCTGAGGGACCAGATTGTACCTGAGAGGGATGTGGTCCGTCCCACAAGGGCTCTTGATGAGCGACTCCAGGCCTTGACAATCTGAAGTGCTTTAAGGCACTTCCAATGTCATCATCGTCTTCATCATCATCCATCCCCCCATAGTGAGGGATAGGTTCTTCTTCTTCTTCTTCTTCTTCTTCTTCTTCTTCTTCTTCTTCTTCTTCTTCTTCTTCTTCTTCTTCTTCTTCTTCTTCTTCTTCTTCTTCTTCTTCTTCTTCTTCTTCTTCTTCTTCTTCTTCTTCTTCTTCTTCTTCTTCTTCTTCTTCTTCTTCTTCTTCTTCTTCTTCTTCTTCTTCTTCTTCTTCTTCTTCTTCTTCTTCTTCATCAGCATCATCATCTTCTTCAGGTTCAGCTCGCTGGATGTATGGAGAAATTTTCTCTCCAGGGAACCTCTGGTTATTCTCCGAGATGAGTTCATCAACGAACTCTTTGGCACATCTCTCCCCCTCAATGTTATCAGGAGGTAGACAATGCACCATCAGAGTGCGAACATTCGTCTGAATGTCCTTGAGCTTCGCATCATTATCTTGAAGCGTGGTCCGATCAGCAGCGTTGAAAGAAGAGGAACTAGCCTCAGAGAGCTTGGTGAGCATCTGCATCATATCGGATTGAGTCTTTTAAATAGACTCAAGGACGTTTGCTTGAGCAACAACCTTCTGCTCCAGGCTTGTCAGGGTCTGATGAAAGGCCCTGTTGTCATCTTTCAGAGAGAAAACGTCAGAGATGAGGTTGCTGACGTTAGTCTTGATCGATGGAGTTCCAACGATTCGTTTGAAGATCAGTTTAGCGGACGTCTGAAGATTGTCCACCCTAGCCCTTGTGAGAGCACATTCCCTGACCAAATAGTCAATAGCAGGGAATGTAGGGTTGGGAATGAAAATGGGAGGTAGCTCAGTGACTGGAGTGGGAAGCTTGGGAGCGGCCATCTCTTGCTTCACGTCTCTGAGCCGGGTAGCCCTGGGAGGGCCCTAAGGACACTTCCCCATTTCCTTGCTGAGGGGAGGAGCGCTGGTAGTGGTGGTTGTCGTCGCTGAAGTGGGAAGAGAAGCAACACCTGATAACATAGATAAAGATGCCAAAAACACATCCGGATTAGAAGATGGATGAAAAAATGTATTTATTTCCCTGAGAGTATCATGAGGATTACTCTTAGGGACTACATTTGCAGAGGCAGTGTCTTGAGGATCAGTGACCAGTGTCTTAGAGTATTTGAGAGAGATACTCTGAGGTCCTTTTAATTTGGCCTTCCAAAACTCAGATTGCCTAAACAATATTGAGGTTTGGACTGCGTGCATTTCAGCATTATCAAGGAGAGGGACAACTATCACTGAGTCACTTGCTGAGGTGAAGACCAAAGAAGAGGAGATAAAAGTAGATAAGAAGGCAGTGAGAGTAGTACCTGATCCAGTTTCAGCAGATCCGGCTAAAACACCCTCAGTGACCGGAGTCGCTGATGATGTAGGTAGTGCTGATGAAGCAACAACGGTTGAAAAGACCGTTGAAGTGGCTGAGGTTTTAGGTGGTGTTGGTAGTACACCGAAATCAGAGAGAGTGGTCTTTTGAGAGACCATATTCTTTGGCTTCTTAAGTTTGGTTGCGATGGTCTTTTTATGACCATCGGATGGTTGCTTCCTCTTAACAGCGGCATCAGTGTCTGGGTTGCTCGTTGTTGGGTTAGACAGCGAGGTGGACACTGAAAGAGGTGCTCCAATTACTTGTAGCATGTAAGGATTGAAAGGAGCATCACCTGGACGTTCCTCAATGTCCAGGGACTTCTTTCCTACTACAGAGAAGGAGTGATCGCCGACCTTCGGGTATTCTTCCCCGAAGGCAACCTCCATAATGGTTGCGAAGAAGCGAGGATAGGGGATGACGGGATGTCTGGTGGCGGCGCTGATGCGACTGACCATGTCGCTGAAGATGTAGTCGGCATAGTTGAGGTTGTGGTCGGTGCAGAGGGAATAGGCAAGATCTTGAAAGTGCTTGCTCGCTTGGTCATGCGAGACGATCTTCGATCCAAGGCATTGGATGACCTGGGTGAAGATATACTGCCAGCGAGCAGGTAGTCTTTTCTTCTCTACCTTGGAGCCCACTATCTTCAGAGAAGGATTCTCCCAAACATAGCCGATTGAATCCAAGAATGCATCGATTTTCATTTTGGTGGGTTCAGCACCCCATTGCTGATTCTTTGCGCGTAGAGGGAGACGAAGAGCCTTCCTGACAAACCCAACAATGAAAGAAAAGAACCCAAGATCTGGAATCTTGAATCCGATAGCATGGAGCTCGGTTCCCTTATCAGTCGTCAGCGTGGTACAGTGAGCCGTGTACCATAGAGCTTGGAGATGAGAGGAGATGCCCACTGGGTTGTGGACGAAAGCGTACATCAGTGGGCACGCCTTGATGAAGGTAGCACCTTCAGCGAAGTGAGGGCGGTCTGCAGGAATGTCCACCAATGAAATGTAGTTGCAGGACTTGAAGACGGCTTTTCCAAGGGAAAATGGCAGGTTGGTGCAGCGACCAAGGTGGTGTCTTCAGCAGCAGAGGTTGCAGCGGTCTTACTTGCAGAGGCCATTGCTGTAGGAAAGATAGGAACACCAAAGAGGTAAATCATGGTTTTATACATAAATGTATAAACCAGAGTTTGGTATAAAGAATACCAAATGTAAGATTCAAAGAAACAAGTATTTTGATGAACAAGATCAAAATGCTTGTTATAAAAACAATATAATGAAAGATTATTTTAAAAAAATGCGAAGATAAATAAAAATGGATAAAATTTTAAGAATAAAGTTTTCTAAGGAAAGAACTTAGAACAGGGTTTTTATAAAGGAAAACTTTTTAAGTTTAATCCAGATTGTTTTTATTTTTGTTTCTAAGAAATGTTTTTATATCATTTTTTGAAATTTAAGGAGAAGAAGAAGTGAAACAAGATGTTTCCAGTCATTAAGTAAAGGTTTAGATCAAACCTTAGTTGATTTCGAGAAGAAAAACACACAAATGCGTGTTCTTGGTGTTCTTGAGAAAACTTGAAGATTTGAAGGTTTCTTTTGCCTTTAGGAGAGTTATGAAAGCGGAAGGAATCAAGTATGGCAAAAGATGTGCTTAAATAGCAAGAGGAGAGAGAAAGAAAGGAGTGTTAAACGACGGTTTTAGCTTTTTGAAAAAGAAATGATGACATGGCGCACGTTTCAAGAAAGGAGTTGAAATGGAAACGTCGCGGTCCGTTGTGTGTCAGAAAAAGGTCTGACGTGTCCTTTTCTTTATTTTATTTTTAAAAGATTATAATGATAATTATCCATAAGAAAGGTTTATCATTATTAATTTTAGAAAAATCTTCATCACTAATAATAAAGAATTGTCAGTGAGGAGTTTTAATTTTAAGAGAAACATTATTTGATGAGAAAAGATATCAAAGAATGATAAAGATTAGAAGATAATACCAGAGGAGTTGGCCCAGATATCGCTTGTTGGTCACTGAATAATAAATTATTCAGCGTTCAACATACCAAGTTCGCTGATGAGTAGATTGAATCTAGTTTCATCAAGAGGCTTGATGAAAAGATCAGCTAGCTGATATTCAGTAGGTACAAAATGGAGCTCAACTTCACCATTCATCACATGATCTCTGATAAAGTGATATCGGATCTCAATGTGCTTGGTTTTGGAGTGAAGAACAGGGTTGTTAGCAATTGCAATAGCACTAGTGCTATCACAATAGATAGGAATTTTAGAGAGCTTGAGATCGTAGTCTCTGAGTTGATTTCTCATCCAAAGGATTTGAGCACAACAACTACCAGCGGCTACATACTCAGCTTCAGCGGTGGAGGTGGACACTGAGTTTTGCTTTTTACTTGTCCAACTTATTAGTTTTCCACCTAGCAGCTGACACCCTCCAGTGGTGCTCTTTCTATCTATCTTACAACCTGCAAAGTCACTGTCAGAGTAACCAATAAGATCAAATCCTGAGCCTTTGGGATACCAGAGACCAAGATTTGGAGTTCCTTTCAGATATCTGAAGATTCGCTTTACAGCGATTAGATGGGATTCCTTCAGTTCAGCTTGATACCGAGCACAAAGACATGTAGAATACATGATGTCTGGCCTACTCCCTGTAAGGTACAGCAGAGATCCAATCATCCCTCGATAGGCAGTGACATTGACTGGTTTCCCATTGGGATCCTTGTTCAACGTCAGAGGAGGCGCCATAGGGGTTTTCATTGCTGAGCATTGATTCATGTCGAATTTATTCAGCATGTCTTTAACATATTTGCTTTGACAAATAAAGATTCCTTTGTCAGATTGCTTAATCTGCAAACCTAAAAAATATGTTAGTTCACCCATCATACTCATTTTATATTGATTTTGCATTCTTGCAGTGAAACGAGTACACAGTTTGGGTCTTGTGGAACCAAAGATAATGTCATCAACATATATCTGAGCGAGTATAGTATGACCTTTATATTTTCTTAAAAACAGGGTTTGGTCAATTTTTCCACGAACAATTTTTTCTTTAAGAAGAAATTTAGAAAGGGTATCATACCAAGCTCTGGGAGCTTGTTTTAACCCGTAAAAAGCTTTTTCCAGTTTAAAGACATAACCAGGATGGTTAGGGTCTGAGAAACCAGGGGGTTGTGCAACATAAACTTCCTCGCTGAGTTTTCCATTAAAAAAGCACTTTTAACATCCATCTGAAAAACTTTGAAGTCTTTATGGGCAGCATAAGCTAAAAAGAGTCTTATGGCTTCTAAACGAGCAACAGGTGCAAAGGTCTCATCATAGTCAATTCCTTCTTCCTGTCTATAACCTTGAGCAACAAGTCTAGCCTTATTGCGAATTATAGTCCCGTTTTCATCTAGCTTATTTCTGAAAACCCATTTGGTTCCTATGACAGTTTTATCAAAGGGTCTAGGAACAAGATTCCAAACTTTATTTCTACGAAATTCAGTAAGTTCTTCTTGCATAGCTGAAACCCAGCTAGGATCAGAGATAGCTTGATCTATCTTTTTAGGTTCAGAGAGAGAAATGAAGTTAACATAAAGACAGATATTACCTATGCCTCTACGTGTTTTGATACCTGCATTGGGATCACCAATAATTTGATTTATTGGATGATTTGCAGTCCATCGCTGAGCTGGTGGTTGAGGAGAGAGATCAACGGCAGATCCAGCGACTTGTTCTTCAGTTTCGGGAATAGGACTTGTTGTTTCAGCAACAGGTACTTCATTTAGAATCAATTCAGGGGATTGATTTTCAGATATAGTTTGGTTGTTCACTGAGGAATTTCCAAGAGAGGAATCAGCGACATGAATCTGATTTAGAGGAGTAACATTCATCCCTGAAGATGGATGATTGTCTCTTGAAGAATTTACAGGGATTTCATCATCACATTCTTCAGCAGGAGGTTGATTGCTAAAATATGTTTCAGGTTCCCCATAATGAGATTTCATCCAGGCATTCAATTCTTCATCATCCTCATGAGAATGAGAAGCATGAATGGGACGAGATTCATCAAAGTTAACATGCATGGATTCTTCAACATGTTGTCTTCTTTCATTGAAGACTCTGAAGGATTTAGATATAGAGGAGTATCCAAGAAACATACCATCGTCAGCCTTTGGATCAAATTTACCCAAATGATCTCTGTCATTCAGAATGTAACATCTACATCCGAAAATGTGGAAATATTTCAGAGTAGGTCTTCTCCCATGAAATAGTTCATAGGGGTTCTTCTTAAATCGTTTAACTATCAGGGATCGATTTTGAGTGAAGCACGCTGTACTGACTGCTTCGGCCCAGAACTGAGTGGGAAGATGTGATTCGCTGAGCATTGAGCGAGCAACTTCGATGATAGTATGATTTCTTCTTTCAGCAACACCATTTTGCTGAGGGGTTCTTACTGAGGAGAAGTTGTGAGAGATGCCTTTTTCTTCAAAAAAGTTTACCAGAGTACTGTTTTTGAATTCAGTACCATGATCACTTCTTATGGAACGAACAATTAGGTTGTTCAACACTTCCATTCTTTTGATAAAAGAAATTATCATTTCAGGGGTATCACTTTTGGATCGAAGGAAGAACACCCATGTGTATCTGGAGTATTCATCAACAATCACTAAAGTATATTTCTTCTAGAGATAGATTGGACATTGACAGGTCCAAATAGATCCATATGGAGTAGCTGAAGAGGAGCGGTCACTGAAGAAACTTGTTTTGACCTGAAGGAGGCTTTTGTCAGCTTTCCCTTCTCACACGCTGAACAAAGAGATTCCTTTGTAAAGGTATGATTTGGGAGGTCTCTGACTAGATCTTTTTGAGACAATTCATTTATTGTCTTAAGGTTGAGGTGAGAGAGTCTTTTATGCCATAACCAGTTTATGTCAGTGGATGCTTCAGAGATAAAGCACATGTTCTCAGAGTGAGAACTATTCATATTTATGACATATACATTTTCCACTCTTTTGCCTGTAAGGGCAAGCTTATCATTTCCGTCTGTGACAGCACATCTATTCTTTAAGAATAGAACTTTGAAGTCTTTGTCACCTAACTGACTAACGCTCAAGAGATTGTGCTTTAGTCTCTCAACGTAGGCAACTCGAGAGAACGACGTAGCTCCGTTGGATAGAATTCCATAACCTTTAGTGTATCCTTTGCCATTTCCACCAAAGGTCACTGATGGACCAGCTTCTTCTTTGTAATCAGAGAGCAAAGATTTTCTGCCAGTCATGTGCCTTTAGCATCCGCTATCAAGATACCAGATACCTTTGGCACTCTGCATACACCAAAAGATTAATTGTTTATAGGTACCCATATTACTATGGGTCCTGCTTGGTTAGATAGAGGATTGGCGGAGGAGCTACTAGCTGAAGAACTCTCTTTAGTGGATTTCTTCACCTATGGTGGTTTTGCAACCTTGGTGGATTTCACTCTCGCTGATTTATCATCTTGAGCTACTTTCTTTCCATGAGTTAGTTTATCAGCTCTAGTAGCATTAGGGCATTTGATTGCAATGTGGGTAGTTTCTCCACAGTGAAGTAATAGGAGTTCTTATATTTAAAGGGTTTGGAAAATAGAGAGGGAGCAGGAACTTTCTCAGGGATAGGTCCAAGAATTCTTTTATCCATGGTCCTTGGAGGTATAACAACCTTTTCAGGGGTAGGAGTGAGATCGATTTTAATTCTGGGTGTTGGTCTATGAGAGAAGTCAGGGACCTTCTTCCGAGTTTTAGAAACTTTCTCTGAGGACTTCTTGTTCCTATCTTGAGATTTCTTATTCTTAGGAACTTGATTAAGAACCTCGTTCTTGATCACTTTCTTAGAATTAAACACAGAAAGCTTCTCTTTAGAAGAGGAGGAAGAAGTTGAAGAAGAAGGATCAGGGATAGAAGAGACAAACATTCCAAATTTGAGCATGGAACGATCATTCTCTGATTCTTACTCTTCAGGGTTATAGCCTAACATACTTCTTACTTTCATAGGTATTTGAGCATTGATGATCTCATTGACTTTATCATAAGCCTTACACCATCCTTCGATGGTTGCCTTTTCAGACTTGAGATCAGCGATAGCCTTTTCCCTATCAGCGATAGCTTGTTGTTTCTCGATGCTAATTGTTTGATTTGCAAAGACTTGGTCCTTGAGAGATTCCTCAATTTTAGAAAGTTCTTTGATTCTTATATGACAATATTTTAATTGTTCAGATAAGTTAGTGTTAGTTCTCTCGGTCTTAATTTTTCCATTTAAAGCATCGTAAAAATCAACAGTCATAGCATTGAGAGCTGACAAGTTATCACTTTCAGAAGGTAAAGAGATAGAAGGAATAGTTACCTGAGTAGAAGGAGACTCAGAGGAAGAAGTCTCAGTGGCTTTTTCAGCATCCTCAATTCTTGCCATTAGACAGAGGAAGGCAAGATCTTCTTCATCTGAACTAGACTCTTCAGAGGTCTTGGCCCAGTCATCTTCAGCATCCCAATCAACTTCTTCAGTGATAAGGCCTTTGCCTTTTTGCTGGTGTTTCTTCAGATCCTTGTATTTGTTTTTTAGTTTCAAATACTTCTCCTTTTTATCAGAGGTCTGGGAGGTAGTGGGAGCTGCAACTTTCTTCGACCTGCATTCACTGGCAAAGTGACCCTTTCGCTGACAGTTGAAGCTTATCGCTGAGGCTTTCTCAGCGGGCAATGGTTTTTGCTTTTCAGAGTCAGAGAAGTTAGAAGGTTTTCGAAAATTGCTCTTTCTAGCAAATCTTTTAAAGTTATTAGTTAAGAGAGCTAGAAAGTTATCAAACTCAGAGATGTCAGCATCAGTGAGTTGATCTTCTGAATCAGTTTGACCTAATTCAGTGATGGAGGTGATAGTGGAAGAAGAAACATTTTTAGAAGGAGTTCCCTCAGAAGTCACAAGTGCCAAAGAAGTACTTTTGGCACCTTTGAGTTCATTCATGAGGTTATTCCTCAAAATTTGAGATTGTTCCTCATTTAAGAGCATTCCATATAATGCACTTAAAGACAAGGTTTCAAGATTCTTTGACAGCTTTAGACATGTAGTGTACACTGCACATTGATCGGGTAATGCCTCCATGAATTTCGACAGAATTTCAGTGTTTGAATACCCTCTGTCGACTGATTTAAGATCAATCAACAAACAGTTGAAACGCTGGTGAATTTGAGAAAGAGATTCACCCTTTTGATACAAAAAGCTCTCATATTTTCTTACAAGGTTTATGCATCTGGTAACTTTTACCTCAGAAGTTCCTTCATATTGGATACATAGAGTATCCCACATGGCCTTAGAAGTCCTCATTTTCATGACAGAATGATAGACTTCATCTGGTAAAGCCATTGCTATTATAGATCTAGCTTTAGAGTCAATAGCAATTTCTTTCTTGTCTTCTTCAGTCCATCTGTTAGGAGTTTTAACGATACTCCTCTCAGGGATGGCTGGAGTAGTAGTGGTGCCAGGAACACTAGCTACTATGGTTGTAGGAACAAATGGTCCATTTTCTAGATAATAGGGAATCTTTGGGTCAGATCCCTCTAGAAATAGAGACATCCTTTCCTTCCATAATGGAAAATTATCATGGCTAAATCTTGGAGGTTTAGCTAAAGATCCATTATCATTGTAGTTCGTATTAGGGTTTGACATTTTAAAATAGTTTTTAAAAAATATTTTAAAGATTTAAGAAGCAAACACTGCTCTGATACCACTTGTTGGTCGCTAAAGGGTCTACAAGAGTTCAATCAATAGTAAACAGTTTGTAGAAGGGGGGTTGAATACAAACACACACAAATTTTGGTTTTTAAATGAGTTTATAGAAAATAAACAAATTTACAGTTACAAGCGGAATAAGAACAAGTTTAACACCTATTCTATTGTAACTAAGAAACACTGAGTTTGATGCACAAGAAGATGAAAGAAAGAATAAAGAGGGTATAGGCTAGAAAGAAGCATACATTAAGATGAAGAAGATATCTCCATCTTATTTATACCCGTTCGCATTTAATGCAAGACAAAAGGTATATGCCACGTGTCAAGCTGGGATAGGAAGCTTGTCCTTGCTAACAAGACAGCCATGCTTTTGGCCGAATATGAACAGTACCGTATCAGATATGATGGGGACATAAGAGACAAGTCGTACGTCCTATTCTGACAAGGTTCTAGGTTTGACTTTTGTGCATCGAGGATAAGATCAATCTTTAGTCTTGTAAAGGAAGCTTCATTTGATCGCCGATACTGAATCTCCAAGGATGAACTTCAGTATCGTTGAGGCTTCACAAGACTTCACACTTTGAGTAGATAATCGCTGCTATCGCTGAACCGCTTCAGTTCACTTAGCTGATTATCTCTTTCTTCAGCTAGGGTCTTTGACTTTCGCTGAATGGTCTTCTAGTGTGATAGCTGATCTTCAGATCTTCAGAGATAAGGTTGTTGTTCCTTGATCTTCAGCGATCGCTGATGGTAATCAGCGTGTGCTATCGCTGAATATAAACAGAAGCTCATACAATGAAATTTTACTAGGTATAAAAAGGAATCATATTCAAAACATTTAAAAGGAGTTATGATCAACAAAGCGGGTAATATTAAGGAATCCCTTGACTCATAGTCATCTGTGTATGGAATAAGATTCTGGAAATGATCGAATTGTTTATTCAGGAAATGAAAGCAAGTTGTGAATGAAATGAATGGATCAACAAATGATGTAAGAAGGTCAAAATTGTTGAAATTGGGTATTTAACAATTAGTGATGAGTTGGACGTGGTATGGTCCGGAAATTGAGTACGTTGAGAAAATTGGTTTGAAGAATTTGCTACAAGTGTAGAAAACTCATTCTTCGGTTAATGAATGTAAACCAATGAGATGTCGTTGACGAGTTGCAATGCGGTTCGAGTTAGTTGCCCTCAATTCTAAGACGAGTTTCATGCATGAAGTTGTTTGTATTTTAAAGTGGGTTTCATGAGTCGTTTCTTACTATTTATTTAACTATATCTGTGCGAGCATGTTGAATTTCGTGTTTTGATAAATAAATCGATACATGATTTTCTTCTGTAGTCTGTATTTTAAAATACACGAGTGTGTTTTCAGTTTCTAAGGGGTAGCATGTTGCAATTGGAGAGACATACTTATATCTCATTTTGGCATAATCTTCATGGCGGAAATATAAAAACCTATTATTATATACTTACATCGTTTTTATCGTCAACGCATTCATGTTGGTGTAGTCATTGCATTGGTTGGATTGAGAGCCTGTTGATACAACAGTGTGGATAAAAGTGTGAAAACGTCAATAATGCAAAGGGAAAAATGAGTTCATTGCTAGTATTATATGTAGTGTTGGCATCGATTTTGGATTGATAAATCTGAGTCATATCATTTTCTTTTCATGTGTGAGTGGTCGTGTTAGCATTGTGTCATGCATGCACAGGGTGGTTTCACGGTGGATTATTTTGTTAATTTTTTTTAAGGACAAAGTGAGTTATATACATGTGTCAATGTGCAAGTGTGTGTGTGGGTGTGTGTCAACATGCATGATGTTATGAACTCGTCGGGCTATTGGGTTTAACTTTTCATAAGAAAGATGTTGAGAGTTAAGGAAAGGGAAAGTTTGAAGGTCCGGAATATGTTAATTTGGTTAGCTGAGGCTAATTCTTGTTAGTGGTATTCTAGTATGCGGAGGATCGGTGCATAGTAGTAATGCTAGAAGGTAAAGTAAGTATTGACTCCTGTGGTAGGAATTTTAATCGTGTCTCGATGTGGTTGATGAGGTGGTTAACAATGAATGTTGACATTTGGAATGAGTCGCTAGCACATGTTATCTTAAGCCAAAGTTTGTTGAAAAGTAATGGTACATTATTTGAAGAAACACTACCTTCAAGGGAGTGAAAGAAGATTATGAATCGAAGTTGTTCATATAGTATTAAAGTAGACTTGCAGTTGGGTTATGAGGTAATGAGGCACTGCATCGTTATCAGGTGTGGACTTCGAGTCGTAATCAGTGGGTGTGAAGCGACAGAAGTTATAGGATTGGAAATTTACTACAAAACGGTTATTCAGTTGTGAATTAACAAAAACGAGTGTGGTCTTATGAGTAAGAAGCATTCTCGGTATTAGACTAATCATCCAGTGTGAATATTAGGAAGGCTGGAAGTCCCGAGTTTGGACTGGTGGCTTAGGTTGAGAACAAAGTAACTATCAAAGGCGGAAGTAGGTGCGTGTGGGGCTATAATGGTCTGTAAAGGAGGGTGCTCTTCTCTCTAATCTAGTTGAATGTGTTTAAGATGGTTGACGATAATCTATCGTTGGTTACTAGTTGTCTTGGTAGTAAGGCATGAGAGGAATGGAAATGTGTTTAGTTGGTGGAGTGGGATTGTGGTCACTCTACGGTTTGCGTAGCTTAAGGGACTGGCAAGTGGGTAGCCAGGGTGTGAAGTCACAAGTGAGTGTGACTAGAGCTAGTTGGTTTTTGCTTAGAGTTGCTCGAGAGAGAATGAAATCTTACAAGATTGTAGTTCATGAGTGTCCATGTTGGTAAGAAATAACATCTCTTTGTAATGTATTGTTTGGGATCAGTCAGTTGTGTATGACTAAATTAGGCGGATCCGGTACGAATAGTTGCTTTAGAAAGAAATCAAATAAATCATGTGGACATCGTTGATGTAGTGGAAACTAAGATCGGGTAATCAGGTAAGATTCCTTGCTTTTGAAAAGGGATTGTTAAGTGCGGAAAAAGTGTTACACTAAATGTTTAGCATGGCAAAGTAGTGTGTATTATGCTAAACCATATTCTCATTTGACAGTGTACAAAATTTTGAAGGCGTGTTCAAGGAATTACGTGAATGCTTTGATATAGGGTTCTTGAAGGAAGCTAAATGGTTCACCTTTTGGCAAAATTATGAAGATATATGGCATAATAATTTAAAAGGGTGTGTTGTGTAGCGTGTCGAACCATTCTTGTGTGAATGTTGGATCGTTTAGTTGCAAAAATTTAGAATTGCAATGTTTAACGAGTGATTTCGAGCATCCTATATGCTTGTAGTAGGTTGTGAAAATGAAGAAAATTATTGCAAAGTTTAAAGGTGGGTGGTGAAGTGAGGGATCACGTGTTCGGATTATGTAGTCGCCAAGGGGTGGATTCGAGTTATACTCGATATAAGTGCTCTAGAGAATTGAGTATGTTGAGTAAGTGTGGACATTATTTCAACCATGGAGGAAAGTTATGTTTGATTTGAAGTATAGCTGATAATCGACTGATTTCCAAGTCTTGCGGGAAAAGAGTTTGTTGTGTGCTTAAGTGACGTCACATCATTCCTCCAAGCGTTGATAAGTGTGAGAGAGCTCCTTTAATGTTACTTGGTATCCAGGTACGACGAAAGTATAGCTAAATGTCAAGTAATGCTTGACTTGGTTGCAAGTGAAGTTGTCACAATACCAACCTTGTGGAAATATATAATTGGGTATTGTTAGTTGGATACGAAACTATACTGTGGGAGAAACGTCGTACCAAAGTTTAAGAGATCTATAGTGGGTCTCGTTGCCAAGTGGATAGCACGAGTCAACTTTCTAAATCGGTCTTTTTGACAAAAAAAAGTATATTCGTTAAATTGGTGTTGTGGCCAATGACGTTGGACCTAGATAATCAAAATATCTTGTGTGTTGGAAGAGTTTCAGCAAATGATGGAACCTCTTGATTAATTGGGGGTTCGATGTCTTGCACTCTCGTGTTTGGCCAGAATGAGGTATGTTTTGTCATTAAAGGTATATTGAACACGTTTGCTATGGAATTTAGAGGATCGCAAAAAGAGTTTTAATCTTGGATTAAATTAATGCCTAACAATAAGTATCATGCAAGAATACAGGTGGTACCATGTGGAGTGTGGTTTAGGTATGGTCATAGAACTCCCTTCTGTGGGAATAAGGTGGCATGCAAGTGTTTAGCAGATGTAGTCATGTCGAGTACCTATGGAGGATGTCTGAATTACATCAAAAGCGAACTTTGTGAAGGAACCAACGAGAATATTAATAGAAAGATCCATAGTTTGAGGAGCAAGAAATGCCACTTGTGAGAGTGCAATGGCGATTTCACAAGGGTCAAGAAACTATGTGGTAGTTAGAGCCAAGGACGAAAGAGTAGTAATCGTATCTCTTCGACGAAGGAATTCCGGGGACGGAATTCTTTTAAGGGAGAGGTGTTGTAATAACCCTAAATTTTAAGACTAATTTTGCATTTGGACCTTAATTAGGATGATTGGCTTTGATTGTTTCTCCTTGGGCTAGGGCTCATTTTATTGAGAGCCCAACATATAACTAGGTGATAAGAGAGGATTTCTCTCATTTCTCAAATCAATATGTGTTTTGTGTGTGGGTTTTGAGAGACGTGAAGAGCAAGAAGGAGAAGGAGGAGAAAGCTCAAGAAAATAAGAATCCATCATTCAAGTTCAGGTATTCAATCTTGTCTCCTTCATCTCCAAGCTAGTTTGAGTCATTTGGGTGTTTGGAAATTATGGGGTTATATGTTTTTGATTGATAAATATTTGGGAATGTTCTCTAATCATTTTATATCCAATGAAATAACATTTTAGTATTGATGTCTTCATCTTGATATTGTTTCAATTGCATTTGGGTTTGCAATCTATGAAAACTCACCATGGATGAACTTTGGTTCTTCATAGGGTTTGAATCCATGGATTCAAATGGTTGAATTTGGATAGGTGTATGTTTGGGAATATTTATATAGTGTTGGGAGTGAGTTTTAAGCCAAGAAATTGAAGGAAAATGATTTGGAATTGGCTTTTGGGGGCTTGGTTCACGAAAGGGGTTTGTGCAGAAAATCAGGGTCTATGGCGAGTCTCTAGCGAGTCTTTTGGCGAGTCTGTGGCGAGTCATGACTCGCTTAACACTCGCTTAAGCCACTGTTGGGCGTTTTTCAGTTTTTCGTTCGGTATCGGTTTGGGGTCCTAGCTTGGGTCCTTGGTTAAGGGGTTAGTGAATGAGTCTTTTGGGGTTACTTTGGGTTGGTAAACTTATAATTTGGTAACCTCAATTCAGGTGTTCGGTTGGTGAATTTAGGCTTTCGGTTTGGGAGTTTTGACCATTAAGCTTCGGACCGGTTGTGTCCAATCTAGGTGAGTTCCCTATCCCCTAAACATGCAATGTGGATAATTCAAATGCTTACTTGTTGATTATGGTCTTTTAAATGAATTTATTTATATGCAAAACTACCATAATCACTTTTATAAGCTTTGGGGTCGATATGTGCACTATCTGTATTAATTGGGTCATGTGGTTAGGTCCTATTTATCTTATCCCAGACCACTAGGGGTTTGTGGTTGTATGGATTTGGTCCAAGGGACTGGTGTGTCGCTAGGGGTTTGCGATTGGTGTTTGCCTTTGCCACATTTCTCCAATGCGTATTTTGTTCCCGCTTAGGGAATGAGTTGAACTGTTTGGAAACGAAACCATTGATTTTTGATGATTTATAAACTGCTGGAAATATTAACTGTTTTTATGGGAATTCATTAGACCTTTTGGTCTAACCTTCGCTTTTCAAAATAAAATATTTTCAGGTAGGTATATTGTTTGGAGAGGGGATAAAGGGAAAGGGAAGATGTAGAGAGACTTCTGAAGAGTTTAGTTTTCCGCGTTAGTTTCATTTATTTAGCTGTTGACTGTAGACTTCTAGACTTTCCGCTGCATTTATCTTTATTTGAATGGAGATTGTCATGAATTAATCTTTGGTTGGTTAATCATTTGGTGATTTTGGATTTTGATTTATATCCATCTTGGACCTTAGTTTCTGGGTCATCAAGCTAGCACTCTTTGTTGGACCTTGGAACGAGGTGTAGATATCTAAAGAGAGGATCTTATTTGGTTCTCTTGCTACTCTTCATCAACTCGGGCCTGTTCCTGGAATTTTATAGGTCCTGGGCGAGAAGTGAAAAGGGGCCCTCGATAAGTACGGAAAAAATCCAATTTATTGTTTTTATTATCAGAATAACACGAGTTTAAAAAATACTTAATGATTCATGTAAAACTTTTTTTCCCGAGTATACCTAGACGCAAAATCAATCCATAATTACTTCTAAGTTAATATTATCTACCATATCATTTTAACATAGCATCCTAAACCCGTTACAGAACATATTCTATGATATACCTTTGGTATATAGATTAGCATCATTTGAGGTCATACTGTTGACCATTCAAAGTAGCACTTTATATAAATCAGTTGTGTTTCCGTTTCACATCGTTTCAATGTTTTCATAACCATTTTATAACTTTTTAGGATTAAAACAACCTTTTTAGAAAACCATCAATCTTCCAATCAAAAGTCCATTTTTGATTATAGTTTGAGATCTTATTCTTATCTTAGAGATATGAGAATAGTTAAAATTCAGGTATTCAATATTAAGTAATAAAGAGTCAATAATATATGAAAAAAGCAAGTATATTTTGAAATCCTAATTATATATATAAGCTGGATCAACTATCAATCTTCAAGAGTGGTACATCTTTAATACCTGCTATGGCTTGGTGTTTTTTGGGTGTCCATTTAAATGTGTCAATAGATCTAGGGGCGGAACACGATCTTTGTAGTCCCGAGGGCCGAAAATATAATATTACAAAGATTTAAAGATTCAAATGATATGTACGAAACTTTTTTATTCTTTTTTCTATGTTATAATATGAAATTTTAGAGAAAATTGATAATGAAAATTAATGGGTCTTTTACAAAACGCTTATAGGTAAGTGTTTATCAAGTTATATTATCTTATCGAATGGACATGAAAATGATCAAGAATCTTACCCGGTAAAAACGATGGTAAGGATCAAGTGTTTAGCGTTTACCGGGTAAATTGTTGCATATAATGTCATTGTGATGAAGTACAAAACTTACCCAACAAGGTAAATAATGTCAAATATTTCCGGTAAGCTTCTTACCGGATAAGTATTTGGTTAAGTATTAACCAAATATAATGTCTATAATGTCTATAAAACTTCAAACCTTTTAAACTATTAACCAAAAAATAGTAATACAAATTTATTATATTTTTGTACTGTATTTAACTAATAAAAACAAAACTTTTAGATTATTAATATAACACTATAAAACATTGTTTCTTTCATATTTTTTTTAAGAATTAATTTATATATATATATATTTGATAATAATAATTTAGAGCAAACTACGACTTTCGTCCCTGTGGTTTACCATTTATAACGATTTTGGTTCCTGTGGTTTAAAAACTGCTTTTTTGATCCTTGTGGTTTAAAAACTACGATTTTCTTCCCTGTGATTTACCATTCATTTTTCTATTTTAAACAATGGATTTTATTTTAAAAATTAACAAAAAAGTCAACCGCTTTTAAATAAATAATAAAACTTTGATTAATTAATAAAAAGAGTTATTAATTAAAATATTAAAAAAATTATTTATTTTTAGTAATTATAAGTATATAAAAAATAACATGTGACGCTCTGTTTTTTTTTCTTCTTCATAAGATCAAGACCTTTAAATTTGCGGAAGCGTGCTAATATACAACGGCTATTATAAAAACTACGATCTTCATCTTTTTCTCCTCACGTCTTATCTTGATCTTAACCTGAGATACATATATGAATACGTAAGCTTTAAGCTTAGTGAGCAGTTATGGTTTCATGATGAAATCATCTTTCATAAAACAAATCATTTGAGTGCATGTTTAACAATTCAATAAGCATGCATAACAACACTGACTCATAAACCATTTCTATGAAAACATCATCTTCTTTTAATGTACGAGATCTCATATGTGTAAGTATGCCAAACATTCTCAACAGGATCCTAGATCCTTGGGATTTCGCAAAGGATCTTCCCCCTGGGGTTCCACGAAGGATATTACCCCTAAGGTCCATTTGCAAGACGGCCTCCTTTCTTATACCCCTTCGGGATACTTTCACATGCACAAACTTTTCATACTCCACATGTTAAACACGTGCTTTTATCAAAATATTATTTTATGTAGAGTAACCGTAATACCTTATTTTGAGCAGAGTAACAGCTATAAATGTTATATAATAACCCTTTACTTTGAGCAGAGTAACGACTATAATGTCATATAATAACACTTTATTTTGACTAGAGTAACGACTATAAATGTTTATATAAAACCACCTTACTTTGGGCAGAGTAACGACTACAAATATTGTATAATAATATTTTATTTGAACAGAGTAACAACTAAAAATATTATATAATAACATTTTATTCTGAGCAGAATAACAACTAAAAATATTTAATCGAATGCAGAAAATATACTTATATAACATATATGTATCTCAAAAATTCTGATAACGTACTCATCTTGATTACTTAACCGAAATAGGTAGACTATCTCACAAATTTAACCGTTGTTTGCTCATTATTTAAATATGATTTTAGTGTCAATTGAAACATGATGGAACTTGGTATATATAGTGAGAATGTAAGCATAAGGTGGAAATGTGGAAATGATGAGGTTGGCGGTGTTGGAGTTGGCGGCTAAAATCAACGAAATCTTGTTATTTGCCTTGGCCCCTACGATTTGCTTAGCATACGTGTGTATATATATATATATATACATATATATATATATAAAGGAAGGTTTAAACGAGAACTTTATAAATTTAAAGGAATAAAGGAACACCTTGTGGACCACATATGATGTGGGTCCCACATAATATTAAATCAGAAATGACTTAATATTATGTGGGACCCACATCATATGTGATCCACAAAATGTTCCTTTATTTCTTTAAAAATGGGTGGTTCTTGTATGATCTCTCCCCTATATATATATATATATTAATAATAATATTATAAATATTTTATTATATATATATATATCATTGTGATTAGTGGGTATAACTTTGTATATGCAACCTCAAACATCAATATGAATATATATTTGGGATCTACTTGACGATACCTACTCATAGACACGCTATTGTTATACCTTTTTCTAAATTGTATATATTTCCGTAGTCATATTTTGATTTTCTTAACATTTACAGTATCTATATTTTTCAACGTATATAAATATGAAATTTGGTATTCAACCGATATTTCTATAATCCAGAAAAGACATATTTCTATCGTTTTGATCAACTGACCCTAAAACAAAAACTTTATTCTTTTGTGAATACGAAAGCGTCATCATGATCTATGTGAATCGCTGAGTCCGAATATATATACATTGCATAACTTCTAAATCCTTCTGACCACTAGAACTGATATAAACGTTATATTTGATATGGAATCAGTCCTATAAGTAAAACATTGTCGGTTTTCAAATCTGAAAGTTTCATTGTGATCATTATAAATTGCTTATTCCAAAAGCATATTAATCGTATTTCATAAAAATCCATACGACTAGCTTATTTGAGTAAAATGATAAAAACTCTTTAAATGAAATAATATTAAAATATTAATATCAATGTTAATGTTAATATTATATTTATTTATATATATATAAACCATTAAATCATTTATATATATATATTTAATATTAATTAAATGATATATATATATATATATATTAAAATATATTATACAATTTTGTCTCAATAATTATTAGTCAGATATATTTTTCTCCTATTCATTTTCAACAATGATATCTTCTGAATCTTCGAAATATCCTCATTTCAATAATACAAGTATTTGATATTAAAATCCTAACTTTTACATATGATGTAAATAAATATCTTTGATTATCTATCAGCTATCAACACAACTATAATATCAAAATCCTTAACATTTATCTTAAAGGTTTAAGGTAAATAAATGGTCATAATCTTGTCATTATTTTAATACTAAAAACCAGATGTTACATAACACATATATAGTATTAAAATATATTAAAGAAGGAAAAACAAAAACAAAAATGATAATATATATATATATATATATATATATATATGTATATAAGTGGCAAATTATAGTTAGTAATACCATCTCCAACAGCATAATTTTTCTAAAATAGAGAATGAAAAACCAAAATCTCTAAAAACATTTTTTTCAACTCCAACAGCTTTTATATTTTAGAGAATGGATGATTATTTATATTATTAAAATATTCAATACATTAAATAAAACATTATTTATCTCTCCTACATATTTAAAAATTCACTTATTTTGATTGGTTGTCCATATTAAAATAATGTGTCTCTCTCCTACTTTAGGGATTTTAGAGATTTCTCTATATTTAGAGATTTCTCCCAAAATATCTAGAATAGTAAACATTATAGCAAAGTTGTTGGAGCATTTTAGAGAAGAAAACCCCATTTTTTTCTATTATAGCAAAGGTTTTGGAGATGCTCTAATATAATAAATGGAATTTAGGATTAAAAGATGTTCATTTGTACATGTATCATATATATCATATGTGATAAGAGAACAACATTTCCGCTCAAATGTATAACAAGAATTCTTGGAATTCCTTGGGCATTTTTGATTGGTGTTGCGCTACCTATAGTGCAAAGTCGTATCTCTTTGGCTCTTTTTTCCCTTTTTTATAATAAGGGAGGAAAGAAAAAGAGTAAAAGAAATTATTTAGCACCTCCTTCCAATACTGATTCTGAAGTATCCGCCTTGTTGGGTAGAATGCCTTCCGCTGTGGGTTATCAACCTACCCTTAGTACCGAAATGGGTTCTTTACAAGAAAGAATTACTTCTACCAAAAAATGGTCCATAACTTCTATTCAAGCTGTTTATGTACCTGCAGATGATTTGACCGACCCTGCTCCTGCTAACCTAAATTGTCAACAGGCTCGCCAAGCACGTTGAAAATTCGTCTGAGAGTCGCTCCACTTATTGAATAGGGTTCTATGGTCGGTCCGTGACCCCAAGGACGCCGTATTTAAAATTTATATAACACAAGGACTAAATATGTAAATTTTTAAAACTTTTTTAACAGATCCGTTAACTCTGTTAGATGTAAGGACGAAAATAGAAGTAAAATGAAACCACAGGGACCAAAAAAACAGCTTTTAAACCACAGGGACCAAAATCGTTATAAATGGTAAACCACAAGGATGAAAATCGTAGTTTAATATCATAATATATTAGTGTAATGAAAAAAAATAGAAATAATGAAAGGAAAAACGAAAATTTATATTTTTTAAGAATTAATATATATTTATATTTGTTAATAATAATTTAATATCATAATAGGTTAGTGTATGAAAAAAATAGACGTGTCACTTGTAGAGGCACAAAATGTGTTAATCACTGGAGCTACCAATCTAGACGTGTCACTTAATGGACATATATGATTTTTAACCGAAAAAACGGGGGAGACCATGGCCCCCAAAGGGTCCTATGGGGTTCCGCCACTGAATGGATACAATGTTACATGTTTACATATTATTGCATAAAGTATTTAACTCTATGTAATAATATGCTTCTTCGATGTTTTTTAATGCATCAGATGTTTTATGCTTCTCATTATTTAATTTGTATATGATCAAATTATAGTCGTTATACTGCTAATTTTTGTTTTATCATGTTTTCCAATTATATTCTCGGTATGAGCAAGTTGTCGTAGAGAAATACAGGAAGGACATGGCTTCTCATCCACGGTTAAGGGACGTCAATTTGTGGACGGAGGCTGCCAGAGTAGTGAAGAAGGGGAGGATCTGCTGGTTCAGTGTGCCACACGATCGATGTTAAACCCACTAAGATCAAGTAACAAGTATTATAAACAATCAAGAACAACAATTAAGAACAAATTCTCATATATTGAACTTTCTCTCCCTAAATTCTCTCTCTAGAAATATTACAAATGAGCTCTCATCTTTGTAACACCCTCAAATTTGGAAAGAGCGACTAATTTAAAATTTCTAATATTACATCAATTGAAAGGTAAATCATTTCCTATAAAGCATTATTTATATTTCCTAAAACAACAAATAGTAATAAACCTCTACAAAAGATAAATCAAGGCTTATACAACACCTACATATGGTTGGGTGTTACTAAACCAATAATAGTCGCTATCTTCGAATGCGGAAAACGTCACCAAGGCTAGATATTTAACGTGCTACTCCCTAGCACTCAAGTCTACCCATGTCGCTAGTACCAACCCCAACGATAACCAGATGCACATGCCGAAAAAGAAAAAGGGTTAGGCTTAACGCCTAGTGAGCTCAAGAGTTTGTAACATATTTATAGTTCATTTGAAACCAAAAGATTTTCTTGATAAAGTATAATTCATAAATGAATTAACTTTATTATAAAAGTGTCATCTTCCGATATTTAGTAATTCCATAATAAAAAGCTTTAGACCAAAATGGCATTAGAATGGAAGCTTTAGACAGAAATACTCATTTATCGGGAATACCAAATCCAATACTCACTTGACCATGAATAAGTTTATAAACGTGAAGATATCAATGTAGCTTTAACTGAGTTTTATAAACCGCTAACTCACGCTTACCCTTGAGAGGCGTGAAAATATCCGAAGATAATCGGGGGGACCCGATTTAACATTCATAGTGACGGAACACCTAAGTGAGTCACTTTTAAATGTTAAGAGTTCTTCCTAGGACCAAGGGAAGTAGGCAGCAACCCATCACACAAGCAAGTATGAACTCCGAAGGTCCTAGTCAAGAGCTTGCGCTAAGGATTAATGGTTTAATGGCAGCAACCAATCGTCAAGCAAGTACGACCTGAGTTGATTCCAATTAGCGACGTAAGGATCAATGGCTTAATGGCAGCAACCAATCGTCAAGCAAGTACGGACTGAGTTGATCCCTTACGTTGACCAAAAAGGGACGATAATCTCGATTCTTAAGACCGACTTATATGCCTATGGATCCATTACATTCTAGTCTACAAATCAAATATATCAAACAAGACATATTGATAATTTCCATTTCATTTTAGTCTACAAATCCAATATATCAAGCAAGACATATTGATAAATTCCATTTCATTTTAGTCTACAAATCCAATATATCAATCAAGACATATTAATAATTTCCCAACACCAATTCCTTGCTCAAATTAACATCCCTCGATAAACAATTTTCTCTCAAAGTTAGCAAATCATAAAGTTACACGACGCTATATGAATGACTAACGTACCCACGACACATAGTCATTTAAATCGGACAATTGTCCACGAGACTCTTTTTAGTCAAAACCGAGCAAAAACTCTATAACTCAACACTTATGTGATTTCCCCAAATGTTGGTTGAGACTAACAATTTTTCCAAATAAAATCATATTCATATATTTTCCAAAATGTCTCATGATACCATAACATGTAATTTCAATGGTTTATAAATCCAATATTCTCGAAGTGCCATTGACATCAAATAATCCTCAGTTATAAAATAAACATCAAAACATCTAATGAAATATGTTTTAGTTATCAAAATGACAAGAATCCAAACATAACATCTCGTAAGATTTATAAAACCATTTTTACCAAATAATTGCATTATCATCAAAATACTCCCACATTTGACAAATACCAAGTAAAACATCTTAATACTTCAAAATGGACGTTTTTGGCGTGTACATAGTTTTCACAAAGTAACTTGAACTTACCTTGCTAGATTTAAGCTAAATCTAGGTTCACCCCAAAAGCTCCCTTTGAAGAATCTTCAGATCTGCAAGCCTCCTTCATTAGAAACCATTTCTTGGTCATAAACAACCTATACACATCAATAATAGCTCCCAAAAATCAGATCTTATATAAACCCTAGATAAAATCCCAAATCTTCCAAAAATGATCAAAACTCTAAAATACCGAAATTGCGTCAAGAACAAAGTTCTAGAGGACCAAAAAGGAAGGTTTTAACAAGAACTATAATCTAAATGGGTGGAATAACTTACCAATCTTGATTTGAATAAAAACCCAAAGTTTGGTTAACAATTAATGGTGGAAGAACATTGGAGAAGATGAAGCGGTAAGCTTGGATCTTGATCATAACTTGAAATCTCTAGGATAAAAGATGAAGAAATACCGTGGAAATGGTTGGGGAAGGTGGAGAAAAGCTCCAAAAATACTTCGACTACCAAATCTCTTCCAAGTCTAAACTATGCCGAACCTATTCACGCCTATGACAACACTCTTAGTCACACACTTAAACTGATCATCCATACTATCATAAGCAAGTCAGTCATCAAGGATTCACCCAATTCTTAGCAACTCAAAAGGTTGCTAGCATTTTTTTCACCAATCATTAAGATTCATGCTTTCTAGATTACTACATAAGGCCTTTAAACATTCCTTGGAATTCAACCTAAGAATTACAATTACTCTAACAACACTTGACCTCAAAGACATCCAAAGTCAACAGCAAAACCAAATAACTTCCTTAAGGCAAACAATTCCATAAGTACTAACCTAAAGGTTTATGAAGTTAAAGGATTACCACCAAGTTAACATGAAACGAACCGACAACCGAAAATTTCCAAAGCTCTTACACACACCGGTCGATCAACTGGAGCCCCAAAGTGTACTTGCTCCAGTAACACTTTAGATCATTATATTCATTTCGACCAATTCCTTAAACCTCCTAACTAAGGGACTATGCTTGCCATTCGTCATCTCGTTAATAACTTAAATTTCGATGCAAAAAGAATACGAGCAACTAACCCAAGGGACAACTCTCCAAACACCTCCGGAGTCTAGAGATTCTTAGGGAGTTTCATTGTATACAGCCTCTCTCATCAAGGAGAACATTAATTATTTCACAAGTAGCTTAGACCAAAACTCCAATAAGACCTCCCATCAAAGTTATATAGGTTCATACTTAGAACCTTCCCAGAAAACCTGACTTGATCACAAGATATCACGATGTCTATGACTTCTACATGAGATACTTCTTTACTACAACTCGAAATGCCTGACATAACCATGAGGTCTAATAAAAGGTTCCCTCTTGACAAGGTCCACACCTACCCCAAGAGAACATCTAACATGGTCACAAACGTGCGTCTTAAGCAACTTAAGGATTAACATATAAGATCCTAGCAAACTTACCGCAAGTCCGATCATTTGTCACTTACTTCCGCGGAGACTCATCTGATCCTCACTTGAAAATCTCAATACATAACACATAGCACTTATATCCAAGATTTTCTAATGAGTTCAAGGTGTACAACTATAAGACTAAACAAACATGTCAATTTTCATTTATCAAAGATTCGAAAACAGAAAATCTTTAAAATCAGTTTACGCATAATCAAATACTTTTACCATAAACAGGTAATCGTGAAAAGTGACCTCAAATGTCCATATACAAAACCATTTAAAAGCATGGTGATCATTATTTAAACTTACGACGACAACAACAATACAATTAGTAAACTTCTAAAATGAATCGATATGGTCTTGACGTACATTTATTTATGTCATGTGTGTAAGACAAATTCATGTCTTAAATAGTGCGCAACAAAATGGTTGTACCAAATTTTCCAAATGTTTTCTTCTTTTAGCCATAAGAAGGCATGTAGTAAACTTTCTCAACAATAATAACATGCATCGATTTACTTTCTCAAAACTATCCAAACGTTGCATGCATGCATCTTGGTCACATCATTAAATCAATTTGATTGGGATTTTGAATTTCAAAACCAATTAACAAAATGTTTATGCCTTTCTAAAACGTTGGCTACATAAATTAAAGAAATTACAATTAAAATGTATGCAAACTCTATGCAACAAATGGTTCCCATAGTAATTAAAATGATAAAGACGGGAACTGTATAAATTAGGCGACATCAAAATCTTTATTATCAAAATGAATGATGTGAAATAAAATTATCGATAAACTCTTATACCCAAAACCGACACTAAAACGAATCCATAAAATTCAAAAATCTCAAAATTGACTCATAAACAATACACACCCAAAATTCAAATGAAACTTGTAAACAACCGTAGGAGATACGGTAGTTCATGCATTTCAAACTCAACCCAAAGCTCACATACACCAAATAATTTCTTAAAATTAGTAACACATTATTTGCATGTTTCTCGGGAATGTAAACGAAATAATTTTTATTAGTTTTCAAGTCAAAACTCTCTTAAGTTGTGTACTTTAAAATTTGCAATTCTAGCAAAACAATACGAAATAAATTTCTTAGCAAACACGCATGCATTTTTCATGCATCCGAAACAATTCAGAAATTTCAAGCCATGGCTACACTCTTGTGTGTGCCCACAACATTTTCTAAAATATCAACTTGTCAGTTATATATTCTTTTGACAAGCAAAAAATACTTTTGCGATTTATTTTCTAAAATAAGTGTCGTGCATGCATCCGGTTTAGATCCGAAGTCTAAAAACCATGATCGCCAAGTCTACCACAAGACCGACATTGGAAAACGTCATATTCTAAGACCATTATCCACAACTAGATCCATTGTCTTACAAATTTCACCTCGAAATAAAGTTGATTCAACAAGCTTATAGTCTACAACCAACCATCAACTCCGACTCCTAAACGATCGAAATTACAACTTTGTTGTACTTAGTTGTCACCTCAAAATGACAAAGGTACAAACACCAATTCTCTCAACGGTTATTTCATGAGAACTAATTCACTACCCCATCGGTCATCACGAAAATGTGACTCAAGCACACACGTGTAACTATAAATTTATATTATCACCGTCCAAATGATAATACTAATTTACCTCACACGTGGATCCTTGTTACTATCATCACGATTCCCAATTCTAGTGCATCTATCGACGTCCAAACATCCTATCTTAAAGTGTCTAATTGTGAAATCTCACATTTGAATACTTAACAATACGCTAGTTTGAGTCTAGGCATCTAAATTCAATACCTAAATCTCTCAAACTTATGCTCTGATACCCACTTGTAACACCCTCAAATTTGGAAAGAGCGACTAATTTAAAATTTCTAATATTACATCAATTGAAAGGTAATCATTTCCTATTAAGAAATATTTAGATTTCATCAAACAACAAATAGTAATAAACCTCTACAAAAGATAAATCAAGTCTTATACAAGACCTACATACGGTTGGGTGTTACTAAGCCAATAAGAGTCGCTATCTCCGAATGCGGAAAACGTCACCAAGGCTAGATCTTTAACGTGCTACTCCCTAGCAGTCAAGTCTACGTGTGTCGCTAGTACCAACCCCAACAATAACCTGATGCACATGCCGACAAATAAAAAGGGTTAGGCTTAACGCCTAGTGAGCTCAAGAGTTTGTAACATATTTATAATTGATTTGAGACAAAAAGATTTGCTTGATAAAATATAATTCATAAAGGAATTAACTTTATTATAAAAGCATCATCTTCCCAAATTCAGTAATTCCATAATAAAAGGCTTTAGACCAAAATGGCATTAGAATGGAAGCTTTAGAAAAAAATACTCATTTATCGTGAATACCAAATCCAATACTCACACGACCATGAATAAGTTTATAAACGTAAAGATATCAACATAGCTTTAACCGAGTTTTATAAACCGCTAACTCACGCTTACCCTTGAAAGGGTTGAAAATATCCGAAGATAATGGGGGAGACCCGATTTATCATTCATAGTGACGAAACACCTAAGTGAGTCACTTTTAAATGTAAAGAGTTCTTCCTAGGACCAAGGGATGTAGGCAGCAACCCATCAGACAAGCAATTATGAACTCCAAAGGTCCTAGTCAAGAGCCTGCGCTAAGCATCAATGGCTTAATGGCAGCAACCAATTATCAAGCAAGTACGGCCTTAGTTGATTCTAATTAGCGACGTAAGGATCAATGGCTTAATGGCAACAACCAATCATCAAGCAAGTACGGCCTGAGTTGATCCCTTACGTTGACCAAAACAGGACGACAATCCCGATTCTTAAAACCGACTTATATGCCTACGGATTCATTATATTCTAGTCTACAAATCAAATATATCAGGCAAGACATATTGATAATTTCCAATTCATTTTAGTCTACAAATCCAATATATCAAGCAAGACGTATTGATAAATTCCATTTCATTTTAGTCTACAAATCCAATATATCAAGCAAGACATATTAATAATTTCCCAACAATTCCTTGCTCAAATTAACATCCCTAAACAATTATCTCTCAAAAATTAGGAAATCATAAAGTTACATGACACTATACGAATGACTAACGTACCACAACACATAGTCATTTAAATCGGACAATTGTCCACGAGACTCTTTTTAGTCAAAACCTAGCAAAAACTCTATAACTCAACACTTGTGTGATTACCCCAAACGTTGGTTGAGACTAACCATTTTTCCAAATGAAATCATATTCATATATGTTCCAAAATGTCTCATGTTGCCATAACATGTATTTTTGATTGTTTATAAATCCAATATTCTCGAAGTGCCATTGACACCTGTTGATCATAACTCCTTTTAAATGATTTGAATATGATTCCTTTTTGTACTTAGTGAAATTCCATTGTATAAGCTTCTGTTCATATTCAGCGATAGCACACGCTGATAACCATCAGCGATCGCTGAAGATCAAGGAACAACAAGCTTATCTCTGAAGATCTGAAGATCAGCTATCACACCAGAAGACCATTCAGCGAAAGTCAAAGACCCTAGCTGAAGAAAGAGATAATCAGCTAAGTGAACTGAAGTGGTTCAGCGATAGCAGCGATTATCTACTCAAAGTGTGAAGTCTTGTGAAGCCTCAGCGATACTAAAGTTCATCCTTGAAGATTCAGTATCAGCGATCAAATGAAGCTTCCTTTGCAAGACAAAAGATTGATCTTATCCTCAACGCACAAAAGTCAAACCTAGAACCATGTCAGAAAAGGACGTACGACTTGTCTCTTATGTCCCCATCATATCTGATACGGTACGGTTCATATTCGGCCAAAAGCATGGCTGTCTTATTAGCAAGGACAAGCTTCCTATCCAAGCTTGACACGTGGCATATACCTTTTGTCTTGCATTAAATGCAAACGGGTATAAATAAGATGGAGATATCTTCTTCATCTTAATGCATGCTTCTTTCTAACCTATACCCTCTTTATTCTTTCTTTCATCTTCTTGTGCATCAAACTTAGTGTTTCTTAGTTACAATAGAATAGGTTTTAAACTTGTTCTTATTCCGCTTGTAACTGTAAATTTGTTTATTATTTATAAACTCATTTAAAAACCAAAATCTATATGTGTTTGTATTCAACCCCCCCTTCTACAAACTGTTTACTATTGATTGAACTCTTGTAGACCCTTTAGGGACCAACAAGTGGTATCAGAGCAGTGTTTGCCTCTTAAATCTATAAAATAATTTTTCTTAAAACTATTTTAAAATGTCAAACCCTAATACGAACTACAATGATAATGGATCTTTAGCTAAACCTCCAAGATTTAGCCATGATAATTTTCCATTATGGAAGGAAAGAATGTATTTATTTCTAGAGGGATCTGACCCAAAGCTTCCCTACTATCTAGAAAATGGACCATTTGTTCCTACAACAATTGTAGCTAGTGTTCCTGCCACCACTGCTACTCCAGCCATTCCTGAAAGGGTTATTGTTAAAACTCCTAACAGATGGACTGAAGAAGATAAGAAAGAAATTGCTATTGATTCTAAAGCTAGATCTATAATTGCAATGGTTTTACCAGATGAAGTCTATCATTCTGTCATGAAAATGAGGACTTCTAAGGCCATGTGGGATACTCTATGTATCCAATATGAAGGAACTTCTGAAGTTAAAGTCACTAGATGCATAAACCTTGTAAGAAAATATGAGAGCTTTATGTATCAAAAGGGTGAATCTCTTTCTCAAATTCACCAGCGTTTCAACTGTTTGTTGATTGATCTTAAATCAGTCGACAGAGTGTATTCAAACGCTGAATTTCTGACAAAATTCATGGAGGCATTACCCGATCAATGGGCAGTGTACACTACATGTCTAAAGCAGTCAAAGAATCTTGAAACCTTGTCCTTAAGTGCATTATATGGTATGCTCTAAAATGAGGAACAATCTCAACTTCTGAGGAAGAACCTCATAAATGAACTCAAAGGTGCCAAAAGTACTTCTTTGGCACTTGTGACTTCTGAGGGAACTCCTCCTAAAAATGTTTCTTCTTCCACTATCAACTCCATCACTGAATTAGGTCAAACTGATTCAGAAGATCAACTCACTGATGCTGACATCTCTGAGTTTGATAACTTTCTAGCTCTCTTAACTAATAACTTTAAAAGATTTGCTAGAAAGAGCAATTTTCGAAAACCTTCTAACTTCTCTGACTCTGAAAAGCAAAAACCATTGCCCGCTGAGAAAGCCTCAGCGATAAGCTTCAACTGTCAGCGAAAGGGTCACTTTGCCAGTAAATGCACGTCGAAGAAAGTTGCAGCTCCCACTACCTCCTAGACCTCTGATAAAAAGGAGAAGTATTTGAAACTAAAAAACAAATACAAGGATATGAAGAAACACCAGCAAAAAGGCAAAGGCCTTGTCGCTAAAGAAGTTGATTGGGATGCTGAAAATGACTGGGCCAGGACCTCTGAACAGTCTGGATCAGATGAAGAAGATCTTGCCTTCCTCTGTCTAATGGCAAAAATTTAGGACGCTGAAGAAGACACTGAGACTTCTTCCTCTGAGTTTCCTTCTACTCAGGTAACTATTCCTTCTATCTCTTTACCTTCTGAAAGTGATAACTTGTCGGCTCTCGATGCTATGACTGTTGATTTTTACGATGCTT
This sequence comes from Silybum marianum, assembly GCA_036898165.1. Lineage (NCBI taxonomy): Eukaryota > Viridiplantae > Streptophyta > Magnoliopsida > Asterales > Asteraceae > Silybum > Silybum marianum. Next base: position 13,153,836 of record CM072536.1, on the reverse strand, counting down.
TAAATGGAAAAATTAAGGCCGAGAGAATTAACACTGACTTATCTGAACAATTAAAAAATTGCCATATAAGAATCAAAGAACTTTCTAAAATTGAGGAATCTCTCAAGGATCAAGTCTTTGCAAATCAAACAATAAGCATCGAGAAACAACAAGCTATCGTTGATAGAGAAAAAGCTATCGCTGATCTCAAGTCTGAAAAGGCAACCATCGAAGGATGGTGTAAGGCTTCTGATAAAGTCAATGAGACCATCAATGCTCAAATACCTATGAAAGTAAGAAGTGGGTTTGGCTATAACCCTGAAAAGGAAGAATCAGAGAATGATTGTTCCATGCTCAAATTTGTAATGTTTGTCTCTTCTATCCCTGATCCTTCCTCTTCAACTTCTTCTTCCTCCTCTTTTAAAGAGAAGCTTTCCGTGTTTAATTCTAAGAAAGTGATCAAGAACGAGTTTCTTGATCAAGTTCCTAAGAATACGAAATCTCAAGATAGGAACAAGAAGTCCTCAGAGAAAGTTTCTAAAACTGGGAAGAAGGTCCCTGACTTTTCTCAGAGACCAACCCCCAAAATTAAAATCGATCTCACTCCTACCCCTAAAAAGGTTGTTATACCTCCAAGGACCATGGATAAAGGAATTCTTGGACCTATCCCTGAGAAAGTTCCTGCTCCCTCTCTGTTTTCCAAACCACTTAAATATAGGAAGTGCTATCACTGTGGTGAAATTACCCACATTGCAATCAAATGTCCTAATGCTACTAGAGCTGATAAACTAGCTCATGGAAAGAAAGTAGCTCAAGCTAATAAATCAGCGAGAGTGAAATCCACCAAGGTTGCAAAACCATTAAAGGTGAAGATATCCACTGAAGAGAGTTCTTCAGCTAGTAGTTCCTCCGCCAATCCTATATCTAACCAAGCAGGACCCATAGTAATATGGGTACCTTTAAACAATTAATCTTTTGTTGTATGCAGAGTGCCAAAGGTATCTGGTATCTTGATAGCGGATGCTCTAGGCACATGACTGGCAGAAAATCTCTGCTCTCTGATTACAAAGAAGAAGCTGGTTCATCAGTGACCTTTGGTGGAAATGGCAAAGGATACACTAAAGGTTATGGAATTCTATCCAACGGAGCCACATCGTTCTCTCGTGTTGCCTACGTTGAGGGACTAAAGCACAATCTCTTGAGCGTTAGTTAGTTATGTGACAGAGACTTCAAAGTTCTATTCTTAAAGAATAGATATGCTGTCGCTGACGGAAATGATAAGCTTGCTCTTACAGGCAAAAGAGTGGAAAATATATATGTCATAAATATGAATAGTTCTCACTCTGAGAACATGTGCTTTATCTCTAAAGCATCCACTGACATAAACTGGTTATGGCATAAAAGACTCTCTCACCTCAACTTTAAGACAATAAATGAATTGTGTCAAAAGGATCTAGTCAGAGACCTCCCAAATCATATTTTTACAAAGGAATCTCTTTGTTCAGCGTATGAGAAGGGAAAGCTGACAAAAGCCTGCTTCAGGTCAAAGCAAGTTTCTTCAATGACCGCTCCTCTTCAGCTACTCCACATGGATCTATTTGGACCTATCAATGTCCAATCTATCTCTGGGAAGAAATATACTTTAGTGATTGTTGATGAATACTCCAGATACACATGGGTGTTCTTCCTTCGATCCAAAAGTGATACCCCTGAAATGGTAATTTCATTTATCAAAAGAATGGAAGTTTTAAACAATCTAATTGTTCGTTCCATAAGAAGTGATCATGGCACTGAATTCAAAAACAGTACTCTGGTAAACTTCTTTGAAGAAAGAGGCATCTCTCACAACTTCTCCTCAGTGAGAACCCCTCAGCAAAATGGTGTTGCTGAAAGAAGAAATCGTACTATCATTGAAGCGGCTCGCACAATGCTCAGCGAATCACGTCTTCCCACTCAGTTTTGGGCCGAAGCAGTCAGTACATCGTGCTTCATTCAAAATCGATCCCTGATAGTTAAACGATTTAAGAAGACCCCCTATGAATTATTTCATGGGAGAAGATCTACTCTGAAATAGTTCCACATTTTTGGATGTAGATGTTACATTCTGAATGACAGAGATCATTTGGGTAAATTTTATCCAAAGGCTGACGATGATATATTTCTTGGATACTCCTCTGTATCTAAATCCTTCAGAGTCTTCCATAAAAGAAGACAACATGTTGAAGAATCCATGCATGTTAACTTTGATGAATCTCGTCCCATTCATGCTTCTCATTCTCATGAGGATGATGAAGAATTGAATGCCTGGATGAAATCTCATTATGGGAAACCTGAAACATATTTCAGCAATCAACCTCCTGCTGAAGAATGTGATGATGAAATCCCTGTAAATTCTTCAAGTGACAATCATCCATCTTCAGGAGTGAATGTTACTCCTCTTAATCAGATTCCTGTCGCTGATTCCTCTCTTGGAAATTCCTCAGTGAACAACCAAACTATATCTGAAAATCAATACCCTGAATTGATTATAAATGAAGTACCTGTTGCTGAAAAACAAGTCCTATTCCAGAAACTGAAGATCAAGTCGCTGAATCTACTGTTGATCTCTCTCCTCAACCATGCAAATCATCCAATAAATCAAATTATTGGTGATCCCACTGCAGGTATCAAAACACGTAGAGGCATAGGTAATATCTGTCTTTATGTTAACTTCATTTCTCTCTCTGAACCTAAATAGATAGATCAAGCTATCTCTGATCCTAGCTGGGTTTCAGCTATGCAAGAAGAACTTACTGAATTTCGTAGAAATAAAGTTTGGAATCTTGTTCCTAGACCCTCTGATAAAACTGTCATAGGAACCAAATGGGTTTTCAGAAATAAGCTAGATGAAAACGTGACTATAATTCGCAATAAGGCTAGACTTGATGCTCAAGGTTATAGATAGGAAGAAGGAATTGACTATGATGAGACCTTTGCACCTGTTGCTCGTTTAGAAGCCATAAGACTCTTTTTAACTTATGCTGCCTATAAAGACTTCAAAGTTTTTCAGATGGATGTTAAAAGTGCTTTTCTAAATGGAAAACTCAGCGAGGAAGTTTATGTTGAACAACCCCCTGGTTTCTCAGACCCTAACCATCCTGGTTATGTTTTTAAACTTGAAAAAGCTCTTTACGGGTTAAAACAAGCTCCTAGAGCTTGGTATGATACCCTTTCTAAATCTCTTCTTAAAGAAAAATTTGTTCGTGGAAAAATTGACCAAACCCTGTTTTTAAGAAAATATAAAGGTCATACTATACTCGCTCAGATATATGTTGATGACATTATTTTTGGTTCCACAAGACCCAAACTGTGTACTCGTTTCACTGCAAGAATGCAAAAACAATATAAAATGAGTATGATGGGTGAACTAACATATTTTCTAGGTTTGCAGATTAAGCAATATGACAAAGGAATTTTTATTTGTCAAAGCAAAATATGTTAAAGACATGCTGAATAAATTCGACATGAATCAATGCTCAGCGATGAAAACCCCTATGGCTCCTCCTCTGACGTTGAACAAGGATCCCAATGGGAAACCAGTCAATGTCACTGCCTATCGAGGAATGATTGGATCTCTACTGTATCTTACAGCGAGTAGGCCAGACATCATGTACGCTACTTGTCTCTGCGCTCGGTATCAAGCTGAACCGAAGGAATCTCATCTAATCGCTGTAAAGCGAATCTTCAGATATCTGAAAGGAACTCCAAATCTTGGTCTCTGGTATCCCAAAGGCTCAGGATTTGATCTTAATGGTTACTCTGATTGTGACTTTGCAGGTTGTAAGATAGACAGAAATAGCACCACTGGAGGGTGTCAGCTATTAGGTGGAAAGCTAATAAGTTGGACAAGTAGAAAGAAAAACTCAGTATCCACCTCCACCGCTGAAGCTGAGTATGTAGCCGCTGGTAGCTGTTGTGCTCAAATCCTTTGGATGAGGAATTAACTCAGAGACTACGATCTCAAGCTCTCTAAAATTCCTATCTATTGTGATAGCACTAGTGCTATTGCAATTGCCAACAGCCCTGTACTTCACTCCAAAACCAAGCACATTGAGATCCGATATCACTTTATCAGAGATCATGTGATGAATGGTGAAGTTGAGCTCCATTTTTAACCTACTGAATATCAGCTAGCTGATCTTTTCACCAAGCCTCTTGATGAAACTAGATTCAATCTACTCATCAGCGAACTTGGTATGTTGAACGCTGAATAATTTATTATTCAGTGAACAACAAGGGATACAAATAAAGCCTTCAAACATTCCATTCGCTGAACTCTGATTCAGCGATATCTGGGCCATCTCCTCAGGTAATATCTTCTAAACTTTATCACTCTTTGATATCTTTTCTCATCAAACAATGACTCTCTTAAAATTAAAACTCCTCACTGACAATCCTTTATTATTAGTGATGAAGATTTTTCTAAAATTAATAATGATAAACATTCCTTATGGATAATTATCATTATAATCTTTTAAAAATAAAGAAAAGGACACGTCAGACCTTTTTCTGGCACACGACGGACCGCGACGTTTCCATTCCAACTCCTTTCTTGGAACGTGCGCCAGGTCATCATTTCTTTTTCAAAAAGCTAAAACCGTCGTTTAGCACTCCTTTCTTTCTCTCTCCTCTTGCTATTTAAGCATCTCTTTTGCCTTACTTAATTCCTTCCGCTTTCATAACTCTCCTAAAGGCAAAAGAAACCTTCAAATCTTCAAGTTTTCTCAAGAACACCAAGAACACGCATTTGTGTGTTTTTCTTCTCGAAATCAACTAAGGTTTGATCTAAACCTTTACTTATGACTGTAAACATCTTGTTTCACTTCTTCTTCTCCTTAAATTTCTAAAAATGATATAAAAACATTTCTTAGAAACAAAAATAAAAATAATTTGGATCAAACTTAAAAAGTATTCCTTTATAAAAACCCTGTTCTAAGTTCTTTCCTTAGAACAGAAGACTTTATTCTTAAAATTTTATCCATTTTTTATTTACCTTCGCATTTTAAAAAAAAAAATCTTTCATTATGTTGTTTTTATAACAAGCATTTTGATCTTGTTCATCAAAATACTTGTTTCGTTGAATCTTACATTTGGTATTCTTTATACCAAACTCTGGTTTATACGTCTATGTATAAAATCATGATTTACCTCTTTGGTGTTCCTATCTTCCCTACATCAATGGCATCTGCAAGTAAGACCGCTGCAACCTCTGCTGCTGAAGACACCACCTTGGTCGCTGCACCAACCTGCCACTTTCCTTTGGAAAGAGCCGTCTTCAAGTCCTGCAATTACATTGCATTGGTGGACATCCCTGCAGACTGCCCTCACTTCACTGAAGGAGCTACCTTCATCAAGGCGTGCCCACTGATGTACGCTTTCGTCCACAACCTAGTGGGCATCTCCTCTCATCTCCAAGCTCTATGGTACACTGCTCACTGTACCACGCTGACGACTGATAAGGGAACCGAGCTCCCTGCTATTGGATTCAAGATTCCAGATCTTGGGTTCTTTTCTTTCACTGCTGGGTTTGTGAGGAAGGCTCTTCGTCTCCGTGTACGCGCAAAGAATCAACAATGGGGCGCTGAACCCACCAAGATGCAAATCGACGCATTCTTGGATTCTATTGGATATGCTTGGGAGAATCCCTCTCTGAAGACGGTGGATTCCAAGGTAGAAAAGAAAAGGCTACCTGATCGCTTGCAATATATCTTCACCCAGGTGTTCCAATGCCTTGGGTCGAAGATCGGCTCGCATGACCAAGCGAGCAAGAACTTTCAAGATCTTGCCTATTCCCTCTGCACCGGCCACAACCTCAACTACGCTGACTACATCTTCAGCGACATGGTCAGTCGCATCAGCACCGCCACCTGACATCCTGTCATCCCTATCCTCGCTTCTTCGCGAGCATTATGGAAGTTGCCTTCGGGGAATAATACCCGAAGGGCGGCGATCCCTCCTTCTCTGTAGCAGGGAAGAAGTCCCTGGACATTGAGGAACGTCCAGGTGATGCTCCTTTCACGCCCTACATGCTGCAAGTGATTGGAGCACCTCTTCCAGTGTCCACCTCGCTATCCAACCCAACAGCGAGCAACCCAGACATTGATGCCGCTGTTAAGAGGAAGCAACCATCCGATGGTAATAAAAAGACCATCGCAACCAAACTTAAGAAGCCAAAGAAGATGGTCTCTCAAAAGACCACTCTCTCTGATTTCAGTGTACTACCTACACCACCTAAAACCTCAGCCACTTCATCGGTATTTTCAACCGTTGTTGCTTCATCAGCACTACCTACATCATCAGCGACTCCGGTCACTGAGGGTGTTTTAGCCGGCTCTGCTGAAGCTGGATCAGGTACTACTCTCACTGCCTTCTTATCTACTTGTATCTCCTCTTCTTTGGTCCACACCTCAGCAAATGACTCAGCGATCATTGTCCCTATCCCTGATAATGCTGAAATGCACGCAGTCCAAACCTCAATATTGTTTAGGCAATCTGAGTTTTTGAAGGCAAATTACAAGGACCTCAGAGTATCTCTCTCAAATACTTCAGAGTATCTCTCTCAGATACTCTAAGACACTGGTCAGTGATCCTCACGATACTGCCTATGCAAATGTAGTCCCTAAGAGTAATCCTCATGATACTCTCAGGGAGACAAATACTTTTTTTCATCCATCTTCTAATCCGGATGTGTTTTTGGCATCTTTATCTATGTCATCATCAGGTGTCACTTCTCTTCCAACTTCAGCGACGACAACCACCACCACCGACGCTCCTCCCCTCAGCAAGGATATGGGGAAGTCTCCTCAGGGTCCTCCCAGCGCTGCACGGCTCAGAGACGTGAAGCAAGAGATGGCCGCTCCCAAGCTTCCCACTACGGTCAAGGAGCTGCCTCCAATTGTCCTTCCCAACGCTACATTTCCTGCTGTTGACTATTTGGTCAGGGAATGTGCTCTCACAAGGGCTAGGGTGGACAATCTTCAAACGTATCGTTGGAACTCCATCGATCAAGACTAACGTTAGCAACCTCATCTATGACGTTTTCTCCCTGAAAGAAGACAACAGGGCCTTTCATCAGACCCTGACCAACCTGGAGAAGAAGGTCGCTGCTCAAGCAAACGTCCTTGAGTATATTCAAAAGACTCAATCCGATATGATGCAGATACTCACCAAGCTCTCTGAGGCCAGTTCCTCTTCTTTCAACGCTGCTGATCGGACCACGCTTCAGGATAATGATGCGAAGCTCAAGGACGTTCAGATGAATGTTCGCACTCTGATGGTGCATTGTCTACCTCCTGATAACATTGAGGGGGAGAGATGTGCCTAAGAGTTCGCTGATGAACTCATCTCGGAGCATAACCAGAGGTTCCCTGGAGAGAAAATTTCTCCATACATCCAGCGAGCTGAAGCTGAAGAAGATGATGAAAATGAATAAGAAGAAGAAGAAGAAGAAGAAGAAGAAGAACCTATCCCTCACTATGGGGGGATGGATGATGACGAAGACGACGATGACATTGGAAGTGCCTTAGAGCACTTCAGATTGTCAAGGCCTGGAGTCGCTCATCAAGAGCCCTTGGGGGACGGACCACATCCCTCTCAGGGACAATCTGGTCCCTCAGGCAAAGGAAAAGAAGTGGTAGATCTGGATGCCACTATCCCAATATCTGAGGGGGAGACCACTCATGAGGTATCTCTTCCTCTTATCCCTTACATAACTCCACTCTCTGAAACCCCCACACCTCCTTCTCCTACAAAAACACTCTCTGATAATACTTTCTCCTCCTCTCCTTCCCTCAGTGATCCCCGTCCCCCAAAGGACTCAACTTCATGGAAGGAACCTTCCTCTGAAGAGCAGTTTATGTATATAATAGAAAATGACTCTGAAGAAGAAGAGGGCCTTATTCCCAGGCATCGCGTTCAAAAGCCAATCATAAGCGAGCCTGAAGAAGAAGAAAGGCAAATAAAATTCCTTAGGGAATTCGAGGCTAGAAGAATAAGGGTGCCTGAAGCTGAACCCATTGAAGCCGTACCAATAAGGATAGTAGATGAATTCTACTTTCTGTCCAGAGAAGACAGAGAACAAGCATTGGAAGCACAAAGAATCAGGGATGAGGAAATAAAGCAAACTGAGATTGATCTTGCTTTAGCAAGGAAATTGCCCAGAGAAGACTCTGCAAGAGATAAGACGGCCAAAGATCAACTGAAAAAGAGTGAAAGGGTCGCTGAAGCTCTTGTACAGAGAGAACTTGCACAAGAAAACTTGAATGTAGATCCGATTCTTGCTCAACAGAAGATTCTAAGTGCACTATCCGCTGAAGCCACTATGCAGAAAGATAAAGAGCTTGATTGGTGCACTGACAGACAAATTTCGAAGATGTGAAGCCAAAATCATTCATGCAACTATCCAAGGGCGACACTCCAACAGAGGTGGTCCAAAGATATATGTAAGAATGACAAGGACGAACAGAACAGAGAGAGAAGAAGCCAAGTTCTTAAGGATTTATGGATACACTGAATGGTTAGAAATCAGAGATGCCATTCAGGGTTCCAAATCCAACATGAATGTCACAACATGTGCAAGTTCCCCCTCTCCCTGAATCATCTAAGAAGAAAAGATCAACTGCTGAAGGTAGTTCAAGTTCTAAGAATGAGCATGAAACTAAGTTTGATTATCAAAGCATTCTTGGTCATCTTGAGCTTCCTGATATATCAATGCCTTGTACCTCTCTCCCTCAAGACCGAAGATATGAAGAAGATGAAATCATCTCACTGCCTGAATCTGGTATGGTATTTTTGGATAATGAAGGGTTCTTAGGACTCTTCAGAAACCAAGAGATTCGCAAGGCCCCATCCTCTCTCATAAAGATCATGCTTTGGCGCTGCTGGTCAGATAACCCTCTGATGAATCGACAGAAAACGCTTTATGAGAATGAGTTACAAAGACGAAACGAGAATATCTCTGATTAGTTATAGATTTCTATTTCCTTTGTAATATTTCTTCAGTGTACAAGTACTTTACTTTTATTATTGTAATTTTATTTCCCTGTAAATTCTTCAGATTATAGTTAATGAAATTCAATCAGAGTACTTTACTCCATCCTAGTATTGAAAAGATCCCTGAAAACAGTAAAAGGGACAATGAACATAAGACACTCACTGATCTTTCACTCTGAAAATTCAATCAGTGAATGTACTTTAAGCTTATTTACTTGTAAAAATTGTTCTTTCATATCCTTATAAATGAAACTCAATTCAGATAGTAGACTAGCTAAAAAAGACTTTACAGATTAGTACTTAGAAAATTTTCTTTAAATGTTTCCTAAGTCCTTACTAGTCTCTTAAAGCAATTTTCCTATGTTTCTTAATCATAATCAAATAGGGGGAGATTGTTGATCATAATTCCTTTTAAATGATTTGAATATGATTCATTTTTGTACTTAGTGAAATTCCATTGTATAAGCTTCTGTTCATATTCAGCGATAGCACACGCTGATAACCATCAGCGATCATTGAAGATCAAGGAACAACAAGCTTATCTTTGAAGATCTGAAGATCAGCTATCACACGAGAAGACCATTCAGCAAAAGTCAAAGTGTGAAGTCTTGTGAAGCCTCAGCGATAATCAGCTAAGTGAACTGAAGCGGTTCAGCGATAGCAGCGATTATCTACTCAAAGTGTGAAGTCTTGTGAAGCCTCAGCGATATTAAAGTTCATCCTTGAAGATTCAGTATCAGCGATCAAATGAAGCTTCCTTTGCAAGACTAAAGATTGATCTTATCCTCAACGCACAAAATTTAAACCTAGAACCATGTCAGAAAAGGACGTACGACTTGTCTCTTATGTCCCCATCATATCTGATACGGTACTGTTCATATTCGGCCAAAAGTATGGCTGTCTTATTAGCAAGGACAAGCTTCCAATCCAAGCTTGACACGTGGCATATACCTTTTCTCTTGCATTAAATGCAAACGGGTATAAATAAGATGGAGATATCTTCTTCATCTTAATGCATGCTTCTTTCTAACCTATACCCTCTTTATTCTTTCTTTCATCTTGTTGTGCATCAAACTTAGTGTTTCTTAGTTACAATAGAATAGGTTTTAAACTTGTTCTTATACCGCTTGTAACTGTAAATTTGTTTATTATTTATAAACTCATTTAAAAATCAAAATTTGTGTGTGTTTGTATGCACCCCCCCCCCCCCCCCCCTTCTACAAACTGTTTACTATTGATTGAACTCTTGTAGACCCTTTAGGGACCAGCAACTCCAAATAATCCTCACTTATAAAATAAACATCAAAACATCTAATGAAATATGTTTTAGTTATCAAAGTGACAAGAATCAAAACATAACATCTTGTAAGATTTATAAAACCATTTCTACCAAATAATTGCATATTATCAAAATACTCCCACATTTGACAAATAGCAAGTAAAACATGTTAATACTTCAAAATGGACGTTTTCGGCATGTACATAGTTTTCACAAAGTAACTTGAACTCACTTTGCTAGATTTAAACTAAATCTAGGTTCACCCCAAAAGATCCCTTTGAAGAATGTTCAGATCTACAGGCCTCTTTCACTAGAAATCATTTCTAGTTCATAAACAACCTATAACACATCAATAATAGCTCCCAAAAACCAGATCTTATATAAACCCTAGATAAAATCCCAAATCTTCCAAAAATGGTCAAAACGCTAAAATTCTGAAATTACTTCAAGAACAAAGTTCTAGAGGACCAAAAAGGAAGGTCTTAACAAGAACTTTAATCTAAATGTGTGGAATAACTTACCAGTCTTGATTTGAATAAAAACCCGAAGGTTGGTTAACAATTAATGGTGGAAGAACATTGGAGAAGATGAAGTGGTAAGCTTGGATCCTGATCATAACTTGTAATCTGTAGGATAAAAGATGAAGAAATACCTTGGAAATGGATGGGGAAGGTGGAGAAAAGCTCCAAAAATCGGAGTTGTAGAGAGAAGAAGGAAGAAAAACGAGCGGGGAAGTGTTTTGGGTGAACATTAAGGTTAAAACCCAATTTAGACGCCTCATCAGCGCTGATCAGCAACCCGGGATACTTCTCAGGTGCCCAGCCCTATGGAAGTCGCCTGACAACAGGTAAGGCGGGTGGCTAGGCGGGTTCACCCGCATTGTCAGCCGCACTGACGGAAAATTTACCCGAACCTCAACTTTGACTCCATTTTTGCTTTAGATGGAGCTCGATTTAGAATAAACTCAAAACAGTAAAGTTGTAGGTCTGCCTCTTGCCTTTCTATAGCAATTTAAATCATCTGATTCTAATATTCGATGCGTGAGATACGATCCAAACGGTACAGCCTTGCAAATCTGCCAAGTACTTCTTTTTGGCTATTTTTCGCCCCGAAGAAATCCGAACCAAAAATTACGGGTGTTACAATCTTAGTTCACCATTAATTCTCTCATAATACAAGAGTATTTATACTCTTGAATATTTACAAAGTCAAACTAAAGTTAATCTATCATTAAGCTCCATACACTTTCTTAATATCAAATGTTAACTTTTACATAATTGTTGACTATGTTGACTTTGACTTTAAGGCTTTGACCTCTTCATTCGTTAATCGCGTTTTCATTATCGGTGATCTCGGATACAACATAATTTTAGGTCTAACAATCTTCCTATTTGTATTCGAGATCACAAAACAACAATCATTAAAGATCTTTAAATCTTTGTCTTCGTTAAACTTTAACTTTAACAATCTCCTCCAAATCATAAGTTTTTAACGAACTCCCCTTTATGAAGACGGTCAGAAGTTGTCACCTTTTGAAGAATAAGGATCTGGTAAATATAAATCTTTCGTTTTCAACAAACCAACTCAGATCAGAATCTTCACCATGAACTCATCTTCAGAATTCTCCTTTGAGTACTCAATAGTCAACAAATTTTTAAACAAATCTTTTTCTGTCAACAAATCAGTTTTAGACAATAAGGCTTGAAACTTTGACACTACGTGTACTAAGCATTGGGGTAGCACTGTTAGAACTTCCAGTCATCACTGAAGTGAAGTTATAAAAACTAACTTCTCAGACTGTTCCGGCATAAACACAAAGATATATGCATTGGAATCACAAAGACTCGTGTAATGTGTAGAAATAATTAAGCATTATATGCTATTTATGGCTCAAAATGTGAAAATACAGTCCACAGACTCAATGTGCATGATTGAAGTGCGAAGGCGGAACAACTTTTCTTTCTTTTTCAATATCCAAGTATTTCAAATAAAGACTGAATAGATCATATGCTACATGCCCGTGAAAAAAAATGAAATATCTTTTTGTTAAGAAAGAAATGAGTAGCTGGTAGGGTTAAAACAATAGATGGCGTGGGCTAACTGCCTGTTTCAATGATGGTCACGAAAGAATTGTGAACCAATAGTAATGTGGTTGCCAAACTTACAAGTGGTTGGTGTAGAGTTCTGTTATTCTTTTAACTTTGTTCTCACACCCTCTATCTTTTCAATAAAAATCCTCACTTCTAACCAAAATCTCATTTCCATTTTACCTCTAAGCACAATGAGATTACTCAACCGTATGAGTTATCTTCCCCACTCTGTTATTTAATACCCTCACCCCTCAATCACTCAAGGATTACTTCTTGGGTAGGGCTACCGGTTCTGGTGGTCCATAGAAGTCCAGTTAACCTCACACATTGTCCCCATGAAAATGTTTTCCTAATCATTCAAAGATGTTATGCCCTGTACGAGTCAAAATTCCATATAAAACGGGTTTTGAACTGAGATATTTAGAAGCCAAACATGAATGTTTCTTTTTAGGAATGTCAATGAAACAAATATGAACGCTAAACAGATTGACTCAGTAAGCACAATGTTTCGAAAAACAATGATTAGGATTTAATTATGATGAACAATTCACAATTATTATTTCGAATTATTTGTTTGGCATTTTAAAATTTATAATGAATTTCAAACGAGTGTGTTTCCACCAGATATATGAGACGTGCAAAATAACTAAGTCAAGAAAAATGAACACACAGTAAATCAAGAATATTGATTTTAAAAATCAGATACGAAACAAACATAAGTGAGTTTCTCAGATTGAGTTACCGTGGATTGTTGAAATTCAACATTTTACACAATATAGTACATAAGATTTTCCCCTCAAAGATATAAATTACTTACTCCCCCTTAAACCAATCAAAGTCTGATCATGTGTTGAATAAACGGAATTCAGCTGATACATGATAACCTACAAAACAGATTAAACAGATTTTAGTACCCATACCTTCATGGGTCCGTGCACATTAGTATTGGTTTGAGGAATACTGTAAGTTCCGAACCATCTATTACGATTAGATGTTCTAACAGTAGATCTTATCATTGGGGAATCTGGTATAGAATACGTACCATACCATCTGTTTACATACCTTTGATTCAAAAAATCATTCGGTTCATAAGTTGAACAACTCATGTTCTTTTCATTGAAACTGATTAACTCATTGATAGACTAAGCATAAAGATTTGAATCAGTTCTTTTGTTATTCTGCACAGCTGTAGTTGATCTTTTTTTCCAAATCATCTTTTTCTGCATAGAAGTGTTAGTATATGAACCATCGGCAGAAGAATTATAAAAGAGATTAGAAGGACAAATCTGTTCTTGTGATTTGACAGATGGTTTTGAAGAAATCTTTGTATGAGTTGAACTTGAACCAGTTGTTGAATTCTTACTAGATTTTTCAAGTTCTTTTTGTTTTGTTTTCGAAGCATCTCTTTCTTCAGCCATAAAATCAAATCGCATTTACATTTCAGATTTCAAGAAACTGATCCTTCACCAGATCAGTCTGTATTTCAGTTAACTGATTAGAAAATGCTGCAATCATCTTTTCAAACACTTCTTTCTCTTTCCTGAACTCCTTTTATATCTCAGTCTTCTTTTCTATATTAGATTCATGTCTCTGATCAACATTAAAACTTCTCTTGTTATTTGTCAATTTATTTTCAAGCTCGGAAATATTCTTTGGAAAAACAGTAACCTTTGATTCAAGAATTTGTCTTTCAACATCAACGTTACTCTTCTCATTCTCTAAAGATACTTCCAGCCACTTCTGTTTATCTGATAAATCTTTGACAATAAGGGCATTCTTTTTCATAAGAGTCTTTTTGTCAGAAGCAACAATTTTTCTCTCTTCTTCTACCAATTTCTGAAGGTCAGAAACTTCTTTTGTAGCTCAGTAGTATTATTTGTTAACTCCTTTTCAGTCTCAAACTTTTCTCTTTCTAATTGAAGAACCTTTTCAAAATCATAAACTTGTTTCGATAATTTTCCAATGGTCATCTCACAAGTTTTGACCTTAGTCTCAAAAAAATTATGTTCAGTATTAAAACTGTTTTTCTATACTTCAAAAACTTTTCTTTCTTCCTCAACAGTCTTCTTTTCAATATCTAAAGGTTTTTGAAAATCAGATATTTACTTTGAAAGATTAGCAATTATCAACTCACAAGTCTTGAGTTGGCTTTCAAAATTATTTTTTTCGGTCTCCAACTTGAATTCTCATCCATAAGCACTTTTAAATCAGCTTCAAGCTTCCAATTAATCATCTTATCCTGAACTGTATAAGCATTAAGCAAATGCTCAAGATCACAATTTATCTTTATCAATTCAATGTTCGGTTGCCTTTCCTCAAGATAACCACGACTCAGACTGTCCTTCTTAAGCTCATCAAGTTGTGCTTTCAACGCCTTTTGATTATTACAACTTGATTCTAAAGAATGAATCAGTTTGTCATTCGTAATCCGATCGATTTTAAGACTATAAATCTATTTCTTCTTACTAGCCATCTCTTCTTGCAAAGGTGAGACTAGAGAGTTCAACTCAGTAATAGACATTTGAAAAATATTCTTGAATAATCCTATGAAAAATTCAAAAACAACAAATCAGTACTTGAATATATAAAAAATATAAGCAGTTGTTACCTGATCGAATGATCGTTAATCAAATGATTTGTAGAAGATTTGAAAAACTTTGACAATCAAGTAATTGCGGAAAATAGACTTGAAAATTCAAAGTTAAAATTCATGTTCGGGGAAAAAAATAAAACAAAAAGTCAAACCCCGAGAAAAAAAAAATTCAAATACTTTTTTTTTTACTATTCACCCGAGGGTACTGTTAGTCCGAAGGCACTATTCATCCGAGGGTACTGTTCATATGAAGGTACTGTTCATACGAAGGCACTATTCATCCGAGGGTTACTGTTCATCTGAGGCTTATGAACATGTACCATCGAGGGTTATGAACCTCATGTCCCAAATTTTAACTTTTCGCTTAAAATTTGTCCGATTGAGCTGATTTTTGGATATGTTGCTCGAAAATGCAATTCTAAACAACTTTAATTCTTCACTTCTATCCAAAATCGACCTAAATCAGATACTTTTGACCCAAAACAGTAAGTTTTTCCGGAAAACCCAAAAACCTCGAAAATTCACCAAAATTCAATCCTAATCAGATCTAATCACCAAATTGATTATTCCAAATCAATTCTCTACTAAAACGAAATCTAAAGAACCCAATCTCAATCCAATTGACCCACAAACAATTCCAAAATTGATTAAAATTTATTTATCTTGAAAAACTCCTAAATTCCAAATTTCTTCTTCGAATCTTCATCAAATCTCTTGATTCCCGCTCTGATACCAATTGTTAAACCCACTAAGATCAAGTAACAAATATTATAAACAATCAAGAACAACAATTAAGAACAAAGTCTCATATATTGAACTTTCTCTCTCTAGAAATATTACAAATGAGTTCTCATCTTAGTTCATCATTAATTATCTCCTAATACAAGAGTATTTATACTTTTGACCAATTACATAGTCAAACTAAAAGTAATGTATCATTAAGCTCCATACTTTGATTTTCTTAATATCAAATCTTGACTTTTACATAATTGTTGACTATGTTGACTTTGATTTTAAGGCTTTGACCTCTTCATTCTTTAATCTCGTCTTCATTATCGATGATCTCAGATACAACATAATTTTAGGTCTAACAATCGACAACACGTGATGACCGTTACCCCTAGTTGCACCTCCGGTATGATAGTATCATGCGGTCGTCTGAGTAAAGGATTTCCGATGAAGTATGCCTATGTATATATATATATATATATACGTGGTTGAGTTCAGGTGAGTACAACCTGTTTTCGTGATACCCGTGAGTCCACTTTTTTACACTTGAAACTTCACAAGACATTGTGAATGTAAAAAGAATCTAAACCTTCACAGCAAAAACATTGTGAAGATTACCTTCACAATATTCTGCTGTGATGTTTCATGTGTATATAAGTGGTCTCGCGGGTCTCAAGAAAACAAATTGATCTCACATGGTCCCAAGTCTATATATATTTAGATTATGTTTACTTGATACTAACTCTATATGTTGAATATATGTTAAACCGAGAGACGAGCAACTTGTGGAGCAACAAGGACTTTGAGCAACAGATACAACAATAGATTTCGAACAAATGAGTCAGGTGATTGAACAAGTCACCCTTATGGTCAACAAAAATCGATCATAAATCCCTAGAAAGAAAAATCCTTGATAACCATTTTTAGTGAAAATCCCTTGAAAATTTTGTTCCCATAGAAAATCCTTTAGAAGTTTTCCTTGAAAATATGTCGAAAATCTTGACAAATAGTTGACCAAATTCCATCCCTCGCAATTTTCATGGTTTTTTGACGTATATTTTCCTTCAAAAAGTCCATCGCAGCGTTCATTTTCCAACCAAATAGTTATCGACGGATTTTTGACAAAAATGTCTATCTAAAATACAGATATGTTTAGTAGTGAACCAAACATTACAACTTCATTAACATAATTTTTTTTCCCATCACAACATACCATGGAAAGGTGGCTCATCCAACCATTTGGTGCAATGTAGGTCCACTCCTATTGCTGATTATGATCTCGCAATTGGTGGGATGTGAAGGAATGTCCTTTTGAAGTGGTGAATCACCTTTAGTACCTAGGCAGGGCCATCCCTAGGAGAGGGCGGGACGGGCGCACGCCTAGGGACCACTAGAAATATGGACCTAATTTTGTTTAGTATATTAGTAGTAGTTTAAAAAAATTAGTAACATAAAAAGACATGTATTTACTATCTAATAGGACTTAAAAAATAATTTATTATTATATTAAGGGACATACATGTATTAATTAATTATATTGAAGAAAAAAATGTGTAAAAAGCTAATTGGTCTTTCATTTCATAGTATTCTTTATTGTTTTTTTTAATCTTTTTTTTATCTAGTATCAATGTCTAAAACTACTTAATTAAAAATTCTTGATGTATTCTCTATCATTCATTTCTCATCGATTCTTTTGACTATTCCATCTACATGAATTCTAATTTTATATTACAATATAATAGATTTCTTCTTATTAACCAAGAAAAATTTTACATTTTGAAAAAATATACCAACCATATGGGACAGTATAATTTATGTCTATATATATGATTTCAAAACTATCCTTGATATTTTATATGTCATTGATTTCTTATTACCTAATATTGAGTGCATGATTCTTAAGTATTATTCTATCTTTAAAACAAAAATGAAATCTCAAGATATAACCAACATGGGCTTTTAATTTTAAGATTGATAGTTTTGAAAAAGTTTGTTTAACCCTAAACGTTTAAAACGATGATGAAAAACATTAACATGAGTTAAGATGGAAACCCAACTGATTTATATTGATTTACATAGAGTGTTACTCGGAATAGTCAACATTGTGACTTCAAATTATGTCAACCTATACATTAAAGGTATATCATAGGATGCTTTTGACAGTGAAACAAATTGACGATGTTATGTAAAAATGATATGATAGGCAATTATAATTTAGAAATAATTAACTTTTTAGTTTTTACATATTTTATTTTCCGATATAATTAATTAATATATGTTTAGGCTCGTAATGTAATACAAAATCCTTTTTGGGTCCTGTTACATACTATTTTTTTTGCGTCTTTTATATACTATTTTTTTTACTATTACCATAGTACCAAATTTTAAAAAATTGGGCCCTTACTTTTTGTGAGCCCTAGGCGTGGGCTCGACCCGCCCTTCCCTAGGAACAGACAACCCTAAACTTAGGAACCTAGGATATGCTATAAACTTTGAAACAATTTTGGAGACCAGTTCATGGAAGATCAACTTCCCGTAGTCCAAATTCTTGTTTATGAACTGGGCATAGGTTGTGTAGATTACGCGTTTCGTTACGTGGTTTTTGAAATTCCTATTTTCGTCCTCGTAATTTTGAAATTATGATTTTCGACCTTATGGTTTACAATTTATTGCTATTTTGGTCCTTACGATTTAAAGTTTATTGTTATTTTCGCCCTACGATTTACTTAAAAGGTAGGAATTCGTCTCACGAACGGAAATAACAATGAATTGAAAGCCATAAAATTGAAAACCACAAGGGCGAAATCTACAATGCATAACAAACCACGAGGAAGAAAAACATAATTTACACTTTCATTTTTTAGTAAGCTACGATTTTTGTCCCTATGGTTTGATGTTTATAACTATAGTAAACTACGATTTTTTCCCCTATGGTTTGATGTTTAAAATTATTTTCGTTCATGGTCTTTAAAAATTGCTTTTATCATCCTTGTGGTTTCCATTTTGTTTCGTTTTTAGTCCTTTAGGCCAACTCTATTAAATAACTTCATTAAATTCAAAAATTAGTCATTTCATTTCATCTCATTTTGTTTTTATTTTTAGTTTTATATTCCTTTAATTAAGTTAAACATGTATAATAATCAAAATAAAAGCAAAAACCTAACTCCACTATTACCCCCACGTGAAGTGACTAAATGACCCTTACCGCACCCCACCAATCTTCTTAATCTTCTTCTACTCTCCCTCTCCCTCACCCGCAACATCTTCTTCTCACTTCTCTCCTTTAAAATCCCTTTTTCCTTTCTTTTTCCAAATCAAGCTTCTGGGGCCAAAAATTTATTATCTGCCTTCTTCCTCCACCTCTACATATATAGTTTCCGTCCGTTCGCCACCGACCACTACCACATCGACGACACAATAACCACCACCAATTCTGGAACTAATCTATAAGAAATCTGAATTTACAGATAAGCTCGGAGTATGAATCTTAAATTGCTATAGGAACTGAAGAGACAAAATTCTTCAGTCAAGCTTCTTCAATCAATATCTATCTGTCTATTTGTTTCAATTTATAACTTTCGTTTTCTCTCTTTGAGAACTACATTGTCGCTGGTAAGTTGAATATCATCGATGTTTGCAATTTTATTTAGTTCTCAAGTAATTAGTCGGATTTCGCTCCTAAACGAGTTCTAGACTAATATAAAATTATGTGCTTTTTTACCTTTTTTTAAAGTTTAATTTTCCAACAAGGTGTGGAGGAGAAGTAGATGTTTACGGGTCTATCAGGAAGAAGAAAGGAAGGTAAGAAGATGGGGGGGGGATGACGTTGGTTTGATTGACGAAAAACGAAACGAAATGTAAACCACAAGGACAATAAGAGAAATATTTAACGACCAGAGACGAAAATAGTTATAAACATCAAACCATAGGGACGAAAATTGTAGTTTACCCTTATAACTGTTTTCATCCATGTTCTTTAAAAATTGCTTTTATCGTCCTTGTGGTTTCCATTTTATTTCTCTTTGTTGATCCAAACTCCTTTAGTGATTTAATTATGATTCCTCTTTGTACTTAGTGAAAATACTAGTTTTAGTTACTTTTTAAATTCAGCGAGAGCAAACACTGATTACACTAAGTGATCGTTGAAACCATCAGGAACACTATCTGAACTTGGAAGATCTAAAGACAACATTCACACCAAAAGAACCTTCGGCTACAGTCGAAGACCAAACTGAAAATAGAGACGGATAACTCGTGATCTGAAACGGTTCAGTGATAGAAACGTTCATCTACAAAAGTGTGAGACCTTGTGTACGCCTTAGTGATACCTAAAGGACTCATCCTTGAAGCCTCAAGTATCAGCGATTAAATGAAACACACTAAGCAAGATCAAAGTTGATATTATCCTCGATGCATAAATGTCCAACCCCTATACACTTGTGAGAAAGTGCGTACGAAGATACTTTATTGCCTCCCACGTGCTTACCAACTCTAAAAGTATAGTTGCTTTATGAACAAAGGAAAAGCCTCCAATAGATGCTTGACACGTGGAATATAGCATGTTACTTGCCTTTAATGCATTGGGTATAAATAGATAAAGAACGTTTTTTAATCTTCATGTATACATAAATCTCTTCTTGAACCTCTGATTATATTCTCTTCTATAACTTGTGCATCATCTTACTTAGTGATTCTTGGATTGTGATAGAATAGGTATTTATACTTATTCTTATTCCGCTTAATATATGTAAATTTGTTTTTCTCCATAAACTCATTTAAAAAGTTAAAAGTTGTGTTTGAATTCATTCCCCCCATTCTACAAACTGTGTGTGTGTATATATATATATATATGTGTGTGTGTGTGTGTGTGTGTGTACTTATATACTCTTGTAGACTCCATAGGGACCAACAAGTGGTATCAGAGCAATATTTATTGCTTTATATCTTTAAAATACTAATATCTTGTGTTTGAATCCATATCACGTTTTAACAATCTAAAGATGTTGAATACAGTAAATATAGCGAACAGTAGCGGAAGTAGTTAAGTAATCAACAATCAAACTAGAATCGATTAACAGAAAGAAACAAACAGACTGATAACCTAATAGTCAATGTATTTCACTCCCAGGATAATCAAGTACAGTAGGCAAAATACAATGAACAATCATAAGCTCCCTCTTTCAACCAACACCTATTATAAGGAACACTCCTACTATTTATACTAAACAACATACAAAAGTTAAGAAGCTATCTTATTACACAATGACACGCAGGATGAATCTCTAACAAAGTTTGTTAGAGATTATTAGACAATTATTCTATGTCATTCTTCACGTGCAGTTAGTCTTTATGTGTATCCAGAAATGGCTTTGTCTCTGAATAGTCTTCTGGATAAGCAAAGCTAACTTCTGTAGAGTAAAGCTTCTGTCTTCTGGAGTCTAACACTTAGTTTTATGAAGAATTTACTTCATACTTTTACATAAAATATATCTAACAATTTCTGTTTAAAATGGCTAATCAAAATACAAACTACAATGACAATGGATCACTTGCTAAACCTCCTAAATTTAGCTAAGATAATTTCCTTGTCTGGAAGGAAAGAATGGCTCTTTTCCTAGAGGGGTCGGATCTCAAGATCCCCTACTATATAGAAAATGGACCATTTGTTCCAACAACCATAGTCCCTGCAGTCCCTGAGACTACAACCACTCTTGCTCTTCCTGGAGACGTATTCCCAAAGCTCCACATCAATGGAGTGAGGAAGATAAGAAAGAACTAGATGTTGATAAAAAGATTAGGTCTATTATTTCTACGTCTCTGCCAGATGATGTGTATCATCCTGTCATAATCTGAAAACAGTTGGTCAAGAATATTCTAACTCTGAGGTACTGCAAAGTTCTTGGAATCTCTTCCTGAACAATGGGACACATTACTACATGTCTTAAATTGTCAAAGAATACTGAAACTCTATTTTAAGTGCTTTATATGGAATATTGCTCAATCATAAGCAAGCTCAGGTATTAAAGAAAAATTTATTAAAGGACACTAAAATCTCCAAAAGCTCTTCTTTGGCTTTAGTGTCATCAGAGACAGATCCTACAAGAATAGTTTCATCTTCAATAACCTGCAGCACTGAGTTACACCATTCTAACTCTGAGGACATATCTGACGCTGATCTGTCAGAATTTGATGATTCACTAGCCCTTCTAAGTAATACTTTTAGAAGGTTTGCTAGAAAGAGCAACTTTAGAAGAAATCTTTATCACTGACTCCGACAAGTCAAAGATCTCTTCTATTGATAAAGATTCTGATATTTGTTTTAATTGTCAATGCAAAGGTTACTTTGCTAGTGAATGCAGTTCTAAGAAAGTTGTTGTCCCATCCACATCTCAGATACCCTTTAAACCTGGAGATCATAAATATCTCGTCGACAAATAAGTATTTGAAGATGAAGAAAACTCATCGAAAAGGCAAAGGCTTTGTCGTTGAAGAAGTTGACTGGACAGATACCACTGACGAATTAGGTTCAGATGAAGAAGATATAGCTCTTATTTACCTAAGGGCAAGAATTGAAGAAGTTGAAGAAGTCACTAAAACCTCTTCAACTAAAAATCCTTCATCATCTTCCTTCACTCAGGTATCAAATCTGAAAGATCCTTCTATCCCTGAAGTTGATAGCTTGTCGGCTCTCGACACTTTACCTGTTGATCTCTACAATGCTTTAAATGGTAAAACCAAAGCTGAACAAATTGATTCTGACTTAATTGAACAGCTTGAGAATTGCCACCTAAAAATCAAAGAATTACCTAAGGTCGAAGAAGGTTTTAAAGACCAAGTCTTTATAAACAAAACAATAAGCATTGAGAAACAACAAGCTATCACTGAGCGCGAAAAGGCTATAGCATATCTCAAAGCTAAAAAAGCCACCACTAAAGGATGGTGCAAAGCCTCTGTAAAGGCAAATGAGATCGTAAATGCTTAGATCCCCAAAAAGGTTAAAAGTGGTCTAGGATATTCCTCTGATCAGGAAGAACCTCTTAAGGATCGTTCCATGCTTAATTTTGGAACCTTTGTATCTTCTATCCCTGACACTTCTACTCAGTGTTCCTCGACACGCGAGTCAAAACCTTCTGAAGCCCTCTCTAAGGACTCAAAGAATGTGATTAAAGGAAAGTCCATTAATCATGTTCTTAAGGTCAAGAAAACACCTAAATTGAAGAATAATCCTTCTACTCCTTTAGTGAGTCATCCTTTCACTTATGGGAAGAAGATCTCTGGATTTGTTCAGAAATCAACTCCCCGAATCAAGACAGATCTCACTCCCTCTAAACTTAAGAAACTTATGGTTCCTCTAAGGTCTATGGAGAAAGGGAATTCTTGGTCCTAGTCCTGAAAACCTTAAGCCTTCTGTGTTTCATGTTTCTGGTACTAAACCTTCTTTCAGATACAGGAAGTGCTATCATTGTGGGTAAACTACTCACATTGCAAGCAAGTGCCCAAATGCCACCAAGGATGAGAAGATATCTCATGGAAAGAAAGTAGCTAAGACTAAGAAAACAGTTAAGGTGAAATTCACCAAAGTTGGTAAAACAACTAAGGTGACAAAGTCCACTGAAATAAAATCTTCAAAGAATGAGAAAGATGTTGCTTCTAACATTTCTAGTACCTCTGCAAGACCCATAGTTCTATGGGTACCTATGAAAAAATAATTCCCTAACAAAAATCCTACTCTCTAATATATCATAAACATGGATAGTTCTCATTCAGAGAATATTTGTTTTCTTTCAAAAGCCTCGCTAGATGTAAATTGTCTTGGGCACAAAAGACTCTCTCATCTGAACTTCAAAATGATAAATGATTTATCAAGAAAAGAACTTGCCAATGAACTCCCTAAGCATTCTTTTGGAAAGGAATCTCCTTGTTCAACATGTGAAAAAGAAAATTTAACAAGGGAAAGTTTCAGATCGAAGCAAGTATCCTCAGTGACCACTCCCCTTCAATAGTCGATGAGTATTCTAGGTATACTTGGGTATTCTTTCTTAAATACAAGAGTAACACTCCTGAAGAAATCATTTCCTTCATCAAAAAGATGGATGTCCTAAATAATCTCAGTGTTCTCTGTATGAGAAGTGATCATGGCACTGAATTCAAAAACAATACTCTATTAGTTTCTTTGAAGACAAAAGATTATCTCATACTTTCTCTGCAGTCAGGACTCCTCAGCAAAATGGTGTTGCTGAAAAAAGAAATCGAACGATCATTAAAGCCGCTCGCTCAATGTTCAGCGAATATCACCTACCGACTCAATTCTGGGCTGAAGTAGTTACCATAGCATGTTTCACATAGAATCGATCCCTGATAGTGCAAAGAATCATGAAAACAGCCTATGAACTCTTTCATGGAAGAAAACCATTTTTGAGTTTTCTACACATTTTTTGATCTAAATGCTATATCTTGAATGTTATAGATCATCTTTATAAATTTGATCCAAAAGCTGATGATGGTTTCTTTCTTGGATACTCCTCTATATCCAAGGAATTCAGAGTCCTCAACAAAAGAAGACAACATGTTGAAGAAATCATCAACGTTAATTTTGATGCATCACGTTCAACAAACTTTGTTCCTGTCCCTGAAGACGATGAAGAGCTGAACAACTAGATGAAGTCTCACTATGGGGAACCTGAATTATATTCCTACTATGATTAATAATAACAATGTTTCCACCTCAGGAATAAATGTTACTCGTATTAATCATATTCCTCCTTTTAAAACGTCAAACAACTATTCATCATTAAATGGTCAAGTAGCAAACTCTACTCCATAGAATGATAACCCTTCTGGATCTCCACCAGGGATGTTAAGAAATGTTGAAAAAGCAGTTGCTGAAGCATCTTGCCTAAACCCTGAACAAGTTGCTGAATCTATTGTTGATCAAACTTCTTAACTACCTGCTCAGCGATGGACTCGAGATCATCCCATCGATCAGATAATAGGTGATCCAGGTACAAGTATTAAAACCCCATGGGGTATGGGTAGTATCTATCTCTTTGTTAACTTTATTTTTATCTTAGAATCTAAGAAGATCGATGAAGTTATCACTGACCCTGATTGGATCAGCGCTATGCAAGAAGAACTGACCGAGTTTCATAGAAACGAAGTCTGGAATCTTGTTCCTCATCCATTTGGTAAAACTGTTATTGGCACCAAATAAGTGTTCCGTAACTTAGATGAAAATGACACTGTTACCCGAAACAAGGCTCAAATTGTTGCTCAGCGATATAGAAAGAAGAAGGTATTGATTATGACGGAACATTTGCTCTTGTTGCCATGTTTGAAGCTATTATACTTTTCAGAGCCTATGTAGCCCATAAAGACTTTAAAGTCTTTTAGATGAATTTTAAGAGTACTTTCCTGAATGGCAAACTTAATGAGGAAGTTTATGTTGAACAACCTCTAGGTTTCTCTGATCCTAAGCATCCAGGATATGTTTATAAATTGGAAAAGGCTCTTTACGGGTTAAAACAAGCTCCTCGAGCTTGGTATGATTCCCTGTCTAAGTATCTTTTAAAAGAGAAATTTGTCTGTGGAAAGATTGATAAAACCATGTTTCTTAGAAAACACAAGGGTCACATCCTTCTTGCTCAAATATATGTCGATGACATAATATTTGGTTCCACTAAACCTAAGCTTTGTACTCGCTTTTCAAATTGCATGAAAAAGGGATACAAAATGAGTATGATGGGTGAACTAACATATTTTCTTGGTCTTCAGATAAAGCAATCAGAGAAAGGCATATTCATATGTCAGAGTAAGTATGTTAAAGATATGCTAAACAAAGTTGATCTCACTCAAAGTTCCTCAATGAAAACTCCTATGGAACCTCCTCTGACAATAAACAAGGATCCTGATGGGAAACCTGTTAATGTCACTGCCTATATAAGAATGATTGGCTCACTGTTATACCTTACCACGAGTCGATCAGATATCATGTACTCAACTTGTCTATGTGCAAGATATCAATCTGAACCTAAGAAATCCTATCTGATCGTTGTAAGCGAATTTTCAGATATCTTAAAGGAACTCCTAATCTTGCTCTTTGGTATCCCGAAGACTCAAGGTTTGATCTAACTGGTTGTTCAGATAGTTATTTTGCAGGATGCAAAACTGATAGGAAGAGCACCACTTGAGGCTGTCAGCTTCTAGGTGGAAATTTGGTAAGTTGGACAAGCAAAAAGCAAAATTCAGTGTCCACTTCAACCGCTGAAGCTGAATATGTAGCCGATGGGAGTTGTTGTGCTTAAATCCTTTGTATGAGAAATCAACTCAGTGACTATGACTTCCAGGTATCCAAAATCCCTATATATTGTTATAGAACTAGTGCTATTGCAATAGCTAATAATCCTGTCCTTCATTCTAAAACCAAACATATTGAGATCAAATATCATTTTATCAGAGATCATGTTATGAATGGTGAAATTGAAATTCGTTTTATACCCACTGAATATCGTCATTGATCTTTTAATAAAACCTCTTAAGAAATCAAGATTTAATCTTTTAATCAACGCACTTGGTATGTTGAATGCTGAAGAGTGAATACTCTCAATGACCAACATCTCTGAGTGATATTCAAATAAATTCAAAATCATTAGTTCATTCCCTGACTTCATGTATATGATATGGAAATATTGCTAAGGTATGAATTTCTTTTCTTACGCTCTCTAAATGTATTTGTATATAGAGAGTGCTTCTTAAAAAGAAAAATCCATCACTGATAATGTATTTATTCTTAATGAGAAGAAGATTTTAAGGATAATGATTGACATTTATTAATTTAAATGATATTGTTATTTTTTTTTTGAAAAATGACGTGTCATTATATTTTTGACACACGTCGGTCATAACGTTTCCCTATCCACTCATACCCTAGGGACGTGCAAATGTCATAATTACCTTTTCTCAAAAAGAAAAACCGTCGTTTAGCCTCCTCTCTCTCCTCTTTCTCTCTCAACTACCTATAAAAGGAAATTTCAAATTCATTTCAGTCTTTATGCGTTCGTATCTTCCAAAGCAAGAAAAGAATTTGAATTCTCTATGCAAACCTAAGGAACACCAAGAACATGTACTACTGTGTTTTTCTGTTTTCCAACTAGAAAGGTTGGTTTTAATCTTTTTTTATCTTTTAATAATAACTTTAATGTTGTTAAGAACTTCTACCCATCACATTTAACTACTTGTTAAAGTGATTTATCTTTTATGATTTTGTGATTTAACTTCAAAAAATAACTCAAAAACCATAAAACCGGATCTAAGGTTCCCTCTTAGAACATAAGAACGTTTTGGTCATTTTGATCCAAAATACTCTAAAACTATTTTTTCTGAACTCAGTTTATGGAACATCTTTGTACCAAAAAATATTCTGGGTTTATACAAGTTTGTAATAACCATGTTCTTTCTCTTTAGTTCTCCAATCCTTGTAACAAAAATGGCCAACACCAACGCTAATGTCAAAAGTAATGTTGAAGACTCCCTGATCGAGACCTCTTCTTTGGTTACTAAATTCAAGGCTTCCAGCAACACAAACTTCAAGCTTGAACAGGGAGCAGTGAAGCCCTGCAATCATTGTGCTCTCATGGACATCCCTGATGATCGCTTGTACTTCAAGGAACATGCTACCTTCCTTCAAAAGTGTCCTCTCTGATATGCCTTTTGTCACAAACCGGTGGGAATCACTGAATTCCTTCAACAATTCTAGTATATTGCACACTCCACCACCAAGGTTACTAACAAAGAAGCTTCTATCCCTGCTGTTGGATTCACGATTCGCCTAGGCACTCTAGCCATCACTGTAGGCGCAATCAGGACTGCCCTGTGATTTCCCGACAGGGAAGCGCGTCAGAAATGGGTATCTGAGCCCACCAAGGAAGAAATTTGTGGACTTCCTTGAGTAGATTGGCTACGAGTGGCCTACCAAGGAGAACTATGATGAGCTCAACAAGGAGCTTATATAGATCGACAAGAGTCGAATGCCAGTTGGTGATAATACCTCTTCTCTCACATCATTCAGTGCTTAGGCACCAAAACTGGAGGTCTGGAACAGGCGAGCAGAAAGTTCCTCGACATGGTGTATTCTCTCTGCCATGGTCGAAACCTCAACTACGCGAAAATCATCTTCGTCGACCTGAAGAAGAGGGTCAACAAGAAACAAAGCGAGAAGAGCATTCCTTACCTTCCCTTTATAAGCATGGTGTGCGAGTTCGTTTTTTCAGGGACTATCCGAAGGAAGGAAATCAACGATTTTCCCAAATAGGAAAGAAGTCCCTAGAACATGACCTCAAAGAGGGAAATGCCCCTCTCTTCCCTAACATGTTGGAAATCATTAGGTGTCCAACACCCCCATTCACTGAAGCTGCTACTCGTACCTTCATTTATAGAACGTGTCTAAGTCGCTAGAAAACCCATTAGTGATTAACCTTGATACTTCCTCCTCCTCATCCCTGAAAAAGAAGAAACCAACCGCTGAAGGACGCAAGAAGTCCACAACAACAAAGCCTCCACAAAAGAAAGCCAAGAAGAATGTCTCTCAAAAGACAATCCTCTCTGCGTTCGGCACCAATGCATCCTTCAACCTCAACCGCGACAAAGGTTTCTGAGACTGTTGCCGTTTCATTAGTGGTACCTCCACCTCAGGTAACCAAGGTCCCTGAGGTAATAGAAACCAGTTCCGCTAAAACTGGTACAAGTAATACTTTCACTGCCTTCTTTTCTCCCTCCATATACTCTTCTTTGGTCCACACATCGACCAATGATTCAGATATGGTAGTCCCCATATCTGAAGAGGTTGAGAAACGTGTTGTTCAGTTGTGGATCCCAGTATTGATCAAGTACGTAAGTATGTATGTATGAATGCGAAGAACACGATGAATGTAAAGAGATGGAAGTCGTATATCTTACTTGTGTAATCAATGTTTAAAATATGTCGCACAATGAAAGATACGATTATAAGAATGATTCTCTCTAACTCGCTTTGATAATAGCCCTAAGCCTCTACTTATATCTAGGACAATCATGAGAAAAGGAAACAAAAAAATAAGGCATTATACACTTTCCTTAATTACAAAATAGAATAGTTTCCATATTTTGACACAATTAAGATAAGTCCTAACAATCTCCCCCTTTGTGGAAAAATGAGGTTTTAGCTTCTGAGCTCAAACATCCCTTCGAATCTTCGTAATGTTTGACGGTAAACCAGACGTTGTCGATAATGTCAATTGCATCTAAAATCTGTTGTCTTTGAATATTGGTGAGCTTGACCGTCCCTTTTCCATCTGAACTGATTTCGGCAGATAAGAGATTACGAATCCCCGATAACGTACCATCAGAATAAGCATCAGTTTCATTGAATCGCAGAAAACGTCTTTGATCTGTCTCATTGAGATAGACTACCCTGTGAGCAGGCATATTAAGAATAGTGAGAACTTTCATGTTGTTTAAGTCGAGAACTTCTTTTTTAGGCTTGGCAAGATAGATCTTCTTCTGTTTGCTTTCTAAGCCTCGTTGAAAATCGTGAAGGTAACTGTATCGAATCTCCTTTTGAATAAAACTCACAATAACTCTTAATTCGCGTTTCTGATCAATCGTTTTGTTTGATTTGTCTTGCAACTCAGTGTACATCATTTCTATATCTTCCACATATATGTTCGGAAAATCAGCCTTAGTGAAAGACCAATCTTTTCCATTTTCACGCATGACTTTGAAGGTCGGATACTTGACTTGATTGAGCTTATTAAAGTCAATTTGCTTGATGATGACTATTCGCTGTTTGGAGCTTACTTCTTCTATAGGTTTAGCAATGGTCTTTAGCATGAACAAATACTCTTTTAGTTGTTCAGGAGTCATTTCAGTGACCAAATGAATATAAGCTAAATCTTGCGGATCCTTGATTTCAATGAATATCTTTTGCATCTTCTCTTCAAGATAGGGAACCCAAATCTGTTCGTTTTCCCATTTTGGATTTCGGTTTGCCAGAATCTTTTCCCATCTAATTTGATGAGGCGACATTTTTGCTCTGGTTGTGGATCCCGGAAGAAACTTTTTGTTTACATGAAAAAGCTCTCTATTGTCTTCTTCTTGGAGTACTGGGGCATACGGATCCTTGAAACAGTTTCGCACTTGATTCCTCAAAATTTTGCACATTTACGGGTTCATCAGAAATAGTATCCGGGTCCACAGTTTGAGAAATACTCCCAAGATCAATATTTGTCGTGTGCTTTTCAACCGTTGGTGGATTTTCAACAATTGTACAGGAGTCGACGATGATGTGACGGCACGTCGGGATGGAGCTGAAGATGGAACATAAGACTTGCGAATCGGGACATTGGGAGTTGGAGCGGCGATAGCAGTTGGCCTGGATTCAGAAATACGCCTTCGTTTCTCCCCCTCAGGGCGATTAGGACCCTCAGAATCGTCCTGGTCATTGCGAGGCCTGCTAACTGAATTTCTTGGTTTGCAATTTTCCCGAATTTTCGTGTGAAGAGCAGCAATTGCACCAAGAATGTTATTCTCAGTATTCTTCATTTGGGTCTTCATGGATGAGAGCTCGGTATGGACATCAACTTTGAATCATTCGAACTCATTACGGGTGAACGTAGGAATTTCAAGATTTCGGCCTAGAAGACCGATTATATCATCTTAAGTTTGACCGATGGCCTCGGCTTGGGCGTTCAAATTTGCATAGAGCATAGACATCAACTCGTCATTGTTGAATTGGGATTGATGAGGTGGGGATGGTGGTCGCTGAGAGTTGGAGGAAAGCGAATCTTGAGGTGGGGATGGAGGCAGTGATTGGCTAGTGCTTGCATGTGAAGGTCGGGGCCTCGGAGATCTAGTAGGCACAGAACTGGTGATTGTGTCTTTAACATATTTTCCTTTCAACAGACTTGCCATTCTATCGACCTGGGCTTTCATAGAGTCGTTGGCTCGCTGGAAAGCATTCTCAACAAAGTTACGGACTTCCAGAGTGATGGTGACGGTCATGGGAGCAGAACTTGCATCGCTAAATCCAGGGTCACGAAGAGCACCTGTTGTCACCATGGTTGACTCAACTGTAGGACCTATGTTCAATGTTGGCATAATATTACCACTGGTAGGATTTCTTCCAATTCTCGTGGAATGTCGGTAGATGATTCACTATGGAAGTTCCGATCGTGTCACGAAGATCAACCGTGTGTGTAGACTCTTGTGTCCTACAAGATCGAGGCTCTAGAATCGAGGTGCACACAAATGAAGTCAAAGACTGCAGAGAAGGTCTTCTATTTTCAATAGTTGGGACTCCCGATTGGGACGCGCTAGCTGGGACTCTCGATTAGACCAGCATCTGTTGTGAGACACCGGAGTGGCTGGTTGGGGCATGCATTCGCGCTGCTGGGTCCATAACATCTTGTTCAATATTGACATCCAACAGATGCATGTCAATAGAAGATGTGGCTACCCGGCTAGTAAGGGTTTCAGTCCGCTCACTCTCTAAAATATTTTCCGTCCCTTCACACAAGCTCACATGAATATTTTCAACTGAATCTCCCTCCTTTTTCCTTATCTCTCCAATAATAGGCTCAGAAATTGGGCTATGATGGGTTTGCTCGTGTGGCTTGGATTCGGTGTCTTAAGAAGAAGAGCCTTCGAAGGATGGTTGCAGGCCAATCCGGGTAAAGGTTGCAGCTGTGAAAGATTTGTGTTTAATGCATGGTTCGGGTATGTCTTCAGAGTTGTCATGAAGATCAAGGGCGGCTGAGTCTTCTTTTTCAGTGTCAGATGCAACAATGATTGGTTGACGAGTCGGACGGCGGCATACCAGAACTTTCAGGCGGGGAACACGGGCAGTCGGTTGAGAGGTGGTGGCAGTAGCAGCGCTAGAAGGAGGTGGCATATGAATGGTTGGGGCATCAATAGTATGGATAGGCTGATCAAAAGCATCGCCCACGTCATGTCCCCTCACTTCATCTCTTCTCTCAACGCCCTATTCAGGATCCCCATAATCCTGAATCTGCTCTGCTATAATCCTAGGACCCTCACCTAGCTCAAGATTTTCCTCACGGTTTGGCTCTTGGGCAGGCCCTTCCGGTTCTGGAGGGGCCACTAAGCCATGTTTAGCCCTATATGCTATCACACATGGTACTGTCTGATCAGAGTAGGAAAGGAGGGCTTCAGAGATAGGCCTTTGATGTTCAAAGTGGGTGTCTGGAAGCTTGAGGAAGTGTTGAACATAGGATGGTCCAAGGGGAGTACCAGCATGGCAAGGGATATCTCGGTGGGTGTTCATCATGCTTCGGATGATGAGTTGGAAGAATCTTTGGAAAGGAACGAATTTTCGTTCTCGGCCGGTGCCCTTTTCAGCGACGAGGTCGACCAAGTCGGTCCACATAAGTGTCACATAGTCATAGTGGCGGTTGTAGATGATACCGTGAAAGATGTGTAAAACCGAGGCGCTGGCACGATCGACACCGGTATGCTTGGAGTTTAGGCAGCGATTGATAAGGGAGAATAGTGTTGACCAAACCGGTGGTAGATGAATTCTCTTAAAGTGGGTGAAGCCGTTGAGGTCGTCCTTATATCCGAGAGCCAATGTGTCATGGCAAAACTCTTTCTCAGATTCTAGGTTTTCATGTTCTTGTAGACCGAGGAAGTCAGTCTTAGATGGGAGGCATAGAACATGGCGCAGACGGGAAGGGGTCAGCTTGGTAATGAACTTGCGCCGTGAAGTGGATGTCGTTGGGAAGGGGTTGATATCAGAGAGTGTGCCAGAACTGTTGAAGGTTGAAGGCGGGTACTTGCATTCTCAGCGTGAAAGTGTGTCTCAGTGGGTGTCCCTTCAGTACTTCAAGAAGGATTGGGTGTTCTAGGCGCATTTGAAAGCTGAGATGATGGTTGTTGGCTTGAAATACCTTCATGTCTTTCCGGAGCATAAATCGATCGTTGGGATTGTCGGTTGTGACACTAGGGCGGATGATCGGACGGAGACCATCCGATTTTCATCATCAGAAAGATTTAGGTCATTGATAGCTGCCATTGAGTCTGTGATACAGTGTTAGAGAAAACAGGTACACAAGTCAGATTAGTCCAACATGTAAGACTTGGGTGAAAAACAAATTCTAAGTATGGAACTCGGATCATACTGGACCCAGTGTGATCCAAGGACCAAACTTGTCAAATTATATGGCCATGGCAAAGCATGTGATTGGATCAAGAGGTGGTCAAGGTGGTCCGAGAACATGAGATGTCGGATTAGGGAGGTTCGAGAACTTAGCATATAGTTTGTGGGACCAAACTTGAAAGGGCAGAAAGGAAAACTGGGTAAGTATAAGTTGTCGAGACGTGAAAAGCATGAAGATTTGCGGACCTAAGATGTGGAACAAGGAAAAGATCAAAAGGATTCGAGATCAAAAGTGTTTGTCTGAACGGTCATGGGTCAAAGGTCGGTCCGAGAACTTTACTGGTCCAAGATCCTTGAAGGTGTGTGTGATCCGAGATCGTTGAACATTGGTAAACCTTAGAAATCAAAGTATGATTTTGAGGGATTAAAGTTTGAACGACTGTACTCTTAGTGTCGCCTTCACTATTTCTAAATAGTCCAATGTCTGATGTATTCTAATTTTGGTCAGAAACCAGAAAAACAGAAACCCTTGGGGTTTTGAAAACGAGCAGTCATAAAGGAAATCGACAGGCATGCAATGGACAAAAATGAAATCAGCAAGCATTAAAGTTGATCAGGAAGTGAAAACGTACATGGGGATGTAAGTCTTTAAACGTGAATTGAAGTTTTGAAAAAAATTCGAGTGAACAGTGGTGCTCGGATGGTTGCGAGAGAGGTAAAGAGGGAAAAGTGATCGAGAAGGTAATAGTGCAGGTGGGACCGCGGTTTAAATAGGAAACAAAATGTGCCACGTGTCATTTGTTCATTTGACCATATCAACATCTCGGATGAGTATCGTCCGAGCAAAGTACTGTGCTCGGATAGAGTCATTCAAGAACCTGGTGTTATATGATGCATCCGAGAAACAAGTATGTCAGGTCAATTGGTCCGATACTTTAATGTGTGAGAAAAAAAAATTAAGTGCTCCCCCTTGATGTGTGCATAGGTGTGAGAAAAACTTAGCTCCCCCTAAAATAGTGCAAGAGAAGAGTTAAGAGAAAACTTACCTGTTTGCTCCACCTTGAAAATTAACAGGTTAAATAAAAACAAATTTCGAGAGTGAAGGAAAGAAAGAAATGACTCAAACATGACGAAAGACGTACTTGAACCCAAATAAATTGAAAACACAGAAAGAACAAAATATTCGAATGTCACAAAACGAGAAGTCAAGAATAATGATGATTCATATTAACTGAGAATGTGCACGTATACTTGACTGGACTTTTTGTGAATTTCGAAGACACTGATTATCGAATCAAGTTTTAAGATTTAGCATGCCCAACTTGGACACTAGGAATTGGAATCGTTTCTCATCCAAGGCCTTAGTGAACAAGTCGACAAGCTGAAATTCTGTATTGACATAATATAGTTCAATCGTACCTCGTTCTACATGTTCTTTGATAAAGTGGTAACGGACATCGATGTGTTTTGTCTTGGTGTGTTGAACCGGATTGCTGAATATGGCAATCGCGCTCTTCGAATCGCAGTAAATGGGAATCTTGTTGAACCAGAAGCCGTAGTCCTTGAGTTGGGTACACATCCAAATGGCTTGTAAGCAGCAACTTGCGGCAGCAATGTATTCGGAATCCGTAGTGGATGTGGAGACACATACTTGCTTGTTGGAAGACGAGCTTACAAGTTTGTCACCCAAAAACAGGATGTGTCCCGAAGTTCTTTTGCAATCAATCATGCAACCGGCCTGATCGACATCTGAAAAAGCAGTTAGCTCGAACCCGGTATCCTTAGGGTACCATAGGCCAAGATCAGTAGTACCTTTTAAATATCGAAAAATACATAGCAAACATTATATCCTTTGGGTGAGGCCTGATATCTAGCACATAAACAAGTAGCAAACATTATATCCAGACGACTAGCCGTTTAAATATATTAAAGAACCAATCATACCTCGTTAGTTCTTAGGATCTACCGCTTTTCCGAACGAATCAGTATGTAGCTTAGAATCGGGAGACATAGGAGTTCCATTCAAGGTATAGTTCGTCATATTAAATTTCATTAACATATCCAAGATGTATTTCGATTGGTTGATGAAAATTCATGTCGAAAGTTGTTTAACTTGAAGACCGAGGAAAAAATTCATCACTCCGATCATACTCATATTGAATTTGGTAGTCATGAAAGCTGAGAAGTTCTTACAGTATTGTGGGTTAGTTGAACGAAAGATAATGTCGTCTACATAGACTTGAATAATCAAGATATCATTTTTCTCCTTTTTATTGAAAAGTGTGGTATCGATTTTACCTTTTGAGAGACCGTTTTTAAGTAAGTAGTCAGTGAGACTTCATCATTGAGAGACCATACACGTTGTGCTTGCTTGAGTTCGTAGAGCGCTTTGTCGAGAATATATACGTGGTTAGGTTTTTCATCATTGATGAATCCGCCATGTTAGAAGACGTAGACTTCTTCCTTTAAGACGCCATTAAGAAATGCAGTCTTGACATCCATTTGAAATACAACCAAGTTTTTGTCAGCCGCGTATCCCAAGAACATGCGAATGGCTTCGACCCGGGCTACGGGAGCAAAAGTCTCATCGTAGTCAATGCCTTTTTGCTGACGATATCTTTGGTGACAAGTCGGGCCTTGTTGTGTATGACGACCCCATTTTCGTCTCTTTTGTTTTTGAAAATCCATTTGGTAGCAACGATGGTTTTATTTCGCGGACGAGGAACGAGTTGCCAAACTTTGAGACTCTTAAACTGATTGAGCTCTTCTTGCATGGTCGTAATCCAATCAGGGTCAGACATGGCTTCCGCAATAGTTGTAGGTTCAATTTTTCTTAGGAAAGAAGAAAACAAACGGTCGTTAGCTGAGGCGGATCTCATTGTGACGGGTTTGGTAGGTTCTCCAATGATTTGATTAATGGGGTGATGAACAGTCCACTTGTGAGAATGGAGAAGCGGTTGTTGGGATAGCTCGGGGTTGTCGTCCACATACGTGCCAAGAGGTAGATCTTTGACTGATTCAAGAGCCGGAGCCACTTCAGAGGGGCGTGTTGAAATGGTAACATCCTTTATGATTGGGGAATGGTGTGGGGGAGAGGATTCTAGTGAGGATCTTGCGATTGGATCAAGATTGCTTTCCGGGAGTGGATCCGGTTGAATTGGAATGAGGGTGGGGATGATATCATCTACAAGTATCTCATTAGTTGTTTCGGAAGGGGTGAATCGGTTTGGTAAAGTGATTCTGATGTGGAAGTGGAAGGAAGCGGTTCAGATGTTGCGATTGTATCGGTTGAGGATGTGGGTCCTGAGATATTTGTGGTATCGGCGATGATCTCAGCCGGAGGAACAATCGGGTTAGATGATGGAGTGTATGGTCCAAAATAGTCTGAATAGAAGAATTCAAGCAAGTCATCCAATTTAGAGGTAGCGGTTTTGGAAGTGGAAGCGTGTGTTGGATGTGTCGGGTTTGGAGTAGGTTCTGAACTGAGATGTCAAGAAGCTAATACACCGGTAAGCGCGGGTCCATAACTGGATTGTTCGGGAGCCAATTCGGCCTTGGCATCAAAGTCGACATCGACACTTTCAGTGACGGTTCGCGAGGTTTTGAGATAGATCCGATAGGTAGCGGTATTCAAGGAATACCCGAGAAAGAATCCGGTAGGTATGCGCTTGTTGATCAATTCGTATGGGGTCTTATTGAAGCGTTTGTTGATGATGGAACAGTTTTGAGTAAAACATGTCGTCTTAATGGCTTCGGCCCATAAGAAATGATGAAGCTTGGAATGAACGAGCATGGTTCGAGCGGTTTCGACCAAAGTGCGGTTACGACATTCAACTACTCCATTTTGTTGTGGAGTTTGAGCGGCTGAAAAAGTCTGAGTTACGCCAATGGGGGTGAGAAAATCACTAAGCATACAGTTTTTGAATTTCGTGCCATCGTCCGTGCGAATGGTTTGTACCGTAAGTTCTAGTTTGACTTAGATTTCTTGATGAAGGTAATAACTAGATCGGGGGCCTCGTCCTTGCTGCGAAGGAATTTGACCCACGTGTAACGAGAGAAGTCATCCACCATAACTAGAACATACCTTTTGTCATGGATACATTGAGTTCGCATTGGACCGCACAGATCCATATGTATGAGTTGAATGGGGGAGTCATGCCATGTTCCAACTTTGGTTTGTGAGAGGCTTTCTCATCTTACCCATTTCACATGCGTCGCATAGATGGGCTTTTGCAAACTTGAGTTTGGGTTTTTGCAAACTTGAGTTTGTGTGATCGCTTTGTTCAAAATTTTCGAAGTCACAATTTATTTGATGAGTGCTTATGAAGGTTTTGCACGAGGAAACTTCGGAAGTTGTATCAACTTTGGGAGTATTTTTCAAAACTGTGCTCTCGAGATTTTGAATTTTAGTGATTAAAGCTTCGTTTTCCTTTTCCGAAGAGGAACATTCAGATTCCAAAACCTTTTCGAGTTCAATAATTGTCTTTTCAAGAAAGAGCGTTGGAATATAAGGTTTACAAATTGGAGGTTCAGATTGAAATTCTTCTTAGGTATAACTTGGAAAATAGTCGTTTGGAAGAGTATTGTGTGAAGATTCTTTTCAATATGGTTTGGATAACAAAAAGGTAATTGATGAAATTGTTTGTTTTTTCGATTCCAATCTTCCCTTTTTTCGACTTTGTTAGATGATTTCATAAATTGAATTTTGTAATCCGGACCAAGGTTCAGAAATTCAAATTTATAAAGTGTGGGAGTATTGTCTAAGGCCTTTTCTAAGCATTTGGGATTGTCAAATCCTAACCCGGTTTTGAAAATAACTCTTTTCCAATATTAATTGGTATCAGAGCCAATTGGTATCATGAGAAAATGAAACAAAATCTCAACCATACTACTTAGATAAATCTAGAAAATAATTGGATGGATTTGTGACATTCGCCACGAGATTGAAGTGGGCTTGAATTTCTTTATGCTCGTCATTATTTTGATCAAGCCAGTGTTCATCCTCCGCCATGAGATCCTTTCCGGCTTCGCATTTTTTTGCAAGCATCAGTTTGTATGCAAAGTAATTGGAATCTTTAACAACAGGTTCTTGCATTCACGAGTGTAATGGCCAGACTTGCCACAGTTGTAACATAAGCTCATCTTGCCTTTGAATTTGTCTTCATTTTTAATTGGTGGCGTTTTTCTTCTTGGTGAGATTTGGGTTCAAACGTCACTTTACGCTCATAATTCTTTGGACCCGAAGCATATCTAAGTTTGTTGGATAAGGGGCGGCGAGTGAACTTCTTTTGAAGTGCTAGGGTAAGAAGGGAAATTGTTTAGCCAATCTAAAAACTGGAAAGTAACGTGCACAAGACCTAAAAATGTTTCTCAAAAACATTCTCAGAGATAGTGTTGGTCCCAACAAGGGTCTACAAGAGTTAAATATTAAGTAAACAGTTTGTAGAAGGGGGGGGGGGGGGTTGAATACAAACTCACAGATTTTAGTTTTTAAATGAGTTTATAGAAAATAAACAAATTTACAGTTACAAGCGGAATTAGAACAAGTTGAAACCTATTCTATTGTAACTAAAGAAACACATAGTTTGATGCACAAGAAGATGAAAGAAAGAATACAGAAGGTATAGGCTAGAAAGAAGTATGCATAGATGAAGAAGATATCTTCATCTATTTATACCCGCTTGCATTTAATGCAAAGCAAAAGGTACATGACACGTGTCAAGCTTGGATAGGAAGCTTGTCCTTGTAAATAAGACAACCATGCTTTTGGCCGAATATGAACAGTACCGTATCAGATATGATGGGGACATAAGAGACAAGTCGTATGTCCTTTTCTGACATGGTTCTAGGTTTGACTTTTGTGCATCGAGGATAAGATCAAACTTTAATCTTTGAGAGGAAGCTTCATTTGATCGCTGACACTGAATGTTCAACGATGAACTTCAGTGTTGCTGAGGCTTCACAAGACTTCACACTTTGAGTAGATAATCGTTGCTATCGCTGAACCGCTTTAGGTCACTTAGCTGATTATCTCTTTCTTCAGCTTTGGTCTTCGACTGTCGCTGAATGGTCTTCTGGTGTGATAGCTAATCTTCAGGTCTTCAGAGATAAGCTTGTTGATCCTTGATCTTCAGCGATCGCTGATAGCAATCAGCGTATGCTATCGCTGAATTTGAACAAAAGCTTATCTAAGGAATTTCACTAAGTATGGTAAAAGAATCATATTCAAATCACTGATAGGAGTTATGATCAACAATCTCCCCCTATTTGATTATGATTAAGCAACATAGGAAAATTGCTTTTAAAAGATTAGCAGGGACTTAATTGAGTTTCATTTATAAGGATATGAAATCACAATTTTTACAAGTAGAAGAACTTAAAGTACATTCACTGATTGAACTTTCAGAGTGAAGGTTCAGTGAGCTAAGAAAAGTTAAGAAGATAGAACTCTTATGTTCATTGTCCCTTTTACTTTTTTCAGGGATCTTTTCAGTACGAGATGGAGTAAAGTACTCGAGTGTATTTCATTAATTATAATCTGAAGATATTACATGGAAATGAAATTACAATCATTAAAGTGAAAGTACATTTACACTGAAGAAAATATTACAAAGGAATAAAAAGCTACTACCAATCAGAGAGGCTCACATTTCTTCTTTGTAACTCATGTTCAAAAAGCATCTTCTGTCTGATTACCAGAGGGTCATTAGACCCGGCGATATGAGATAAGATTTTTATGAAACCAGTAGGGGCCTTATGAATTTCCTTGTTTCTGAAGAAACGAAGCTGTCTTTCATTATCCAAGAAAATCATGCCAGATTCAGGGAGCGAGATGACTTCATTTTCTTCATATAATCGATCCGTAGGAAGAGAGGTATCCAACATAGATATATCAGGGAGCGTCATATGACTGATGATGCTTTCAAGATCAAATTTGACACTATGTTCATTTCTTGAGCTTGGGCCTTCTTCAGAGGTTGATCTTCTTTTCTTAGATGATTCAGGGAGAGAGGGAACTTGTAAATGTTGTGACATTCTCTGCAGCAACTTATTCAGCTCATCTTCTACCACATTCTTGAACTTGGATTTGGAACCCTGAATGGCATCTCTGATTTCGAGCCATTTAGTGTATCCATATAACCTTAAGAATTTTGCTTCTTCTCTCTATGTTCTGGATGGCCTTGTCATTCTTACATATACCTTTGACCACCTCTGTTGGAGTGTCGCCCTTGGATAGTTGCGTGCATGATTTTGGAATCAGATCTTCGAAAGTTCAGCATCTCTGTGCACCAATCCAGTTCTTTGTCTTTCTGAGTTGTGGCTTCAGTGGTTAGTGTAGTGAGAATCTTCTGTTGAGCGAGAATGGGATCTACATTTCAGGTTTTCTTGTACAAGTTCTTTCTGAGCCAGAGCTGCAGCAAGCCGTTCACTCTTTTCTAATTGTTCTTTTGCTGCTTTGTCTCTTGCTGAGTCTTCCCTGAGAATCTTCCTTGCTAAAGCAAGATCATTCTCAGTTTGCTATATTTCTTCATCTCTGGTCCTCTGAGCTTTCAAAGCTTGTTCTTTCACTTCATTGGATAAAAAATAGAATTCATCTACCATCCTGATTGGTACAGCGTTTATTGGGTCTTCATGGGGTACCCTTATTCTTTTGGATTCGAATTCCCTTAGGAATTTTATTCGCCTTTCTTCCTCTTCAGGCTCGCTTATAATCTTCTTCTGAACGCGACGTCAAGGAATGAGGCCTTCTTCTTCCTCAGAGTCAGTTTCCACTATGTACATAAACTGCTCTTTAGAAGAAGGTTCCCTCCTTGTGGATGAGTCCTTTGGGGGACAGGGATCACTGAGGGAAGGAGAGAAAGAAGATTTATCAGAGAGAGGGTTTGAAGGAGGAAGGGTTATATAAGGGGATTCAGAGAGAGGAGTAATATAAGGGATAAGTTGAAGAGATACCTTGTCAGTGGTCTCCCCCTCTGATATATAGGGATGGTGGCCTCAAGATCAACCACTTTGGTTGAAGGTCCAGCTCCGTCCCCCAAGGGCTCTAGTTGAGATGTGCTTGGTCTGGATAATCTGAAATGCTCCATTGCAAATCCCAAGTCATCATCATCATCATCCTCATCTCCAAAGTGAGGGATGTGTTTCTCTTCTTCTTCTTCTTCATCATCATCCTCTTCTTCATCATCATCAACAAACCTTGCAGAAGGTTCTGGTCTTTGAATGTAAGGAGAGATCCTTTCATCTGGAAACCGTCGATTGTGCTCGCCGATAAGTTCGTCAGCGAACTCTATGGCCACCTTCTCCCCCTCAATGTTATCATGGGGCACAACATGGACCATCAGAGTGCGAACATTCGTGTGCACGGCCTCAAGCATGGTCCGATCAGCAGTAGCAAATGAGGGACCAGTCTCACTGAGCCTTGAGAGATCTTGCATCATTTCAGACTGAGTCTTTTGAATAGACTCGAGGACAGCGGCCTGAGCATCAACCTGTTGCTCAATGTTGATGAGGGATTGGTGAAGGGTGGTCGTCCTTCAGAGTCTGAACATCAGACACCAAGTTGCTGACGTTTGTCTTCATCCCTGGAGTTCCAGCGACCTGTCGGAAGATCAACTCCGCAGAAGTTTGCAGTGTGTCCAGCCTGGCTCTGGTGAGAGCACACTCATTGACCAGATGATCAATGGCAGGGAATGTGGGAGCAGGCAGGGACACAGAAGGCAACTCAGTGACCCTGGGAGGAAGCTTGGGGGCAAGGTTCTCCATCTTGACATCCCTGAGCTTTTTGGCACTGGGAGGGCGCTGAGGAGACTTCATCGCCGTCTTCGAAGTGGTGGTGGTGGTGGTCGCGATTTGCTTTATAAAAAGAAGATCTCAATGAACTTCTATGAAATGATTTCACGGGCGAGCACTCTCTTTTCTTTGTAAAATTCCGTCTTACCAAACAAGACTGACTTCTTACCAACCCGGCCCAGCAGCGCCAATTAAGGTTTAGTACTATAGGTGTCGCCGAGTAGACAGCAGTAGTGGCAGCAGCTGATGACATTGACAAAGAGGCGAGAAATGAATCCGGATCAGATGATGGATGAAAAATAGCATTATTATCCTTGAGAATATCATGAGGATTACTCTCAGGGACTACTTTTGCAGAGATAGTGTCATGAGGATCACTGACCAGTGTCTTAGAGTATCTGAAAGAGATACTCTGAGGTCCTTTTAAATTGGCTTTCCAAAACTCAGATTGCCTAAACAATTTTGAGGTTTGGACTGCGTGCATTTCAGCATTATCAGAGATAGGGACAACTATCACTGAGTCACTTGCTGATGTGAGGACCAAAGAAGTAGAGATGGAAGAGGTAGAGAAGGCAGTGAAAGTAATACCTGATCCAGCTTCAGCATAGCTGGCTATAACACCTTCAGAGACCTTAGTCCCTGATGGTGGTGGTAGTGCTGATGAAGCTTCAACGGCAGCAGAAACGGTTGGAGTGGCTGTGGATGAGGGTGGTGTTTGTAGTACACGAAAATCAGAGAGGATGGTCTGTTGAGAGACCACCTTCTTAGGCTTCTTTGGGGCGATGGTCTTCTTATGACCATCAGTGGGGGTTTTCCTCTTAGCAGCAGTAGTGCCTTGGGTACTCACTGAGGGGATGGGCAGCGAGGAGGTCACTAAAAGAGGTGCTCCTATAAGTTGTAGCATATAGGGAGTGAGAGGAGCATCACCTGGACGTTCTTCCAGGTCCAGGGACTTCTTCCCTACCATTGAGAAGGCAAAGTCACCGACTTTCGGGTAGCTCTCCCCGAAAGCCTCTTCAAGGATGGTGGAGAAGAAACGAGGGTAAGGGATAACAGGATGTCTGGTGGAGGCGTTGAGGCGGCTGCACATATCGCTGAAGATATAGTCAGCGTAGTTCAGAGGATGACCCGTGCAGAGAGAAAAGGCAAGGTCTTGAAAATGTTTGCTCGCCTGATCGTGGGAGCCAACCTTGGACCCTAGGCACTGAATGACCTGGGTGAAAATATACTGCCAGCGAGCAGGGAGTCGCTTCTTTTCCAGCTTTGAACCCACCGTCTTCACTGAGGGGTTCTCCCATTTGTAGCCAATGGATTCCAAGAAAGCATCTATCTGCTGCTTTGTTGGTTCAGCACCCCATTGATCATTTTTCTTGCGCTAAGGGAGTCTTAGAGCCTTGCGTACAAACCCCGCTGAGAACGCGAAGAAGCCAAGTTCGGGGATTGTGAAGGAAATAGCAGGAAGGACAGTGCCTTTGTCTATTTTCAGAGTGGTACATTGCGCCGTGTACCAGAGAGCCTGAAGGGGAGAGGCAATGCCCATTGGGTTGTGGACGAAGGCATACATCAGAGGGCACGCCTTGAGGAAGGTTGCAGCGTCCTTGAACTGAGGGCGTTCAGAGGGAATGTCCACCAATGCAATGTAATTGCATGGCTTGAAGGTTGACTTTTCCTGCTCAAATTGACAGGTTGGTGCGGCGACCAACTGGTTAGCAGTAACAGGTTCAGCGACGTTGGAAGCAGAGGCCATTTCTGTAGGAAAAATGGCAACACCGAAGAGATAAATCATGGTTTTAATACATGAATGTATAAACCAGAGTTTTGGTATAAAAAGTACCAAATGTAAGAGCAAAGAAACAAGTATTTTGATGAACAATATCAAAATGCTTGTTGGCAATTATAAAAAAATTTAAAGGTAAAAAAAATGATAAAAATAAAAAAAAAATTGTTCTAAGAACAGGGTTTTGAAAGAGAAAAAGTTTTACACTTTAAAAGCAAGATTTTATTGATTTTAAGAATGAAATAGATAAGAAAGGTGAAACTAATTGTTTCCAGTTCTTAATATAAGGTTTAGATCAAACCTTAAACGTGTGAAGGAGAAAAACGCACAACTGCGTGTTCTTGGTGTTCTTGGAGAAAGCTTGAAGAATGGAAGGTTTCCTTTGCTTTTAGGGAAGTTATGAAAACGGAATGAACAAAGTAAGGCAAAAAGAATGCTTAAATAAGATGAGGAGAGAGAAAGAAAGGATTGCTAAACGACGGGTTTAGCTTTTTGAAAAAAATGATGACCTAGCGCACGTTCCAAGAAAGGAGATGAAATGGAAACGTCGTGGTCCGTCGTGTGTCAGAAAAAGGTCTAACGTGTCCTTTTCTTTTATATTTAAAAGATTATAATGATGGTTATCCATAAGCAAGGTTTATCATTAATAATTTTAAAAAAATCTTCATCACTAATAATAAAGGATTGTCAGTGAGGAGTTTTAAATAAGAGAGACATTCTTTGATGAGAAAGGATAACAAAGAGTGTTAAGAGATTAGAAGATAATACCTGAGAAGATGGCCTAGATATCGCTGTATCAGAGTTCAGAGAATGGAAAGTTTGAAGGCTTTATTTGTAATCCTTTGTTGGTCACTGATTAATAAATTATTCAGCGTTCAACATACCAAGTTCGCTGATGAGTAGATTGAATCTAGTTTCATCAAGAGGCTTGGTGAAAAGATCAGCTAGCTGATATTCAGTAGGAACAAAATGGAGCTCAAATTCACCATTCATCACATGATCTCTGATAAAGTGATATCGGATCTCAATGTGCTTGGTTTTGGAGTGAAGCACAGGGTTGTTAGCAATTGCTATAGCACATGTGCTATCACAGTATATAGGAATTTTAGAGAGCTTTAGATC
Organism: Silybum marianum; assembly: GCA_036898165.1. Taxonomy (NCBI): domain Eukaryota; kingdom Viridiplantae; phylum Streptophyta; class Magnoliopsida; order Asterales; family Asteraceae; genus Silybum; species Silybum marianum. The sequence goes on along the minus strand of CM072536.1, from coordinate 13,109,301 downwards.
GTAGGCTCTGAGTTGATTTCTCATTCAAAGGATTTGAGCACAACAACTACCAGCTGCTACTTATTCAGCTTCAGCGGTGGAAGTGGACACTGAGTTTTGCTTTTTACTTGTCCAACTTATTAATTTTCCACCTAGCAGCTGACACCCACCAGTGGTGCTTTTCCTATCAATCTTACAACCTGCAAAGTCACTTTCAGAGTAACCAATAAGATCAAATCCTGAGCCTTTGGGATACCAGAGACCAAGATTTGGAGTTCCTTTCAGGTATCTGAAGATTCGCTTTACAGCGATTAGATGGGATTCCTTCGGTTCAGCTTGATACCGAGCACAGAGACAGGTAGCGTACATGATATCTGGTCTACTATCTGTAAGATACAGCAGAGACCCAATCATTCCTCGATAGGCAGTGACATTGAATGGTTTCCCATTGGGATCCTTGTTTAATGTCAGAGGAGGCGCCATAGGAGTCTTCATCGCTGAGCATTGATTCATGTCAAATTTATTCAGCATGTCTTTAACATATTTGCTTTGACAAATATAAATTCCTTTGTCATATTGCTTAATCTGCAAACCTAGAAAATATGTTAGTTCACCCATCATACTCATTTTATATTCTTTCTTCATTCTATTAGCGAAACGAGTGCATAGTTTGGGTCTTATGGAACCAAAGATAATGTCATCAACATATATCTGAGCGAGAATCGTATGACCTTTATATTTTCTTAAAAACAGAGTTTGGTCAATTTTTCCACGAACAAATTTTCTTTAAGAAGAAATTTAGAGAGGGTATCATACCAAGCTCTAGGAGCTTGTTTTAACCCGTAAAGAGCTTTTTCAAGTTTAAAAACATAACCAGGGTGGTTAGGGTCTGAGAAACCAGGGGGTTGTTCAACATAAACTTCCTCGCTAAGTTTTCCATTTAGAAAAGCACTTTTAACATCCATTTGAAAAACTTTGAAGTCTTTATGGGCAGCATAAGCTAAAAAGAGTCTTATGGCTTCTAAACGAGCTACAGGGGCAAAGGTTTCATCATAATCAATTCCTTCTTCATGTCTATAACCATGAGCAACAAGTCTAGCCTTATTGCGAATTATAGTCCCGTTTTCATCTAGCTTATTTCTGAAAACCCATTTGGTTCCTATGACAATTTTATCAGAAAGTCTAGGAACAAGATTCCAAACTTTATTTCTACGAAATTCAGTTAGTTCTTCTTGCATTGCTGAAACCCAGCTAGGATCAAAGATAGATTGATCTATTTTCTTAGGTTCAGAGAGAGAAATGAAGTTAACATAAAGACAGATATTACCTGTACCTCTACGTGTTTTCATACCTGCAGTGGGATCACCAATAATCTGATTTATTGGATGGTTTGCGATCCATCGCCGAAATTTGGTGGTTGAGGAGAGAAATCAACGACGGATTCGGCGACTGTTCTTCGGATTACGGAATAGGACTTGTTTCGACGGGTACTTCATTTAGAATCAATTCGGGGATTGATTTTCAGAAGAGGTTTGGTTATTCACAGAGGAATTTCCAAGAGATGAATCAGCAACAGGAATCTGATTTAAAGGAGTAACATTTATCCCTGAAGATGGATGATTGTTACTTGTTGAGTTTACAGGGATTTCATCATCACATGCATCAGCTGGAGTTTGATTGCTGAAGTATGTTTCAGGTTCCCCATAATGAGATTCCATCCAAGCATTCAATTGTTCATCATCATCAAGATTATGAGAAGGATTAATGGGACGAGATTCATCAAAGTTGACATGCATAGATTCTTCAACGTGTTGTCTTCTTTTGTTGAATACTCTGAAAGACTTAGATACAGAAGAGTATCCAAGAAATATACCATCATCAGCTTTGGGATCAAATTTACCCAGATGATCTCTGTCATTCATAATGTAACACGTACATCCAAAAATGTGAAGATATTTCAGAGTGGGTCTTCTCCCATGAAATAATTCATAGGAAGTCTTCTTGAATCGCTTAACAATCAGGGATCGATTCTGAGTAAAGCACGTTGTATTGACAGCTTCAGCCCAGAATTGAGTTGGAAGACGCGATTCGCTGAGCATTGAGCGAGCTGCTTCGATTATAGTTCGATTTCTTCTTTCAGCAACACCATTTTGCTGAGGAGTTCTCACTGATGAGAAGTTGTGAGAGATGCCTCTTTCTTCAAAGAAACTAACCAAGGTACTATTTTTGAATTCAGTACCATGATCACTTCTTACGGAGCGAACAAGTAAGTTGTTCAGTACTTCCATTCTTTTGATAAAAGATATTATCATTTCAGGGGTATCACTTTTGGATCGAAGGAAGAACACCCATGTGTATCTGGAGTATTCATCAACAATCACTAAAGTGTATTTCTTTCCAGAGATTGATTGGACATTGACAGGTCCAAAGAGATCCATGTGGAGTAGCTGAAGAGGAGTGGTCACTGAAGAAACTTGCTTTGACCTGAAGGAGGCTTTTGTCAGCTTTCCCTTCTCACACGCTGAACAAAGAGGTTCCTTTGTAAATGTGTGATTAGGGAGGTCTCTGACTAAGTCTTTTTGAGACAATTCATTTATCGTCTTAAAGTTGAGATGAGAGAGTCTTTTATGCCATAACCAGTTTATGTCTGTGGATGCTTTAGAGATGAATCACACGTTCTCAGAGTGATAACTATTCATGTTTATGACATATACGTTTTCAACTCTTTTGCCAGAGAGGGCAAGCTTATCATTTCCGTCAGTGACAGCACATCTATTCTTTAGGAATAGAACTTTGAAGTCTTTGTCACACAACTGACTAACGCTCAAGAGATTGTGCTTTAGTCCCTCAACGTAAGCAACACGAGAAAAAGATGTGGCTCCGTTGGACAGAATTCCATAACCTTTAGTGTATCCTTTGCCATTTCCACCAAAAGTCACTGATGGACCAGCTTCTTCTTTGTAGTCAGAGAGCAGAGATTTTCTGCCAGTCATATGCCTCGAGCATCCGCTATCAAGATACCAGATACCTTTGGCACTCTGCATACAACAAAAGATTAATTGTTTAAAGGTACCCATATTACTATGGGTCCTGCTTGGTTAGATACAGGATTGGCGGAAGTACTACTAGCTGAAGAACTCTCTTTAGTGGATATCTTTACCTTAGTTGTTTTAGCAACTTTGGTGGATTTCACTATCACTGATTTATCAGCTTGAGCTACTTTCTTTCCATGAGCTAGTTTATCAGCTCTAGTAGCATTAGGACACTTGCTTGCAATGTGGATAGTTTCACCACAGTGAAAACATTTCCTATACTTCAAAGGTTTGGAGAAAAGAGAGGGAACAGGAAGTTTCTCAGGGATAGGTCCAAGAATTCCTTTATCCACGGTCCTTGGAGGTATTACAACCTTTTCAGGGGTAGGAGTGAGATCGATTTTAATCTTGGGTGTTGATCTCTGAGTATACTCAGGGACCTTCTTCCTAGATTTAGAAATCTTCTCTAAGGATTTCTTGTTCTTATCTTGAGCTTTCTTATTCTTAAGAACGTGGTCATGAAACTTGTTTTTGATCACCTTCTTAGAATGATTCTCAGGAAGCTTCTCTTTAGAGGAAGTGGAAGAAGAGGTTGAAGAAGAAGGATCAGGGATAGAAGAGATAAACATTCCAAACTTGAGCATGGAACGATCATTCTCTGATTCTTCCTTTTCAGGGTTATAGCCTAGCCCACTTCTCACTTTCATAGGTATTTGGGCATTGATGATCTCATTGACTTTATCAGAAGCCTTACACCATCCTTCGATGGTTGCCTTTTCAGACTTGAGATCAACGATAGCCTTTTCCCTATCAGCGATAGCTTGTTGTTTCTCAATGCTTATTGTTTGATTTGCAAAAACTTGGTCTTTGAGAGAATCCTCAAGTTTGGAAAGTTCTTTGATTCTTATGTGGCAATTTTTTAATTGTTCAGATAAGTCAGTGTTAATTTTCTCAGCTTTTATCTTTCCATTCAAAGCGTTGTAAAAATCAACAGTCATTGCATCGAGAGCCGACAAGTTATCTTTTTTTAGAGAGTAAGGAGTCAGAGGGAATGTTTACCTGAGTAGACGAAGACTCAGAGGAAGAAGTTTCAGAGACTTCTTCAGCATCCTCTATTCTTGCCATTAGACAGAGAAAGGCAAGATCTACTTCATCTGAACCAGACTCTTCAGAGGTCTTGGCCCAGTCATCTTCAGCATCCCAGTCAACTTCTTCAGCGACAAGGCCTTTGCCTTTTTGCTGGTTTTTCTTCATATCTCTGTATTTGTTTTTCATTTTCAAATACTTCTCCTGTTTATCAGAGGTATGGGAGGTAGTGGGAGCAGCAACTTTCTTCGACCTGCATTCACTTGCAAAATGGCCCTTTCTCTGACAATTGAAACAGATCGCTGAGGCTTTTTCAGCGGGCAACGTTTTCTGTTTTTCAGAGTCAGAGAGGTTAGAAGATTTTCGAAAATTGCTCTTTCTAGCAAATCTTTTAAAGTTGTTGATTAAAAGAGCTAGAGAGTTATCAAACTCAGAGATGTCAGCATCAGTGAGTTGATCTTCTGAATCAGTTTGACCTAATTCAGTAATGGAGGTGATAGTAGAAGAAGAACCATTTTTAGAAGAAGTTCCTTCAGAAGTCACAAGTGCTAAAGAAGTACTTTTAGCACCTTTGAGTTCGTTAAGAAGGTTTTTCCTTAGAAGTTGGGATTGTTCCTCATTTAAGAGCATACCATATAATGCACTTAATGACAAAGTTTCAAGATTCTTTGACAGTTTTATACATGTAGTGTACACTGCCCATTGATCGGGCAATGCCTCCATGAATTTTGTCAGAATTTCAGCGTTTGAATATACCCTATCGACTGATTTAAGATCAATCAGCAGACAGTTAAATCTCTGGTGAATTTGAGAGAGAGATTCACCCTTTTGATACATAAAGCTCTCATATTTTCTTACAAGGTTTATGCATCTAGTTACTTTAACCTCAGAAGTTCCTTCATATTGGATACATAGAGTATCCCACATGGCTTTTGAAGTTCTCATTTTCATTACAGAATGATATACTTCATCAGGCAAAGACATTGCTATTATAGATCGTGCTTTCGCATCAATAGCAACTTCTTTCTTGTCTTCCTCAGTCCATCGATCTGGAGTTTTTACAATACTCCTTTCAGCGACGGCTAGGGTAGTAGCAGTGGCAGGTACAGCTGCTACTATGGCTGTAGGAACGAAAGGTCCGTTTTCTACATAGTATGGGATCTTAGGATCAGATCCCTCTAGAAAAAGTGACATTCTTTCTTTC